>JAQPPZ010001524.1:852500-2052500 GCA_028583015.1 Wollemia nobilis | reverse complement strand
TTGAACTTATTTTTACCAGACAATAAAATGATATTGGTAATTTGCAAGTGATACTAATAGCCCCTAATGAGATATGATTTACATATCATGGAATATAAGGGGTGCTAATTCCTCTTCAAAGTAGAGGTGTATCAAGAACATTTGCTTAAGCAATACGCATGATATTCTTTGTATCCAAGAAACTAAAATGATAAAGGAATAAGTTTTCAAAACTATGAAAATAGTATGGGAAAGATGTGAATGGGATGTTGTGTATTTTTAATGATATATAGGGAGAATTCTAACATGTTGGAATCCTATTAGAACCTCCTATGCAACCATTCATAAAACTAGGTATTAGATAGCCTCATTAGTCACATGCTACTTTGCAAATATTCATTTAATCCTTATCAATGTCTATAGACATACAAATCAATTAGGTAGATTAAAATTATGGAGTGGGATTGAAGCCTTTATGAGAAGTAAAGACCAAGAAACATGATTCATGATCATAGGAGATTTTAATTTCATAACCAACTAGGATGAAAATTTTTGGGGAATTAGAAAAATAACCCAAAGTATGAGAATTTTCTCAGCTTATATTCAAAATAATAATATATGGGAGGTCGAGTTTTAAGAGGACAACTATATATGGACCAACAAAAGGAAAGGGTAGAACCTAATAGCAAAAAAATTAGATAGATGCATATTCTCAGATCATTGGCTAGATGAAGGAACTTATGCTAAAATTAATACCTTGATAAAGATTGGTTCATATCACTGGTCAATAAGAGTTAAACTGGTGGTAAGAGAATTTAAAAAATATCATTTTTTAAATATGAGTAGATGTGGGAAAACCATCCTCAATTTTTTGATATGATAGCACAAACATGGAATTCTTTAGGAAATTATGGGTTGTATACACTTCCAAAACAAATTTAGTCAATGATATTTAGATTAATAGAATTGAACAAGAACACTTTTGAAAATATTTTTAAGAAGAAAGAAGAACCAAAAAAACTTTCAAAATTCCAAAAAGATGAGCATATTAATCCAAAATCAAAGGAAAGGGAGGTGTTTAGTGAACATAATTATATTTTGAGTAAGGAAGAGAAATTTGGGAGAGTAAAATCAATATAGACTTGGTGAAAAGGAAATAAAATATAGTTTTTCATAGGATGACAATAGTACAAATATTAGCATCCAAAATTAGTAGAATTAAATCAATAGAAGGGGTTTGGATTGAAGACTAGAGTGAAATAAAAAAGGAGGTAAGGTTTTTTTACTAGAATATTCTAGGATTAGAGGAGTTTGAAGTTCTTAATGATAAACTACTATAAGAAGTATATTTGGTTATAACAAATGAAGACAATAGGAAACTGATGGAGTCTATTACTCTGAAAGAAGTTTATTTAGCTCTTTTATCTTTTGATAAGGATAAATCCCTAGGTCTAGATGGGCTCTCTAAAACATTCTATTAGCATAATTAGGATATTGTGAAGAATTTTTTATGGGCGGTAGTGGAACAATCTAGGGTAAAACAATACATTCCTTACAAACTAAATGCAACATATCTTACCTTGATTCAAGTAAAAAGTATGTAAAATTATTTGATTCATTTAGGCCTATTGGCCTATGTACAATGGCATATAAGATAATCTCCAAAGTGATGTCAAATCAATTAAGACCACTGTTAGACAAAATTATTTCAAAAGAGTAAGGAGAATTTGTGAAAGGAAGACATATTTTAGATGGCATCATAGTAGCTCATGAAGTTATGCATTCACCAACTTTAAGAAAAGAGAGCAATGATATTAAAACTTGATATGAGTAATGATGAGGCCTTGAAATACCTAATTTTACATCTCAAAGCAACAATTCTTGACTCCAATGTGTTGGTAAATAACAATTAATCATGGACTAAGTTGTAATTTATACTAATATTTTGGCTAGACATGGTGAATAAGTAAAAAACATTACTATGATATTTCATACAGGTTTTATGTGATTTTAGGTTTAATTTTATATTTAGTTGGTGATTATTTGATTTATAAGTGTTAGACTAATAAAAATGAATAGAATAATGAGGTCTTACAAGTCTCTAAGTGCTAATGCACCATAAACAAACAATGCTCTAGAATGGTTTGGCGTTAGAATATGCACCAAAATATGAGCCAAAAAATTAGGGGCCAAAAAATATGAAAATGCAGCTTGCATATGGGAGAGAAAGTGGACTATTGTGGTTTGAATCATTTCTGTCAACCAAAGAAAAATTTATCTCTAAATATTGGGCTAAAATAGTGCTATTAATTTCAATAATTCCCCCTCAAATCATGGGCTAAAATTATGTTTTTAATTTTAATAATTTATCCTCAAATATTGGGCTAAAATTGTGTAGTTAGTTCCAAGATATTGGGTAAGTTAACTCCAAGATATGGAAGTGTAGACACCTAAAACACGTCATGTGTAGGAGAATACTCATATGGTCATCCTAACATACCATATGAATGATCTTGGACAATTCCAAGGTAAAGTAGTGGTTCTAACTACTCAATTTAGGCAGCTTTAGCCTACTCAACCTTAGTCATGGCTGACACCTGTGACTAACAGAGTTAGCTGCACCTCAGAGTCATGGTTAGCCTTAAAATTATTTTGAATTCTCGAGCCAATTCAAATTCAGTTACAACAACCATGGAAATGGATTTCAAGTAATTTCAAGTGAGGAAGCATCCAAAATCTTCCTCCCAACTGCTCCAATCTCCTAGTTCTTGATCTTGGATTCCCAAAGAAGCTAGTATTAGGAATTGGGAGTGCTATAAGACCCCCCTCAAAATTGGGTAAAAGTCTAGATTAAGTGGTAATTTGAATGCAACAAAGCCCTACCAGATTGGAGAGCCATTTGCAACCCATGAGGAGTGCCTACATGATACCAATTTGGAAATCATGATTGCATTCGAAGCTATGGAGGTTTCAAGAGCTTAAAGAGATCATTCATCCACAATTGGACCACTTCCATCGTAAATTCGAAGAATCTACATCACCAATTCATTCTAGAACATAGAGGCAACCCTTAATAATCAATTAATAAAAGGAAATTTGAGATTCAAGTCCTGATTACAAGAGCAAGAAGATTTTCTCCTCAGCCACAACCATCAGTCGTGGCTAATAGAGCTAGCTATACCTCAAACTCGCAGTGAGGGTTTGACACTTGATTTCTCTCATTTTAAATGTAGGATTTTTATTATAAACATGCAATTAGGTAGATATGACATAGATTAGCTTTTCTTTATGCTTTTATATGGTTAATTGCATAAATTAGAGGTAGTTTTGCTCTATTTCCTTCCATTTCATCAATTTACACTAGTTTCATTAGATTTGATTCATTTCAAGTTTTAATGGTAGATTATGCATCATAATAGCTAGATTTAGATTTTTTTAATCATATTTACAAGTTTCCATGCTTTATTTCTTATTTGCACTAATTCATGTAAATCCCTATCAAGAGCCTCATCATGAGAGGCCTCCTTAGATTCTAATCCTTTTATGTTGTTTCTTGAACGTAGATTTACAACATCTTGTCATATTCAAAGCATTCATGGCATCATATTCCTCTGATCAAGTGAGAAGAAGGCTTTCTTGAGCCTTGAGCAGTTCGTGTCTACAATAAGAGCCTGTGTATTACACCATTTCCTTCAAGGGGCTCAAAATATTGTATCAATTGTATCAAAGAGTTCGGTATCCCTAAGAGGGACGTATTTGTAAAGGATATTTGCAATGATAATATAAATAAGTTGTTCAAATTTTTTTCAATTCATTATTATTCGTATTTTCATGCTTTAATGTTTGGTACATTTGATTCAATAGCCTAGGTGTATGCTTTTAGAGTGGTACAAATGGCAATCATGATCAAATTGACCAATTTTTGTCATTGTATTTTTTTTTTGTTTTTATGTGTGTAGGTCTTAGCCATGCTTAACAGTCGTGGTGCACAGTCTTCATCGTGCCTGATAACCGTGGTCCATAGTCTCAGCTGCGCCTGACAACTGTAGCTAACAGAGAACAAAAAAAAAGCAGATAGCCTAATATGCAATAAACTTTGATCTTAGGTAGGAGATATTTCTCTGTATTTTCCTATGTCTGTTCATTTTTTTTACTGAATGCAGTAGATGAAAAGTTTCTAATTAGAAAACATAGAGAAAGGTTAAAAGCAAAAATTTTAGATTCTCTTAGGTTTTCTTCCAATCGTTGCTAGGAACAACAGACTTTTGATTGCAATCCACCCTAGTCTCCAGTAGTCTGGGTTATATTCAAAGCTTACATTATTGAAGCCCAATCAATGGCCATTATTTCATAGTTAATATGCATTCTCTAAATTTCATATAGCTAAATACATGCATCTTTTTGAATTTGAAATATCTTAATTTTAGGCATATAGGAAAAATCATGTTTGCTTGGTGATGCATTTTCTCTTTTCCACAAAGCTAAAATGAACACACACACCCCACACAATACTTAAATGCTAGTGAGGTGGAATTCACACCCATCCACTAGTAGAGTCAAACAATGGTGGCAGTTATTTCCATCTGTTGGCTCAAATCCCATGAACCCTATTCTTTTGGCCAATACCGACTCCAAGATCCATCCTATCCATGCAAAATAGCCTACATTCCTCTTCAAATGGGTGTATCACTACACATGGTGTGCTAGGTGAGGATCGGTAGGACCTGTGCTCCTTGTTCGGGTGTGGATTTCATCTCCACACTTTGGGGGTTTTACGTGACAGTGACTTTCATTATCGATTATCAAGCTATAAGCATATAGGTGAAAACCTTAAACTATTTGAGCATTACATCAACAATTTCAAACACGATGAGAGTAGTTTATATTTTCAAAAAATTTCAAGCACATCAAACCAGTTTAGGGTTCACAAGAAATATTTAAAAGAGAACGATATTTGTATAATTTATTTGCTTTAAAATATACACATGATATAATACACATTATGGTTGGTACACAGAGAGGCCTATCTCGATGTAGAATCGAGGTCGAAGTCGAAGCTCCACCTAATGCATAAAATAATGCATCGAAACCTTAACCATAGAATCCTCCTGAACAAAGTTCGACGAGTATTAAATGGGAAAATTCTATGCACGAGGATTCTATTCAGAACACCCTAGATAGAGGAGGTAACACACACTCCTCATGGAATAGATCTAAGGGTGGCTCAAGGCCCCCACCATCCCAAGATAGAAAAAAATAAAATCCATCCAATAAGGGGTAGGAAGAGAGGGATTTTTTAGAGCATAGGCCCGAACAAACTCCAAACAATAATGAACTTGAAAATTTCAAGATCGACATGTCTAAAGTTGGAGTAAATGGTACCCCACTAGATCAACTCTAGAAAACAAGATAGCTTGATGGTATTGATAGAGTCCTAGGTCAATTAGGGTGTAAACCCTTGTATGTGCATTCTCACTTTACGAGTTCTCGTAGTGAGAGTACACGTAGGACTATCAGGGAACCAGAAGAATGCTCAAAGCATTCTCAAAGCATACGTGCCCCATAAACCCATACAGGCACAAATCACAGACAACAATAGAATCCAAATATTGTCTATATAGACAAAGGCAAGAGCATGGTAGACAAGTCTATTGGGGTTCACACCAACAAAGTTGCTCGAACAAAATAAACCCACCATAGACCACATATGGTCGATCTTATAGATCAATCGCAAAAACTAGTGTCAAAGCAAAGATAGTGGATCTTCCAAGATCAATTGGAAGATGTGCACATAGAGTGTGAGCACCTTGAAAATGAGGATACTTAAAGATAGAGGTTGTTAAGGCAACATCTATATGAGTGGTACATGCCTAAGCAACACATCCTTGACCAAAATGAGTATACAAAGAGAGGATAAATTGTCTCGCATAAATTTTTCTTTGCAGAGTGAATACAGGGAGCGCCCTCCTAGATGAGATGCTTCACAACCCAAATTGTGCCCTAAGAACATAGAAAATTGTACTAATTATATGGAAAAAAACACATTGCAGTGCTAAGCACTCGAACACCATGGGAATAATTAGTACGAGGAAGTAGCAGGAGATGAGCAAGAATAAGAATATCCTAAGATCTCCTTAGTGGACGCAGAGGATGAACCTAGTCCTCCACCTCGATTGAATAAGAATCTTCCTCCAAAGGCTCCTCAAGGACCTCTCAGGGAAGAGGAAATATTATATTCGAAGGCCTATAAGGCCTTGGCAGAAAAGGTAAGAACAATTGAGAAACAAGGGATGGCTTATCAAAATCCAACCTTGAACAAAATACACAATGTGCCTTTATGCCCTCCAGTGCCTACTCTAGCGTATCTCGATCACTTCGAGATGCCAAAGCTAGATAATTTTCAAGGAGATGAAGATGCTCATGAGCATGTCATGTGTTTCATGAATATATGCTTTCAGATAGAAAGCAATGATGCTCTATTAAAGAGAACCTTCATCACAACCATTTTAGATCCTACCCTAGAATGGTTCAACCAACTAAAGAGACACAACATAACTAGTTTTGAGCAACTAGCTAATAATTTTCTTGAATACTTTTCCTTTGGTGTCAAGAAGAAGATACAATTGTCCGATCTAGCTATTCTAATGTAATACGATGATGAGTTGATCATGGACTATAGAGATAGATGGAGAAATTTAATGGTAAAGTTGCCATTTTCCATTCCAACCACAAAATTGACTCGAATGTTTACAAAGAGTTGTGTGAAGCACATCTCACTATTATTATAGCTGCAATAATACCAGACCAGGGTTTTGCATAGTGGCGAATTTCGCAATTTAGCGTGAATATTGGGATTTTCAAAATGTTAATTTTGCGAATTTTGGGGCCATAGACGTCGGCCCGTTCGCCCAAAAATTTTGGGATCAAATTTTTTTAAGGGTAAATTCGCCCCATTGTCATAAGGTTTCCCGCCTAATTTTTGCCCTAAATTTATTAAAAATAAGAAATATCCCGCCCAAATCGCCCCTTGTACCCCTATATATATAGCTAACCCTGACAACGACTCCCATACAATTACAACATTTTTTTTGAATAGCGAGCGATACAAAGCAGAATGCGACTGGGAAGGTGATCGACATAAGGTGAGTGGCATAAGGCGAGTGGCATAAGGCAAGTGGCATAAGGTAATTGATATAAGGTGACTAACATAAGGCGATTAGCATAAGGCGACTGGAAGAAGGCAACTGGCATAAGGTGATCGACATAAGGTGATTGGCATAAGGTGATTGACATAAGGTGATCGACATAAGGCAAGTGGCATAAGATGAGTGTCATAAGGTGAGTGGTAGAAGGCGACTAGCATAAGGTGAGTGACATAAGGTGAGTGGCATAAGGTGAGTGTCATAAGGTGAGTGGTATAAGGCAAGTGGTATAAGGTGACTAGCATAAGGCGACTGGTTGAAGGCGAGTGGCATAAGGCGACTGAATTTATCGGTATGTTTCTTTTACCATTAAATTTCATTTAACATTTTATTCATGGACACTCAATAAGGAGGTTTATTCTGCTTGCGAACGATATTCTTGGGATAGATATTCTACTGTCTCTAGCAGTAGTCTTTTTTATACCAGTTATTTTCATTTTTAATAATGATGTTCTTTGTTCATGTTATTCTTCTGTTCATACAGGTAAAATGTCAACTACAGGCAGTGGAAAGAAGGGAGGCCAGTCTTCCAATAAAAGGAGTATCCTCAAATACTTTCATAATATTTCTAAACCCGGTCAACCATCAACATCTGCACAAACTGAAGGTATGAACACCTTTACTCACCAGTTAATTTTTTTACTTTGTTAATTTTAAATATAATGTCTTCATTCATAAAGAAGTGTGCTTTTTGGTTGATGGCTTTGTCCATTTTTATCTGTAGAAGGTATGCTTTTAAATGCCATAGTGATAATGAACCTACTATTGACACTAGTATTATCTCTACAGAAAACACTGTTAACCCTGGTATGCCTCCACTTCCACATATCCAAGTTAATGAACAGTCCATAGATGAAAATATTCTCAATCAAATCGAACAACAACATGAAGAGATTCCTGAATCTAACACGCCAAGTGGAAAAGAAACTAATAGTTCTTATGCAGTCCCTACTTTCGAAGAATCTTCATAAAAAAATAAACGTGCAAGGTTATCTAGGTGGACAATTAATAGATCATTTCAGCTTGATTGGATATCAAAATTTCCATTTATTGAGCCAGTGCTTCCAGAGAATAGTAGTGATGCTATAACAGAATTGAGATGCGTAATTTGCAGTTGGAAACATGAAAAGGAGCATAGATTACAACTTAAGAAAGATACAGTAGAAAAACATTGTGGAAAGGTTTATATCAAAACAAAAGAAGGTGATCCACCAACACCAAAAACTTATAGGTGGAAGGATGCATCAGAGTGCGCACATATAAGAAATGCGCAAGAATATGATAAAGAAATGAAACAAAAGCAAACATTGGTTGAGAAAGGTGCAACGATTCAAGCCCAATTTCAAAAAATGAATAAGTTAACTTTAGCTTCAAAAAGTTTGCAGTTTGTTGTTGTGTTCTCTATTCTTAATATGGGTAGACCTATGTCTGATTTCATGAATTATAAATCTCTATTTCGACTAGCTGATGTGCAGAACTTACCCAACGCCCATTGGTCAGATCGAAGTGGTTGGGAAATGGTAAAATGTCTCTCATTGGTTGAGCAGGATGACCTCGGAGAGAAAGTAAAAAAGGCAAAATTCATTTCACTTTCAATTGATGAGGTGACTATTGTTGACAATACATCTTGGATTTGCATGCATGTTTACACATTGGAAAATCATTTAAGGCAACCTCATTTACTTGGAATACACAAAATGGTGGAAAATTGTAATGCAGAAAACATTTACAATGTTGTTGTAACTAGTTTAAAAGAAGAAGCAGGAATGAATGAAATTGAAATAGCCACTAAGTTAATATGTGTAGGAGCTGATGGTGTTGCTACAATGCAAGGACACAGGAATGGTCTTTGTGTTAGACTACAAACATCGGTTGCCCCATATTTGATCCCTATTCATTGCATGGCTCATAGAATGAATCTTGCATACAAAATTGTGGATACATTTACAAATGTTGCGAGAGTGGAAGAGCTTGTCCATGAAATTCATGAATATTTTTCACGTAGTCCAAAAATATTTTTAGAGTTTCAACAGTTTGCACTAGGACTTACCGAAGGTAAAAAATTGTTGAAAGATGTGGATACTAGGTGGATTTCGATGTATCAACCGACATTAAGAGTTTTCAAAGAATATCAATCCTTGATAGGGTTTATGTATGCAAATCGTAGGGCAGTTGATAAGGCAAAAGATTTACTTTTTTGAATGAGTGACTTTGAAACTCTTCTCACATTGTGTGGAATTCTTCCAATGTTGGAAAAAATGAATACTTTGATCAAAATTGCACAAGAAAGATCAATTTATATTGTGGATTTCATCAGGGTGAGAATACAAATTTGCATGCATATTGATATGATGTACGCATCTGGTCAAAATTTTATGGATCCCATGTTTGAGAGTTGAAGAGCATTAACAAATGTGAATGGTCCTCAAAGTTTTCTGAAGTTCAATATAAATGATCATCTATGTATTAATGTCCATGGAAAGGAAATACCTTTATATTGTTATGGTGTGCAAATGGATATAGCTACAAATGAAGTTGAGAAAATGCCCATAACCTACAACAGATTTCATGTAGTTGTAGACGATACAAAACTTAAACTGAAACAAATAGCAGAATCATTGACAAAAGAAATAAGAGACCATTTTCAAAGAGATGAATTGCTAGAGGCTATGGGTGTGGTTAATCCGATGTTTTGGGATCCTTGTAATGAATACCAAAATATAAATTCTTTGTTTCTCAAATACATGGGCAGTCTTGCTGGCCATTTCAGTAAAAGTGTTGTAGTCAATGGTATTGAAATCAATGGCATTCTCAACGAGAGATCTTTTGATGAAACAATCAAACTATTTTGGAACAACAATGTCTACTCAAGTTTCACAACTCTCTAACCATCATGAAGCAGGTTCTATTTCACGTTTGTGGAGATTATTACAACCAAGTACTATCTTACAACATACTATGAGTGAATATTTTCATTTATATGAATTATGTCAAACGATGATTTTGGGATCCGTGGAAGATGAAAGGGTGTTCAGTGCACTATCATATGTAAAATCTAAAGTTCGGAATAGGTTGGACAAAAATTTGAAGAATTGTTTGAGATTATATGTGTCGACCTATGAGGTGGAGGAGTTTCCTTATGAAAGAGCAATGTCACATTGGAATTCTTTGGTAGAGAGAAGAGGTGTAACGAATATTGATGATGATGAGGATGATAGTAACACTGGTCAGATTGTGATGATAAAATTTTTGGGAATGAGTGCAAAACATTTTGTACAATCTGAAAAGAGTTTGTTCTAGCTTCCAGCACTATGATGCAAGGATGCATTCATTTGATTTGATTTGAGTTCACATATTATAATTTGATTTGATTTCACATATTATCATTTGATTTGATTTCACATATCAAATGAAAGGATGCTTTCATTTGATTTGATTTGAGTTCACATATTATTATTTGATTTGATTTCACATATTATCATTTGATTTGATTTCACATATTATCATTTGATTTGATTTCACAAATGAAAGGATGCTTTCATTTGATTTGATTTGAGTTCACATATTATTATTTGATTTGATTTCACATATTATCATTTGATTTGATTTCACATATCAAAATGTTTGAGTTCACATATTATTATTTGAAATTTTGATTTGATTTCACATATTATCATTTGATTTGATTTCACATATCAGAATGAATGGATGCCATTGGATACTCTGTATAGCATAGCCCTCTGATTTGATTATGTATTATTTGATTACACATGTGTTACACATATTCTTTGATTACACATGATTTGATTATTGGATTATCTAAAATGTGTTACTGGATATTTTATATATCATTTTACAATAGCCTTGTTATTGAAGTATTAGTCTAAAGTTTCTATTTTTCTTGTAGATTTGTAATGTATAAATCGTTATAGGCAACTTGTGAAAGTAAATGTCTATACTGCATTTTCTGTCATTTCAAATTAATTCATATAACATAAAAGAACATCTTACTGCATCCACATACTTCAAAATTACTTAATATATCAACAAAAACAATCAAAACATAACAACATTCAAAACAAAGTTTCCTAGAGATAACACATTTTTTTGGAAATGTTCTCTTTCAAAAAATTTACCATTCATTCACAATTTACAAAATATATCAAACATTATTTCTTCCACTTCAAATTAAAAACAACAAACTTCTACATCATCATAAATAATCAAAACATAGTAATAATTAAAACAAAATAGTCTCTTTCATTGAATTCAATTTTTAAAGAAGATACCATTCGTTCACAATTTACAAAAACTATCAAACATTATTTCTTCCACTTCAAGTTACTTAATACATTAAAACATATAATAATAACATAACAACATTCAAAACAAAATTTCCAATAGATAACACATTTTTCGAAAATAGTCTCATTCATTGATTTCAATTTTCAAAAAGGATACCATTCATTCGATATTTACAAAACATATCAAACATTATTTCTTCCACTTCAAATTAAAACATAACAATAATTAAAAACAAAATTTCAAAATGATAATACGAATTTTTCAGAAATTGCCTCTATCATTGATTTCAATTTTAAAAAAATACTAGTCTTAATAATTTATAAAAATATAAAGAGTTTTTGTTTCACTTCAAATGCAACACAACAAACTTCTATTCTTTTCCAATGTTTCCTGAAGGTCCACCCACATCTACCTCAATATCCTTTTCTTCTAATGCCCCAACCCTAACCAAAATTTCTGTTGTAGTGTTGATCCCCGATAACAAGGCACCCTCTTCCTTCGTTGGATCTTCTTTGAAAGGTGCATTCAGATCCTTCTCATTTTCTTTCAGTTTAGCCTCGACATCCAAGCCCCCATCTCTGATAATCCTCTTCAGAAAATTATTTTCTCTAACCGTCTGTTGTAACCTCTTCTTCAATTCAATAGCATTATTAATGCTAATTTTGGCAGTCTTGATCAAAATTTTCATGGCACCGACTTGTTGCTTTAGGTGCTGGAAATTAGACTACAAAACAGAAATGAAAAAAGGTTAATATTTATAAACAAAACATATTTAACAAAAAAAAATTAGTTAGATGTAAAACTTACATCAGCTGTAAGTCATGTTGTTTCTGCAACTGCTACTTTGTTCTGATCTAGTGCCCATTCATTGAAATATGCTTGGGCTTCTGCATTGAGGTTTTCCAAATGATTCAAAACAATGGCCATAATTTCATCTCTGTATGTAGACTCGGCCTCCATAGTGCCAGATTCAACTTTATGTAGCAAGGCATCGAGCTTTTGGGGCTCATTCTCAATATTTAAAAACAACTCTTTTCTTTTTGAAAAATTCTTATATCGGCCATTGATGGCTTTAATCAAAACCTTGGCCCGATATTCCCATTCTTTCAATTTATCAATATCCGAAAGAAGAGTATTATGAACTACAACTTTACATCTATCGGCTAATAACACATTTTCAAAAAAGTTTAGGATATCATCTTCTGTAACACTACGGGCGGTGACTTGTTGTGGGGCGGAGGGGGAAACTTCGGTGGCATCTACATTGACATCCTCTTCTCCATCAATGCCCTCTTCATCCTCAAGAATATCACTTGCCTTTAAAGGGTAATTTTTAGGATTCATACCCTGATAAAGAAAGTCACATTCTAGAGTTCCCGAGGGCATTTGAGATGCACTCTCAACATTTGAAAAATTCTCCAAGGTTAATATTGGTACAATAGAAACATTAGATGATGACACATTTTGTGTCTCTGTAGCACTTCTTGCTTGATGAGTTGGCGGTGTGAGGAACACTTTACCACGCATGCGTGATTGGTTCCTCATAGGTGGAACCTATTGTGGATGGACAGGAACTTGCATTGAATGGATAGATAGTGGAACCTGTTATGGATGGACAGGAACTGGTTGTGGTTGTGGTTGTGGCCATGGTTGATCAGATGGTGGAGCCATCCTTTTTTTTAGCCTTTTGAATCTAGCAGGTCCCTCTGTTAAATTTCACACAAAAACATAAAATTAATCTTGTGTAAATAACAATAGCATTAAAAAATATTTATTTAAACCATACATACCAGACCCAGACTCTGCAGCCATTGATGTTTCAACCATTTTCCCTTTGTCTAAAAAATACGTAAAACACATTAAAAAACATAATTTTAAGTCATTAAAATAAATCATTTAAAAAAACATTTTTGAACAATGAAGAGTAAGGTTACCTTGTGGGTTGGAGGTAACCTCTTCGACGTCGACAATAACTGTTTCTCCAATAAAAGGTGTCGTAGGTGTATGCTGAATCCGATCACCATGAGACCTCACACGTTTGGTGGGAGTTATTGGTGATGACTATGACTACGTGTCAGAATCAGCCGATACTTCCTGAATCCTAAATGCGGCATCCCTTTTACTTGAATACTGAGATGCTCTTCTCTATTTTCAAAACAAAATTAGAGAATAAAACAAAATTAGAGAATAAAAAGATAGAATGAAAAAAAAGAAAACAAAGATATTTCAACAAATATGTTTACCTGTATCTCATCATCAGACATGCCAATAGACAACAAATTGGGGTGCAATGCAGTGGGAGGACTACTTTGTTGAAGGTTGAAATAAGCTTCCTGAAATAAACAAAGAATAAAATTGTTGGTAGTCATTGTATAAGCAGAAGATTGAATTTTTTGGGCACTCAAAAGGTCATGTTTCAGGCGGTTGGAAATGTGCGTGGACCAGTCAAATCTACCACCACCAATACAATGAAGCAATAAAGAAAGTGCCCAAAAAGGCATTTCTGTAGGTCGCCCCTGCAAAATAAGCCTTGCCTAAAAAAATTCAATGCAAGCATGTAGAAATTTGTCTCCAACATTCGAAATGTTTAAGCCCCTTTTGGACTTAGAAGAATTAACTAAAAAAAGAGACAACATTATTAGAAAACAAAAAGTACAACAAGGAGAACGTTTTTAGAGAAATGAAACTACAACAGAATAATTTTTAATGTTAAATAAAAAATAAATTTTCAAATTATACCTTTCAGATTGTCAGAATGAACAGAGTAAATGGTTCCTAGGGTGGATTTATCATCGTCGGTTAAGGCATACTGGTTGTTCACCAGTACACCATCCAAAAATGGTAGCCCTATTAGTCATTGCACATCGGAGGGTTTAACCAAAAAAATAATGTCCTTGTTATCCAAACACATCAAAATAGTGGACACGTCATGGTTGTAACAAGAAATGATCCATTGCATCAACTGAACGTTAATGTTCAACTGTGGCATCTTCAACACACCAGCAAGTCCAACGGTGTAAACCCATTGGGAATCTCTATCAGGAGTGTTGAAAATGCTCTTGAGATTGGGGTAGAAGATGTACTTGAAATGCACTTTAGAGGGAAGAGGAGAGGAACAACTAGCCATCTCTAAAAAGAAGCAGGAAAACACTCAAAAATGCTCTAAAAAACACTGCCAAAACCTTCTAGAAATGCTGCCAAAACCTTCTAAAAATGCTTCTAGAACGCTCTGAAAATGATGCCAAAATGGTGCCAAAATGCTCTGAAAATGCTACCAAAATGCTCTAAAAATGCTACCAAAATGCTCTGAAAATGCTTGGAAACCGTTGTGGAAAATGCCCTAAAAATACTGGAAAAAGGTTTAAAATTGCTCTGGAAAATGTTGTGGAAGAGGAAAAAAATGACCCTGCAAATGAATTTATAGATTTTTGCATGGTGAAAGTTAATAGATGAATGACACATGGCAGAAGGGAGGACACATGGCATCATCTAATTGATAAATTATGGTGGTCACCTTGTGCCACTCGCCATCTACCAGTCGCCACATGCAACATGACATCTCGCCACATGCCACATGACATCTTCCAGTCACCTTGTGCCACTCACCATCTACCAGTTACCTTCTACCACTCACCATCTACCAGTCGCCTTTTACCAATCGCCTTCTAGTCGCTTTCTATCGATCACCTTCGACCAGTCACCTTCTTCCAGTCATCTACTGCCAGTCGCCTACTTCCCGTCGTCATCTTCCAGTCACCTTCTGCCACCCACCTTCTATTAATCACCTTCTGCCACTCACCTTCTACCACTCACCTTCTGCCAGTTGCCTTTTGTCATTTGCCTTCTACCACTCGCCTTCTGCCAGTCACATTTTTCCACTCGCCTTCTGCAACTCACCTTCTACCACTCACCTTCTGCCACACGCCTTATGATAATTTTATTGATAATTTTAGTGGGAAAAAAAATCGCCATGTTTTGAAAAATTTTCTTCGAAAATATGAAAAATTTGCCCCAAAGTTTATACAGTTTTCACGTTGATTCACCCCGATTTGATAAATACTTTTTTGGTACTACCCCTTATGCATAACCATGTACCAAACATTTGAGGAAGCCTTGGCACAAGCTAAGGTAATTGAGGACATCAAGTTACAGGAGGGTAGCTTGAAGCTCAAGAAAAAAATGATTGGAACAAAAAGAACACTTAAAATCAAAATCACCAGGCCAAGCCGACCCACGTGAATCAAGTAGTATTAAACCTCCAAAAAGAGGATAAGGGACGACATCAATGTAATATAATCAACGCAATAATAAGAAGCTGGGTAAGAATAAGGAACAATGCCCTCATTTCTAGTTCACACTATTGTCAAAGATGATGACATCGATCTTCCATAAATTGTGCGAGGCTAAGACCACTAAATTACCTGAGATCAAGTTGCAAGAACCTAACCAACCCAAACCAAAAGGGTATGGGGAGGATCAATATTGATCATACCATAGGATGAAAGGACATGGCATTGAAGGATGCTATAGTTTCAAACTTGTGGTACAAAACATGATCGATAAAGGTAAGCTAATTTTTGATAACCCTTAGGCTTCGAACAACCAAAATATGGGGATTTTTAAAATCCTCTTCTAAACCATGAGCCTCTGAGAAACAATGCCGACTAGGTGAACCAAGTGTCTATCGAATCACCTATGCAGGATTTCAACGAAATTGTAAATGTTGTCACAAGAAAAGGGAGGTACAAGCGACCAGATCCATCTCCAGATTTGATCAAAGTTCATGTTGCACCCCCGCAAAGGCCTACACAAAACAATATGTCAGGCCCAGCAACTAAACTAGTGGTGACCATTAGAAATAGGCTTATTCAAGTCTTGCAGACAACTCCAACAAAGTTGTCAATATATGAATTGATGCAATAGTCTTCTAAGCATAAGAAGATGCTCATGGACATCTTGAGATCCATTGAAGTTCAGTCCCAAGACCCTAAAGCATTTATAAAATTTGTGGGATATGTACAACAGTGTAGTGAGCCGATGATTTAATTTCATAATCATGAGATTAAATGGTATCTACTGCTATAGTGGACCCACCACTCCACATAATTATGTGTGTTAACCACACACCATTTAAAAAATTATTGATTGACATGGGATCATCAATCAACATTATTACTACCAAGGCATTAGCATACTTGAAGTTGCCAAAATTGCACATTGTACCTTTGACCTTTACTTTGAGAGCATCTAACGATGCCCTATGCTCAATATTACCTATTCAATTTAGGACTTAAGACCATCCCCATGATGTGTCACATACTAGAAGGTGCAATGCAGTATAACATCCTCTTGGGGAGGCCTTGGATCAGAGATATGTGTTGCATTCCCTCAATTTTACATCAATGTATCAAGTATATACATGAGGGACAAGTTCACGTGGTTCCTTCGATGAGGAACCATTTAAATATGTGAACCAAGTAGATTTACTTGGAGATTTCATTCTCCCTTCAACGCACCTGGATATATGGCCAATGTCACCCATCAAACATCCATAGAAGGTAAACTAAAGGAAGTGTGTGTTGGACCTTCGACATCAGCACCATGACCATCTACACATACAACAATAGCTTTTGCAAAGCCTACAACATCAATGATGCTTAGAAATGACCAAAAGCTTAAGGTAGTATTGGATGAGAAAGAGACAAAAGAAATGCCCAAAGTAGCCAATGCCAATGTCTCTAGTCCCATGGATGAAGGAGATGCATAGAATGAAGTCAAGGAGGCACCTCAACCTGCTTCACCTATTTCTTCAACTAGGTCATCTACACCACAGGTGACCATCCATTTGGTTAATCTCAAGCTAGCAGAATATATAGTGCAGAATATAACATTCATGCCTTTTATCAAGATTGCACAGGACATGGGCTGACCTCAAGCCCATCGCTTTCTCATAGGGATGATGGTACCACTGGGGGTGCCACCCAACCAAACAAATTTCATCTATGGAGGTCTTGACCAACTTGCTAATCACACACCCATAGATGAAGATGATGATGAACCATTCTTAGTGAATATTCATTATTTTTCCAATCCAGAGTTCACCTTGCATTATTTTGAACGTTACCATTGGCATGGTTATAGTATAGGTTTATTCGAGCAAGGGTGTCAAACTCCCTATGAACCAAAATATCAGTTTCCAACTGATAGGTTTGGATTGGGCTACCATATCAGAGGATAGGATGAGCTTTTAGCAATATCTCTCGATCATCTAAACCTCAGTTTAGGGGATAATATGGATTGGAATCCTTATCACCCTAACCCTTCCTACATACGAAGGGGTAATAGGCTAGTGACCTACGTATCTATAGAACCACTTGAGACCTATCACGACAACATCATGGTAGAGGTCAATCTAGAAGATATTCCAAGAGCTAACTTGGAGATTGAAATTTGTGAAGCTACCAATGACACTAGCATGCAAATCCAGAATTTGGGCCTAACAATAGACACTGAATCAAAAGTTACTTCTGAGGAAGTTAGAGTAGAGTCCATTTCTAAAAGTGATGGACTAGATTGCGATTTTGGGAGTGATGATGATGAGCAATCCTCAAACAATGAAGAATATGAGGATGAAATAGAAATGGTCTACCTTGGGCCTAGACATCTTGCTCAACACCCGATTCCAGTAGGTAGGAATGAGGGATTCTTCATAGATGATAGCGATTACGAATATGAGACCGATATGATCTATATTGGGCCACGACACTGACATCATATTGCGGAGCCAATTGACATGGAAGAATTGTATCGAACATTATTTCCTAGCCCTTGCATCCCGATCATATTGGCTAATCTAAATGAGATTTATCATAGGATCTTCCCCGATCTACCTACATATATGCAGCTCCTAGAGCCAAATAATCCCATGTTCTAGTCTATTCATAGATCGGATCTAGAGATCCCCATACCCCCAGAGCCACATCTTGGGTATGCGAATAACACTAATAATGTAGAGTTGCACACATGTGGTCCTGGAGATCTAATCCATTCCATAAACATGATCTCCATTGATCTGACCACTCCACTCCACAACCTAGCAGATCCTTCTAAACCATTGTGTCTTAATATAGATGCTATTGATTGGGATCACATTGATTCACCTCTAGAGCCTGAATATTTCTTCCCCAATGAAGAAATGTTACAACCATTTCACTTTGCACCAGGCTGCACACATGATGTTTATCATACTGAGGGTAATTCCAATATGGGACCTTTAAACCCAGCTGATGACATCCACTTGATCCCTATGCCTCACCAGATTGAGGAGGGATCACACATGTCAGTAGAGGAAACCTTTGATGTGGATATCAGTGATGATCCCACTAATCCTAAGAAGGTTAAATTTGGAGAGATTCTATCTCTCGATGAGCATGCCATCCTCATCCCTCTATTGAAAGAGAGACCTGATATTTTTTCTTGGACATACAAGGATATGTTAGGTCTAGATCCGAAATTGGTTACCCATAACCTTTTGCTAGACCCCTCTAAAAAGCCTGTCAAGCAGAAGCTTAGGAAAATACATCCAACCATCACTTTAATGGTTAAATATGAGTTGCAGAAGCTATTGGATGTAGAGTTTATTATCTCCATCGACTATCTAGAATGGGTATCAAACATGGTACCTGTAGGAAAACCTGATGGAAGGATCTGTATTTGTATGGATTTTAGAGACCTCAACAAGGCAACACCAAAGGATTCATTCTCGTTGCCCAACATAGATGCTCTCGTAGATGCAACTACGGTCATGAGATGCTTCCCTTATGGATGGTTTTTTTGGTTACAATTAAATTCAAATTAAAGCTAAAGACCAACACAAAACCACATTCACAACACCATGGGGAACATTCTATTATAAGGTTATGCCATTCGGCCTCAAAAATGCTAGTGCCACATATCAACAAGCCATGACATACATCTTTCATGACTACATGCACAAAATCCTTGAGGATTACATCGATGACTTATTGGCAAAGTCATTACTACGTGAAGAGCATTATGAGGTCCTGAGAAAGGTCTTCGATCACTTGATAGAGCATAATGTCAGGTTGAATCCCAAGAAGTGCGTATTTGGTGTAACTTCAGGAAAACTCTTGGGATTCATCATTTCTAAATGAGGGATCAAATTCGACCCAGCAAAGGTCAAGGCCATTCTTGAAATGCATCCTCCCACCAATATCAAAGAGCTAAGAAGCCTACAAGGCAAAGTAGCATCCATAAAGTGATTCATCACACAATTATCAGACAAATACCGACCCATGAATCAATTGCTACACAAGGGGGTCCCATTCAATTGGGACGAGGACTGTCAAGCGGCCTTTGCTGAAATTAAGCAATACCTGGCAATGCCACCAGTGCTAGCTCCACCAAGACCAGATGTGCCATTCCTACTTTATATATCAGCTACTAACTTTGCATTGGGAACCATGTTAGCCCAAAATAACGTGCAAGACAAAGAGCAAGTGATATATTACATCAGTCGCACCTTGGTGAGTTATGAGCTAGGGTATGCATACATGGAGAAGTTGTGTTTAGCAGTGGTGTTTGCAATGAATAAATTGCATCATTACATGCTAAGTCATATGACGTATGTAATATCCAAACAAAATCCTTTGCAGTACATGATGAGCAAGACATATCATAATACACGTACTGCAAAGTGGATCATGCTACTGATAGAATTCAATTTGGAATTCATCAACCAAAAGTCCATCAAGGGATAGGTCATAGTTGATAAGATGGTAGAGGCACCTCTTGAAGATAGTAAGCCTCTTGTCATAGAGCTTCCTGATGATGCAATCTTTGCATTATTAGAATCTCCCAAACCCGAAGAACCAGATAACAAAGCTGACATGACTTTGTTCTTCGATGGTTCAAAGTGTGAGCAAGGGGGTGGTGCAGGAATTGTCTTCTTCATGCCACAAGGTTCTCCAATGCCCTTGTCATTTAAACTAGACTTTCTTTGTACCAATAACAATGTTAAATATGAGGCCCTAATCTTGGGCCTCCAAACAACAATCACCATGAAGATTAAAATATTAAACATCTTTGGTGACTCCCTTCTCATTGTCAATCAGGTTAAGGGACTATTTCAATGCAGGTGTCCTATCCTAAAAGCTTATAAGGATCTTTTTGACACTTATCTAGCCTAGCTAGAGTGGTATGACATCGAGGCAATCCCTCGTATGTCGAACATATTTGTAGACACTATGGCATCTTTGGGATCTTTAATCCCTCAGAATCCATTTACCGATTTTACTACCATTCATGTAAATATGCTCTCACATGCCGTGATGCAGCGTGAGGCTTTCGATAATAAATAATCAGTCAACATGATTCATATAGAACCAAACCATGAGTGGTTCTATAAAGCTAGAGACTTTCTCAAGAAGGCACCCTAGGGGTCTTTGATCTCACAGGGTCCTATGGGGAATGGCACCACCATTCACCACAAGGTTGTATCCCAGTCTGCATTCACGCATAGTGAACCACAAGGGGAATAAGTCATCTTATCAGTTGAGGTAGAAGCTTATCAGGATTGGATGTCACAATTACATGACTTCCTTAAGCTTGGTTTAATCCCTCAGGGATTATCGTGTGTCATGAAATACACATTCAAACAAAAAGTGACAAAGTATGTCTTGCTAGGAGACATCTTGTACCATCGAAGCTACGATGGAGTTCTCCTTCGTTGTCTTGAGCCCCAAGAATCAGCTTGGGCAATCTCATAGGCTCATGATGGTACATGCGATGGCCATTTTAGTGGCATGGCCATCATCAAGCGCATCCTTCAAATGGGTTATTATTGGCCCACTATGGAGAAGGATTGCATCGTGTATGTCAAGAAATGCATTAAATGTCAGCATCATGCTAATCTTACGCACTTGCCATCGTAGGCCTTACAACCCATTCAAGTGGCTTGGCCATTTTCTTAGTGGGGTCTAGATCTAATTGGTAAGATCTCTCCCCCATCATCGGGCCAACATACATTCATTATAATGGCTACTGAGTATTTTACAAAATGGGTGGAAGCAATCCCTTTGACAATGACAATTGGAGCACGTATTATGGAGTTCATACTTCACAATATCATAAGTCATTTTGGGATACCATCCAAGATAATCTCGGATAATGGAACATCATTCAAGAATAAAAATGTGAGGGCTTTGACATCCAAGTACAATATACAACATAGTTTTGTGACTCCATACTATCCGTAGGCAAACGGGTAAGCTGAAGCTTCAAACAAGATAGTGGTAGCCATCTTGAAAAATATGGTACAAGAAAACCACAAATATTGGCATATACAACTACCCCTTGCATTATGGGCTTACAGGACTAGCATATGAACACCCACTAGGGCAACCCCATTCTTTCTAGTATATGGCACTGAGGCCATTATGCCCTTAGAGTTGGAGATTCCAACCCTGCGCATCGCATTGAAAGAGTTCATCGATGACGACACTACGTGGCAAGCTCACCTCGATCAACTGATGCTTCTTGATGAACATCACGTGAATGCCCTTGAGCATCTTCATGTTTATCAAGAACGCCTAAAATGAGCTTATAAAAATAAAGTCCATCTGAGAGACTTTAAATTTGGTGATCTTGTACTGAAGGAGAACCAACAGAACTCAAACCTACCACCGCACTTACGAGATAAATTTATGGCTAACTGGTTAGGTCCATATATCATCTTCGAGAATATTGGACCTAGAACATATCGCCTAACATCACTTGAAGGTGTTGAAGAGCCTGAACCTCTCAATATCCTTCATCTTAAGGCGTTCCACACATAAATTCAAAAAGATCAAAAACATGGAAAAATTCAAAATCCATAAAAATCAAAAAGCAATAAAATCTAAAAACATTGCAAAACATCAAAATTCAAAAACATTTGCATCATGCATTTCATTTTGCACTTGCATTCATTTAATTGCATTGCATTTAGGCATTTCCATCCATCGCACTTTGCATTAGGATAGGTTGTGTTTGCAATCTTACAAATGACACCACGTTTGTATTTCAATCATGCATCTATGCATCATCATCATCCATCACCCTTGTGAGTAATTGTGTTTCTCAACACAACCCCTCCTATTGCTATGAGGAATATACTAGGGTTTTTCGATCATTCAACCATACCTAGTGGTCTTCTCATATTTGGTAGAAATTTTGCTTTGCTTTTGAAGATGAGGTCTAGTTTTGATAGCACCTAGCATATATCAAAATCCCATCACTAATAAAACACATTAACAATCCTAATTAGGACAAGGAAATATGAACACTACAAAGTGGTCCTAGTCACCTTAAGTGAAAGGTTTTGTTACTTGCTCATTTTGTGATGCGCAATGGTCTAGAGTGTTGATCATTGGCAAAAGGACAAGTTCCCCCTACCCAAGAAATCCCTTGCTTACAAAAAGGAGCAAAATCCCAAAATCAAATCAAATCCCTTGCTCAAAACAAAATAAAAACAAAATACAAAATAAACAGTGATTTTCATCACTATATATGAGCAAGTATCCCAATAAAATTGAAGAAAATAAGGGGGTGAAGAGCTTGAATCCCTGGAATGGTCAATACTCAAAAATCATAGAGTGATCCCCAATACAACAATGGGTTGAATGAATCCCACCTGACATTGGGGTAGGTCTAAGCAATTTACAAATGAGCTAGCTTTAGGTGGCCTGTATTGCCTAGTGGTCTAGTCCAACTACGTCCAAACCTAGGATCAGGGTGAGCATTTGGTGATCCTCATTACAACAATGGGCTGAATGAATCCCACTTGGCAATGAGGTAGTCTTATGTCTCATCTAATATATTCATTTGCACACATAGGGATAATGAATATCTTGGTCTTTCATAACAAAAAATTTATCTTTCAGAAGTCTAGTATAGTCATTATACAACTTTTGATAAGTCAACTAGGGTGTTTGAGTCTCATGGAAAACCTCAAAAATTCCCAAATAGCAACAAATCACATCAATCAATCAATTATCAATTTATTTTTATGAGATTTTGTTTATTAAAGGGTGTTCATAACATAGGATAGATACTAGATGGATATCAACAATGATATTTAGACGACCACTGACTATTTTGTGCATATATTTTAACTTACAAAAGCTTATGAAGAGAAACAATATATCATCTTACATCTCACATATGGATGTCTAATTGGTTAATTCTTATGATAAGATTTATCAATTACATTCATGATTGTTATACATTTTGTGGTGTCATCCATTAGATTTTTAACTCATATTGCATTCATTCCTTATGTTTTAAGTGATTAAAGCATACAAGTTCATTTACATTAGATTACATCATGTAAATAATGCATTACATACATTTGCATTCATCATATCATAACATCATAAATTAAATGCATACAAGTAAATCAAATTAAACATGCATTTAACATCTAATATTGCATCCATATGCATACATCATAGTAGTCCATCTACACATCTAGATCACAATATCTAGTCATACATCCATCAACTAGCTAGTGCATGTCATCAATACATCACATCATATAGCATCAAATCAACATAACATATAAGCATTGCATCCATATGCATCTCATAAACATAAAACAATAAAAATATACATATATAATGAGTCATATAGTCAGATCATATATCTACATGTGTGTCAAAAAGAGTACATAGGCATGTGTCAAAAATACCCGTAGGCTACAATTGTGTAGGTCCTCAGACCTTACACTCAAAAATGGTACATATATCTAAAAATTTGTACTACATAGGGCCTATACCCCCTGCCTATGAGTCTCCTCCACCATCTCCACCCTCCCGGTGAGTTCACCTGGAGCTGGTACCTATGGACCTCTCTGACCTACTAGTCCTATGACTAGGTCGCATGTTGACTACCCTGTCTCCCGTGTCTTGGTCCTCTATGTCCCTGCAGTAGTAGATCTCTCTAGCACTACACCATCGAGTAGTCTGACCTCTCCCTCTAGGAGAGCGATGTGGGCCACATCTGATGCATGCTACCTAGTACCCTCCTAGATGAGGGCATGCAGTCTCTGGATCTCTGCACCCATATCCAACCCTACTAGTCTTTGTGCAATTGGAGCGGTAGGAGCAACCTGAGAAGTTAAGGGATATCCCCTCATAGACTGGAGTAAGTCTTGCTCTGTAGTCACAACATCCAATTGAGATCAAAGAAGATCATGCTGCCCAGTGATCTTCTCTATCTCTGTGTCTATACTGGTAATCTGTGCTTGGAGAGCTACCCTCTCCTCCTCGTATCCCCACCACTATGCTTGGCCCTCTACAAGCTGAGCCTGGACTACTCCCATATATACTTGTAAGGTGGCAATGGAGGTATCCCTCCCCAAAATATACATCTAGGTAGTATGTAGCTGCGACTGCAAGCTAGCCACCTGGGCCCTCAACTGGGATACCTCATCATCGGGCTCCTCCTCGCCCTCCTCCTCAACCTGGGGCTCCTCCTCTACTATTGTAGCCTATCCCCATCCACCCTCGATCCTCTAGTGAATGCATCACCCCTCAGGATTAGCACCTACTACCTCTATGGCTACCCCATCCCTAGATCTGCCTAGTGGGCCACCACCCTACCATAACCTGGTAGTCCACCAGGCATCGTACTCTACTATAGTCCCTACATCTACCAGCCCTGAGTCCTAGAAGACATCATCCTCATCTCCTAGTGGGGTCACTCGAGGCCAGACTAGTTGCATCTCCACCTTAAGGTGGTGGTAGATAATTGGCTCATCAGGGATGTCCTGGCAGATCCCAAACTGCCTAGTGACACATGAGAAGTGGAAGAACTCATGCATGTCGAGCTTACGCTTGAGGAGCCATCTGTCACATCGCATCCACCTCAAGTAGTGGTCCACCTCCACCCATGCTGGATAGTCCATGTAGGAGCACCATAGAACCTACCCTAGCCTCAACCCTGTAAGACGGTCCATGTAGTACTGCAAATCCCTAATGCATGACCTACTCCTAAAGCCCTCGACCTCCCTAGGCCAACAGGCGGTATAGCACTGGAACTCCTCTACAATATCACTGATATATAGAGGTAGTCCTCTAGGGTGATCAATAGTGATATGCTCCCACACCCATATCTGGAGCAACAGATCGACTCCCACTTGGCCCCGTTGGGTGATGCGGTATAGCTCATCGTAGAGCTGTGTGAGGAGAGCACTCCCCCAAGACAGAATCAATGGTTCTTAGACTATGTTGGTCATTAGGTCCTACATCTATGCCAAGAGGTTCCAAGGGAACCTCATTCTTGAAGTATTTGATAGTAGCACATGTATAATGAGATACATCAACATAACTTACCATCGTGAGAACACCCGCACCATGTACCAGTGCTCAATAGGTACACCCCCATGCTTAATATTATCTAGTGTATCATCAATCTAGGTGCCAAATATCTATTGGAATACTATAGTCCTCATCATAGTAGGCAAATATATGATGACCTCACCATCGATGGGGATACGAAATATGCGATAGACATCCTCCAGAGTGACTGTGATCTCCCTAGTCGACAGGTGAAAAATATTGGTCCGTGCATCCTAGTGATGGGCCAAAGTAGTCATGTAAGCCTAATCCACCTAAATGGATGAAGGGTGGAGCACGTAGCCTAGGCCTATCTCATAGATAAGATCACAAAAGATCTCGAACTCCCACGCTCTAGCAGTTAGCTAAAGGGAGATAATAACAAAAATCAATTAAAATCACAAAAACATCAAAAATGCACTTAAAAATGCAAACAAATTCAAAAATCCTTCAAAAAGGAAAAAACAATCATAAATGCATTCAAAAAATCAAAAAATCAAAATTTTACTTGGAAAAATTCCAAAAAAATCAATTAATTAAGTCAAAAATCAAAAAAATATAAAAAATTAAAAATCTTCCTAAAGTCCCTCAACTGCGGATGCCACCCATGGCCAACGACAACGGTCAAATTTCTAACCGTTGGATTTGAAGTCAGTCACGGTTGCCACCTACGACTATGGGAAAAACCTCTTTCGAGGTCATTTCCCGTCCCATTCACCTCAAAAACCCAAAATTAAACCCACCCACTAACTAGCCTAGTCTAATCCTAACTAGGGTGAGGTTCATTACCAATAGTTTAGTGAGTTCATTTTTCTCATTAATTAATTTGGTTCATTTTTAAGTTGGTAATTCAAAGGTGAGGTTCGAAGGGCTACCTTCGTAGCACTGGCTCTGCCATTGGTGGATGCCTTCGGTTGGTTAGCCATGGGTGTAGGTAAAGTTTGATAGTGTTCCGTGTCAAAGTTTCACTCTCTCCTATCAGAGCTCTCTCTCTTTTTAGCTGGAAAATAAAAATAATGAAACTAAAAATGACATATTTTTCTTTTATATTTTCCTATTTTTTGGAAGCCACGACCGGTAATCATGAGCACAAAATTAGGGTTGATCAACCATGGGTCAGAGTCGTGGCTAAGGAATTTGCCAAAACTGCCTACGACTGACAACCGCGGCTTAGCAGCTAGCAATAAATGCTCTCAAAATCCAACCGTGAGGAGCTTTAAAATGCAAAATAAAAAATATTCAACCATCCAAAAATCTCAAAAATTTCAAAAATAACAAAAACATTCACATAATTCAAAATTCAAATGTGCCTCATATCCAGTTATTTACCCTATACACTTGGCGGTTGCAACGACTTGCGATCCATGCAATCTGGAAAGATGAGTAAATCACCATAAGGCCATTTGGGGTAAATTAGTCATCATTGAATTGAAATGACTTCACTTCAATCCTGAAGAAGGCCATAACGGTCGGACTGCCCCATGGGAATGAGGCATTCATTTCATTTCTTCTATGATATTTTTAGCAGATCATCGAACAAAGTGATTCAACACAAGCCTAATTGGAATTGCTATCATTTTGATTCCCTAAGAAGGCCATTACGGTCAAACTACTCCATGGGATAGAGATGTACAATTACTATTAACAGTTGAAATCATGGTTGAATTAGGCCTTGCCAAATAATAACAAAGTGCAAAAGTCTTAAATCATCCAAATTATTCATCTTGGTCAAGTGACTCATTGCTTCATTCAATGTCCTACCCTCATTGACTCGTCGCTTGAGGGGGTAGTCATAATATCAATAATCATAATCAAATTCAACAAAATATCACTCGATCTTGTCAAATTGCGTTCATCTTATAAATCATTACCAACAACTATCATAAGCTTACCCTTTGTTAGGACAAAAATAAAATATGACAGTTAAGCTAGTAGCTCTCCACCTATCAAAATGATTGTAGCCTGACTACCTAATCATCGTGGATACGTGAAAGCTTTGCAAATTTAAGCCTTCCCTTAGTTGGAAGCAATGATTCTAAGATGTGTGTCCTTTTGCAGGACTGGGGCATCTAATGTTGATCAGATCAATGATCATCATTCGACCTACAACATGGCTTTAGGCGGTCTATTTTTGCTCAGCGTTGTGCTTTCGCATAGTGCATCCCAAAAGGGGCATCTGTAGACACCTAAAATGCATCATGTGTAGGGGACTACTCATATGGGCATCCTAACAGACCATATGAATGATCTTGGACCATTCCAAGGTAAAGCAGTGGTTCTAACCACTCAATTTAGGAATCTTTGGCCTACTCAACCTTAGCCATGGCTGACACCCATGACTAATAGAGCTAGCTACGCCTTAGAGCCGTGACTAGCCCTGAAACTATTTTGAATTCCCGAGCCAAGAAAAATTCAGTTACAATGGCCCTGGCAATGGATTTCAAGTGGTTTCAAGTGAGGAAGCGTCCAAAATATTCCTCCCAACTACTCCAACCTCTTGGTTCTTGATCTTGGCTTCCCAAAGAAGCTAGGATTAGGAATTGGGAGTGCTATAAGACCCCCCTCAAAATTAGGTAAAATTCTAGATTAAGTGATAATTTTAATGCAATGAAGCCCTATTAGATTGGAGAGCCATTTGCAACCCTTGAGGAGTGCCTACATGCTACCAATTTGGAAATCATGACTGCATTCGAAGCTATGGAGGTTTCAAGAGCTTGAAGAGATCATTCATCCATAATTGAACCACTTCCACTACAAATTCGAAGAATCTACATCACCAATTCATTCCAGAACATAGAGGTGACCCTTGATCATCAATTACTTGGAGGAAATTTGAGATTCAAGCCCTGGTTACAAGAGAAAGAGGATTTTCTCCTCAACCGTGGCTAACTGAGCCAACTGCACGTCAAACCTAAAATGAGGGTTTGACACTTGATTTCCCTTGTTTTAGCCATAGGATTTTCATTCTAAGCATGCAATTAGGTATATTTGACATAGATTAGCTTTCCTTTATGCTTTTGTATGATTAATTGTAGAAATTAGAGGTAGCTTTGCTCTATTTCCTTCTATTTTGTCAATTTGCACTAGTTTCATTAGATTTGATTCATTTCAAGTTTTAATGGTAGATTATGCATCATAATAGCTAGATTTACTGCTTTCTTATCATTCTTTGTAATAATTCAGAGGTTTTGTAATCATATTTACAAATTTCCATGCTTTCTTGCTATATTTATACTAATTCATGCAAATCCCTATCAAGAGCCTCATCATGAGAGGCCTCCTTTGCTTCTAATCCTTTTATGTTGTTTCTTGAATGTAGATTTACAGGATCTGGTCATATTCAAAGTATTCTTGGCATCATATTCCTCCGATCAAGTGAGAAGAAGGCTTCCTTGAGCCTTGAGAAGTTTGTGTCTACAATAAGAGCTTGCGTATTGCACCATCCCCTTTGAGGGGCTCAAAATATTGTATCAATTGTATCAAAGAATTTGGTATCCCTAAGAGGGACACATTTGTAAAGGATATTTGCAATGATAATATAAAGAAGTTGTTCTTTCTTTTTCAATTCATTGTTATTCATCTTTTCATGCTTTAATGTTTGGTACATTTGATTCAATAGCCTAGGTGTATGCTTTTAGAGTGGTACAGGAAGAAGTTAGCTCTAAGATATGGAGAATGTTTGTTCCAAGATATGGGGGAAGTTAGCTCCAAGATATGGGGAATGTTAGTTCCAATATATAAGAGAATTTAGTTATAAGATATGGTGGAGATTATTCCCAAATAAAAGGAGTGCAAATGTTACTTGTACTATCTATGTTAATTATTAACAAGTGGTTGAGAGAGAATAGGAATGTAAAGTACCACTTATATTATCCATGTTAATTATTAGCAAGTGGTCGAGAGATAATAGGGATGTAAAATGTCTCTTGTATTATCAATGTTAATTATTAGCAAGTGGTTGAAAGAGAATAGAGATGTAAAGTGTCATGTGTATCGGTCTTGTTAATTATTAGCAAGTGGTTAAGAGAGAATAGGGATGTAAAGAGCAACATGTATTAACCATTCTAATTATTAGCAAATGGTTGAGAGAGAATAGAGACGTAAACTGCCACTTGTATTATTCATTCTAATTCTTAGCAAGTGGTTGAGAAAGTATAGGGATGTAGGTAGACATAAATTATATATAAATATTCCTAACTTATGTAGAATGTTTTTTTAGAGAAGGATAAGGAAGAAAATAAAGAAAAAGAGGATGCATTTGGTTTGGAAATTTTGTAAAAGGGTAATTCCCTATTTTTAATAAATAATGATTTTGTCATTTTATCATTTGTATGTATTTTTAGTTGTAGTTTGAACTGAAATTTATTTTTTATTGGGTTGAGAAGCAAGTGTCCACTCCATCAACACAATGAAAAGTATTATTTCTTGTAGATATGTTTATAGAATAATTAATAATTTTTTATTTAAATATCTTTTGTATATTATTTTAATTTGCATTTTATTTTAATTTGTAATTAATTTGTAAATTATTTTAATTGCTTATTTTAATTACTTGGATTAGTTTTACACAACTTTTAGAATATATTTTATTTTCTTGCAAGCATGACAATTTATTGTTCTACATGTGTATTAATTAATTTTTCTTTCATGAAGTGAATTTGATAAAGGGTGGAACAATCCACCCAAGTCGGTCTTGCGAGGTTGTCGTTGTTGTCACAACAGGTTGTGGTAGATTCATCATCATCACCAATCGGTGATAGCTAAAGATCCATATGTAATTTTGATGAAAGCTTAGATTATGAATGAGGTGTGCATTCCTCTTTCTTACATTTAAAGTTTCTTTGAAAGAAGTTTTTTAACTGCAATAATGAAGTGCATGCAATGAAGCTAGGGTTTGCAAAGTGAAGCACAAAGGAATTAAATTAAAGGGGTGAAAGGATTTACTTTGCTAGGGAGGAATATTTCTATGCATGTGAACAACAGTTTGAAGAATTTTGTTGGCTAGAATTATGGAGTGCACACAGTAAAGCTAGGGTTTACAAGTGAAGCACAAAGAAAAGTAAAAAAACACAAGAAGTGATAGTATTTTATTTTTCCTAAAACTAGAATGTGCTCAGATCTATTCATGTGAATAAAATTAAGGTGGGTCCAATTCTTGACTAATATTTTTAGAAAAATGACACAAGAAGCATCATCATTTTTTAAAAACCAAAGTGCACTTAGATATGTTCATGTGAAGAAAATGAAGGTTGGACAACTTACTTTCTAGATTCGAAGCATGCAAAAGGTGAAAGGAGTTACTTTGATAGGAAGGAATATTTTTCTGCATGTGAATGGTTATTTGAAGAGTTTTATCGGTTGGAATCATGAAGTTCATGCAACAAAGCTAGGGTTTGTAAAAGGAAAATATAAACTTTTGTTTTTATTTAGTATTTTAAAAATTGGTAGTATAGTTTGGGAAATTTGTTTCTTGTTTTTATGGAGAATGAAGAGGAATGTTTGGACTTATCAAAGGACCCTTTTGAGGGACAACACATATTTTCAACTCTAAGGGGTAAGGGTCCCATTTTTGGATAAGACTTAGAAGTTGAGAACTGGGGGTCCTTGGGTTTTTCGAGTGGCCATAATAATACTATAGGTTATCATACTTCAATGGAAAAAGGGTAGTTTATGTAATAAGGTTTAGATCAGGTTTTGTCCTATTTACTATTCACTCTCAAGTGTCTCAAAAAACTCTACTCAAGTGATGGGTTTAATGAATGAGCAAGCATTTCATTGTTGGGAAGAAAAACTTAAGCAGGCTACAAACAATCCATACTCACTTTGTTTGATAGAGTTTCCTTTGTTTGATTATGGTTTTATTGGTAAAAGTATTGATTTAGTGACTTTAAGAGAATTGGTTTAAACTTTCAATCAAAATAGACTTCAACTCCAATTACTAAAGAGAGTAAGGCACAAAAAATTGTTAAAAAGAGAAGGCCAGAGATCAGAATGGTACTTGGGGAAGACTTGAGGATGGAAAAAGTTTTGGAGTTTTCAGGGAAGGCCTTTATTGGAAAGTTTCATGGATGTCAAATAGCTTATAACACACTAAATAAGTGGTTGTAGAAGGTATGGGTCCCAATTTTGGGGTATGAGCTAAATTTTCACTTACTTTCCAGAGGATGGATAAGTTTCCTTTTTTGATCTAAGAAAGATACAATTTTTTTTGGGAGGTTATTGGTATTGGGCATCTTCTTTTTTATATTTGAGGACTTGGATGACTTGCTTTGATCCTAGGACCAAATTTTCTAAGAGAATACTGATCTGGGTAAAACTTCTAGGTTTGCCAATGGAGTTATGGTAAAAAAGAGCTTTGAAAGAGATTGGAGATTCATTAGGTAAAACCTTGGATATAGATATTTATTTTAAATCTAGTGTTTTTTGGTCTATAGCTCAAGTTTTGATTGATATGGATATTAGTGAAGGCTTATCGGATTGTATGGATATAGTTGTGGGGAATACAATAAATAATCAAATCTTGGACTATTTAAAGATTCCTTTTAGATGTATTTATTATCATGTTTATGGACATATTGCTAAGGAATGTTCTCAATATTTCACACATAAAGTATGGAGGAGAAAACAAATGAATAGTGGATATTTCAAGTCAGATAACAAAAAATAAGAGAAATTTTTAGAGCCCAATAGTGCTCCTTGATTTGGCACAAACAAGCAAAAAAGATGTTGTTGAACCTAGAACCAAAAATTCGAAGAAGGAGGAAGAAATTTTGGGCCTAGATTTATCTCCATTTCATTGTTCACAGGTTGTTAGAGAAGGAGACATAATCATAAAAAAAACTATGAAAGAATTGGAACCTGATACTATTAAGTTTATTAGTTATTCATATAAGCCTTATGATAATTAGTTTCCAATACATGTGGAGAATAATCTAGACTTAGGTAATAAAGAATTTTGTACACTTTCTTTTGAATTTTCGAAGAGAAGTCCTAGGGAAAAGGAATTTTCTAAGATTTTGGACAATGGGCCAATAACCTCAAACACATTGAATAGGGATTGTGATCCAAATATTTTAGCTATTGGGGGAAGTATTTTTGACCTGTCAGGTTAATCTTCTACGGAGGTATCTATTTTATGGGATGGTTTGGAGATAAGCTCTTGTTGTAGATATTTGTTACATTATGGAAAAAGGAATACAATTTGAGAACTTGTGTAGTTGCTATCAGGTTAAGGTTAGGTATAAACCTTATAAAGGAAGCTTCCACTTCTTCAACAGGAAAGAAATATTTTTTGTTTCATGCATAGGAGAAGGCACTAAGGAAAATTCTACAAGGTAAATAAAAATATATCAAAGGGGTCCTTAGAGTGGGAAAAAATCACTCTAATATGTTTAAATGATCTTGTTATCCCTTAATATCTGAGGCCTTAGTAGTACCTCTAAAAGACTTGCCTTAGCCATACTGGTGGAGATTCTTAATCCATATGTTATCCTTCTACAAGAAATCATGGGGGCAAGTACAAAATTCATTGAAGGGTTGAGTAAATTGCTTAGGGACTATGAGTTCTTGGCTCTAGATGCTACTATAAATTTAGGGGGTGTTTTGACTAGTTATAAGAACTCAATATACTTAATTAATTCATCCTTTATGATTTTAGGCTTGTGGATAGAATTATTTTTTAAAGACTTGGGTTTGAGTTTATCATTTATTAATTGTTATGGTCCCTATGAAGATAGACAGACCTTTTGGGATGATTTTTTATCCCAAAGGTGTGTTAGGGATGAAAGAGTTATCATCAGTAGGGACTTAAATTTTACTATGAATAGAAGTGATGTATGAGGAGAATTTGCAAGACTTGATACAATTGCAGATTACTTTAGAAATAATATTGAATAAGCTAGTTTAATTGATTTTGAACCAATAAAATTAATGCCTACATGGAGAAATAATAGAGTTGAGGAAGCTGGGATCTCAAAGAGGCTAGATAGATTTTTTATCTCAAAGTCATTATACAAGGAAATAGACAAATAAAGGTCATGGACTGAGAGTGGAGGTAGCTCATATCCTTCTCCCATAATTATTCAATTAGAAAGTCAAGACGCAAAACCTACTAGTCCTTTTAAGCTCAATCCAATTTGGTTGGAGGAAGAAGATTTTCAAAAACTAATTAAAAAATAATTGATTGGTTATAACCAAAGTTCTAGGTCATTGACAAGTTTTCAATTTGTTCTTTCCTTAAAAAAATTCAAATAAGTTGTGTCATATTTGATTGCAGTTAAAAAGGAGAGTATGGATAGAGATCTTAAGTTGGTGGAGAAGGAAATTTAAAAAATTCATAAAAAGAATGAGGTTGGTTTGTTAAAAGAGGAGGAGAAAACAAGACTGGCTGAACTTGAAATTAAGAAGAACAAATTCTGGGAGTTGAGGGAAGCTCAATGAAGAATGAAAAGTAGAGTTGTATGGTTAAAAAAGGGGATGAATATACTAAGTTTTTTCATAATGTTTCTAATCATAGGAAGAAGGTTAACTTTATCTGGGAGATGCAAAATGAAGAAGGGGTCCTTGTTAGGAGTTTTCATGAGTTAGTAGATTTGGGAGTAAAATATTTTCAATCTATCTATAAAGAACTTGATAGAGTCAATATTGGGGAAATTTTAAAGTTAAATATCTTCCCTAGTTTTATGATAGAGGAGAACAATTAGTTACTTATGAAGGAGGTCACAAAGGAAGAACTAAAAGCTATCTTGAATTCTTTCAAAAAGGATAAAAGTCTAGGGCCTGATGGATGGCCTATGGAGTTTTTCCTAGTTTTTATGATATTTTTGAGGAGGATCTTCTTAGAGTAATGGAGGAATTTATGTTGAGTGGTCAGGTTATGGAGGATTTTACATATATTTTTTAGCTTTGATTCCCAAAAAGGAGAAGCCTAAAATATTTGATGAATTTAGACCTATTTCATTGTGTAATTGTATCTATAAAATTATTACATAGATTTTGGCTGTTAGATTGAAGAAGATTTTATTTGAAGTTATTTTCTAGGAGCAATTTGGGTTTATAGTAGGTATATAGATTCTTGAATCCATAGGATTTTCACAAGAGGGACTTCACTCTATTAAAACTAAAAATCTTCTTGCAATGGTCCTTAAACTAGATCTATCTAAATCTTATGATAGAACTAGTTGGTTGTATCTTAGATTGATGCTATTACATGTGGGTTTAGATATTTGGTAGTAAATTAGATTATGGGATGCATTTATTCTGTATATTTTATTGCTATTATAAATGAATCAACTTCCAAATTCTTTAGACCCTTGAGAGAATTGAAACAAGGATGTCCTTTATCTCCTTTACTTTTTTTGTTGGTTGTTGAAGGATTGAGCAAAGCTATTTTAGATGCAAAGAGGACAGGATCCTTTTTGAGGATAAAAATGGGGGTCCTTTATTTATCTCATTTATTATTTGCTTATGATGTATTGTTTCTCACAAATGGCAGTTTAAGGAAAGCTAGAAAGTTGAAGGAAATATTGGAAACTTATAGTATTGCTACCGGTATGGAGATAATTTTTCAAAAATCCTCTATTTGTTTTAATGGTCTAGAGAAAGAGACTAAATAGGGTATAATCAGATTTTTTCCTTTTAATATCTTATATTTCCAAGAAGGCTTTAAGTATATAGGTTTTGTATTGAAGCCAAAAACTTATAGGAAGAGAGATTGGGGATGGCTTTTAGATAAGATTGAAGTTAGGATTAACAATTGGTGTAATAGATGGTTGTCTATTGGTGGGATATTAACACTTGTAGAGTTGGTTCTTGAGGCAATTACTGTGTTTTGGCACTCCTTGGTCTTCATCCCAAAGGAGTTCTAGAGAAAATAAGAAAATATTACTTAAAATCTCTTTTTACTAGACACAAGAAACATGAAGGTATTCCTTTAGTTAAGTGGCATAGTACTGCTAGGCTAAAGGAGGAAGGTGGATGGGGACTTAAAAATGTCCATATTTTTGGTTTTTCTTTGGCAAAAAATATTTATGGAGGATTTTGAATAGAGAAGGATTATGGAAGAATATTATTGAATAAAAGTATATTCATCTAGGGACCTTTATGGATTGGATCAAAAGTCCACAAAAAATCATCTAGAATGTTTCTATTCAATGGAAGGAACTAGTACAAGTCTTTTGTACAATTGGAAAATATATGGCATGGAAAGTGGACAATGGAGAACAAGTTAGAATAGGGGATAATTCTATGTTGGGTTTTGGAGAAAATATTTTTTGTTGGAAGCTATGATAATTTCTTTATATGATAAGGGTTTGTACTTTCTTCATCAGGTGTGGGAATCAGATTCTTCTAGTATTTGGACTCAAGGTTGGAAGTAGGCTCATATCTTGGGTTTTTATGATGAGCAAGTTTTTTTTTGTGAAAGGCTTGTACTGATAGTCTTAATAAGAGTCATATAAAGCTGAGAGTCGAACTAGATACTATAGCTTGGGTATATGACACAAATTGCCCTGTAGGACCCTTGATGAGGAGGACTACATAATTAGAATTATTGTTTTAATGCCTAACATTATTGGTGTTATGGTTATGCATGGTTATGATGCATCATTTGATTGTGATTTATGTTTATGATGCTGCTATGTTTGTATGATTTTGTAGGAATAAACATGTTATAGGTGGATGATGTCAAGGAATCATTTAGATAAAAAGCATTGTTGACATATTTAAATTGATCAACAAAGGAGATGAATAGGTATTTCTTGCAATGATCTTAATTTAAATTGACTAACCATTTATGATGGTAGACTACAATTTAATTTCTGTCTTGAAGAATGTTTAAATTGGGTAGCTAGAAAAAAATGTGTTTGTTATTTCCCTCTTGAATGTAATGGTTAAAATAAAATGATTAACCATGGCAATACATTAAATTGACAATTAATATTTGTGTTAATGTTGATTTTAATTTTAATCAAGCAAAAATGGTTTCATTAATAATTATTTTATTTCTAATGATGGCCTTAATGGATTTCTACCCTCTGCCAGATGGGAAAGGGATAAGTCTCCTTGGTAAATGGGAATGGCTTGGGGGAAGAAGCCATGATACCTTGAGAAGAGAGAATTTTAAAAAAAGGGAGGAGAGCCATTATGCGAGGGGAGAGAGGACTTCCAAGGGAGGAGGAGGACAAACATGAAGAAACTTGCTACCCCTGTTTCAAAGACTTGGTTTTGTGACAAGTTATTCCATTTAAAACTCTCATTTTATTTTGTTACAATAGGATGATTCAAAAATATTTTAGTGCATGCATTATTTTCTATTTGGATATACTCTTGAATTATGAGTGGATGCTACTACTGCACAACGTAGAGCCCTGTTATATGGGCTATTTGATTTATAGTCTATTATTCTTTAATTTTTAATATTTTAAAACTCCTTTAATTAGAGCTAGTTCCTCTTCTATTTACAGTCACTATCAATCACCCTATTTCCTTGTAATAGGGTTAATACTGGCTCTAGATTAATTTGCACCCTTGTATTTTGTCCTACTCAGATGTTATTTTTAACCTCTTCCTTGTATTATTTCTTCTACCTGCACAACATCGAGTATCGATGATGAGTCAGAGGAGGGTGTTTTCATGCCTGTGTGTATATTAGGAAGAGTTTATTTTTACGCATAGGAATAACCTCCCTATAGGTGTTTTAAGTTGGTACTCTATTTTAGGCCAAGGAGTTTTCTTACATGCTATCAACATTAGTTGACAGCTAAACTAGAGAGCTTTCCATTTTTTTATCTTCTATTGTTAACCTCTCCCAACTATGGAACCCCTTCTATAGCTCTCAACCCTTGACAACCCGTTCTTAGGTTTAGTTTGATCATCGTGTAAAGTTGTGCACTTGTGCTTCATAAACCTTTATTCACCATATTGTGTGGGCTTCAAGCATTCTAGGAATGTGTGTGTATCATGTGTATGCATTTTGTAGTGAATGTGCACCTAACACGTAACCCTGATAAGCACCACTTATGTACAAATTTTTATGTCCCTGGTAGGTGTTCATTCCCCCTATCATTGTTGGTGTGTGTGAAGTGATCTATATCATGTCTTAGTAGCCTACAATAAACTTACTTGGTTCATGTTTGAAGCCTAGCATAAGGGTAAAAATTGTATTTATTTAAGCTTTGGAGTGTAGTGGGTTATCCAAAATTTTATTCATCCATCACTAAGAATATTGCTCAATAATCATCGTAGACACCTAAAATACATCATATTGAGGAGACTACCTAAATGGACTCCTTTAGACCATGTGAACCACCTTGGGTAGCCTCAGGGCTAAAATAGTGGTTTTCACCACTTAAACAGGGATATTTTTCTTTGCAACCTTAGTCGTCTCACCTCAAGATGGCCTCCAGATCTTGATCGTCTCACCCTGAGATGACTTCCAGATCAAGGTTGTCTCACCTCGAGACGATCATACCAAAGCAAATTTGAGAGATAAAGCATGATAATTGGTGGCCAAAACTACTAGTTAACCTCATGCATAATCTTGTACCATGATTTAACACCTTGCATGAGCCAAAATAGAAAAAATAATATGCAATTATGAATCACATGAGATTTCGGAGATAAGCATTCACTTTTATTAATGTAAACTACCTCTTTGCTTTTTCATGCAAGGTGCTTTGCTATTTTGAGGCTTCCATTTGAGAAGCATATAAAATAACACTTACCCCTCAATTTTAAAGGATCTCCAACTCATGATTTTGTGCAAAAAAATGCTACCAAAATCCATACCGACCCTAAGCAAAGAAGTGTTGACATTATCAATTGCAAAAATCTCTCCCAAAACTAAAATCCATTTTGCTAGTTTGTTGCAAGGATTGAAGGTTGTGCTTCTACCTTTAACACAAATCAAATATTTTTGGCTTTGGTGACTGACCTGACCTACTAAGTTGCTCCCGTGAGCACACCAATCCATTGATAATGTTAGAATATTAATGTGCACTATGCCTTCAGTTTTAGTTTGACACTTGTCAACATCCTCCTTTATTACATGATTTGGTCTAGGTTCATGCTCTTTGCGCTTGGATCTCCAACTTATGAATAATGCTAGATCAACGATGTATACATATCGGTCTGTTGCCATAGGGTCAGCCACTTCCATAGGTCTGTTGCCTTTGTAGGTCATCCTCTAGGTATGTTGCCTCTCATAGGTCACTAACTAGATTCACCATGAATATCAAATCCCCCTCATGGTGAACTCAATATAGAAGGTGTCAGTCTTTTCCAAAAATGCACCTTAATACAAAAGAAATACGAGCCATGAAATACAATAAAATGAGCCATAGAATCCAAATGTGGAGGAGAAGAAGAAGAAATAAGAGAATCTTCTGAAGTGTCTTCGTCTGTAGTCTTTAGAAGTAGATACAAAAAAACCCTCGGATAGAGTCTAGGGTGTCTATGTCTCTAGTACCTAGAGTAGGTGTCCTTATGGTGACCTCCTCATCCCACTAGAATGCATGGGTAACCAACCGTTGCATCCGCTAGGTGCTCTAGAAAAGGTGACTAGTTACAAGGATCACATACAATTTTCTTTAGGAGTGTCGGGTTCAACCGAGAGTGCACTCCGTGATACAAAACCTTTGAGGCTAAAAATGCAAATGAAATAGTCTCAAAATTACAAATGGATACAACCAATTTATCCATCTCAAAAAAACCTTTTCGACAACTATAAATACCTCTATGTTCCATTTTCAATGGGGCCTTCACTTCTTGAATAAAATAAAGTGGCAATGAGAGCCTTCCACTTCCACTTTCCATGTGGAAAAAAATGGCCAATCGACCAATAAAAAATATTTCATTTAAAAAGGAATGATTCATTTTTAACTAAAATCCCCTTATAAAATAACTTTTCCCAATATTTAAAAGGTATTATGGAGCCTTAAAACTTGAAAAAAAAAAATTTAGCCATGGATTTTTGATAAACGTCTGGTTTTTGATCCATCCAAGAATGGAGAGCATACTCTGTAGTTTTCAAAAAAAATGGGGGAAAAAAATGAGTCATGGAAATACCCCCTCAAACCTAACAGGGTAGGGAAATCCTGCTCTAATACCAAATTTAAGAAATGGAAAAGATAACATATATTGATACAATATGGATTACATTATATAGGAATAAGCCTATATGAAAAACGTGTCAAGGAACATGACAAGTGTCAAATTGAAACTGAAGGTATAGTGCACATTAATATTCTAATAGATAAAATCATAGATCAAACCCAAACATTGGCCCCACATTGGCCTTGAAAGTACAATCATAGAACAATAGCTATATCGAGCAGAGATAGCCCACAAATAAGGTCATCCTACCCTAAGATGACCTCTGATAGAGATCAATTTATTTACTTTCTTTTAGTAGGGTTTAACATAGCATATTTCCAACTTTTTATAGTAGTGTACATTCATGTTCATGTATTTGATTTGATTTTACTTCAATATTCTTTATCATTACAATGAGCCCCATATCAAAGGGCTATGTAAGGGATTTGATTTTACTTGTGTGTAGATTACAAGTTTCCACAAGGACAAAGGAACACAAGACTTTGGCATTGAGTCCTAAGCAGTGGTTATGAAAGCCCACCTAAAACACTTGTGATTATGAGAAGACTTTGTAGAGTGTGTCGGGATTCATTTAGAAAGGGATTAAACCATTTTGTTTATTGTAATGATTGTATCACATCATTGAACTCCCTTAATAGGATGTATTTGTAATACACTTTCAGGTTATCATTAATATAAAGGACTTGGTCCATTTTATCTTATTCTTTATCATTATGTATTGGTTATATGTTCATGTTCATCAATGCTTTACATTTATCATTAAGTTTTTATTTTATTGGTGCATTGGTTTTTGAGCATATCAGATGGTGATCATGGTGGGACCACCTAGCCCTTTTTTAAGCCTTCTGGTGGAAAATTGATAAGTTTTTACATCTTACAGGTACCGAAAAACAATTTTCTTAGGTGAAAGTAAAAGCAAGAAGGAAACAAAGTCAACAATCTACATTGGATGTAGGGTATCAAAGTAAGTTGTTTTGTCCTTATTTTCCTATTTTCCATAAAGAAAAGTAAAATTTTCCAAATTATAGAAAAGGATTGCAAAATATTTCAAGTTAATAAGTCTCTATCTATGACTATCTTTGGGATAGATGACCTTTGTCTATGCTCGTATTTGTTCTAGATGGCCTTGATAGCCATCTTTGTGTGAGATGATCTTTATATACAACCATTATTGTACAATATAACCTCTGTATGCTACTACTTTGGTTTGCTTGCTCATTTTATGATTAAATTTTAGTCATTCATATAGGGTTTCTAAACATTAAAATTTTTCTACATTAGTGAAGAATCATTAGGTGCTCTTTGGTTTATTTACTTTTGCAAATATTAAAAGGAACCCCACACACTACATGATCTATTGTGAACATCGATGAGTTGGATTTCATCACCAACCGTTGATCAAGACCAATGATGATGGGCTTCATAAACATTCGTTAGCTCGCACCATAACAACCATAGTATCCCAAAGTAAGTGGCTTTTTGGATTTCATAATTGGAAAATTCTCTACTTTTGGGTGCACCCAAAGTAAGAAGGATTAGTAAGTCCATTTATCACAAGGATTTTCAAATAATTAGTGGAAGCAATTTTCGTTCTTGTTCATGCCCTAAATGCATGAGTTAAGCAAAATCATGGGTATCCCAGTAGTAGAACATTAGACAGTGCGACCCCTTCCAAGGTTTTTTATTTCCATAGGTTTAATTTATGCTATATCCAGTGTAGGAAGCCACTTTTTGCTGGTTGAGTTATATTCCTCGATTGGGGGGTGTGCTCAAACTATCTTTAGTATATTTTTATTTTTTTTACCCTTATATTTCATTGGAATAGGGGTTTCAACATCAAAACACACTGAAAATAGTAATAAGAATCACAAGAAAAAGTTAAAAGAGATAAACACATTGTTTGCTTTGTTGTTTCTTTATAGTTTGGTATAATTCAAATTATGGTAATAACACGCAACCAAGATCGATCAAGGGCTAGTATTATTGAAACATTACAAGGAGATATGGAATGTCTTCGAATTAGTCCAAAGGATATGGCCATTCTTGAATGACATCCTAGTTTTTACAGGGAATTCAACCTTTAAGAGGTCCTTATTTAGGAAACATCTATAGGTCCCCAATATGATCAAAGTGATGAAGTTCTTGGTCAAGACAATTTATGTGCTTTCTTTAGATAAAATAGTTAGCACATGAAGGGTATTGGTAGGTCTGTATCACTTATTCACATCCTAGATCACCCTATCACTTAACCAAAGCATGAGCAAGAATATACACCTTGGCCAGACCTATATGATCAAGCCACCCTGCTTGATCACCCTTGGATTAGTAAAAATATGCCCATCTAGATAGGTATGACACCCATCATCCTAGAAACATCACCATGTCAGATCATGTTTTTCTCATAGATAAGGAAGAAGAAGACTTGGATAATCCTTCTACTCATTATAAAGAGTACTTTGCATAAGCACATTGTGCCTCTACATCACTTGAGTACATAGATCTTACCTTTAAGCCTAAGTATTATGTCAATGAAACCTCCCTCAATTATGGGAAGTAAGTGGCCAACCCTTTTGGGGTGGAGAAACAAGTCAAGCCCATTTGTATAATATGAGGGCCAACCGACCCCATATGGTTGATAAAAATAATCTGGAAACTAAGCCATATGCTGGTAGGTAAAAGTAGTTACACCAATTATGACTACATAAACAATGATTAGACAAGCAACACCAACTGAATCAACAAAGGTTGCATCAATAATGATTACATTAGGAGCAATTACAAAAAGCATTGCATGAGATATTTCCTACCCCTAGTACTCATAGGTTACAGGTCCATCAAAGATACCTCACATAATTCCAAAAATTTCCACCTAGGCCAAATCAAAACCATCCTCCTCGTGTGCCCATAAATAACCATAGGTCTCAATAACATCAACCAAAAAATCATCAATGGGAGTATGAGGCCTATAATAACTTAGAGTTAAATTATCAATAATAAGGGTACCCTAAGTCACTTTACGAGGACATGGTTGAGGACTACATTCAACCAACTCATCTCAATAGAAAACTTCTACCTCCCCCTCTTCGAGGACAAAGGTAAGTAGATGAGATAAAATAACTTGAAGCTTACAAGATACTTACAAACCATATCAATTCATTGGAAAATCAAGCTTCAATAATTGGTTATTAGAAACCCACATTGCATCAATTGTGTGACCAACCACTCCACCCTTCTATGCCATGTTCGCCATATCCTGAGCATATTGAGATGCCAAAATTAGAAAATTTTAAAGAAGATGAAGATGCTCAAGAGAACATCACAAGCTTCTTGAATATATGCTTTCATATTCAATATGATGATGCCCTTATACTTAGGATATTTCTCATAACCCTTACTGGACTAGCCTTAGAGTAGTATAATCATTTAACATGACACAACACACACTCCTTTGAACAACTAGCAAATGCATTCTTGAAATGCTTCTCATTCAGCATTAGAAAGAAAGCAAAATTGACTGACTTGTAAAACCTTAAAAAATTTGAAGAGGAGTCAATCATGGATTATGGCAAGTGATGAAGATCAACTATTACAAAACTACCATTTACCTTGCCTATTACAGATCTAACTAGACTGTTTACTAGGAATTGTTCAAAATAGATTTTACTCTTATTGCAACTCCAATAGTACAAAACCTTTGAGGAAGCCTTAGCTTAGGCAAAGGTTATTAAGGATATCAAGGTCTACGAGGAGGAAATCAAGCTCTGAAAGAAGAAGTTGAACAAAAATTATAAATGTAACTACACAAAACAAAAGTTAGCTCCAGTAAATCAAGTTATCTTAAGTATACCAGGGCCTTCCCAACAAGTTACCCCTCAACCACCTAATTATTAGGTGTAACCCATGCATGTTTAGTATAACACTCAACCTCAGTAGAATAAATGGATCAATCAACAACATGATCCTCCTCACCAGTATACGCCATTACTTGAACCATTGGCATCTATCATTAATCATATATGTGAGGCAAAATCCATCATTCTGTCAGAAGTGAGACAACTAGATCCGAATAGGCCAAAAACTAAGGGTCATAAAGAGGATTTACATTACATCTACCATCGATATAATGGTCATGACATTCAAATGTGCTATGCATGTAAGAACCTGGTACAAGATATGATAGAGTGAAATGAGCTTCAAATTTATAATCCTCTCACTACAAACAACTAAAATATTGGCACATTCTAGAATTCATTACCTAGGCATGGGGGCTAGGTAGAGCAACCTAGATAGGTGAATGAGATAAATACAACCCCACCATAGCAAGGATTTGTTGGGATGATTAACATAGTAATAAGGAACCAAAGATACTTGAACCAACCTATAGGTACAATCCATGTTACTTCAACATCACAGTCATTATCATAACCAACACCAGTCCAAATTCTACCACCTCACCCGATGATCATGATAAGAAGTAGACTCACCCAGATTCTAAAGATGACATCGTCAAAACTTTCCATATATGAGCTAATCCAATAATCAACTCCACATCAAGAGGCTTTAATGTAAATTCTAAAATCAATTGATCTATAGCCATGGGACCCTAATTATTTCAATAATTTTGTGGGGCATGTTAAAAAATACAAGGAGCTTATTATAATGTTCCACAATCATGAAATAAAATCGATACCCATTGATATAGTCAATCCCCCACTGTATATCATTGCTAGTGTGAATCGAATCCATTATAAATGAGTCTTGATAGATACAGGTTCCTCCATTAATATTATTACTACCGTTGTGCTTCAACATCTCAATATTCCATTATCACACATTGTAGCATATACATTCACCCTTCGATATTTAACAATTATCTATGCTCCACCATCCGTACAATAGTCCTCCCTATTTAGGTTGGGCTAACAAATATTTTATGTTGTGCCATGTATTAGAGGGTGTAATGCAATACAACATGCTACTTAACAAACCTTGGATTTGTGATATGAAGTGCATCCCTTCCATATTGCATCAATGCATCAAGTACATCCATGAAGGGCAGGTTCATGTAGTTCTTGTAGATTTAGAACTCTTCAAGTTTTGCAATATGGTCACCCATATGCAAGAGTATACCTTGCCTTCGGTGCATATGGATATCTAACTTAATGATCCTATCAAATATCTATATCCCTCACCAAAAACATCCACCATTCCATCACCATAACCCCCATCCTAGCCATCACCATTGATCTTTTTTGATATTCCTTCATCATCAGATCCTCTAAGTAGGAATCCATCAAAGGTACCAATTGATAAAATCCCACCATCCATCTCCACCATTTTTGAAGCAGCCATTCCAACTCCTATGGATGAGAAAGAAGTACCTATTGCCATGGTTGAGTCATCCCAACTCACATCCTCATCCTCATAACCTATATTCCCATAGATCATGGTACATATGACCAAGTTGAGACTCACTAAGTATTTGGTATAGAATGTTATGCTTACTCTCCTCATCAAGTTAGTGCAGAACATTGGTAGACCTCACCAAACACCATTGCCCATCGGTACCATTATTCCTTTAGGGTATCTTTCAAATCAAATGAACTTTTTCTATGGGGGTTTTGACATTGCCTCAAAGTTATCTCCTATGATAGAATATGACGAGCCATTCTTAGCAAAAATTAGCTACATATCAAACCTAGCCTTTTCCCTATGATATGTTTACCACTACCATTGACACAAAAATGGTCTTGGTTGGTATGAACAAGGTCTTTGGACCCCTTACCAACCCTATTATTAGTTACCTACAGATAATTTTGGCTTAGGGTATTATGTGCGAATGTTGGATGAGCTCCTTGTAGACTCAATTTAACACCTTACCATAGGATTTGGGGATGAGATTTATGAGAATGAATATACCAATATTGGCCACACTCATATGTTAAGTGACCATCTTACCATCATGATTATAACTATGGAGCCCTATGAATATTCTAGTGTGATATTCAAAGAAAATGGGGATGAGCAGGATTTAGAGTAGCTCGGTCCTAGCCACATTTATTGGCTTAGTGATCATGTTTACATTGGTCCTCTTTCTTCCTCTAATAAGAAGCATATGAGTGGTTGGATCTCTGATGATGAGTTTGTTGAACAAGAAGAGTCTGAGCCAGATAACAATCTTGAAAACAACTGGATCGATGAAGATGATGAATTTCATCAAAATTATGATAACATGTCTATTGATCCACCTTACCAAGAGTATGATGTAATTTACATTCCTTAAGATAGATTGAAATATGAATTAGATTCTATAGAGCCTCTTAACAATATTGATGAATTCTATCTTTGGTTTTTCCCTAGATGGATGCCCATTTGGTGATAACTTCTTCCACCTGAAGATCCAACCATTGTTATTCCACATAGGCCAAACCCTATCATTCTACCACCTTCACAGCCACCCAACTATATTTGTGGCCATCCATATTCAACCAACACTTCCCACTAAAGAATGGAGATCATCCACTCACCATAAATATGATATCCATTGACCTCACCATGCCACTCCACTACTCAAGTGACCTTTCAAAATATTTGTACCTCAACCATGTGGCCATTGATTTTGATCATGCCACATTTTCTCTATCACCCTCAAAATTATTTCCCTGTGAAGATATGTTATAGCCATTTCATGTCTCCTCGAAGTCATCTAAAGATGTTATTTAAGCTAAGATCAAAATTTATGACATGATCGATTCTCCAAATCCAGCTGATAACACCCAATTTATCCCTATACCTCATCAACTCAAGGAGGGATCCCATATGTCAATTAAGAAAATAATTAATGTAGATATCGATACTGATCCCATATTTCCTAAAAATATCAAGTGGGAAAAACATGTTCCTCATAGAACAAGCCGATTACATAAATATATTGATAAAGAAGGAAATTTTTGCTTCATATTACAAAGACATGTTGGATCTTGACCTGAGTTTGGTAATGCACAACTTAACACTCATTCCAAAAAGTAAACTAGTCAAGCCAAAGCTCCACAAGATGCATCTAAAAATAGCCTTAATGGTTAAAGACGAACTACAAAAATTATTGGATGTAGGGTTCATTAAACCTATCAACTATCCTGACTAGGTGTCCAACATGGTCCCTATAATAAAACCAGATGGAAATATTTATATATGTACTAATTTTCATGATCTTAATAAAGCGAGTCCAAAGGATGAATTCCCACTCCCAAATACTTATGAACTCATTGATGTGGCTGTCGATCATGAAATATTTTTCCTCATGGATGGTGTAGACACCTAAAACATTTCATATTGAGGAGACTACCTATATGGACTCCTATTCAGGCCATATGACCCACCTTGGGCAACCTCTAAGGCTTAATAGTGGTTTTCACCACTCAATCAGGGAAATTTTTCCTTTCAGTCCAGGCCATCCTACCCTGATATGGTCAGTAGTCATGATTGACCTACCTTGGGACAACCGTGCCTGTAACAACTTCTAACTCCCAAGTTGAAGGAAAAATGGTTACACGAGACAACTAAGTACCAATTGTCAATTGTAGGAAGGTTCTAGAATGGGTGGTTGCCATTCTTGAATCTAACTACTTCTTGATTCTTGGCTTCCATCACAAGCTAAGATTACCATTTGGAAAATCTATAAGAAGACACTTTGCCTTCATTAAAATAAGAGCAATTGAACATAACAAAGTGCTACTGGATTGAATACCAGAGAGAACTCACTTCCATAAGCAATGAAGTGTTGCTAGATTTCAATCATGGAGCTCTCAAATACAATAATGGAGTATTTCAAATCTTGAAGACTAAATTCAATATTCTTGCATCATCTAATGCTCTCTTTTGGTGCCAAATCCTGCAATCCAATCGTTCATATTGAGTGAAACTTTGGACATAAATTTCATAGATCAAACGTAGGCATCATCCCGCATTAGTTACAAGGAAATTCACCATAGTTCAATGACTGTCTCACCTCGAGATGGCTCGCAGGTGTGATCATCCTACCTTGGGATGGCTAGTAGGCAAAAACACCCTACTTAGAGACTACCCCTCGACAAGACCTATTTTATTTGTTTTCTTACGTTCAATAGATTTAGCAGCATTCAATTACTATTTTAGCATAGCTTAATTTTATTTTCATGCATACATCTTGTCAAATTTTAGTTTCTTTAATGCTTTCCTTTATCATCATTATGGGCCTTATCATGAAAGGCTCTTCATATACTACTAATGTCTTATGAGTGTTCTTGTGTGCAAATTACAGATCTTGGCAGGAGCTATCAACCTAAAAAATCTTCAAATTTATATCATACCTTGTGGAGGTCACAAGAAACTCATCTCAATTTGTGGGATTGAAGAAGATTCTGCGTATTACATCCTAAGGATCATTATTGTAATCATTGTATCAATAAGGGTAGCACATCCCTAAGAGGGATTTATTGTAATCTCATGATAAAGAATGGATATCATTGATAATAAAAGGGTACCATATTTCATATTATACATATCTTGTTCTTGATATTTGTGATTTCATTTGTTATTGCTATATTTCATGTTTATGTTTCAAATGTATGGTCTTTTTCATATCTACAATGGCGATCACGACCATACCTTATCCATTTTTTTGCAAATATTTTTCTAATTACTACATTTCTTGGTATTTTTGGATTGAAGGTACTGCCATCCTTGACTAAGATGGTCAGAAGTAGCAATCATCCCTCCACAAGACAACCAATAGAGCCCACCGTTCTACTCGAGACAACCTCTGAGCATAAACCATAAAAATAAAAAACAACAGCTTCATAAAACTAAGGCTACACTTATAAGGAGTTTTTTGCCCTTATTTTCCTATTTTTTGTAAAGAAATATCAAAATTTCATGTACAAGTAGAGAAATTGCAAAATATTTTCAATTTTAAGCTAGCCTCTCTATGACCATCCCTGGGTCAGATGACCCCTATTTCTGGATATCCCAACCCCAGATGACCCTTATTTTTTATTATACCTATGTTAGATGGCCTTTGCTGTAGACTATATTTCAAAGATATGGCCTCTATTTGATTTATGTGTGGACAATATGCTTACTGCCTACTAAAATATTGATATCATATTAGGGTTTTGTATTTTTAGATTTGAAATTAAAATATTTATTATTTAGAAATTTGAAAATCAAATGTCATTTTATGCATTAGTAGAAGAACATTGAATGCTTTATGCTCGCATTTAATTTTTGCATAAAAATAAAATGAACCTCCACACACCACACACTGTCTTAAACATCAACGAATTGGATTTCACCACCAACCATTGATTGAGAACCCCATTTTTAGCCAAGGATGATCCATGAACTGTCATACGATGAGGATTGGTAGGACTTGGGCTCCCTCATTGGGTTTGGTTATCACCATCAAGTCCTAGTGGGTTCCATGGCTTGAACTTCATCACAAAGTCAGTGTGTGAGGGCATACAAGAGAAAACCTTAAACTGAGTCAATATCATCAACAAAACAACAATAACCAACATCAAAACACACCAAATATTTTAGGACTCACAAATAAGACTTAAACAAGATAATAATTTTGTATACATTGTTTGTTTCTTTACTATTTGTGAAATAAAACATAATGGTCTTAAAATGTAGTCATGCTCAATCATAAGCTGATGTAGTAGAAAAATTACAAGAAGACACAACATGTCTCCAATACAGTCCTATAGATCTACTCCTTCTTGAATGACATCCTAATAGCCATCACGATGATCATTCCACCCATGCAATATTTGATCATCAGGGCACTCCTAATAGAAGAATACCTATCGATCCTCCCCATAGTCATGAAGATGACTTGGTTAGCTAACATCCATACCATGCTAACATTAGATAGAATCGACCCTCTAAGGGGCCTATCAAGGGGGTAGAATGAATCTACATCCCCACTCATTCCACACACCCATCAAATCATGTGATAGAGTATATGCATATGCATAGCGTGGATGGGTGAACCACTCCTCTTGATCATCCTTGGATGGGTAAGAAGTTTAACCACTTAGATGTATATGGTGATCGTGCTATTAATAGAGTTACCTCTTTCATTTATACTCATTTTGAAGATGAGCGAGACCAAGATCTAGTATGTCCTATTCTCACTCATGGAGAGTGTTCCACACAAACACAACATACTCCCACTCCCTTCTCGCATGAAGATAATACTCCTAGGGTTATAACGTGACATCCCTTGATCATGGAGAAATGGATAGCTATTTTTGTCGCACTCATAGAATGAGCTAAATACACTTGTGCTAATACAAGAGCTCATCAACCCCATATAGTTGACCAAATAGATCTTATGCCTAGGCCCAATACGAGTGAAAGAAAGCAACTACACTAGCTACAATTGGATAGGTTGCAAAAATATAGAATGCCTAGAAAAAGAGCATGCAAAACAACGAGTGCATCATCAAAAGTTTTACAAATAAAAATTACATGAATAAAGGATACATGAACAAATATTTCATGAGGAGCAATCACATAAGGTAGCATATGAATAAATTCCTATCCCTAGTACTTATAGGTAACAACTTAATCAAAGGTGCATTATGCTAGGACATGAGTTACCCCCTAGGCCAATGGAAATTCACCCTCCTCAAACGTCCACACATCATCATAGGTTGCAACAAAATTAACTGCTAGACCCATCAAAAGAATATGAAACCTGTGAATATTTAGAACCTGAGTACCAAGATCTAGGATATCTCGAGTTACTCGATGAATACATGGTTGATGATTACATTCAACCACCTCGATCTTACAAGAATCTCCCACCCCCTCCTCTATGAGGGCCACTCCGAGAAGAAGAGATAATATTGTATTAGGATTATAAGGTCCTTATGAAGCACATTAAGTCATTAGATAAGAAAAGGGTGGGATATCAAAAGCCTACATTACATCAGCTATGCAATCATCCCCTCCACCCGTTAGTGCCATCTCCTTTATATCTTGAGCATTTTGAAATGCTAGAATGATGAGGATGCATAGGGACATGTGATAATTTTCATTAACCTTTGCTTCCAGTTGTAGGACAATGATGCCTTATTGCTAAGAACTTTCCTGATCACTCTCTAGATCAACCTTAGAGTGGTTTAATCATCTACCTAGGCATAGCATATACAACTTTGAACAACTTGTGAATGCCTTTTTAGAATGCTTCTCATTTGACATCAAGAAGAAGACTAATTTGAGTTATTTAGCTAATATTAAACAATTCAATGATGAACTAGTCACTGATTATGGTAATAGGTGGAGGAGAGTAATGTAAAAATTACCTTTTACTCTACCTATAATGGAACTAACTTGAATGTTTACCAAAATCTGCTCAAAGCATATCTCGTTACTTTTATAGTTACAGTAATACCAAACATTTTAAGAGGCTTTGGCACAAGCCAAATTCATAGAGGACATAAATGTACAATAAAGGGATATAAAACTTTGAAAGAAGTAGAATAAAAACCCTAGAGGCAACTAAATGCATCAATGATTAGATTCAGTCAATCAGGTTGTCCGTAGTGCCCCTCAGCCTGAAAAGCAGGTAGTGCTACAACAGGCTAACTATCAGGCACAACCCTCTTCCGCATAATATAATACTCAAAATAAGTGCAACCAAGAATAAAATTGGCAATGTCACCCACCTCACACTTATACGCATTGTATAAGCCTTTGGTAACCCTATTAAACTGACTATGTGAGGCAAAGGCCATTACCTTACCAGAGATTCATAACCTTGACCCTAATAAACCAAAACCTAAAGTGTATAGAGAGGATCAATAATGTGCATATCATTGACAAAAGGGTCATGATATCCAGGTGTGTTATGCATTGAAGAATCTAGTACAAGATATGCTAGATAAAAAGCAATTACAAAAGTACAATCCTCTCACCCCTAAAAACCAATAAATGGGCATTTTCAAGGATCCCTTGCCCACCCATGAGGTCAAATATGATCAAATTAGGTAAGTAAATGAAGTCCATATGACCCCACCCGATGAGGGTTTTGTATATATAATTAAAATTGTGATAAGGAACCGTAGGTTTGAGCAAGTTGCACCACCTACAATTCTCATTAACACTCCCTCTACATCATAGCCCTTACCATCCCAAAACTTGGTTCAAGGCCCACCACCTCAGCTAGTGGTAAAAATTAGTAGTCTTACTCAAAGCCTATGAACTACATCAACCAAAATATCCATTTACAAGCTCATACAAAAATCGCCAAGGCATCATAAAGCTCTAATGGAGATTTTAAAATCAATTGAGCTTTAAACACAAGACCCAAATGCTTTCACCAACTTTATGGGGTATATCCGAACATCCAATGATCTTGTTATGACCTTCTAGGATCATGAAATCAAACCTGTGCTCGAAAACATACCTGATCCTCCCCTGCACATCATAACATGCATTAACATGACTCCATACAAGTGGGTATTAATTGACATAGGTTCATCAATAAATATTATTATCATGACTACCCTTAATCATATCCATCTCCCAGAGTCACACATCATCACATCCACCTTTACCTTGAGAGCATTCAATGATGCTCTTTGCTCCATAATCGATATCATAGTCTTCTCGATCCAAGTTGGACTAAAAATAATCTTAGTCTTGTGCCATGTCATACAAGGTGTAATGTAATATAATATATTACTCGGATAATCCTAGATCCAGGATATGATATGTATTCAATCAATACTGCACCAGTGTATTAGGTATGTCCATGAGGGATAAGTTTATATAGTTCCTTCAGACTCTAAACCATTTAAATATGTCAACCTGGTCAGTAATTTGTAAGACTTGATATCACTTTCCATGCACCTGGATATTGATCCTAATGGTCTTACTAAAAATCTAGGACATTCATCAAAATCATAACCTTCATCCCTTGATCCATCTACATCATCATCACTGCCATCTCAACACTCACCATTGGCTTCATTTGATATCCTCTCTTCGTCATCGAGTCCATCGAATGAGAAGGTCGAAGCACCAATTGAGAAAACTCAACCATCTACTACTACTATATCTGTAGTGGATATTCCAATCCCAAGGAGGAGGACAAATTATCTACTCTGATAGATAAACCATGTCATGCCACACCTCTTTCATCTCCATCTTCTCCATTGCTATCATCACAAGTGACAATCCACTTAGCCAATCCTATCCTCAATGAGTATTTGGTGAAAAATGTTACCTTTACACCCCTCATCAAGATCACTTTAGACATGGGTAGACCGCGTATCCCATATTTACTCGTTGGTACTGTAGTACCCTTGGGGGTCCCTCCAAATCAAACAAATTTCATTTATGGGGGCTTTGATGATCCTACAAAGCAATTTTCCATGAGAAGTCATGACGATGAACCATTATCAAGAAATATAGGATATATGTCTAATTTAGAGTTTACCTTGAGGTACTTCTATCATCACCATTGGCATGGTAATGGTTTAGGACATAGTTGAGAAAATCTACAAAAAATCCCGATTCAATCCAATTTTTCCTGATTCACAGGCTACCCAATTTTTTGCCGATTTTTGCCATTTTTTTCCTAAAAAATTTGGATATGCATGAAAAAATATTTTTTCAATGATAACTATTATTCAGTTTTTTCAATGAAAATACTTATTTTTTGCTGATTTTGTCCTCGATTTTTTGTTGATTCCTAACATTTCCTGATTTTTTTCCATGTTGATTTTGATCCGATTCTAATTTTCTCAACTATGCTTTAGGCCTATATGAACAAGGCCTCTACATACCCTTCTAACTGTAGTATTAGATTCCAATGGATAAATTTAGTCTAGGATACTCCATACACATGCTAGATGAGCTCCTAGCTGATTCCCTCCAATGCCTAGCCTTAGGATTTGGTGAGAACATTGATGAGAATGAGTATGCCGACCTAGGTTATCCTCATATGATGAGAGACCATCTCCTTTTCATGATGTTTTTTTTCAAATATTTAAACTCCATCAATAATACATTAGAAGAGTGTAAGGATGAGATAAAATCCTCATACCTTGATCCTCACCAATATTTCATTAGCAAGACATCAGATGAATATGTGGATGAGATCGAGCTCGCATATGTAGGTCCTCATCACCTTCTATGAGCTAACAATGAATGAATAGAGTTTGAAATTATAAATCTAAACACACTTTATCATAGGGCTTTAATGCCCCATAAACCTAATTGAGAGGATATTACACTTCCATATGACCCCATCATCTTGGCCCCCATAGGCTCACTCTAATTATCCCATTTTTTGCCTGAGCCACATCTAGCATATTTAAAAACCCACATCATTGACATGTCCCTCCATCCATGAATGAATATTATTCATCTATCCACACGGTCTCCATTAACCTAACCACACCACTTTGCAATCCTAGTGACCCTTCAAAACCTTTGGACCTCAATCTTGAGGCCATCAATTTTGATTGTGTTGCATTGCCCCCACTGCCAGAGGAGTTCTACCCTTGTGATGAAATATTACAACTATTTCATTTCTCGTAGGGACCATATGAGGATGTCTATCAAATTGAGGTTGAAATAGATATGATCGACTATCCAAATCTAATTAACGACATCTGTTTGATCACTATGCCTTATCATCTTGAGAAGGGATCTCACATGTCAATAGAAGAAACCTTTGATGTTAATATTGTTGATGATCCTAAGGCTCCTAAAAATGTGAAATTGGGAGAAAGCTTATCCCTAGAAGAGTGAGCCATTATTACATCTCTATTGATAGAGAAGAAATAAATTTTTATTTGGTTATATAAGGACATGCCAGGTCTTGATCCAAAGCTGGTTATGCACAATCTTACACTAGACCCAAACATAAAGCTGGTCAAGAAAAAACTTCGCAAGATGCATCAAAAAATTACCTTAATGGTGAAATATGAATTGCAAAAATTGTTGGATATATAATCTAACCCATAGATTATCCCCCATGGGTATCCAACATGGTATCTATGAGAAAACCAGATGGGAGGATTTACATATGCATAGATTTTAGAGATCTCAATAAAGTGACTCAAAAAAATAAATTGTCCTTTTATAGCATTTACACTCTAGTTGACACCACAAATGGTCATGATATATTGTCCCTCATGGATGGTTTTTCAAGCTATAATAAAATTCAGGTAAAACTTGAGGATCAATAAAAGATAACCTTTACCACTCCTTGGGGGAAATTTTGTTATAAGGTAATGCCATTCAAATTTAAAAATTTTGGTGCCACATATCAACGGGCCATGACATATATTTTCCATGACTATATGCATAAAATCCTAGAAGACTATATAGACGATTTTCTCACCAAATATCTCATGCGTGAAGAGCATGTCGATGTTTTACGAAAGGTCTTCGATCACATGATACAACATAATATCAAGCTAAATCCCAAAAAGTGTGTCTTTGGAGTCACATCCATATTTTTTTTAGAATTCATAGTCTCCAAAAGAGGGATAAAAGTAGATCCCAGAAAGGTCAAAGTAATTTTAGAAATGCTTCCCCCCACCAACCTTAAAGAGCTTTGCAACTTGTAAGGAAAGGTCACATCTATCTGACGCTTCATAGTACAACTATCGAATAAATATCGATCCATGAATCACCTATTATAAAATGGGTCCCATTCAATTAGGATGAGGAATGCCAAGTGACCTTTGATGATATCAAGAAGTACCTGGCATCGTCGCCAGTCTTAGCTCCACCTTGACAAGGTGTGCCTTTTCTATTATACATTTCAACCACTAATTTTGCCTTAGGGACCATGTTGACCCAAAATAATCAGGTAATTAAGGAACACACTATCTATTACATTAGTTGCACCTTGGTCAGTTATGAGCTCAAATACACATACATCAAAAAGCTTTATCTAGTTATGGTATTCACTACCAAAAATATTTGGCATTATATATTAAATCATACAATGTATATCGTATCTAAAGAAAATCCTTTGCAATACATGATGAATCACATGTATCATAACATGCAAACCACAAAGTGAATCATTCTATTGATAGAATGTGACCTCAAATTCATCAGTAAAAAGTCAATAAAGGATCAAGTCATAGATGATCAACTAGCAGAGGCTCCTCTCCATGATGATAAACCTCTTGTAATTGAGTTACTCGATGATGCAATATTTACATTGTTATATTCACATGAACCCTCAAAACCACAAAATAAAGCTGTCATGACATTTTCTTTGATGGTTCTAAGTGTGAGCAAGGGGTGGTGTAGGAATCATGTTTTTTACACCACAAGGAGCTCTTATGTCCTCGTCATTCAAACTCAACTTCTCATGCACCAACAATAACACTGAATATGAGGCTCTAATATTGGGTCATAAATCAACTATTATCATGAAGATCAAAAATCTTAACATCTTTAGCGATTTCCAGTTCATTGTCAACCAAGTAAAAAGAATTTATCAATGTAGATGTCCAATCTTGAAGTTTAACAAAGATCTTGTGGACAAATTACTAGCCAAACTAGAATGGTATGACATTAAGGCAATCCCTCATACGTCTAATCACTTCATGGATACAATGGATTCTTTGGGATTATTAATCCCACATAACCCTTCCAATGATATTACTACCATTCATGTAAAAATACTCTCATAACTAGTGATGGCGCATGAGGCTTCCAATAATAAAAAATCATTCCACATGATTTATATTGAGACGAACCAAGATTGATTCTATCAGGTGTAAGAAATTTTGAAACAAGTATCTTGAGGGTCCTTAATCCCATAGGGTCCTTATAATAATGGCACAAGCATTCATCTTAAGATTGTCTTCCAATCCACATTTGTGTGTGATGAGTCACAATAGGAGCAAGTTGTTCATTCAATCAAAACACAAGCTTATCAAGATTGGCTCACTCAACTCAAAGATTTATTAAAACTTATTAGTATCCCCTTGGGATTGTCACATGTCACAAAATGAATGTTCAAGCATAAAGAAACCAAATATGTCTTGTTAGGAGACATACTTTATCATCAGAGTTATGATGGACTCCTCCATTGTTTAGAGCCCCAAGAATCTGCATGGGCAATCTCACAAGCTCATGATGGTACCTATGATGGCCATTTCAACGACATGGCTATTGTCAAGTGCATCCTTTGAATGGGTTATTATTGGTACATAATGAAAAAGTATTGTTGCACGTATGTCAAGAAGTGCATAAAATGTTAGCATCATGCTAATATCTCAAACCTACCATCTCAGGCCTTACAACCGATTCAATCGATGTGGTATTTATCTTAATGGGGATTTTATTTAATAGGTAGAATCCCACCCCCATATTCAAGTCATAACACATTCATATTAATGGCTACTAAGTATTTTACTAAATGGGTGGAAGCTATCCCTCTTACCACTACGACTGGAGCTCGTATTGTGGAGTTCAAACTCTATAACATCATATGTTATTTTGGTATTCCATCCAAAATAATTTCGGATAATGGACCACCATTCACGAATAAATATGTATGTGCTTTAACGTCAAAGTACAACATTCACAATAGGATTGCTGAGATCCTTGGGTGCAACATTGGGAGCCTTCCAACTACTTATCTTGGATTACCGCTTTTCCACGGTAGATCAGTCTCGGCTATGTGGAACCCTGTTTTAGATCGCCTCAACAAGAAACTAGCGGGGTGGAAAAGCTCAATGCTTAGCCAGGCAACCAAAGCCACTCTGGTCCAAGCTTGCCTTCAAAGTATCCCCATTTTTTTCTTATCTATCTTCAAATCTCCAGCTACCATCTGCCAAAAAATTGAACAAACTCAACGTAGATTCCTTTGGGGTGGAAACGAAAACAAGAATAAATTTTTGCTAGTCGCCTGGGACAGGGTATGTTCCAAGAAAAAGGATGGAGGACTCGGATTCAGAGACATCAAGCGGATGAACATGGCCCTCATTGCCAAGCAGGCTTGGAGACTTACCATCAATGAAAAAGACACTTGGATTGATATCATTAAAGCTAAGTACCTCCATCAGTTTTCCTTTCTTGGAGAGCACAACCTCCCTATCAGATCCTATTTCTGGAATGGCATAATCAAAACAAGGAAAATCATCATGGAAGGCTTAAGGTCGTGTCTAGGAACTAGAATGACCATCCATTTCTGGGACGACCCATGGATCCGTGATAAACCTCTCAGCCAAGATCCGCATCTTGCAGGGCTCAAGGCGACTACCAAAACCACCTTTGGTGATAAGGTGTGTCACTTCATTAACCAAGGTCCTACAAGACCTGAATGGAAACACCTGGCTCTTAACGGACCCAGAAATATCATCGAGGCTCTTAGGTGGTTACAAAAATTGTTGAGGACTTGCATCATCCTGAGCTCACACAAAGATGATTCCATGGTCTGAAACCTTGAAGAATCTGGAAATTTCACCGTCAAATCAGCTTACTACAGTCAAGAAACTCCCACATATGGTTGGGATTTATCAAATCAGGTGTGGGTACCCAAGATCATTCCCAAAGTCAAATTATTTTGCTGGTTGGCCATCCAAAATAGAATCCTCACCATTGACAACTTGATAATCAGAGGGTTACTCATTCCTAATTGGTGTATCCTATGCAAAAATGCTTGTGAGTCAACTTCGCATGTTTTTTTGGAATGTCCCTTTTCTCTAGCAGTTCTCAACCAGGTTCATAACACCTTTGACGTCTCCACAGTCCTCCCACATTCCATTCCCCTCCTTATTAAGCAATGGCCCCGACCTTTCAAGAGCAAATAACTAAAATTCATGTGGCAAGCTTGCCTCCACCTTTACCTGTGGCAGATATGGCTCGAGAGAAATGCCAAAATTTTCAAAAATCAAGCCACTGATAAGAAGATTATCATTGTCAAAATCATGGCCCTTGCTATGGAGAATGCCTCTCTTGTTTCATCTCCAAAACCCCCCCTCCTGGCTTAGAATCGGACCTAACCAAATTTTTCAATTTGTCTAACATCTCTGTCATGCCCCGTAATTCTGTTGACAATTCTGTCATCAAGTGGGTCTTACCACCTAATGGATGGCACAAGCTCAATTTTGATGGTGAGGCTAAAGGCAACCTAGGAGCGACTGGCGAAGGAGGAATTCTCAGAAACCATAGAGGAGAAATAATTTTGGCCTTTGCCCAGAACCTGGGAATTCAATCCCACAATATGGCAGAGGTGCGGGCTCTATTCCAAAGTTTGATCCTCATGGAAGGGTTGACCATCAATAACCTTATCATCGAAGGAGACTCGTTGCACTGAATCAACTAGATCAATGGTATCGCTAAGCCTCCCTGGGCCCTTGCTTCGATTTTCCAAGAATGCAAGGCCCTAATTGGCAATTACCCAGAATTAGTCATTAAGCATCAATACTGGGAAGGAAACAAGGCTATGGACTGGCTTGCTAATAAGGGAGTCAACGAATCTGACATTCAAGTGTGGAGAGACTCCTTCCCCATTGGCCTAAGGAATGATCCTACAAATTTCAATGTTTGCACAATGTGAGATGTTGCCAGGGGATTGGTTTGGTATGTTGATGAACCTTGTCGCGATATCGTGACACTTTTTCCTTCTTCTCCTTCAGCAGTGAAAATGCAACATGTCATGTTATTGTGACACTTTTCACCTTTGGCCGCGAAATTGCATCATGTCGCGATATCGCGACATTTCTTTCTCCTTTGGCCGTGACGTTGCAACATGTTGTGATATCGTGATACTTTTTTCTCCTTTGGTCACGGTGTTACATCATGTCACGATTTCGTGACACTTTTTCTCTTTCAGTCGTGATGATGCAACATGTCGTGATATCCCGACACTTTTTCTCTTTGGCCACGATGTTGCAACATGTCGCGATATCGTGACACTTTTTCCTCCTTTGGCCACGGCAATGCAACATGTCGCGATATCGCAACACTTTTTCTCCTTTGGCCACGACGTTGCAACATATCACAATATTGCAACACCTTTTCCCTTTGGCCTTGATGATGCAACTTGTTGCGATATTGTGAATCTTTTTATCTTTGGCCACGATGATGCAACATGTCGCGATATCGCAACACCTTTTCCTTCTTTGGTTGCGGTAATGCAACATGTCGCGATATCACGACATTTTTTATCTTTTTGTCGAGACGATGCAACATGTCAAGATTTCGCAACACTTTTTCTCCTTTGGCCTCGATGCTGCAACTTGTCACGATATCGCGACACTTTTTTTCCTCTGGCCGAGACGATGCAACATGTCGCAATATCGCGACACTTTTTCTCTTTGGCCACGATGGTGCAACATGTCACGATATCGTGACACTTTTTCTCTTTAAACGCGATGGTGCAACATGTCATGATATCGCAACACCTTTTCCTTCTTTGGCTGTGGCAATGCAACATGTCACGATATCATGACATTTTTTATCTTTTGGCTGAGACTATGCAACATGTGGCGATATCGTGACATTTTTCCTCCTTAAGCCATGATGATACAACATGTCGTGATATCGTGACACTTTTTCTCTTCTGGTCATGACATTGCAACATGTCGCGTTATCGCGACACATTTCCTTCTTTGGCCGTGACAATGCAACATGTTGCGATATCATGACACCTTTTCTCTTGTGGCCGTGACGGTGCAACATGTCATGATATCATGACATTTTTTCATATTTGGCCGTGACAATGCAACATGTCACGATATCACGACATATTTTCTTCTTTGGCCTCGATGATGCAACATGTCACGATATCGTGACACCTTTCCTCCTCTGGCCGCGACGATGCAACTTGTTGCGATATCACGACACTTCTTCTCTTCTAGTAGCAATGTTGCAACATGTCGCGATATCGTGACACTTTGTCTCCTTCGGCCGTGATGCTGCATTTTGTCATGATATCGTGACATATTTTCCTCCTTTGACCGTGACAGAGCAACATGTCGCGATATTGCGACACCTTTTCCTCCTTGCTTTTTCCCTATGCTTTGGACCGCAAAAATGCAACATGTCACGATATCATGACACATTTCTTCTTGTGGTGTTTTGCTTTTTATTTGATCTTTAGCTCTTGGGCCTCTTCGATTGGTTTGGAAAACATGTAAAAAATACTTGTACAAGGTTCAGGGACCTTTCAACACCCTTTCAACCAATCAAAAAAAAAAGTACAACATTCAACACAACTTTGCTACACCCTATTATTTGTAAGAAACTGGACAAGCAGAGACGTCTTATAAAATTGTAGTTGCCATCCTTAAGAAAACCATCAAGGAAAAAGATAAATATTGGTATCTTCAATTACCTTTAGCATTATGAGCTTATCGAACTAGCATTCAGATACCCACTATGGCAAAATAATTTTTGCTAGTCTATGGTGTTGAGGCCATTATGCCCTTGGAGTAGGAAATCCCTTCATTGCACATTGCATTGTAAGAGTTAGATGATGACACCGCATGACAAGATCACCTTAACCAATTGATACTTCTAGATGAATGATGAGTTAATACCCTTGAGCATCTTCACATTTATCAAGATCACCTTAAACAAGCTTATAATATGAAGGTTCACTTAAGAGAGTTCAAAGTTGAAGACCTTGTGCTAAAGGAAAATCAACAAAAATCCAATTTACCACCACACTTATGAGATAAATTTGTTGTAAAATGGTGAGGCCCATTCATCATTTCATAGAAAACAGGGCCAAGGACTTACCGTATCGTCTCTCTTGAAGGCATTGAGGAACTTGAACCCCTTAACATTATTCATTTTTGGGTATTTCATGCATGACACACAATGCATCATAATAATAATAATAATAATTAAAAATACACAAAATTACAAAACATCAAAAAAATTAGAAAGTACAAAAACACAAAATAATACAAAACATCAAAATACAAAAACATTTGCATTACATTATCATGCATTTCATTATATGTATTTATTATTTGCATTAGGCATATGCATCCATTGCACTTGCATTAGGAGAAGTCATGTTTACATTCTTATGAATGACACCATGTTTGTATGCCAATCATGAATCTCAAATCAACCTTATCCACCATAAATATTCATGGTTTTCTCTATGAGTTTTTTCTTATTAAGAGGTCCTCATAAGATAGGTTAGATATCGGATAAATATCAACAATGATGTTTAGAAGACCACTGGATATTTTATGCACACATTTTAGTTTGCAAAAGCTTGTAGGAAAAACTCCTACATCCCATATATCATTACCATTCACATTCCCTTTTGTGAGTAACTATGTTTTTCAAAACAACTAATGAGTTGCTATAGGGTATATACTAGGGTTTTCGATCATTCAACCATCCCTAATTTTCTTTTTAGATTTTATAGAAAGATATTTTGGATTTTAGAAAGTAAGGTATTGCTTTGATATTACCTTGCATATATCAAAATCTCAACACAATTTTACACATTAAAATTTAAGTTTTGAACAAAGAAGGATAACACTACAAAGTAATCCTAGTTGCCTTAAGTGAAAGGTTTGCCTTACTCATATTATTATGCACACGGTCTAAGATGCTGAGTATCAACAAAAGGAAAAGCTCCTAACTACCCAAGAAATCCCTTTTTCTCTTCCAAAAAATGAGCAAATTCTTAAAATAAAATAAAAGAGACAGTGATTTTCATCACTAAGCAAATCCCTTGTTCTAAAATAAAAAAAAACAAACAAACAAAAATGATTTTCATCACTAAACATGAGCAAGTATCCCAAGTAAATTAAAAGAAAATAAGGGGGTAAAGATCTTGAATCCCTAGAATCCTAAGTATTCACAAGGCCATGGGGCAATCTCCATTACAACAATGAGTTGAATAAAACCTACTTGGCAATGAAGTAGCCTTATGCATGGCGATATGTCTATCACATTAGCAACCTTATTTTGTACAGACCAATGTTGGCTTATGGTTGAGCTAGATTTTTGTGGTTTATATTGCCTAGTAGTCTAGTCCAACTACCTTCAAAGTCAGGATCAAATGACCATAGTGTGATCCTCTTTACAACAATGGATTGCATGAAAATTGCCTGGCAATGAGGTAGTCCTATGCATCATATAAATACTTTTATTGTGCACACACAGGGATATTGAATATTTGGGTCTTCATAATAGACTTATATCTTTTAAAGTATTATATAGTCAGTATACAACTTTTGATTAATCAACTAGTGTGTTTGAGTCTTACGAAAATCCTCAAAATCCTCTCATAGCACCTACTTATCTCATCATCATTTACATTTTTCCTTATGATATTTTGCTTATTAAGGGGTCCTCTTAAGATAGGATAGATACCGGATGAATATCAAAAATGATATTTAGACGACCACTGACTATTTTATGCACACCTTTTAGTTTGCAAAAGCTTATGGGGAAAACCCCTACGTCTCACATACTTCATCTCATACATTCATATACAAATGTATAACTTCTATGATAAGGTTAACATTTTATTCATGATTCTTATACATTTTGTGGTATATACTATTAGTTTGTCAAACACAAATCAAATTCATTCATTATGTTTTAAATAATTAAAGCATACATGTACAATTTGCATTAGAACATCCACATAAAATTAATGCATTACATACACATTACATTCATCATATCAATAACAAGAATTAAATGCATAATAAATTAAATAAATTTAAAAACATGCATTTAAGATTAAACATTGCATCCATATACACATACATAATAATGCATCCATACATCTAGACTACAAAATCTAGTCATACATCCATCACCTAATCATTGCATGTCATTAGTACATCACATATATAAATCCATATATTATATAATCATTGTATCCATAACATAAACATTGAAACATAATATAAACACATGATGAGTCATAAATAAAAGATATGATTATATATATATATATATATATATATATATATATATATATATAATATCTAAAGAGTCTCATACATTAGGATATAAAATTTTCCATAGGTTACAATCATGTAGGTCCTTAGACCTTACACCCAAAAAGAATCAATAAAAATCACATTAGTCATGTAGGGCCTGCATCCCCAGAGTCACCTCCATCCTTAGTCTCATCCCTGTGATGTTGCCTAGAGCCATTGGCCACTGATCTCTTTGGCATAGATGAAAACCTATGACCATGTCACACTAATGACTACCCAAAATCACTATGTTGGCTCCTCTGAGATCCCCTACGATAGATATCTTAGGTAGATTATCACCAAGTAATACCACTAGATCCTCCAACTATAGAATGTAAACACCATTAGATTGGCATTGAGCATCATACTGGCTAAATAGGTCCCGTAGTCTAGCCATCTCTACCTATAATCTGGTCATATCCACTATAGCCTAAGGATCCTAAATAGCTACTACAGCCTATCCCTATCCCGTAGTTGTAGCTGCCAACTGAACCTACAGAGCATCCTACTTTACTATCCTAGCATATCTCTCTACTGATCAGGCCACCATCTATATTTGTAGAGTGTCCCACTCTACTATCACTATGCCCCTCTCAGTTGTCACCCTATCAATCTCAACCTATGTAGTATCTACCTAGGCCTTGAGGGTATCTCTCTCCTTAGAGAATCCCCTCCACTACTTCTATCCACTGCTCAACCAACTCTAAACTATGGTAAGAGTCATGTACCACTCTACTAGTTACCCATGTAAAGTCTAAAATTGTACTTGTAGCTAAGCTACCTCATCTTGAAGCTCCTCATCATCCTTACCCACCTCCTGTAACTCCTCTACCCCTCCAATAGGCTGGCTCCACTCCCCCTATCCTGTGATGCACTCGTCACCCCTCATCACCTGCATAATATTTTAAGGACCCACCTACTACATCCTCTATTGCTATAACCTCTGTAGATCTACCCATTAGACTACCTGCCCACCATAATTGGATCACCCACCAGGTATCATACTCTACAATAGTACCATGTTCTACTAATAACATCTTGGATACCATCGAATTTTACTCATCTGCAAATGGCTCCACTCAGAAATACTCTAGTTGTACCTCATTCCCTCAATATTAGTATATCACAGATTCGTTAGGAGAATACTGATAGATCTTAAATTATCATCTGATGCAATATTACTTGAAGTACTCCTGCTATGTGCCATGGTACCCTATCAACCACCTTCCATGCCTCACATGCCCCAAATAGACCACTACCTCTTTTCAATGAGGATAATCCAGGTATGGCCTCCAAACTACCTGTTTTGGCCTTAAGCACCTCAAATATCCCACATAATGAGCCAACCTACCAGCATCCGATTGGATCTGACCTCTCTCTCGATATTATCTCCATCGAGCCATGTATCCAATCTTTGTGTCATCCATCTCAGCTTATGGCACTAGTAATCTTGCTGGCCGATCTACCCGAATGTGCTCCCATATCCAAATCTAAAGAAGCAAGCTACAACCTAATATGCACCAGAATTGGTGCCATATCTTGTACAACTCATCATACAAATGGGCCAATAAGGTCCTACCCCATGCCATGATGATATAACACTAAGGGTCACACTTGATCAAGTCTTGGATCATGTGGAGGAGGTTCCATGCAGACCTCACTCCTGAAGAGTTGGGCAGTAAGATATTTGATATAATGTATATCAATACTACATGTCATCGATTGAATACCTGTGCATCATGCCAAGCTCTAATAAATACTCCTCTGTGATCCATGTGCTGGTGTACAACCTTTGCTTGAGCTCCAAAAATACTTTGGAGTACTATTTTTCATGATCTTAATCAAGCGAGTCCAAAGGATGAATTCCCAATCCCAAACATTGATACACTCCTTGACATGACTATCGATCATGAAATGTTGTTCCTCATGGATGCATTTTTGAGTTACAACTAAATTTGAGTCAACCTAGAAGACTAGCCCAAAATGACTTTCACAACCCCTTAGGGGATATTTTGCTATAAAGTCATACCATTTAGCCTCAAAAATGTTGGTGCTATCTATCAGTGGGCCATGACATACATACTCCATGATTACATGCATAAAATATTGGAGGATTACATGGATGACTTATTGGAAAAATCATTGCTACATCATGAACATATCTATGTTCTAAGAAATGTCTTTGATCACCTCATAGAGCTTAACATTTTATTGAACCCTAAAAAGTGTATTTTTGGAGTCACATCTAACTCTTAGGTTTCAAAGTCTCTAAATGAGGAATCGAAGTTGATTCAACAAAATTCAAGGTAAAAATGAAATACCCCCCCTACTAATATTAAGTAGCTTCGTAGCTTACAAGGTAAGATCACATCTATCCGAAACTTCATAGCATAACTTTCGAATAAGTGTCAATCGATGAATCGATTGTTACAAAATGGGGTCACCATTAATTGGGATGATGAGTGTCAAAAATATTTTGACAAAATAAAGTACTACTTGGTGTCTCCACTAGTGCTAGCTTTGCCTAGACCAGGTGTGTCATTCTTATTATACATATCAACCACTAACTTTACCTTAAAGACCATGTTGACCAAGAAGAATGAGGTAAATAAAGAACAGGCTATTTATTACATCAGTCACAACTTGGTCAGCTACGAGTTCAAGTATGCATATGTTGAGAAGCTTTGCTTAGTAGTAGTCTTTGCCATAAAAAATATTTGATATTACATGCTAAATCAAACAAGGTATGCCATTTCTAAATAAATCCCTCTATGATATATGATGAGTCGAACATATCATAACAATCATACCACAAAGTGGATAATGTTATTGATAGAATTTAACCTTGAGTTCATAAATCAAAAATCTATTAAGGGTCAAGTTATCATTGATCAACTAGTAGAGGCTCCTCTATAGGATGATAAACCTCTTACAATCGAGTTACTTGATGATGGAGTCTTCACATTATCAGACTTTACAGAACTCAAAGAACCAAAAAATAAAGCTGATATGACATTATTCTTTGATGGTTCTAAATGTGAGAAAGGGGGTGGCACCAGAATCATATTTTTCACACCACAAAGGGCTCCTATTCCCATTTTATTTAAACTTGATTTCTTGTGCACCAACAACAATGTTGAGTATGAAGCCCTCCTTTTGGATATTCAGACAAATCTTGACATGAACATCAAGAAGCTCAACATCTTTGGCATTTCTTTCTCATTGTCAACCAGGTCAAGAAAATTTACTAATGCAAGTGTCCAATATTGAAATAATATAAAGCCCTTGTGGATATATTTTTAACTAAATTTGAATGGTATGACATCGCGATAGTTCCTTGCTCTTCTAACTATTTTGTGGATATGATGGCCTCCTTGGGATCCTTAATTTTGTAGAACCCATCAGATGATGTCACTACTATTCAAGTCAAAATGCTCTCTCAATCCATAATTGTATGAGATAATTCTAAATATGAGCAAGATGTCCACATGATTAAGATTGAACTAAACCAAGATTGATTCTCTCAAATACACGACTTCTTGAAGAATGCATCTTGGGGGTCCTTGGTCCCCTAGAGTCCTTTTGACAACACCACAATCATCTATCTCAAAAGCATATCTCAATCTACATTTGTGCAAGATGAGTCACGAAAGGAGCAAGCAGTTCATTTAGTCGAAACTCAGCCATATCACTATAGGATTTCCTAAAACTTGGTAGTATTCCTTCAATATTTTTGCATATTTCCAAATGAATATTCAAGCAAAAAACAAAAAAATATATCTTATTGGGAGATATAGTTACTATAAAAGCTATGATGATCTTCTCCTTTATTTCTTAGAACCCCAAGAATCTGCTTGGACAATATTTCAAGCTCATGATTCCTCAAATATCTAATTCTTGTAACAAAAGCAAAACATTCATGAAAATAGTAGTAAGGATAAGAGCTAAATTCTCATCAGGACTTAGTTTGAGTGGTTGAAAATCTAATTACCTAAAGCTCTAACTTTCTTTATAAACACATAATAATAATGAGGCTTCAAGTAGTAAGGATAGGGTTTCATTCTCACCAGGACTTGATTTGAGTGGTTGTGAATTTGAATACCTAAAGCTTAAATACCCTAGCATTAAACTATGCTCATACATGGCACCTAAGGACTCACTACATTTTGAGGTCTCGCATTATAGAATAGTTGTGTCTAACCAAGTAAAAAATCAAGGTAATGTTGACCATAATGTGATCCTCATTGCAAAAATGGGCGCTAAGAGCCAACCTGGAAATGAGATAATCTTATACATCACATTAATGAATTCACTATGCACACACAAGGATATTGAATATCTAGGTATTCCTAGTAAATTTTTATATTTTAGGGTTATTTATAGTCAGTATACAACTTTTTATTAATCAACTAGGGTGTTTGAGTTTCATGAAAATTCCTGTTGTTCCTTTATGACCTCTTACTGTTCCTCCATCCATAATTTACATTGTGTCATATTACATATGGTTGGCCTTTAAATTCATGACTTTAAAAAAAAGGTTAACATTTTCATTGATGACCTTTATACATTTTGTGGTGCTTAAAATTAGTTTTTTTTGCATCTTAGATTCATTCGTTATGATTTAGTATTTAAAACATCCATCCACATATTACATTAGTAACATCATTAGTACACTTCATACTAGTCTAAAATAAATGCATGCATACTATAATTGTCATATCAAAAATATGCATGTGCATTCATGATCAACTACACAAATATAGATATACATCTAATATTAGGCATTGCATCCATACATCACATAATGCATAAATAAACACATGATAGGCCACAATAATAGTCATATCATAAATATGATAAACTAGTATATCATGATATAAAATACCCATAGACTACAATGGAGTAGGTCCTTGGATTTCACACTCAAAAAGATAAGTACAATCCATAAGTCCTTGTTAACCAAGGCCTGCACCCCTAGTATCATTGCCACCCTTGGTATCATCTCTATGAGGCTGCCCTAAACCACTTACCACTGATATTTTTGGTCCACCTATAGAATTGGGAGCTTGTAGCCTCATAAAAGGCTATCCAAACTCACTGCATCATCTTTGGTGGGATCCTCCTACTGAAGATCAAGTGGGTAGTCGGCCACCAAGTTACTCTACCTCATACTCAAAATCTTGAATATAGTTCTTTTTAGACTGACATCAAGTCTGATAGTCACCTAGTAACACCCATAATCTGACCATCTTAGCTTGTAGTCTCATTGCATCACCTGTAGCCTAACTACCTATCCCTACCAATCCCTATGAAGCTATCAAGGCTACCGCTTGAGTCTGTAGAGCATCCTATTCTACAGTCATAACCATCCCTTGCATTCGTTGTGCATATTGCTCTATTGTCAATTTGTTAATATCCTCTTGAAAACTCTATAATTGAGCCCTTAGGGTGTCTCTCTCCTTAGAGAAACTTCTCCAGTAATACCTCCCACTATCTAGATAGCTCTATAATAATGCCACCATGGTATCCTACTCTTTCAACTATCATTGTAAGCTCTAGACCTAATCCCTGAGTAGAGCCTCCTAATATTGGGGATCCTCATCATCCTCACCCTCACCCTAAGGATTAACTATGCTCTCATCACTCCCCCTCCATTTAACAATACACTCATCACTCTCCTGAGTCTACCTCATGAGCCATCCTCTGCCATAGATCTATCCTATCCATCCACCAATTTACCACCCTATCATAGCCATGTGATCCACCATGTATCATACTCTGATCATACCTAGGACCTCTACCCCTATATATGCTAATGGTTTATTCACCTCCTCACCCAATGACTTAACTCATGGTCATTCAAGCTACGTCTTATCTATCCGATATTGGTATATGATGGGTTCAATAGGTATATCCTTATGCACCCCAAATTACCGAGTAATGTAAGAGTACTAGAAGTACTCCTACTTTATGCCATGGTAATCGATCATCCATTGACCACACATAATCTACCTCATCTACTAGTCCACCTCTACCCATGGTGGACAATCCTTGTAAGGTTATCATATCACATAATCCAGCCTCAGCCCCTCAAAGGAGTCAATATAATGCTGCAACATGCCTGAATAAGGGTGACTCTACCCCTACTACTAATCTCACCTCTAACAGATAATATATCCAATATCCCAGTCCACCATCTCTCTTCGAGTCACTGAGGGTAGCCCATTCGGTCTATCCACTTGAATGTGCTTCCAAACCTAGATCTATAGGAGGAAATTGCAACCCAAACTAGATCGACCCTGCTGAAAGATCTCATAAAGCTCATTGTACAAGTATGCTAGTAGCACTATCCCATAGCTCATAATTAGTGGCTCCTCTAATATGCAATTGACCAACTCCTAAACTAGCTCAAGAAAGTTCCATGGGAACCTCACTCCCGAAGAGTCAAGTAGTAGTATGTTCAACTTGAGCAACATCACCACTACATATCTTATTGAGAGGATATCTACATCATACCAATGCTCCACAAGTACTCCATTGCTATCCAAGCTACACAATGCAACCTTCCAATCCTTCGCAAACACCCTTTGGAGCACCCTACTCCACTGGATAATGTGTGAATAGACAATGGAGTATCTCTCAATAAAAACATGAAGAATCCTATAGACATCCTTCAATGTAATTGTCATCTTGCTTGTAAAAATATGGAATGTGTTTTTCCGGTAGTCCAATGATCTATCAAGACTATGAGGTAGCCTTGATTCATAGTCACTACCTATAATATCATAATATACTTAAGGAAAATGACCTCCAACCATTCCTAATCAACATAAAAGAGTGTATCATGTGCTTTCTTATAAACCATGGGATATATGTGATGAGCTCTCATGAGCTAAATCAAGCAAATCACTTCAACCATAAATTCATAGCAAAAAAAAACTAAAAAACACAAAAACAACAATAAAATTTTGAGGCACTCCTCAACTTCAAAGAGGTTTTCTTATCCCGATATGGTAGACAAACAAGGTTATATTAGCTCGGGATGACCTCTATAATGGTCACATTTATGACCTTTGTAATTTAAATGAGGCCATCTCACTTCAAGACGACCCCCAACTCCCAAATATGGGTTGTTCTACCCTGAGATGACCTCCAAATTGGGGCATTTACAATATAATTTAAAAATGAAAACAAGAAAAATTGAAAGCAAATTAAAACAATGCCATCAAAATTGCAACATACACTACATCCTAATCTAAGGTGTGATTCTTACCTTTTAATTATTTTTAGGTGAGGTTCAATTTATTTTTCAGAATTGAAGAATGCAAGAATGTGGTACTTACCTACCTCTCTCCATTTTATCCACTCGATGAGGTCTCAGGTTGGTTGTGTGAGTTCACTCTGCTTAATGGCAACACTTCACCTCAAAAATTCAATGCACTCCTCCCCGTATCTCTCTTTTTTCAATCATGCATGGTGAAAATGACATAAAAAATCATGAATTTTGCATTTTATATTTTTAATCATCAGTGCAACAGTCTGATATGGTTGCCTACACACCATACAACCATCTCAAGGTGATATGGTTGTGGTTTATGCCAAAATAAAAATAAAATAAAAATAAAAACAAAACAAAAAAATAGCATATTGGGCCGAAATCACAGAGGTCATAAGGAGATAAACCCTTACAAAATAAGTAATCACCCATCAAACTTAAATCAAGTAATCTTGTTCAAGTGACTTTTTGCTTTCATCATTTTCCATATCTTCTATCAATTCATCGCTTGAGGGAGTAGTTATATAATTACAAAATTCATAATCAAGCAAACAATCAAACACTAAATCATGCAAATTATGTTTGTTCAAGAATAATTGCCAAAGATAGTCATGCCATTTTTGCTTGGGGCTGATAACAAGGAAATATTTAAACTAAATATATAACAGGATAACCAAAACTACTTGATTTTTATACCAAAAGGCTAAAGCGTAGACTTAAGCTTATCTTCCAATGCCCCAAAGGCTAAAGTGTAGATTTAAGTTTATCTCCCAATGCCCCAAAAGTTTCTCAAGTTATTCAACTTGTCAAAAGTAATGGTTCAAATTTTTTTACCCTTTTCATGAGTGGGGAATATTATGTTGATTAGATCAATTGACATTATCAACCATCAATTTGATTTTAGGTCATATATTTTTTCTTTGCATTGTGTTTTCACACAATGCATCCCAAAAAGGGGCATCTATAGACACCTAAAATACATCATATTGAGGAGACTACCTAAATGGAATCCTTTAGACCATGTGACCCACCTTGGGTAGCCTTAGGGCTAAAATAGTGGTTTTCACCACTTAAACAAGGATATTTTCCTTTACAACCTTGGTCATCTCACCTTGAGATGACCTCTAGATCTTGACTATATCACCTCATGACCTCTAGATCTTGACCATCTGACCTTGATATGACCTCTAGATCAGGGCCGTATCACCTTGATATGGCCACACCAAAGTAAAATTTGAGATATAAAGTAGGATAACTGGTGGTCGAAACTACCAGTTAACCCCACATATAATATTGCATCACGATTTAGCGCCTTGCATGAGCCAAAATAAAAAAAAAAATCATATGCAATTATGAATCACATGATATTTTAGAGATAAGCATTCACTTTTCTTAATGCAAACTACCTCTTCACTCTTTCATGTAGGGTGCTTTGCTATTTTGAGGCTTCCATTTGAGAAGTCTATAAAATAGCACTTACCCCTCAATTTTAAAGGATCCCCAAATCATGATTTTGTGCAACGAAGTGCTACCAAAATCCATATCGACCCTGAGCAAAGAAGTGCTACAATTCTCAATCCTTAAAAGCTCTCCCATTATTTCAATCCATATCATTGGATTGCTACAAGGATTGAAGGTCATGCTTCTACCTTTTGTGCAAATTGAATATTTTTGGCTTTGGTGACTAACCTGACCTACTAAGTCACTCATGTGAGCACACCAATCCATCGATAAAACCATAGATCTGTAAGAGCTCTTAAACCAAGATCTCCCCTAGTTTTATCATCACATAAATTGCTCCATTTCACCAAAGAAATTAATCATGTAAAACTGACCATAAAAATGATCACATAATAAATATTAAACTTTTTAAAACTAATTTTGGCATAGAATACAAACACATATAACATAATGGAATGGATTGTAAGACTGAATTAATTAATTGCACTCTTCCTGCTAAAGATAACCATCTACCTTTCCAAGCTGGAAGTTTATTTTTAACTTTAATAATAATTGGATTCCGTAAAACTATCCTAATTCTCCCCTCAAATAAAGGCGTCCCTAGATAAGTTGTTGGTAAATTTGTCTCCTCCATTTAAAGCAACCTATAAATTCTTGCTTTGATATTAGCAAGAGTGTTAAGAAAGTAAATTTTGGATTTAGTCCTATTATTTTTTTCCCTGAAGATCTTTCATACTCTTTTAAAAAGTTATTCAAATATCCAACCTTATTTATCCTTGTCCTTCCAGAAAGGGTTGTATCATCTACAAAATTTTGATGGGTGATGTTATCGATGTTATTACTAATCTTAAGTCCACTTATAAATCCATATTTGTAAGCCTTATTTAAGTTACTACTCAAAACTTCTGCCATAATAATGAACAAATAAGGAGATAGAGGATCTTCTTGTCTAAGGCCTCTCTTAGCTTTAAAAGATTTTATCACTAACCCACTGACCAACATTGAATAAGAAATTGTAGAGACACAAGCTTTAATCGATCTAACCCATTTATTACAAAAACTAAACTTATCTAAAACTGCAAAATGAAAATTCCATTTAACCTTATCATAGGCTTTACTCATATCAAGTTTTAAGATCATAACATTCTATTTTCTTGAAGCTAATTAATGTATAACTTCATGAGCTACTAGGATACCATCCAAAATTTGTCTCCCTTTCACAAAACCTCCTTGCTATTTTGAAATAATTTTGTCTAACAATGGCCTTAATATATTCACCATCACTTTGGAAATAATCTTATAAGCAATATTACATAGAATTATGGGTCTAAAAGAATCAAACAATTCAGCATCCTTATTTTTTGGAATTAGGGTAAGATAAGTTATATTTATTTCATAAGGAATGTATTGTTTTACCCTAGATTGATCCACTGCCACTGATAAAGAATCCTTCAGTATATCCCAATTATATTGGTAAAAGCTGCAGAGAGCCCATATGGACTAGGGGATTTATCCTTATTAAAAAAGAAAAGAGCTAAATGAACTTCTTCTAGAGTAATAGGCTCCATCATTTTCCTATTATCTTCATTTGTTATAACTAAAGGAAAATATTGAAGAAGTTTATCATTAAGAACTTCGATCTCCTCTGAACCTAGAATATTATGAAAAATAACTTAGACTCTTTTCTAATTTCTCTTTGATCTTCAATTCAAAACCCTTCTATTGATTTAATTCTACCAATTCTAGAAGAATATCTCTGTACTATAGCCAACCTATGAAAAAACTTTGTATTTTTATCTCCTTCTTTTAACCAAGTCTATCTTGATTTTAATCTCCATAATTTCTCTTCCTTACTCAAAATATTATGATATTTTCACTAGGAAACTCCCTTTCATATGAGTTTTTTTTTTTTTAAATAAAGGGGTAAAAATTTATTGATAAAAAGTCTGGATTACAAAGTACAAATGAGATTCTAACCAGGACTCAAATAAACATCCAAACAGGCTAAAACCACTAGATTAGAATGATACCCGGAAAAGACAACAAGAACAAACCACATTAAGTCTATACATCCTTGTGGATCAACTCCCATAGGCGTTGAGAGTCCCCAGATGGGAGACTCTCCCAATTATCTATACTCCAAGGATCCAGTAGCTCAGAAGCCCTTTTGACCAAGTAATAAGCAACCACATTCCATTCCCTTGGAATGTGCACAAAGGATATAAATTCAAACTCTTCATTCATTCTGAGAATCTGAATGGCTACAGAGGCCAACTTCCAATTAAATTCCTCCACCCTTTTACTGTTTAAAATATTAACCACAATTTGAGAGTCAGACTTGTAGATAATCCTATGCCAACCAAGAGAAAACCCCCTTTGCAAGGCCTCAAGAATTACAAGAGCTTCCATAAAATTATTGGAGTGAACACCTTTATAAATGAAAAATAAAAAAATGACACCACTAGTATAATCTCTCCCAACATTGTCAATGCCAGCATGTCCAGGATTACCCCTGGACGATCCATCAGTATTAATTTTTAAAACTCCTCTAGGGGGTGGCCTCCACCTACCATATATCCTAACCTTATTACTGAGTTGAGGAACCCTACTAGGGCTAGAAGAGTTCAAACCATATCCAAAGAGACCAAGGGCTTGCTATACCTTCTCCTCCCTAGAATCCAAAAGAGGGTCCACATCACATTTGCTATGGATGGTTTCCTGAACCATATACAAGATCCTTTGCCAGATTTGTTGAACAACCAAATAACTACCTTGAAATATGCATCGGTTTCGTTTGAGCCAAATTTGCTAGATGATGCAAGAAGGGCCCAAATTCCAAGCCACCCGAAGGAAGGGTGCCTTGGACAAAAGTCTTCCCAGAATACTCCAAAAATCCATCAGGGATAGCACATGAAAATATGGATGGTTCTAGGCGCTCCACCAATGGTGCCAAATGTCTTTGGCAGAGGAGCATTGGAAAAATAAATGAGAAGAGTCATCATCATTATTACTGCAAAGGACACAAAAAGAGGGACCCTAAAATCCCCTCTTTCTCACATTATTCCAAGTGAGGCATTTATTACGAGCTACCAACAAGAGAAAGAAGTTACATTTTGGCCAGGAAAATTTGTTCCACACATTTTTCCACCAAGTTACAGGAAGAATCCCATACTTTTGCTTATCAAGAACCTGATAACCATAGGATACCGACTAGGTTCCCTTAGGATCAGGGTTCCAATCTAGAATATCTTTACCCCTCAATTAAGAAAAAGGTCTCCTTGTAAGAATAAGAGCAAGCACCTCTCTGTCCTTGGCCAGTCACCCCTAGGGCCATTCTTGCGGATCTTTCCACCTGTACATCTCCATATTTCCAAAAGACTAGATTTTTTAAAGTCCTCCACACGAGACCAACATGCTTCCAAGAAAAAAATGCTTAGGGAACGTAACCTAGGATATTGATTCAAGATAGGAGGGTGGCCATTCCAAGAATCCTCCCAAAAAAGAGTATTTGATCCCTGATTTCAAATCAAGAACAAACCCTGCTTGATTAAATTAGCTCCTCTTTTTAGAGTGTCCCAGATAACTGAACCTTTACCAACCAAGCTGACTCTAGGGATATCAGCCTCATAAATACCTCTCAAGTATTTACAATATAATATTTTAGCCCAAATATGATATTGAGAGGTACGCCATCTCCAATAAAGTTTTGCAACCAAAGCCTGCCCAAAAAGAGCTATCTGTTGCAACCCAAGGCCTCCCTCTTGCATCGGCCTACATATAGAATCCCACATAACCAAACTCCATTTAGATTGATCAAGTTTTCCAGACCATAAAAATTGTATTGACAAAGCATCCATGTCCTTGATGAAGTGAGAGGGAGATATTTGTACAAAATATATATAAATGGGTAAAGCTTGAAAAACATATTTTAAAAGCAACACTCTACTTGTAGTGGATAGCCATCTGAAAGACCAGTGATTCACCTTTCTTCTAAAGTTATCAAGCATAGACTGCCAAGAAGATATAGGTAGAGGATGAGATGAAATTGGAATACCAAGATAAATGAAGGGGGGAGTCCCAACCTGGAATCTTAGAATGCGAGCAATCCTGGCTTGAATAAGAGGAGGGGTATTGAAGAAGAAAATAGGAGACTTGTCCTCATTAATCAACTATACAGAAGCACCAAGATATATGTCAAGAGACTGTCTAATATTACTAGATTCCTTGATAGTGGCAACTCCCAACAAAGAAGTATCATCAAAAAATTAAATGTGGGAAAGAGGTGGCAAACTACTATCCCACTGCCACCCCTGAATGAGACCCTGCATGACTTGAGACTTGAGCAATCTTCCCAACCCTTTCGCCATAATGATAAACAAATAAGGAGATAAAGGATCTCCTTGCCTCAATACCCTTGAGGCCTCAAACAACTCTAATGGCTCATTATTAACAAGAATAGAGAATGAGGAAGAAGAAACACAACTCATCACCCATCTAATCCATTCCTCCTCAAATCCAAAAGCAATAAGAATTTTTTGAAGAAAGGACCATCTGACCCGATCATAGGCTTTGGCCATGTCCAACTTAATGAACATATTTTTCTCCTTAGAAATTTCCATCGAGTGAATAGCTTCTGTAGCAATAACAACCCCATCCAATATTTGTCGGCCAAAAACAAACCCTCCTTACTCCTCAGAGATGATTTTTCTTAACCATATCTTCAACCTTTCAGCAATAATTTTTGTGACGATCTTATACACAACATTATAGAGAGAAATAGGCCTGAACATATCCAAGGAATTTTCTCCCTCTTTTTTGGGTATAAGCACCACAAAGGTAGCATTTAGGGTCCTTAACATCTATTTGTTCTTTTGGGACTCATGGAACACCTCCAAAAGATCAAATTTGATTAAATTATAAAACTCTTGATAAAACTCAATCGATAATCCATCTAGGCCTGGGGATTTTCCTTTTTTCATCTTGAATGCAATATTTTCCAACTCCTCAAGGGAAATTGGACCCATAATGTGCTCATTCATCTCTCTAGAAAAAATCGTTGGAATATAGTTTAGAATAAGATTTTCATTCTCATCATATGATAGGGAGTCCTCCTTGAAGAGAGAGGAAAAATAACTCTTAGTATCTTTTAAAATATCCCTAAAAGAAGAGAGCAGGGCACCCTGAGAATTCACAAGATAGGTAATCAGGTTACCATTATGGTGAGCCTTAACTGAGTTATAAAAGAAGGTTGTGTTCCTATCCCCTTCTTGAAGCCAATATACTCGAGCTTTTTATTTCCAACAAATTTCTTCCCTCAGTTCCCATTCAGTAAGGTCTTTCACAACCTCAGATTCCTCAACAAGAAGCTCCTTCATGAATCCCTGATCTCTAATATTCCTTGAAGCTTATTCCATCCTCCTAAGAGCTGCCAACTTAGCCAAGGAAAGGTTCCCAAAATTTAGTCTATTCCATATCTTCAATTTATGTTTTACAAATTGTAGTCACTTCATAAAGGAATACATAGCGGTGCCATGAGGAGGTTTTCCAGTGGTCCACCAACCTCACATGAAATCATGAAGCTTAGGATCACGAAGCCACATAAGTTAAAACTTAAAGGAGGGATTCTTTTTTAGCCCTAACTCCAAAGTAGAGAGTTTGATAGGCCAATGATCAGATCCCCTACCCTCCAGAATCATAGAACTAGCACTTCTGTTATTACCCATCCAATAATTGGATATCAAAAACCTATCCAGTCTCTCTGAGATGGAAGCTTCCCCACACCTTCTATTGTGCCAAGTAAATATCCCATTATTTGGCTTGATGTCAACCAAGTTTAGGGCCTAGATATGAGCACTGAAGACAAAAGAAAAAATGCTTGAGATTGTCCACCCCACCACATTTCTCCTCCAGAAAAGTGATAGAGTTGAAGTCTCTAGCAAAAATCCATGGGTACAGGGGAACCAAACTTATCACAAAGCAAATGTGCTCCCACAAATTCACTTTACCATTATAATCAATAGGATCATACACATTTGTAAGTAGGATTGTTTCACTAGATTCATTATCATGCCTGACCATCGAAATGGACCATCTGTTGGAAATCCAAGTAAGAGGGGATATCTTAACCAGATTTCATAAAAAAGCAATGCCACCAATATATCCACATGCACCAATACACTGGAATTGCCCCCTTCTCCACAACTTGGGAGCAATATTGAACATACTATCAATATCCAATTTAGTCTCCTGAATAAACACCACATCCAGAGAATGCACATGAACCAAATCATGAACAATTTTTTGTCTGGGGATGCTATTCAACCCCCTTACATTCCATGAGAGGATAATCATTTTTGGGGGTTATAAAAATGGGAGTCCAATGTTCTCACCAAGCCTTACTCCACCAAAGTCTCCCCCATTAACTTAATTTTATCCTAGTACTTCTTTCGACCCACCTTCATATTCTTATCTGATTTTTTTTTTAATTATTTTTTGTTGCAATCCCAACACCGTAGGAGTTTTGTAGTCCAAGGATGATTGCATTAGTTCCTGAGTAGGAGAGGGCATAAATAAATCTGTACCACTTTCCAAAATAGTTTCCCTTATTGGGCTAGACCCAACCATGTCCCCTATACTCAGATCCAAAGCCCTATGTTCTTCATTTAAACCCCCAAGATCTGATTCCTTAAGTTCATCCTCAAGAAGAGACATCTGATTTGACCTTGTTATATTTGCATCAGGTAGCAACATTTTAGGTATATCCATGCATTGATCAAGATCATCTAATATTTAAAAATGGTTGAGTAGAGCATCTGGCTGGCTATCCTTAAGGTCTTTATTTGCCCTTCGTCCTCTGTTTCAAGATTTTACCGAAACAAAACCTTCCTTATCCAGTTCCCCTTCCTTTATCGGGGCTTTTCCTTTATCCAAACTTTTTCCAGACCGAGAGGGCCCAGGATTTGAAGCCACAGGCAGGACAAACTTAGGGCATTTTCTTTGCAGGTGGCCATATTCACAATAAATCTGGCAACGAAATGGAAGAGCTTCATAGTCAAGTTTTTGAACCAATGTAGTTGATCCAAATTATATTTCAATAGAATCTGGAATAGGATTATTTAAGTCAATTTCAACATAAATACGAGCAACAAATATTACCTTTTTATCCATTGTTTGTTGTGACGGTCCAACTAGCTTCCCAAGTAGAAGAGCAATCTTATGCAAGATATCAATTCTCCAAAATTCCAACGGGAGCCATGGAAGTCACACCCATACTGGAACCTGTGATAGCCGCTCCTATGATGGGTTGAAACCCACATGCTAGGGTTTAAGAAATATTCTCACTTGGTTATAGAAATAAGGACCCCCTTCAAATGCTTTGTTACGATATGCAATACAAGAGAAAACCACCATAAAATAACTGTTCGCACTCAACATCACCTCCATATCGCCTTCAGGATTCCAAGTCTTCCTGACCCAAGCCTCCACAAAGGGGAGAGAAATTTGGATGCCCAAAAATTTGCCAATAAGGGTACATTTGGTTAGATACTCCACATCTTAAGCCATCGAGTCTGGTTGAACCACTAGAATTGTCCTGGCTTCACATAATTCCAAACATCTATTGTTATTTAACAAGTAGTTCCCGACATGCACTAGAAAATCTTGTTCCTTCCAGTAATTTTTAGATGAAAAAATATCATGAGCATTCACTCTCTATGCCAGACCCGATGCCATCACGATGTTCCTCCAATTTTTTAGACCTCCTCCGAAAGTTGCTGCCATCCCTGTAGAGCAGTTTTTCTTCATCAAACCCTAGTAGAGTAGTTTTTCCTCGATTTGGATGAGTTTGGGGTATATCATATGAGCTTGTATTATTTTCATAACCTTTTTGGAATTTTAGAATTTTATCTTTTAGTTCTTCTTTCTTCTCAAAAATATTTCCAAAGGTGTTCTTGTTCCATTATTTTAATATAGATGTCATAGCTTTAATTTTTTTTGGAAGAGCATACAACCCACCATTACCTAAAGAATTCTATGTTTGAGCTATCATATCAACAAATTGAGGATGGTCTTCCCACATCTTCTCATATTTAAAATATGATATTTTTTTGAATTCACTAACCACCATTTTAACTCTTATTGGCCAATGATCTGAAACAATCCTTGTTAAGGTATTAATTTTAGCACAAGTTCCTTCATCTAGCCAATGATCTTATAGAATGCATCTATCTAATTTTTTTTCTATTGGTTTCTGGACTCTCCTATTGTTAGTCCAAGTATAGTTGTCTTCTTCAAACTCAACTTCTCAAAGATTGTTTTTTTGAATAAATACTGAGAAATATGTTGGAAATTTTGAGTATATTATTGTCATTGATGTAAAAGGATAGATGTCATAGGTTGATGACATTGGTTTTCATTGATGTCAAATATATCTTGGCATGGAAAAAATATAAGGTTTATAAGTTTTTTAATTAATCCAAGACAAATACCTCCATTGAAAAATTAAGACAAGGTAGACAAAGCTCCATTGAAAAAGATTCACCATTTGCAAGGTTGAAAAAGATTTCAAAGGCAAAAGACAAAGGTTTTAAAAGATAAATTATAATATTTAAATTAAAATTTTAAATATTATAATAAAAAAAATTGAATTTCATATGGTGCCAAAAATTCAAATTTCCAATTATGGGGTAAAGCACCAACATTTTCCTAAGTGTCAAAGTGCATATATAAGGTGGAAGCCAAAAATCATTTTAAGTGGTGCTGAAATTTCTAAGCAACGTCAATATAGTGCATTCGTCCTTTTGTGAGTGCAATGCACAGGTTTCAAGTGAAGGCAACAAGAAGTAAAGGGGATGCACGTGTTTGGAAGATAGGTGAATGGTGCACGAGACTCAAGAAGGAGCAGTACATGATTAATTTCCAACCAAGCAGCTAGCTCAAGTGGTAGACAAACCTTATGTTAGGCGTGGTATGGAGGAGATCTCAAGGTTAAGACTCGACATTGACATTTTTTTCATAGTTTTTGTTGACCAAAGGAACGTGTTGTGGCTGATCCACAACACACCCCAAAATTGGGGACCCACATTTTTTGCATGCTTTCAAAAAAGATCTCAGTGACCCAGATGCTAAAAATCAAGAAAAAGGCAAAATTGCACAAGGATGGAAAAGTGTCGCGAAATTGCGACATGTTGCGTTGTCGCGGCCGAAAATGAAAAAGTGTCGCAAAATCGCGACATGTTGCACTGTCACGGCTGAAAATGAAAAAGTGTCATGAAATTGCGACATGTTGCGCTGTCACGGCCGAAAATGAAAAAGTGTCGTGAAATCGCGACATGTTGCGCTGTCGCGGCCGAAAACGAAAAAGTGTCTCAAAATCGTGACATGTTGCTCTGTCGCGGCCCAAAGAGGAGAGAGAAATGCAGAATGGAAAAGCGTAGTGAAATCGTGACATGTCGCAAAATCACGGTCAAAACAGTCAAATAGGGCAAGGCACTAAAAGCGTAGCGATATCGCGACAAAAAGCAGCAAAAGGGCACGAAGCGAAAAAACATCACGAAATCGCGACAAAAAAGCAGCGAAAGGGAACGAAGTGAAAAAACGTCGCGATATCACGACAAAAAGTAGCAAAAGGGCACAAAGTGAAAAAATGTCGCGATATCGCGACATAAAGAAGCGAAAGAGCACGAAGCGAAAAAATGTCGCGATATTGCGACAGAAAGCAGCGAAAGGGCACGAAGCAGAAAAACGTCGTGATATCGTGATAGGTTGCGGCCAAAGGTGTACGGAGATTTGTGACAGGTTGCATCCACACGGACCGATAGCAAAAAGTGTCACGATTTTGCGACATGTCACGTTTTCGCTAGGCATGATGGCAAACAAGGCTACTGGCAAGAAAATGTAGCAATATCACGACATGTCTTGTCTTCACGATGAAAGCGAAGGAACAAAGCTGCATGCATAAAGACATCACGATTTACATGGGGCCATTACAGAATGTGCATAGGAAGCGTGAAACACGTGGCATGCAGGTGTCAGAGTTGCAGAAGCATTACATGTAAACAAAAAATATCGAACGTTTCGACATCGAGCATAAATTCAAAAGCAACGAAAAGGTAGGAATACGAAGCGATGCATTTTGGGAGGTGAAACGAAGCGACACAGGGCAAAACAAAGAGCCGTATCAGTTAGTATAAAAGTAGAAGGGCAGATTGATACAAGGGTTGGAAGTTGCTGCTAGCAGAGTTGTAGAGCCAAGGGCGACAAGCCATTCTGGGCCTGCTATTGGAGCAATTTCCTTCACTTGTTCTGGATTTGTTAAACCTGGAACATTCTGTCATTGTAACTGATATATTATTTTAAGGCAAAAATACAGAGAGTTGGCATCTTAATTGATAAGAAAGGAGTCATTTTGCATGCAATATTTAATTTTTTACCTTTCCCTTTCATATTTCTAGGCTTCTAGGTGAAGTTTAACGCAAGTGTTCTTGGTTGCTTCATGCGAATGTCTAAAATTTGAAATTAAAGTAAAAACCCTAGAAACCCACACCTAGCTTATCTGTATTGTGCAAATTTGCAGGTTCAATAGGTTAGGTTGCATGCAAAAAACCTCATTATCTTCAGTTTTTTCAAAACAAGATGATAGCACTCTGGACGTAGTTTAGTTTCATTTTTTATTTGTATTTATTTATTTTCAATTCTTTGTTTTATTCCTTCATTTTTTTTTACCGTCATTTAAATAAATAACTGAAAATCCATCAAAGCTCAAGATCAAAATAGATTCATTTCTCAGATTTATTCACTTTGAGTCCATTGCAAATTCAAATTAAAATAAACCATAGTGCCCCTTGTTAACATCCACTTGCAACACTAAGGTATTCCCAACATTTAAATTAAACAGCATCATTGGTATACAAAGAACTAGCATAACAGAACCTTGGAGAAATTATTTGTGAAATTTCTTTGCAAGCAAAGGATTTTGGGACTCAGATCCTACTGAAGAGTGTGCTTTCACAACTGGGTGAAAACACCACTCAACAGATTGGCACTAGAAGGAGGGCCTGATTGGTTTACTTTATTTTGATTTTTTATACATAAGTAATATATTTTTGATTTGATTTTGAAATCATCTCTTAAATCTCACAAATGGCTAAACTGTAGCATTTGTTTTTCTGTTCCAGGTTTTCTTGGAGATAACCGAGGGTTTCATCAGGCAGGCTAGACCCATCGTGTCGTATTGCGACTAGGTCCCAAACAACTGGGGAAACCATATTTCATGACCTTACACTCATTGGTACTCCCAAGAATAAAACCAAGCAAGTTGTAAGCTTACCAATCACAAAAGATCTTTTTGCTCTAGGAACATCGAGTGGACCTACACCAGTGATACCAGTTGCCACTAGTGTACCTATTGTCAGCAATATTTCCACTGCTCTTGTAGGGTTGTCCTCATCGATTTTGAGTCAAATGGCTCAACCTCCAACAACTCCTTGGTATGGAGCTAATAATATTCCTTTGAACATTGTAGGGGATATCCATGAAATCCCTAAGAATATAGAAATATTTTTTCCCAAATACAAACCAGATGGCCCAAGAACTGCAGAAGAACATATCCAAGCCTATAGGGATGTTTTAATAAGGTTGCAAGTCCAACATGAGGATGTGGCTTGCAGAATTTTCCCCATGAGCTTAGATCCAATAGCATATGAATGGTATATATGCTTGCCTACTGGTTCAATCACTTCATGGGCACAAATGGAGAACGCCTTTGTTAATCAATTTAGGTCACCTTTGGATCCTGCGACCATCTACAATCAGTTTATTACTTGCAAAAGGGGCCAAGGTGAACCTATCAGAACCTTTAATCAAAAATTCCAAAAGTGCTATAATAGAGCAGTTCGACATTTTGCCATAGATCCTACAGTGGCCTTGCAAATATATTTTGGGGCATTGGATCCCATGACGGCCATGTTTGCAAGACGAAATCATCAAATTACCATGCTCGCTTTAGCCTACAATGAAGCCATGACCATTGAGCAGCAAATGACACCACAGGGCTATGGATTTCCCCAGATGCCTATGATGGGACAATATGCTCCATATGGTCAAGCTCCCTTGGCAAATTAGATCATGGCACCGCAAATGCCAAGCATGAATGCCTTCCCATATCAACAACCGTATCCACCAGTGCCTGCGTATGCACCCATTCCAATCCAACCAACCACATCCATTCCACCTGTGCTCGCATTTTTGCAAAATAGTCAATCGACTATGCAAGGAACCAACCAAGTTAATTCTCAGGCTATAGTTCCTTTCCCAAATCCAACTTCGATTCAAAGTGTCAATCCATACGTGAATCAAATTCCTCAAGACCCCACCAATTATGCAAACCCAATGGGAGTTAACAACAATGTAGGGCCACCGAAGGAGATTTATTCGGAGGTCGAAGAGCTCAAGAAGATAGTCCATAAACTGAGCAATGACATGGTTCAAAAATAGAAGTATGAATACCATGCCCCTCACTCAAATTGAAATTTTAACAAGAGAGGGAGATATTGGAACACAAAGACAAACAATGGGGGAGTACCAACTCCCATTGCTAAACAACTAGATACTTCTGTAGGACCTAGTCAATCCAGCTCCATTTTGAATCTTTTCGATTTGGCATGGGAAAAGGGGTGTAGGTTGCACAACACAAAGGAACACAATGAGAGGAATTGTCCTGAAATTGCTAGATACACTCATTGTCTTCAAGCACAAGTTGATGATTTGGAACTGGTGTCAAATGAGGGTCCATCGCAACATCAGGATGATAACATTATGGTGGTGGAAACTTTATATCATCAAGAAGGTGAGAGTGAGGAAGAAGAAGACAAAATTTTGGAATAGGAGGTGCAAGCTTTTCAAGATTTTAGAAAGGGGAATCACGGATACCATTTGAGAAGTAAATCTAAAGCCCCTAAAACCTCATCAACACCTCCAAATGACTCTATTCTTCCTTCAGATACTAAGGCAGATAATAATCCTCCTCCTCCACTTAGAAGAGAAATGTATAACGACGTGCAGAAGACAGTCAAATTCAAAAAACCAAACTATGAAATAGTGGAGGATCTAAAGAAGTCCAAATCTAGCCTTTCGTTCTTGGATGCGGCTAGATTTCTTGGCCAAAAAGAGGCATTGATAAAGGCTCTAAACTCACCTAATCAAATGTGGAAGGGAAAAAGAGTTGAGTCCCATCTAATTTTATGAAAGGAGAGACGGGATGTCTCGCCATTCTTATTGACTCTGAGCATTGCGGGTAAGAATTTGCATAACTGTTTGGTGGACACGGGTGCCACGAGCAACCTCATGCCTTCGGAGATATGTCAAATCTAGGTCTACAACCTGTTTCATCCAAATGCAAGGTCCTGTAATTGGACCGATCAAAGGTAAATGTGATAGGGACCCTTTATGATGTCAAAATTTAATTAAATTCTGAACCTAGGGTCCAAAGAGGTTGTCGACATTCTGGTTGTTAATATACCAAGTAGATATGGAATGCTACTTGCAAGGGATTGGATGAAAACTCTGAATGGATATTTTTCAACAGATCGCTCACATATGTGGCTACCCTGGAAAGGAATTGCAAATCAAATCAGAGTAGAAAATGAACCAAGGCTTAAAGAAATCATAACAGAATTTAACAAGCCGAATGAAGTTTAGTTTTTTGAGCCAGAACTGGGGGTATATGCACTTGATGTTGAGGAAGCTACTGAGGAGCCTAAAAAGGAAACATGTCATGGTGGCTCTTCTGAGGAAAATGATTGCACATGGTTGCTCAGGTTTGATGGATCAAAATCTAGATAGGGAGCATGAGATGGAGTCGAGCTCACTAGTCCAGGAGGTAAACCATTATTGGATACCTATAGATTGCAATTTCCTTGCACGAACAATGTGGAAGAATACAAAGCATTGATCTTTGGTTTACGTCTAGCATTGAGCAAGCAAGTTAAATACTTGAAGGTATTGGGAGATTCTGAGCTAGTAGTCAAGCAGATCAAAGGACAGTATACATGTCGTGACAAGAGACTGAGCCTTTATAGAACTAGGGTTATGGACCTCATTAAGGAATTTGACGCATTCAATATAGCCCTTGTTTCTAGAAAAGGAAACCAAATAGCAGACTCTCTTGCAGTCGTCGCGAGCATGTTAAATCCGGTTGACATAAAAAGGTGTAAAAAGTTCTCCATTGAACTAGTTCCTTGTCCATCAATACTTGATAATGTCAAGAATTTCCAGGTTTTTGAAAATGACAGACACATCTTCAAATTTGTCACGAACTCGGGTATTTTTGAAAATCAGGTGATTGATGAGGAGCAAAGGTGGCAAGATGAAACAGGAAACGAGAGTGAAATCGCATGTCAATCCAACAAAATACCTAAAGACGTGGTTTCATTGGAGAAAATGTTCGACATGGGATACAAGACCAAAAAAGGAAAAAGGGTCCCACTCCCCAAAGATGCATGTGATTCAATTAATCTAGGGAGTGCAAACAATCCAAAGAGAGTGTACATTGCAAAGGCATGTACAGCTGAATAAAGGAGCAACATAATACAGGCATTGAAGCATTACATAGATTGCATTGCTTGGAATTACAATGAGCTGAAAACATACAACCAAGACATCATCACACATACCATCCCTCTAAAGCTGGAATCCAAGCCTTTTAGGCAAAGACATCGAGTTGTTAACCCGCAATTGGAGCCCTTAATAGAAAAAGAGGTCAAAATATTATTGGAAGCGAAGATCATATTTCCTGTTAGGCATTCAACCTAGGTTGCTAACCTCGTTCCAATAAGAAAAAAGAGTGGAGAGATTATGCTGTGCATAGATTTTAGAAATCTTAATAAAGCCTCTCAAAAGGATAATTATCCATTGCCATAAATCGATGAAATTCTACAAACGGTAAATGGATCTGAAATGATGTCTTTTCTTGATGGGTATTCTGGATACAACCAAATTATTATACATCCAAATGACAGGATGAAAACAGCCTTCACCACCAAGTGGGGGACATTTGCATTTAAGAGAATGTCGTTTGGACTGTTAAATGCTGGTGCAACATTTCAACGTGCCATGGAATATGCATTCAAAGGGCTTATAGGCAAATGTATCATCGTGTATGTGGATGATATTCCATTATTCTCAAAGAAGAGAGAAGACCATGTCAAAGATTTGAAGAAAGTGCTCCAAAGATGTAGAGAACATGGAATTTCCTTAAATCCCAAAAAGTTCATTTTCGGAGTAACAGAAGGAAAATTTCTTGGTCACATCATTTCAAAAGAGGGCATATCCATCAACCCAGAAAGGATACAAGCTATCCAAAACTTACCTCTCCCGGGTAGTAAAAAAGAATTGAGATCTTTCTTTGGGCAGGTTAATTTTGTGAGGAAGTTTATCTCAAGCTTTGTTGAGATAGCCAAACCTCTAAACAAGATGCTCAAGAAGGATGTAGATGTCAAATGGAACGAGGAAAGTAGGGTGGCATTTCAGAACATCAAATATGCCATTTCCAGAACCCCTATCCTCATAAGTCCAGACTATTCTAAGCCTTTCTATATTTATGCTTTTGCATCAGAACACTCTTTTGCGAGTGTCTTGACCCAAAATGGCGAGGATAGTGCAGAAAACCCCATAGAATTTTTAAGTTCCCCTCTAAAATATGCTCAATTAAGGTATTCCATCCTTGATAAGCAGATGTACGCACTTTTTAAAATAGTAAAAAAAATTAGACATTACATTGTGCATAGCAGAGTTATTGCCATCGTGCCTAACCCTGCTGTTAAGACCATGTTTTTACAGAACGAACTAGGTGAGAAAAGAGGGAAATGGATTTCCACTATCCAAGAATTTGACCTTGAAATCCAACCTATGAAGCTAGTTCGAGGACAGGTACTGGTGAAGGCAATCGCTAAAAATAATCCGCAAATGACATGCCAGTATTCAAATGTAGAATACATCTCTAAGGATGACTGGTATGTTGACATTGTGTAATTTTTATTGAATGGTAAGTGTCCTTCTAATATGAATTCAAGTCAAAGAAGAGCTTTAAGGCTTAAGTTTGTCAATTATATGATGAAATCTGGTGTTCTTTACAGGAAAAATCATGAAGGGATCTACCTGAGATGCCTGAACAAAGAAGAAGCTGCTAAGGTGTTGTAAGAATTTCATGGGAAACATGGAATTGGTCATGGTGCGGAAAATGCTACAGCGCATCAAATCCTGAGAGTAGGATACTATTGGACCCACATTTTCAAATATGCACATGCCCATGTGCAATCATGTCACATTTGTCAAGTGGCCGCCAATAGAGAAAGAAATGCAGCCATGCCATTACAACTTGTAGTTGAGATGAGACCCTTTGCACAGTGGGGACTAGATTTTATTGGGGTTATTAACCCAAATTCTTTTGATTCTCATAAATTTATACTAACAGCTACAGATTACTGTACAAGGTGGACAGAAGCAATTCCTACTAAACATGCCACCACAGACGTAATAAAATTCCTTGAGGACCACATTATAACAAGATTCAGAATGCCTGATTCTATTGTCAGTGACAATGGTAAAGCTTTTATTTCTACTCAATTTGTAGATTGGGCATATGACAACAAAGTGAGCTTAAAATTTGCATCTAATTATTACCCTCAAGGAAATGGTTTGCAATTTCGTGACATGTCACGTTTTCACTGGGCATGATGGCAAACAAGGCTGCTGGCAAGAAAATGTCGCGATATCGCGACATGTCACGTTTTCACGGTGAAAGCGAAGGAAAAAAGCTACATGCATAAAGACATCGTGATTTACATGGGGCCATTATAGAATGTGCATAGGAAGCACAAAACACGTGGCATGCAGGTGTTAGAGTTGCAGAAGCATTACATGTAAATAGAAAATATCGAACGTTTCGGCATCGAGCATAAATTCAAAAGCAACAAAAAGGCGGGAATACGAAGCGATGCATTCTAGGAGGTGAAACGAAGCGACACAGGGCAAAACAAAGAGCCGTATCAGTTAGTATAAAAGCAAAAGGGCAGATTGATACAAGGGTTGGAAGTTGCTGCTAGCAGAGTTGTAGAGCCAAGGGCGGCAAGCCATTCTGGGCCTGCTATTGGAGCAATTTACTTCACTTGTTCTGGATTTTTTAAACCTGGATCATTCTGTCATTGTAACTGATATATTATTTTAAGGCAGAAATACAGAGATTTGGCATCTTAATTGATAAGAAAGAAGGAGTCATTTTGCATGCAAGATTTAATGTTTTACCTTTCCCTTTCAGATTTCTAGGCTTCTAGGTGAAGTTTAATGCAAGTGTTCTTGGTTGCTTCATGCGAATGTCTAAAATCTGAAATTAAAGTAAAAACCCCAGAAACCCACACCTAGCTTATCTGGATTGTGCGAATTTGCAGGTTCAATAGGTTAGGTTGCATGCAGAAAACCTCATTATCTTCGGTTTTGTCAAAACAAGATGATAGCACTCTAGACGTAGTTTAGTTTCATTTTTTATTTGTATTTATTTATTTTCAATCCTTTGTTTTATTCCTTCATTTTTTTTTACTGTCATTTAAATAAATAACTGAAAATCCATCAAATCTCAAGATCGAAATAGATTCATTTCTCAGATTTATTCACTTTGAGTCCATTACAAATTCAAATTAAAATAAACCATAGTGCCCCTTGTTAACATCCACTTGCAACACTAACGTATTCCCAACATTTAAATTAAACAACATCATTGGTATACAAAGAACTAGCATAACAGGAACCTTGGAGAAATTATTTGTGAAATTTCTTTGCAAGCAGAGGATTTTGGGACTTAGATCCTATCGAAGAGTGTGCTTTCACAATCGGGTGAAAACACCACTCAACAGAACGTGACAGGTTTAAAGAGAATATTTTGCATTTAGGTTCTTGTGTGGGTAGTTAGCCCATGCGATGCTCTAGCACACGCTAGAGCGTGGGCTCCATGAGATCACATGCTCAATTCCCCACAATAGTAGAAGTGGTAAGGGCAATTTTTTTTATAAAGTTTTGCTTGGTATTTAGGGAGTCATAAGGGTGTAAGTTTGATAAAGTGTGCCATAAGGGTTAAGTTTAATAAAGTATGTTTTTGCTATTAGGGAGTCATAAGGGCTGAATTTAGTAAAGTTTAATTTTGCACTTAGGGAGTCATAAGGGTGTGAATTAATAAGTTTTAAGTGCAAGGATATGTTTTAAAAGCTTTCTATTTTGCAAATTATAAGAGTGCTTTATATAGTTTTATTTTGCAAAGAGCATAAAGGGAAAATATTTTTTGCATGCAAGAATAGGAGTAATAAGGTGTTATAATGGCTTGATATTTTATTGTAATTCTTGTATGGTGAAAAGTGAGTTTGAGGGTTTTGAGTTATTGAAGATCATTTTCAGATTTCTTTGAGCACATATTTTGAGAAGAAAGTTCATGTGGATTTTTTGAGAAAGTATTTTGCTATCTAACCCTTGAAGTGGCACAAGAAGTATTAGTTGTTTGTGAGACTAGTTTTTGAGGACATATCTTCATCAAAGCAGAATAAGAGGTATGGGCATATCATTCCTTCTTTAAGGTGTTTTTTTGAGAAAATTTTTCTAAAACATAAGGTGGAGATAAAAGGGTTGTTTGGTATGCATTGTTGAAAATATTTGAGTTAGGGTTTGAGACCTACATGTGCTTCATTGTTGAGAGAAAGTGGAAACAATTGCATTAGGGTTTGAGAACTACTTGTGCTTCATGATTGGAAATACTTGAGCTAGGGTTGAGACCAAGTTTGTACATCATTGTGAAACATTTTGAGTAGTGGTTTGAAAGACATTGAAAGTAATTGTGAAGTGTTTGAGATCAATCTTGTGAAGGAAATTTGTGCATTATTGTGTTTGATCCTTGAGAGAAAATTTACAAGAAAGATAGACTAGTTTTGTGAAGCAAAGTTATACACTAGTTTGATTTGATTTGAAAGGGATTTTGCAAGAGGTAGAGATTGGATTAGATGAAAGCAAGATTTGTGAATGTGAAGAAAATATTGGGTATTTGATAGTACATATCATTCTCTATATGTTCCAAAGGTTAAATGAATTCTAAGTAGAATATGTTTGAATTGCCTAGTTGAAGAAAGCATTTTTGAAAGAGATATAAGCATTGTTTGTATGCAAGTTTTGGAAATATTTGAGCAGGTTCAGTGAGCAACACTGAGGTAGATTTGAGAAAGTCTTGTGAGAAGACTTGAAGAAACATTGAGGTAGATTTGAGAAAGTCTTGTGAGAAGACTTGAAGCAACATTGAGGTAGATTTGAATAAGTCTTGTGAAGAGGCTTGAAGCAACATTTGAGGTAGAGATTTATGAGAAGATTTGGAGCATATTTATGCAGATTTGAGGCAGATATTTATGAGTAGATTTGGAGAAGATTTGTGCTAGCCTTGTGATGAGGTTTGGTGTAGATTTGAGACAAAGTTGAGAGCAGGATTTGGAGTAGACTAGAGTAGAGGGGATAGAGTTCTCCTGTGGAGAGAGATCCACAAACTAGAGCAAAGGGGATAGAGTTCTCCTATGAAGAGAGATCCACAAACCAGAGCAAGAGGGAATAGAGTTCTCCTATGGAGAGAGATCCACAAACTAGAGCAAGAGGGGATAGAATTCTCCTGTGGAGAGAGATCCACAAACTAGAGCAAAGGGGATAGAGTTCTCCTATGGAGAGAGATCCACAAACTAAAGTAAGGGGGGATAGAGTTCTCCTGTGGAGAGAGATCCACAAACCAGAGTAAAGGGGATAGAGTTCTCCTATGGAGAGAGATCCACAAACCAGAGTATTGGGGATTGAGATCTCCTTTGGACAAAGGTCCATAAACATTGTAATAGGGAATTGATTCCCAAGAGATTTGTTGAGAAGATTTAGAAGAAATATTTTCTCCGTGGATGTAACCCACATTGGGTGAACCACGTTAAATTTGTGTCTCTCATGTGTGTGATAATTTGTGCATTATTTTGTTATTGTTGTTGACATTGCAATTGATAACATTGGATATTATAGTAAAAAGTATGATCTTATACTGTTCACCCCCCCTCTCAATATAAGCTTGTGTTCTTCAATTGGTATCAGAGCGGGTTCCTTCAAGAAAATATAACAGCTTGAAGGAAGATATTAAAGGAACATAGATGGCATCTCAGAATGGATCTTCATCAAATAAGGCTCCATTGTTCGATGGGAACAATTATGCTTTTTGGAGTATAAGGATGAAGACTTACTTGATGGCACAAGGGTGTGAAACATGGTAATTTGTTGAGGATGGGTTCACACCTACAACTACTCCTCCCACAGATAAGGATGGTAAGTAGTTACATGTGAATAATGCCAAGGCTATGAAATTTCAATACCAAATGATTTTGGCTTCCACCTTATATATGCACTTTGACATTTAGGAAAACATTGACGCTTTACCCCATAATTGAAAGTTTGAATTTTTGGTGGCATATTAAATTCAAATTTATTTTATTATAATATTCAAACTTTAATTTAAATATTAATTTATCAAAACTCAACAAGGCTCAATGGAGGTATTTGCCTTGCATAAATTAACCAACTTATAAACCTTATGAAGGAGATAACAAGGTCAAGTTGGCAAAACTACAAAACCACTAGAAAAGGTTTGAAGAGTTGAAGATGGAAGATGAGGAAGATATTTATAAGTACTTACTTCATGTTGATGAGGTTGTTAATACCATGCATGGACTTGGATTCAAAATTGAGGACTCCAATGTTGCTCAGAAAGTTTTAAGATCACTCCCTATAAGGTATGATGCAAAGGTTTTATCTATATAAGAGATAAAGGATATTGATAAGTTGACTATGGATGAGTTACATGGAATTCTCACAAATTATGAGATGAGAATAGAAAAGGATCACAATTCCAAGAAAGAGGTAACTTTCAAAGCTTCAAAGAAAACAAAATATAAGAAACCAGAATCAAGTGGTGAGTCAAGCAGTAATGAAGAAGCTAACTATGTGAGAAGGAATAAGAAGAACTCAAGAAAACACAAAGGTATGAAGACTGTGAAATATTTTAATTGTGGTAATTTTGGTCACTATGCATCTAATTGTCCACAAGCCAAAAGTAGTAGCAATGAAGAGAAACAAGATTATAAGAAAAAGGAAGAAGGAAAATTTAGGCATGAAAATAAAAATAGGTATGGTCAAGGCAAGCATGAAAATAAGTTCTTTCAAAGGCACAAGAAGAGTTTCTATGTTAACAAGGCAAGCAATGCTTCAAGTGACAATTATGAAAGACTCTCAAATAGTGAAGAAGAAGAGATTCTATTTTTGGCAATAGAAGAGGAAGAAAATGCTCTTGTTGAAGATAAATTCGAAGAGTATGAAGATGCTCGTGAAGACCAAGAAGTAGAGAAAGATTCAAAAAATGAAGAAGAAGGCATAGTTGATCTAGAAGAAGAACTTATTATTGCTCTCAAAGAGTTGAAAAGAGTTAGAAAGCAGAATTCAAGATGGAAGGCTCAAGTTCAATAACATGAGGAAGAAAAAGAAAAGCTTCTACAAGACCTCACAAACTCAAAAGCTAAGGCAAGGATATTTAAAGAGGTCATGGTTGAAAAGTTAGAGGCAAAAGAGTTAGAATGTGAAATATTAGAACATGAGGTGGTTTCTCTAAGGATGGAAGTGAAATATTCTAAGGATAAGCTGAACACGTTTGGGAAAAGTTCAAAAATTTGGATAAAATTATCAATGCACAAAGATCTTCATCTATAAAAATAGGACTTGGTTTTGAAGAAGGACAAGGGAAACAAGAAGAAGGGTCAAGCTCAAGCTCAAAAGAAAAGGAAGTTTCAGAGGAAGAGAGTGAATAAGAAACTAAGGCCTATGCGGATAAGTTGAAGAATAGAAGCTTCACTAAGAAAGGAAACAATGCACAAACAAGAAACATGGATCATCATAGAGAAGGCAAAGAAAGGACTAAGAGACCAGAGGTTTCAAAACAAGATTTCTTCAAAGGGAATTGTTTTTCATGTAATATTTTTGGTCACAAAGCTATGCATTACAGGGTTCATGGAAAGGAGTATGGTTTCACTAAGAGGAACTTCAACTCATTCAAAGATGGATATTTCTTTCAAGGGTATTGCTACTCTTGTAATCACTTTGGTCATAAAGCAATCCACTACAGGGTTCATGAAAAAAATGATTATGGATTCACCAAGAGGAACTTCAAGACACTTACACCTTCCAAGAACTAACATTAGGTGTTACAAGTGCAATAATATTGGGCATAAGGCCAAGTGGTGTAGAAAAGATTTTCTAGAACTTCCAGAGTCAAGCAAGAACAGGGACACTCAAAAGGATCAAAAGGGTATGATTACAAAAGTGTTGAAAAATAAGGTTGACAAAGAAATAAAGCATTGTATTATGGGAGTAGAGACTCCCACAACAAAATTAATCACCTCAAGGAAATGAGGTGGGAAGGGGAAATAAGGTCTATATATCCCAGCCCTTTTCAAATGTTATAATTTACTCCCACCCCAAAATTAATCACCTCAAAAAGAGGAGGTGGTGAGGGGGATGAGCTAAGAGTCTTATCTTTAGCCCCAAAGGAATCCCTTTGCCATTGATGTCAAAGGGGGAGAGATTTGAGTAAGGGGGAGAGCATTCAATCAGGGGGAGCAGTTTCTCAAGGGGAGCAGATTTGGAATCCAGTGGTTGGAAAAGGAATTTTTAGAAAGGGTTGCCATCAATGAAAAAGGGGGATATTGTTGGAAATTTTGAGTATATTGTTGTCATTGATGTCAAAGGATTGATGTCATAGGTTGATGACATTGGTTGTCATTGATGTCAAAGATAGCTTGGCATGGCAAAAATATAAGGTTTATAAGTTGGTTAATTAATGCAAGGCAAATACCTCCATTGAAAAAGGAAGACAAGGTAGACAAAGCTCCATTGAAAAAGATTCATTATTTGCAAGGTTGAAAAATATTTCAAAGGCAAAAGACAAAGGTTTTAAAAGATAAATTATAATATTTAAATTAAAGTTTAAATATTATAATAAAATAAATTTGAATTTCATATGGCACCAAAAAATTCAAATTTCCAATTATGGGGTAAAGCGCCAACATTTTCCTAAGTGTCAAAGTGCATATATAAGGTGGAAGCCAAAAATCATTTCAAGTGGTGTTGAAAGTTTTAAGCGACATCGATATAGTGCATTCATCCTTTCATGAGCACAACACACAGGTTTCAAGCAAAGGCAGCAAGGAGTAAAGGGGACACACGTGTTTTGAAGATAGGTGGATGACACACGAGACTCAAGAAGGAGCAGTGCATGATTAATTTCCAATTGAGTAGCTAGCTCAGGTGGCAGGCAGACCTTGCGTAAGGTGTGGCATGGAGGAGGTCTCAAGGTCGAGACTCGACGGTGACATTTTGTTCATAATTTTTGTTGACCAAAGGAATGCGATAGGTTTAAAGTGAATATTGTGCATTAAGGTTCTTGTGTGGGTAGTTAGCCCACACGGTGCTCTAGCACACGCTAGAGCATGGGCTCCGTGAGGTCGTGCGCTCGATTCCCCACAACAATGAAGTGGTAAGGGCAATTTTTTTATAAAGTTTTTCTTGGTATTTAGGGAGTCATAAGGGTGTAAGTTTGATAAAGTGTGCCATAAGGGTTATAACAATTTTTGCATAATAAGGGTTAAGTTTAATAAAGTATGTTTTTGCTATTAGGGAGTCATAAGGGCTGAATTTAGTAAAGTTTAATTTTGCACTTAGGGAGTCATAAGGGTGTGAATTAATAAAGTTTTAAGTGCAAGGATATGTTTTAAAAGCTTTCTATTTTGCAAACACAAATTATAAGAGTGCTTTATATAGTTTTATTTTGCAAAGAGCATAAAGGAAAAATATGTTTTGCATGCAAGAATAGGAGTAATAAGGTGTTATAATGGCTTGATATTTTATTGTAATTCTTGTATGGTGAAAAGTGAGTTTGAGGGTTTTGAGTTATTGAAGATCATTTTCAGATTTCTTTGAGCACATATTTTGAGAAGAAAGTTCATGTGGATGTTTTGAGAAAGTATTTTTCTATCTAACCCTTGAAGTGGCACAAGAAGGATTAGTTGTTTGTGAGATAGGTTTTTGAGGACATATCTTCATCAAAGCAGAATAAGAGGTATGGGCATATCATTCCTTCTTTAAGGTGTTTTGTTGAGCAAATGTTTTTAAAACATAAGGTGGAGATAAAAGGGTTGTTTGGTATGCATTGTTGAAAATATTTGAGTTAGGGTTTGAGACCTACATGTGCTTCATTGTAGAGAGAAAGTGGAAATAATTGCATTAGGGTTTGAGAACTACTTGTGCTTCATGATTGGAAATACTTGAGCTAGGGTTGAGACCAAGTTTGTACATCATTGTGAAACATTTTGAGCAGTGGTTTGAAAGACATTGAAAGTAATTGTGAAGTGTTTGAGATCAATCTTGTGAAGGAAATTTGTGCATTATTGTGTGTGATCCTTGAGAGCAAATTTGCAAGAAAGATTGACCAGTTTTGTGAAGCAAAGTTATACACTAGTTTGATTTGATTTGAAAGGGATTTTGCAAGAGGTAGAGATTGGATTAGATGAAAGAAAGATTTATGAATGTGAAGAACATATTGGGTATTTGATAGTACATATCATTCTCTATATGTTCTAGAGGTTAAACAAATTCTAAGTAGAATATGTTTGAATTGCCTAGTTGAAGAAAGTTTTTTTGAAAGAGATATAAGCATTGTTTGTATGCAAGATTTGGAAATATTTGAGTAGGTTCAGTGAGCAACATTGAGGCAGATTTGAACAAGTATTGTAAATAGACTTGAAGCAACATTGAGGGATATTTGAGCAAGTCTTGTGAGAAGACTTGAAGTAATATTGAGGTAGATTTGAGCAAGTCTTGTGAAGAGACTTGAAACAATATTTGAGGTAGAGATTTATGAGCAGAGTTGGAGCAGATTTGTGCATATTTGAGGTAGATATTTATGAGAAAATTTGGAGCAAATTTGTGCTATCCTTATGACGAGGTTTGGTGCAGATTTGATATAGAGTTGAGAGTAGGGTTTAGAGTAGACCAGAGCAGAGGGGATTGAAGAACACAAGCTTATACTGAGAGGGGGGGTGAACAGTATAGCACCCACTTTTTACTTTCTTTCCAAACCAATATCAATTAGTGTCCTCAATTGCAATAACCAAATATAGCAGTGTGCATTAATAACATAGATAGCAATAGTAAGCAAGTGCACAAATCACCACACACAATTGAGACACAAGATTTAACATGGTTCCCCCAATGTGGGGTAGTCCACAAGATAATCTCCTTATAATATTTCATAAATAAATAGGGATCCTTATCCCAATACAAATGATTACTTTGATCTTCTCAAAGCTAGGTTATCCTGATCTGCTCAGGTGGGCTCCACTGATCTGCTCAACTAGGCTATCCACTAATCTACTTAGCTAGGCTATCCATTGATCTACTCAACTAGGCTATCCATTGATCTTCTAATATAGGCTATCCACTGATCTTCTCAGCTAGGCTATCCATTGATCTGCTCATCTAGGCTATCCATTGATCTGCTCAGCTAGGCTATCCATTGATCTACTCAACTAGGCAATTAGTGTTGATGTGTTTTCTATTTCTGTCCTATCTCTTTCACTACTCATAAATATGCCTCAATGCCTTCTCATAAGGCTCAAACAATCCTACTCAAATGCTGTCCCAAATCTATTCTCAAAGCCTTCACAAAAGGCTCAAACAATCCTGCTCAAATGTTGTCCCAAATCTATCTTCAAAGCCTTCATAAAAGGCTCAAAAAATCCTACTCAAATTTTGTCCCAAATCTATCCTTAAATCCTTCACAAAAGGCTCAAACAATCCTGCTCAAATGCTATCCCAAATATGTCCACAAATCTGTCCCAAAAGCCTTCTCAAAGGCTCAACCAATCATGCACAAATGTTGTCTCAAATCTGTCCAGAAATTCTGTCCCAAAAGCCTTCCCAAAGGCTCAACCAATCATGCACAAAAGTTGTCTCAAATCTATCCAGAAATTTTGTCCCAAAAGCCTTCCCAAAGGCTCAACCAATGACTCTCAAGTAGCACTCAAATCTCAACCACAAATCAATGAAGGCAAGGCTCAATGATGAACTCAACAATGGATAACAAATGAATGATGACAATACTCAACAATGTGCTCAAAAATGAATGGCAATGTACTCTTCAATGGATGACAACAATGATCCACAATGATCTCAACAATGTATGACAAATGATCTCTCAAATGGATGACAACAATGCTCAACAATGTACTCTCAAATGGATGACAACAATGCTCAACAATGTACTCTCAAATGGATGACAAATGATCTCTCAAATGGAAACCTCTCCAAGAAATAACAATGAGGACTTCAACCAACCAAGGACAATCTCCACAAGTGATAGCAATAGGTTCTCAATAATATCTTCCTCATGCAATGTCAATAAGCTCTCAAGAAACAAGCACAACTCCCTCAAGCAAAGAGCTCTCAAATAGCCAACAATGATCTCCTCAAATGAAAGGCAAATGTATCCACAAGTGACTAGCAAATGATCTCCTCAATGGTCTCAAATAGTGGCAATGTACTCAACAAGTAACCAACAATAATCTCCTCAAAGCAATAGCAAAAACCTCCTCAATAATGGCAATACTCTCAATGAACTCCACTAAAGCAATCATGGAACTCAAGTATCAATTTTATCCATAAAATTGATTTTCTAATCCATCCACTTCCTCTCAATAGCCAAGGCACATAATCAAGCAATTTGTCTTCAACTTCAAACCCTAACTCATGTGCATGTCTTCTAACTCAAGGTAGCAATTAACTAGGTCTCAAGTTCCTAGTTTAATTTCATAATTAAATCATGCACTAGGACATATAACAAGTTCAACACTTTTCAACCTTATGACTCCCTAATTTCATTAACACATACAACAAGCACCTATGCTTTTATTTTTAATTCCACACCTTATAACTCCACATACAACAATCACAAATATTTATTTCCACACCTTATATCTCCCTAATCACACACAACAATAACAAATATTTAATTCTACACCTTATAACTCCCTAAGCACATTAACACATACAACAAGCATTTATTTCCCTAAACTCCTTATGACTCCCTAGTTATCATAGAAATAATTTTAATGCACCAAAACTTTGGTAATAACAAATATTACCATGCACTGGAGATAAATACCTTTATTCAAAATTTGTTGCCTTCACAACCTTTGAAATCGATAATTCCTTTGCCAAAAATTAATGCGCCTTCACACCTTCGAAATTGTCAATGCTTTGCCAAAATCCTTCAACCTTCAAAATCATCAATGCCTTGCCAAAAATCAATGCGCCTTCACACCTTCACGGGAGTCGAACTCTGTTCCTCTCACCTAGCGTTGTGAGGCGCTTACCACATGGGCATCAGCCCACATTGGGATATTAATCCCAAACACCCAACTTCACCTGCGCTCAAATCTGAAAAACTTAAGTTGCCTTCCTTAGCAAAACACTTTGCCCTTGGCAGGATTCGAACAATGAACCTGCCTTGTGCAAAGTTCATGCGCTACCAACTGCGCTATAGGCTCCTGCGTGATGTCACTTTCCCATGCTGTTCACTTGACCTTGCTCTCAAATCGAAAGTTATTTATCCTTCTTTCTTCGCTGCTCCCCTTTCGATGACTCTCTCTCATGCGCTATGTCAAGTCTTCAATAAACAAAGGTTTTCACCTTTTATTTATATGCACCTCCATGCCTTCGAATGACGTCGGTGAATATTTATTAATCTCCCCAACCTTTGCACATCGATGGATAATGTAATTCAACTTTAGACCTTAGAATTATTAAATAAAAATTTAATAATTCACCTTTTAACTTTGAATTGGGATATCTCCTTCATTCTTTTGAATTTCGTCATGAAACTTTTTGCACCTAGGTTTTATTGGAAAACCTTTTCATCCATCATAATTTGGAGAAGTCTTAGCATAGTGGTTTTAATGAAAAACCCTTTCCAATGGTTTTAATGAAAACCCTTTCCGTTGGTTTTAATAAAAAACCTTTTCGTCGATTTTAATAAAAACCCTTGCCATTGGTTTTAATAAAAACCTTTACCATTGGTTTTAATAAAAACCTTTACCATTGGTTTTAATAAAAACCATTAATATAATATTTAAAAAATTAAATATTATATGCCTCTTGTGCCACAAAACCCTGTATATATCCTTGCTCTCCAAAATATCATAAATGATTATTTATGAAGTGCTTTTGCCACCAAAACTCAATGTGATCCATGTGACATCAATGACAACACAAAATAACTCAAATTGCCAACAATCTCCCCCTTTGTCATTGATGGCAACACCTCTAATGCAAATCACCACAATCACTGCAAAAGCCATTTCTGAAAATCAAAGTTGCTCCCCCTGACTCAATACTCTCTATGGAGGCTGCTCCCCCTATCTCAATGTTCTCTTTGGAGGTTGCTCCCCCTATCTCAATGCTCTCTTTGGAGGTTGCTCCCCCTAACTCAATGCTCTCCCCCTTACTCAAATCTCTCCCCCTTTGACATCAATGGCAAAAGGGACACCTATGGGGCTAAAATATATGACTCTTAAGCTTAGCCCCCCTACCACCTTCTCTCTTGAGGTGATTAATTTTGGGGTGGGAGTACATTTACTCCCATATTACATTGTTCCTTTCCTTTGTCAACTTCCTTCCACATATTTCTGATATCCTTTTCTTGATGAGTTACTTGATCTTCTTGTCTTGAACATGTTTGACCTTCTTGCCTTGAAATTGTTTGACCTTCTTGCCTTGAACCTATTTGGAATTGAGTCCTACACCATCTTGCAATATGTCCAAAGTTATTGCAATTAAAACACTTGATATTGTAGCCTTTGAATGGTGCCCATATCCTGAATTCTTTCTTGAAATCATTTCCATATCCATTCCTTTCCTGAACCTTGTATTGTGAAGCTCTGTTTCCATAATCATTTTGACCATGACCTCTGAATTGTGTAGCTCTATAATCAAAACCATATTGCTCATTTTATTTGCATTGAGAAGCTCTATGACCAATCCTGTTGCATAAGAAGCAATGTCCCTGAAAACCATATCTTCTTCCTTTGAAGATCCTTCTAGTGAAATCAAACTTTTTCTTTGATCCATAGACCCTGCAATGTATAGCCCTGTGTCCAAATCCATTACAAGAAAAACAATGTCCTTGAAAATCCCTTTGTTCATGCCTTGGTTCCTCATACCTTTCTTGACCTTTATCCTTGTGATCATCTTTGACTTGTGCATTGTATCCTTGATCCTTCTTTGTGGTATCCAAATCTTCTTCCTTAACTTCTTCCTTGCTTTCTTCTTCAAGAATTTATTTGCCTCTTGAACTTGATTCACCTATCTCAAAACAAGATCCAAACTAGATATTTGGAGCCATAGGAGCTTTGGAACTTTCTTCATGAATCTTAGGTGCTTCCTTGCTTTCATATTTTAGAACTTCCTTTCCTTTTGAGTGTGACTTTTCTTGGAAATGAGATACAACCTTAAAATATGTTTCCACTCCTTTTTGAACCTTTTCATCTAATGTGTCATGTCTTGCCATCATTACCCTTAGTTCTTCATTCATCCTTTCCTCTATCCTTTTTGCATCTTGAAGCTCATCTCTTAGATCACCGATTGTCTGAAGTAGTTCTTCTATGATTTTGACATCTGTTCGAATCTTGTTTTCAAGATTCTTGATTTCTTCTTTTAGCCTTTTGACTTTTGATTTTTGTTTTCTTGGCTCATCCTATTCATCATCACTACTATTGGAATTGTCACTAGAATTGTTGCTAGAACTATTACTGGAACTGCTACTTTCTTTTTCCATAAATAAAATTTTCTTGATGCAATTTTTGTAGTAGGTGCAATCATCATCTAAATGCCCAAAGTCTTTGCATATGAAGTATTTTAGTATTCATAGACCATTATTGTACCTTTTTTCTTGCTCAATGGCTATATCAAGCTCTTCACTGTCGTTCTTCGATAGATATATCCTCTTCTTTAACTTCAATACACTAGGAATAGGTGTTTTTGCATTTCTTCACTTATTCCAAAGAATGTACATTCTTCTTCGTATGACTTGTCTTTATTGTTGTGATCTGAGCTATCATTTGCTTCTTCAATGTAGAAATTTTTCTTAGTCTTACGAAAACTTTCTTCTTCTCATGCTTGCTTTGCTTGTACCTATCCTCTTTGTCATGCTTATGCTTTCCTTCTTCTTTTCTTCTGTGACCCTATTTTTCATCATCATTGTTTTCTTCATGTGGACACTTGTTTGCATAGTGACCATAATCACCACACTTGTAGCATTTGACTTTCTTCATATCCCTGTAATTCCTTGAGTCCTTTTTCCTTTTGATGAAGTTAGCTTCCTCATCATTATCTGAATCTCTATCTATCTCTGGATATTTCCCTTTATTTTTCTCTAAAGCTTTGAATGCAATTTCTTTCTTTGGATCTTGATGCTTATCTATCCTCATCTCATAAGTTGTGAGAGTTCCTTGTAGTTCTTCCATTGTTAGCTTGTCGATATTCATTGTTTCTTCTATCACTGAAACCTTTGCATCATACTTCATGGGAAGTGATCTCAAAACCTTTTGAGTAACATCTGATTCTTTCATCTCAAATCCTAGACCTCTCATGGTGTTAGCAATCTCATCAACTCGAAGTAAAAACTTTGTAATATCTTCAGAATCTTCCATTTTCAATTCCTCGAATCTTCTTCTATGAGTTTGTAGTTTTGCCAACTTTACCTTGGAATCTCCTTCATAGGTATTCCGCAACTTGGTCCACATTTCATTAGCTGAATTACATACCATGACCTTTGCAAAATCTATCTCATGAAGCCCACTCAGAATACAATTCATTGCCTTTGCATTGATCTCAACCAATTTCTTGATAGTCTTATCTATCTCGGGATCACCTTCAACCTTATACTCTTTTGCAACCATCTGCCATACCTCATATCCTTGTGATATCAAATAGTTCTTCATTCTCATGCTCCAAAAAGCATAATTGTTATCATCAAACAGTGGAGCCTTACTTGTAGATGATCCATTCTATGAAGCCATCTGTGTTCTTGTAGAATCTACCCTCAAGCTGTTAGCCTTTTCGAAGGAACCTACTCTGATACCAATTGAAGAACACAAGCTTATACTGAGAGGGAGGTGAACAGTATAGCACCCACTTTTTACTTTCTTTCCAAACCAATATCAATTAGTGTCCTCAATTGCAATAACCAAATATAGCAGTGTGCATTAATAACATAGATAGCAATAGTAAGCAAGTGCACAAATCATCACACACAATTGAGACACAAGATTTAACATGGTTCCCCCAATGTGGGGTAGTCCACAAGATAATCTCCTTATAATATTTCATAAATAAATAGGGATCCTTATCCCAATACAAATGATTACTTTGATCTTCTCAAAGCTAGGCTATCCTGATCTTCTCAGGTGGGCTCCACTGATCTGCTCAACTAGGCTATCCACTGATCTGCTTAGCTAGGCTATCCACTGATCTTCTCAACTAGGCTATCCATTGATCTGCTCAGCTAGGCTATCCACTGATCTTCTTAGCTAGGCTATCCACTAATATGCTTAGCTAGGCTATCCATTGATCTGCTCAGCTAGGCAACTGGTGTTGATGTGTTTTCTATTTCTGTCCTATCTCTTTCACTGCTCATAAATCTGCCTCAATGCCTTCTCACAAGGCTCAAACAATCCTGCTCAAATGTTGTCCCAAATCTATTCTCAAAGCCTTCACAAAAGGCTCAAAAAATCTTGCTCAAATGTTGTCCCAAATCTATCCTCAAAGCCTTCATAAAAGGCTCAAACAATCCTAATCAAATGTATCCCAAATATATCCTCAAAGCCTTCACAAAAGGCTCAAATAATCCTGCTCAAATGTTGTCCCAAATCTGTCCACAAATCTATCCCAAAAGCCTTCTCAAAGGCTCAACCAATCATGCACAAAAGTTGTCTCAAATCTATCCATAAATTCTATCCCAAAAGCCTTCTCAAAGGCTCAACCAATCATGCACAAAAGTTGTCTCAAATCTGTCCAAAAATTCTATCCCAAAAGCCTTCCCAAAGGCTCAACCAATGACTCTCAAGTAGCACTCAAATCTCAACCACAAATCAATGAAGGCAAGGCTCAATGATGAACTCAATAATGGATAACAAATGAATGATGACAATACTCAACAATGTGCTCAACAATGAATGGCAATGTACTCTTCAATGGATGACAACAATGATCCACAATGATCTCAACAATGTATGACAAAATGATCTCTCAAATGGATGACAACAATGCTCAACAATGTACTCTCAAATGGATGACAACAATGCTCAACAATGTACTCTCAAATGGATGACAAATGATCTCTCAAATGGAAACCTCTCCAAGAAATAACAATGAGGACTTCAACCAACCAAGGACAATCTCCACAAGTGATAGCAATAGGTTCTCAATAATATCTTCCTCATGCAATGTCAATAAGCTCTCAAGAAACAAGCACAACTCCCTCAAGCAAAGAGCTCTCAAATAGCCAACAATGATCTCCTCAAATGAAAGACAAATGTATCCACAAGTGACTAGAAAATGATCTCCTCAATGGTCTCAAATAGTGGCAATGGACTCAACAAGTAACCAACAATAATCTCCTCAAAGCAATAGCAAAAACCTCCTCAATAATGGCAATACTCTCAATGAACTCCACTAAAGCAATCATGGAACTCAAGTATCAATTTTATCCATAAAATTGATTTTCTAATCCATCCACTTCCTCTCAATAGCCAAGGCACATAATCAAGCAATTTGTCTTCAACTTCAAACCCTAACTCATGTGCATGTCTTCTAACTCAAGGTAGCAATTAACTAGGTCTCAAGTTCCTAGTTTAATTTCATAATTAAATCATGCACTAGGACATATAACAAGTTCAACACTTTTCAACCTTATGACTCCCTAATTTCATTAACACATACAACAAGCACCTATGCTTTTATTTTTAATTCCACACCTTATAACTCCACATACAACAATCACAAATATTTATTTCCACACCTTATATCTCCCTAATCACACAACAATAACAAATATTTAATTCTACACCTTATAACTCCCTAAGCACATTAACACATACAACAAGCATTTATTTCCCTAAACTCCTTATGACTCCCTAGTTATCATAGAAATAATTTTAATGCACCAAAACTTTGGTAATAACAAATATTACCATGCGCTAGAGATAAATACCTTTATTCGAAATTTGCTGCCTTCACAACCTTTGAAATCGATAATTCCTTTGCCAAAAATCAATGTGCCTTCACCACCTTCAAAATCCTTAATGCTTTGCCAAAAATCAATGCGCCTTCACACCTTCGAAATCGTCAATGCCTTGCCAAAAATCAATGCGCCTTCACACCTTCACGGGAGTCAAACTCTGTTCCTCTCGCCTAGCGCTGTGAGGCGCTTACCACATGGGCATCAGCCCACGTTGGGATATTAATCCCAAACACCCAACTTCACCTACGCTCAAATCTGAAAAACTTAAGTTGCCTTCCTTAGCAAAACACTTTGCCCCTGGCGGGATTCGAACAATGAACCTGCCTTGTGCAAAGTTCGTGCGCTACCAACTATGCTATAGGAGTCCTCCGTGACATCACTTTCCCATGCTGTTCACTTGACCTTGCTCTCAAATCGAAAGTTATTTATCCTTCTTTCTTCGCTGCTCCCCTTTCGATGACTCTCTCTCATGCGCTATGTCAAGTCTTCAATAAACAAAGGTTTTTCACCTTTTATTTATATGCACCTCCATCCTTCGAATGACGTCGGTGAATCTTTATTAATCTCCCCAACCTTTGCACGTCGACGGATAATGTAATTCAACCTTAGACCTTAGAATTATTAAATAAAAATTTAATAATTCACCTCTTAACTTTGAATTGGGATATCTCCTTCATTCTTTTGAATTTCGCCATGAAACTTTTTGCACCTAGGTTTTATTGGAAAACCTTTTCATCCATCATAATTTGGAGAAGTCTTAGCATAGTGGTTTTAATGAAAAACCCTTTCCAATGGTTTTAATGAAAACCCTTTCCGTTGGTTTTAATAAAAAACCTTTCCATCGGTTTTAATAAAAACCCTTGCCGTTGGTTTTAATAAAAACCTTTACCATTGGTTTTAATAAAAACCATTAATATAATATTTAAAAAATTAAATATTATATGCCTCTTGTGCCACAAAACCCTGTATATATCCTTGCTCTCCAAAATATCATAAATGATTATTTATGAAGTGCTTTTGCCACCAAAACTCAATGTGATCCATGTGACATCAATGACAACACAAAATAACTCAAATTGCCAATAGGGATAGAATTATCCTGTGGAGAGAGATACACAAACTAGAGCAAAGAGGATAGAGTTCTCTTATGGAGAGAGATCCAAAAAATTGACCAATAGGGGATAGAGTTCTCCTGTGGAGAGAGGTCCACAAAATAGAGCAAGAGGGGATAAAATTCTCTTGTGGAGAGAGATCCACAAACTAGAGTAAAGGGGAAAGAGTTCTACTATGGAGAGAGATCCATAAAATAGATCAAGAGGGGATATAGTGATGCAGGAGCATCCAGCAGCACCTGCAGCAGAGGCATCAGAAGGTAGGAGGGCCACTTCAGAAGAAATGGCTAAGGAAGAAAAATATTGCGATTTCGTGACGTGTCACAAAATCACGACAGAAAAAGGCCAAGAGGGCGAGGACAAAAACTTGTCGCGATATCGTGACAAAAAAAGTGTCACGATATTGTGACACGACGAGGAGAGAGAAGGCACAGGCCGAAAATGTAGCGATTTCGTGACATGTCACGAAATTGTGACCAGAAGCGGAAAATGGAGGAAACAGGCAGAAAATGTCACGATTTCATGACATGTCACAAAATCGTGACCCAAACAAGAAGAAGGAGGCTATAGGCAAAGATGTCACAAAATCATGACATGTCACGATTTCGCGACCCAGAAGCAGGATGAAGAACGAAAGCGAGATGTTGCGAAATCATGACATGTCACAGTTTCGTGACCCACTGAAGAAGGAGAAGGTGTAGAAGGGAAGATGTCGTGAAATCATGACATGTCACAGTTTCATGACACACCAAGAAGAGAAGAAGCCAGAGGAGGAGAACGTCGCAATTTCGCGACAGGTCACAGTTTCGTAGCCAGAAGGCGAAGAAGCAGCCAAGGAGGAAAGATGTCGTGAAATCGTGACATGTCACATTTTCGTGACCAGCGGGCAAGCGAAGAAGCCAAGGGACAAAGCTGTCATGAAATCATGACTCTTTTGGAGAAAAGATGCCAAGGGGCAAAGCTGTTGCGATATCGTGACACTTTTGGAGTAAAGGTGCCAAGGGGCAAAGTCATCACGATATCGTGACACTTTTGGAGAATCGATGCCAAGAGGAAAAGCTGTCGCAAAATCGTGACATGTCACGGTTTCGCGACCCAAAGGCAGAAAACAAGTATGAAAGGTAAAGACGTCGTAATTTTGCGACGTGCTACGAAATCGCGACCTGAAGGCAGAAGACAAGTGCAGAAGGCAAAGACGTTGCGATTTCGTGACATGTCACATTTTTGTGAGTCAAAGGAGAGAAAGGAGGCGAGGAAGAAAAATGTCACGATATCGCAACATGTCACGATTTCACAACCGAAAGAGAAAAGGATGCACAGGGGGCAGAAATGTCACAAAATCATGACATGTCAGGTTTTCGCGACCCAAAGAGGAAAGAGAAGGCGATGGAGCAGAAATGTCGCGATATCGTGACATGTCACGATATCGTGACTAGAAGAGAAGAGTAACAGGTGGCATTTTTTGGGGCCGCAACAACGCGACAGTGACAGCTCATGAAAGTCAGGCAGTGGATGCAGAGGTTGTTACAGCTGGAGGAAGAAGACGACAAAGGTCAGGCGACGGTTGCAGGGCCGTTACAAGACACGTGGCAACACGAAATGACACATGGCATCGAGTGCAGTGGAAGCGAGCAGAGTGGTGTGAGAAGATGAAAATGACCAGTCAAGGAATGAAATCGAAGAGTCATGCGTAGTAGCCTGACAATGAACAAGAGTTAGCCGACAGTTACAGAGGCCGTGCAGAGTGGAAGCACGAAGCGGTTATGGTAATCCACATTTTGGGTAATGATTACTCAGAGGGTCAGGACCTCTATAAAAAAACCCTAGCATTGTAATAGATAGGGGGTGGTTGGAAAATTCATAGATTGTAGTTGCTATAAACTATAAAAGCAGACTCGCAAAGTCGAGCTGCAAGTCGAGGGCAAAGAGCCGGCTTGGGTGTTTGCGTGTTTTCCTTCCAGGGTAGGCAGAATAGAAATTGGCATTGAGAGAGTGTAAAACTGAGTCGTGTGCCAGTTTCTACGAACCAAGCCGAGCGCTGGTTCTTTTCCATGTTTAATGAATGAGAAATTTGGATATCTTGGAGCAATTTTTTTTTGTCCCCCGTTAGTGGTATCAGAGCCAATGATTCTGAGTGTGCAGTAGATTTGTCGAATGTGAGGCAGTTGTGCCAGGATCTATGGGAGGGTGCTGAGAGGAAAATTTGGAATCCGTGGAGTGTGATCGCATGATTTTTCTGTTCTACATAAGTGAAAAATGATGACAATGAAAGAGTTCAAGGCATTGCAAAAGCAAGTGCAAGCCATGCAAGAGGAGCTGCTCATAAGAGATTTGCAGAGGCAAGTGAAGGCCCTACAAAAGGAGCTGCATGAAGATAAACTAAAAAGAAGAGGCCAGGGAGAAGGAACTGGCAGAAGAAAATATGGAGTGCTTCGAAGTTGAAGCCATTAAAGTCTACAGACAAAGAGGAGTGCAAGCAGGCTGCAGAAGAAGTATGCAGCAGTGGGAAAATCTGTCTGGAAGAAGACAAGTAATATGAACCAGGAGGAGGGGTTGGAGTAGTCTGTTGAGACAGATAAAGGTATAGAAGTGCTGCAAGAATCAGTAACTAGACAGTACAGAAGTGAAGATCACTTCTCCACCAACCATAGGTGTCTGATGCAGGAGCATCCAGCAGCACCTGTAGCAGAGGCATCAGAAGGCAGGAGGGCCACTTCAAAAGAAATGGCTAAGGAAGAAAAACATCACGATTTCACGATGTGTTACGAAATTGCAATAGAAAATGCCAAGAGGGCGAGGACAAAAACCTGTCACGATATCGCGATGGAAAAAGTGTCACGATATCGCGACACGACGAGGAGAGAGAAGGCACGGGCCGAAAATGTCACGATTTCGTGACATGTTACGAAATCATGACCAGAAGTGGAAAATGGAGGCAACAGGTAGAAAATGTCACGATTTCATGACATGTCACAAAATTACGACCCAAATAAGAAGGAGGCTGCAGGCAAAGATGTCATGAAATTGCGACATGTCGCAATTTCGTGACCCAAAAGCAGGATGAAGAACAAAAGCAGAAGATGTCACGAAATCATGACATGTCACAGTTTCGCGACCCGCTGAAGAAGGAGAAGGCGTAGAAGGGAAGATGTCACAAAATCATGACATGTCACAGTTTCGTGATGCGCCAAGAAGAGAAGAAGCCAGAGGAGGAGAACGTCGTGATTTCATGACAGGTCACAGTTTTGTGGCCAGAAGGTGAAGAAGCAGCCAAGGAGGAAAGATGTCTCGAAATCGTGACATGTCGCATTTTCACGACGAGCGGGCAAGCGAAGAAGCCAAGGGGAAAAGCTGTCGTGAAATCGCAACACTTTTGGAGAAAAGATGCCAAGGGGCAAAGCTGTCGTGATATCATGACACTTTTGGAGAAAAGGCGCCAAGGGGCAAAGTCATCGCGATATCGCGACACTTTTGGAGAATCGGTGCCAAGAGGAAAAGCTGTCGCGAAATCGTGACATGTCGCGGTTTCACGACCCAAACGCAAAAAACAAGTATGGAAGGCAAAGACGTCGCGATTTCGTGACATGTCACGAAATCGTGACCCGAAGGCAGAAGACAAGTGCGAAAGGCAAAGACATCGTGATTTCATGACATGTCACATTTTCGCGACCCGAAGGAGAGAAAGGAGGCGAGGAAGAAAAATGTCGTGATATCGCGACATGTCATGATTTCACAACTGAAAGAGAAAAGGATGCACAGGATGCAGAAATGTCATGAAATCACAACATGTCAGGTTTTCATGACCCGAAGAGGAAAGAGAAGGCGATGGAGCAAAAATTTCACGATATCACATGGCACGATATCACGACTAGAAGAGAAGAGTAACAGGTGGCATTTTTAGGGGCCGAAACAATGCAACAGCGATAGCTCACAAAAGTCAAGCGACGGATGTAGAGGCTGTTACAGCTGGAGGAAGAAGACGACAGAGGTCAGGCGGCGGTTGTAGGGCCGTTACAGGACACGTGGCAACACAAAATGACACATGGCATCGAAGTGCAGTGGAAGCGAGCGAAGCGACATGAGAAGACGAAAATGACCAGTCGAGGAATGAAATCGAAGAGTCATGCGCAGTAGCCTGACAGTGAACAGGAGTTAGCCGACAGTTACAGAGGCCGTGTAGAGTGGAAGCACGAAGCGGTTATGGCAATCCGCATTTCGGGTAATGATTACTCAGAGGGTCGGGACCTCTATAAAAACCCTAGCATTGTAATAGATAGGGGGTGGTTGGAAAATTCGTGAGATTGCGATTCTTGTAAAGCTGTAAAGCAGGACTCGTGAAGTCAAGCTGCAAGTCGAGGGCAGAGAGCCGGCTTGGGTGTTTGCGTGTTTTCCTTCCAGGGTAGGCAGAATAGAAATTGGCATTGAGAGAGTGTAAAACTGAGCTGTGTGCTAGTTTCTGCGAACCAAGCTGAGCGCTGGTTCTTTTCCAAGTTTAATGAATGAGAAATTTGGATATCTTAGAGCAATTTTTTTCGTCCCTCGTCATATAGTTAGCTTGTGGAGAGAGATCCATAAACTAGAGCAAAGGGGATCAAGTTCTCCTGTGTAGAGAGATCCACAAACCAAAGTATTGGGGATTGAGATCTCCTTTTGACAGAGGTCTAAGTATTATAATAGGGAATTGATTCCCAAGAGATTTATTGAGAAAATTTAGAAAGAATATTTTCTCCATGGACATATCCCACATTGGGTGAACCATGTTAAATTTGTGTCTCTCATGTGTGTGATAATTTGTGCATTGTTTTGTTATTGTTGTTAACATTGCAATTGATAACATTGGAAATTATTGTTTGGTAAATAAAAGTAAAAGTTGATCTTATACTGTTCACACCCCCTCTCAATATAAAATTTTGTTATTCAATCAGTATCAGAGCGGGTTCCTTAAAAAAAGTCTAACAACTTGAAGGAAGATATTACAGGAACACAAATGACATTTTAGAATGGATCTTCATCAAACAAGGCTTCATTGTTTGATGGGAATAATTATTTTTTTTGGAGTATAAGGATGAAGACTTACTCGATGGCACAAGGATATGAAACATGAAAATATAATGAGGATGGATTCACACTTAAAACTACTCCTTCCACATATAAGGTTGGTAAGTAGTTACATGTGAATAATGCAAAGGTTATGAATGGAATCTTAAGTGGATTACGTGAATCAAAATTTGTGAAAGTTATGCAATGTAAATCAGCAAAAGAGACGTGGGAAAAATTGAACTAAACATATGAAGGAGATAACAAGGTCAATTTGGAAAAACTACAAAACCATAATTTTTTTTTGAAGATATGAAGATGGAAGATGAGGAAGATATTGCTAAAAACTTACTTCGTGTTGATGAGGTTGTTAATACCATGCATGGAATTGGATTTAAAATTGAGGACTCCAATGTTGCTTAGAAAGTATTAAGATCACTCCCTATAAGGTATGATGCAAAGGTTTTAGCTATAGAAGAGATAAAGGATATTGATAAGTTGACTATGGATGAGTTACATGGAACTCTCACAGCTTATGGGATGAGAGTAGAAAAGGATCACAACTCCAAGAAAGATGTAACTTTCAAACCTGCAAAGAAGACAAAAGATAAGAATCTAGAATCAAGTGGTGAGTCAATAAGTAATGAAGAAGCTAACTATGTGAGAAGGAATAAGAAGGACTCAAGAAAACACAAAGGTATGAAGACTATGAAATGTTTTAATTGTGGTAATTTTGGTCACTATGCATCTAATTGTCCAAAATTCGGAAGCAGTAGCAATGAAGAGAAACAAGATTATAAGAAAAAGGAAGAAGGAAAATTTAGTCATGAAAAGAAAAACAAGTATGGTCAATGCAAGCATGAAAATAAGTTCTTTCAAAGGCACAAGAAGAGTTTCTATGTTAACAAGGCAAGCAATGCTTCAAGTGATAGTGATGAAAGACTCTCAGATAGTGAAGAAGAAGAGATTCTATGTTTGGCAATAGAAGAGGAAGAAAATTCTCCCATTGAAGATAAAGTCGTAGAGTATGCATATGCTCTTGAAGAAAAAGAATTAGAGAAAGAAGAAGAAGAAGGCACAGTTGATTTAGAAGAACTTATTGTTGCTCTCAGAGAGCTAAAAAGAGTTAGAAAGTAGAATTCAAGACTGAAGGCTCAAGTTAAAAAACATGAGGAAGAAAAAAAACTTTTACAAGACCTCACAAACTTAAAAGCTAAGGCAAGGAGATTTAAAGAGGTCATGGTTGAAAAGTTATAAGCAAAAGAGTTAGAGTGTGAAATATTAGAATATGAAGTGGTTTCTCTTAGGATAGAAGTAAAATATTATAAGGATAAGTTGAACAGATTTGAGAAAAGTTCAAAAACTTTGGATAAAATTATCAATGCACAAAGATCTTCATCTATCAAAATAGGAATTGGTTTTGAAGAAGGACAAGGGAAACAAGAAGGGTCAAGCTCAAGTTAAAAATAAAAGGAATTTTTAGAGCAAGAGAGTGAAGAAGAAACTAAGGCCTATGTAGATAAGTTGAAGAATAGAAGCTTCACCAGGAAAGAAAAAAATGCACAAATATGAAACAAGGATCATCATAGAGAAGGCAAAGAAAAGACTAAGAGACTAGAGGTTTCAAAACAATATTTCTTCAAAGGACATTATTTTTCATGTAATAATTTTGGCCACAAAGCTATGCATTGCAGGGTTCATGAAAATAAGGAGTATGGTTTCATTAAGAAGAACTTCAACTCATTCAAATATGGATATTTATTTCAAGGGTATTGCTACTCTTGTAATCTCTTTTATCATAAAGTGATCATTGCAGGGTTTATGATAGAAATTATTATGGCTTCACCAGGAGGAACTTCAAGATATTTTCACCTTCCAAGAACAACAATATTAGGTGTTACACGTGCAATAATATTTGGTATAAGGCCAGTGGTGTAGAACAAAGTTTCCAGAACTTCCAAAACTTCCAAATATTTGAAAGCCAACCAAGAATAGGGACACTCAAAAGGATCAAAAGGGTATGATTACAAAAGTGTTGAAAAAGAAGGTTGTCAAAGAAAAAGAGAATTGTATGCTAGGAGTAGAGATACTCCCACCCCAAAATTAATCACCTCAAGGAAATTAGGTGGGAAGGAGGCTGAGCTAAGAGTCTTATATTTAGCCCCAAAGGAGTCCCTTTGCCATTGATGTCAAATAGAGAGAGATTAGAGAAAGGAGAAGAGCATTGTAAGTTGGGAGTATATTTACTCCCACCCCAAAATTAATCACCTCAAAGAGAGGAGGTGGTGAGGGGGCTGAGCTAAGAGTTTTATTTTTAGCCCTAAAGGTGTCCCTTTGCCATTTATGTCAAAGGGGGAGAGATTTGAGTAAGGGAGAGAGCATTTAGTCAAGGGGAGCAGTTTCTCAAGGGGAGCAAATTTGGAATCCAGTGGTTGGAAAATGAATTTTTAGAAAGGGTTGCCATCAATGACAAAGGGGGAGATTGTTGGAAATTTTGAGTATATTGTTTTCATTGATGTCATAGGTTTATGACATTGCTTATTATTAATGTCAAATATAGCTTGGCATGGTAAAAATATAAGGTTCATAAGTTGGTTAATTAATGCAATGCAAATACCTCCATTGAATAAGGAAGACAAGGTAGAAAAAGCTCCATTGAAAAATATTCATTATTTGCAAGGATGAAACAGATTTCAAAGGCAAAAGACAAAGGTTTTAAAAGATAAATTATAATATTTAAATTAAAGTTTAAATATTATAATAAAATAAATTTGAATTTCATATGGTGCCAAAAATTCAAATTTCCAATTATGGGGCAAAGCGTCGATGTTTTCCTAAGTGTCAAAGTGCATATATAAGGTGGAAGCCAAAAATAATTTTAAGTGGTGTTGAAAGTTTTAAGTGGCATCAATATAGTGCATTCATCCTTTCATGAGCACAACACACAGGTTTCAAGCGAAGGCAACAAGGATTAAAGGGGATGCACATGTTTTGAAGATAGGTGGATGACACACAAGAATCAATAAGGAGAAGCACATGATTAATTTCAAACTAAGCGATTAGATCAGGTGGCAGGAGACCTTGCGTGAGGTGTGGCATGGAGGAGGTCTCAAGATCGAGATTCGAAGATGAAATTTTGTTCATAGTTTTTGTTGACCAAAGGAACACGATAGGTTTAAAGTGAATATTGTACATTAAGGTTCTTGTGTGGGTAGTTAGCCCACATGATGCTCAAGCACACACTAGAGCATGGGCTCCATGAGGTCACATGCTCGATTCCCCATGGCAATAGAAGTGGTAAGGGTAATTTTTTTATAAAGTTTTGCTTGGTATTTAGGGAGTCATAAGGGTGTAAGTTTGATAAAGTGTGCCATAAGGGTTGAGATTAATAAAGTATGTTTTTGCCATTAGGGAGTCATAAGGGTTAAGTTTAATAAAGTATGTTTTTGCTATTAGGGAGTCATAAGGGCTGAATTTAGTAAAGTTTAATTTTGCACTTAGAGTGTCATAAGTGTGTGAATTAATAAAGTTTTAAGTGCAAGGATATGTTTTAAAAGATTTCTATTTTACAAACACAAATTATAAGAGAACTTTATATAGTTTTATTTTGCAAAGAGAATAAAGGAAAAATATGTTTTGCATGCAAGAATAAGAGTAATAAGGTGTTATAATGACTTGATATTTTAATGTAATTCTTGTATGGTGAAAAGTGAGTTTGAGGGTTTTGAGTTATTAAAGATCATTTTCAGATTTCTTTGAGCATATATTTTGAGAAGAAAGTTCATGTGGATGTTTTGAGAAAATATTTTTCTATCTAACCCTTGAAGTGGCACAAGAAGTATTAGTTGTTTGTGAGATAGGTTTTTGAGGACATATATTCATCAGTGCAGAATAAGAGGTATGGGAATATCATTCCTTCTTTAAGGTGTTTTATTGAGCAAATGTTTCTAAATAATAAGGTGGGGATAAAAGGGTTGTTTGGTATGCATTTTTTAAAATATTTGAGTTAGGGTTTGAGACCTACATGTGCTTCATTTTTGAGAGAAAGTCAAAATAATTACACTAGGGTTTGAGAACTACTTGTGCTTCATGATTGGAAATACTTGAGATAGAGTTGAGACCAAGTTTGTACATCATTGTGAAAATTTTTGAGTAGTGGTTTTAAAGACATTGAAAGTAATTGTGAAGTGTTTGAGATCAATATTGTGAAGGAAAATTATGCATTATTGTGTTTGATACTTGAGAGAAAATTTGCAAGAAATATAGACGAGTTTTGTGAAGCAATGTTATACACTAGTTTGATTTGATTTGAAAGGGATGTTGTAAGAGGTAGATATTGGATTAGATGAAAGCAATATTTATGAATGTGAAGAACATATTAGGTATTTGATAGTACATATCATTATCTATAAGTTATAGAGGTTAAATGAATTCTAAGTAGAATATGTTTTAATTGCCTAGTTGAAGAAAGCATTTTTGAAAGAGATATAAGCATTGTTTGTATGTAAGTTTTGGAAATGTTTGAGCATGTTTTAATGAGCAGCACTGCGGCAGATTTGAAAAAGTATTGTAAAGATAATTGAAACAACATTGAGGGAGATTTGAACAAGTCTTGTGAGAAGACTTGAAGCAATATTGAGGTATATTTGAACAAGTCTTGTGAAGATACTTGAAGCAGTGTTTGAGGGAGAGATTTATGAGCAGAGTTGGAGTATATTTGTGTAGATTTGAGGTAGATATTTATGAGCAGAGTTGGATAAAAAATTTTCTAGCCTTGTGATGAGGTTGCAGATTTGAGATAGAGTTGAGAGTAGGCCTTGGAGTAGACCAGAGTAGAGGGGATAGAATTATCCTATGGAGAGAGATCCATAAACTAGAGCAAAGAGGATAGAATTCTCTTATGGAGAAAGATCCACAAACCTAAGCAAGAGGGGATAGAGTTCTCCTGTGGAGAGAGATCCACAAACCAGAGCGAGAGGGGATAAAATTCTCCTGTGGAGAGAGATCCAAAAACTAGAGCAAAGGGAATATAGTTCTCCTATGGAGAGAGATCCACAAAACTAAGCAAGAGGGGATAGAGTTCTCCTATAGAGAGAGATCCACAAACCAGAGCAAAGGAGATAGAGTTATCCTATGGAGAGAGATCCATAAACCAAAGTATTGGATATTGAGATCTCCTTTGGATAGAGGTCCATAAACATTGTAATAGAGAATTTATTACCAAGATATTTGTTGAGAAAATTGAGAAGGAATATTTTCTTCATGGATGTAACCCACAATGGGTGAGCCATGTTAAATTTATGTCTCTTATGTGTGTGATAATTTATGCATTGTTTTTTTATTGTTGTTGACATTGCAATTGATAATTTTGGTTACTATGCATCTAATTGTCCACAAGCCAAAAGCAGTAGTAGTGAAGAGAAACAAGATTATAAGAAAAAGGAAGAAGAAAAATTTAGGAATGAAAATAAAAATAAGTATGGTCAAGTCAAGCATGAAAAAAATTTATTTCAAAGGCACAAGAAGAGTTTCTATGTTAATAAGGCAAGCAATGCTTCAAGTGTAAGTGATGAAAGACTCTCAAATAGTGAAGAAGAAGAGATTCTATTTTTTGCAATAGAAGAGGAATAAAATACTCTCTTTGAAGATAAATTCAAAGAGTATGAATATGATCTTGAAGACAAATAAGTAGAGAAATATTCAAAAAATAAAGAAGAAGGCACCATTGATCTAGAAGAACTTATTGTTGCTCTCAGAGAGTTGAAAAGAGTTAGAAAGCATAATTCAAGACTGAAGGCTCAAGTTCAAGAACATGAGGAAGAAAAAGAAAGCTTCTACAAGACCTCACAAACTCAAAAGCTAAGGCAAGAATATTTAAAGAGGTCATGGTTGAAAATTTAGAAGCAAAAGAGTTAGAGTGTAAAATATTAGAACATGAAGTGGTTTCTCTAAGGATGGAAGTAATAGATTAGAAGGATAAGCTGAATAGGTTAGAAAAAAGTTCAAAAACTTTGGATAAAATTATCAATGCACAAATATCTTCTTCTATAAAAAAAAGACTTGGTTTTGAAGAAGGACAAGGAAAATATGAAGAAGGATCAAGCTCAAGATCAAAAGAAAAGGAAGTTTCAGAGGAAGCGAGTGAAGAAGAAACTAAGGCCTATGCATATAAGTTGAAGAATAGAAGCTTAAATAAGAAAGGAAACAATGCACAAACAAGAAATAGGGATCATAATAGAGAAGGCAAAGAAAGGACTAAGAGACTAGAGGTTTCAAAACAAGATTTCTTCAAAGGGCATTGTTTTTCATGTAATCGTTTTGGTCACAAAGCTATGCATTGTAGGGTTCATGGAAAGAAGGAGTATGGTTTCACTAAGAGGAACTTCAACTCATTCAAATATAGACATTTATTTCAAGGGTATTGCTACTCTTGTAATCACTTTGGTCATAAAGCGATCCACTATAGGGTTCATGATAGAAATGATTATGGCTTCACCAAGAGGAACTTCAAGATATTTACACCTTCCAAAAACTACAACATTAGGTTTTACAAGTGCAATAATATTGGGTATAATGTCAAGTGGTGTAGAACAAGTTTTTGAGAACTTCTAGAGTCAAGCAAGAATAGGGACACTCAAAAGGATCAAAAGGGTATGATTACAAAAGTGTTGAAAAAGAATGTTGACAAAGAAAAAGAGCATTATATGTTGGGAGTAGAGATACTGCCATCCAAAAATTAATTAGCTCAAGGAAATAAGGTGGGGATGGGGATGATATAAGAGTCTTATATTTAGCCCTAAAGGAGTCCCTTTGCCATTGATGTCAAAGGGGGAGATATTTTATAAAGGAGAATAACATTGTAAGTTGGGAGTAGATTTACTCCCACCCCAAAATTAATCATCTCAAAGAGAGGAGGTGGTGAGGGGGTTGAGCTAAGAGTTTTATTTTTAGCCCTAAATGTGTCCCTTTGCCATTAATGTCAAATGGGGAGAGATTTGATTAAGGGGAAGAACATTCAATCAGGGGAAGCAGTTTCATAGGGGGAACATATTTGGAATCCAGTGGTTGGAAAAGGAATTTTTAGAAAGGGTTGCCATCAATGACAAAGGGGGAGATTGTTGGAAATTTTAAGTATATTGTTGTCATTGATGTCAAAGGATTGATGTCATAGGTTGATGACATCGGTTGTCATTGATGTCAAAGATATATTGGCATGGAAAAAAGATAAGTTTTATAAGTTGGTTAATTAATGCAAGGAAAATACCTCCATTGAAAAAGGAAGACAAGGTAGACAAAGCTCCATTGAGAAAGATTCATTATTGGAAGATTGAAAAATATTTCAAAGGCAAAAGATAAAGGTTTTAAAAGATAAATTATAATATTTAAATTAAAGTTTAATAATTATAATAAAATAAATTTGAATTTCATATGGCACAAAAAATTTAAATTTCTAATTATGGGGTAAAGCACGGGCGTTTTACTAACTGTCAAAGTGCATATATAAGGTGGAGGTCAAAAATAATTTTAAGTGGTGTTGAAAGTTCTAAGTGGCATCAATATAGTGCATTGTCCTTTCGTGAGCGTAGCATACATGTTTCAAGCGAAGGCAGCAAGGATTAAAGGCGATGCACGTGTTTTTAAGATAGGTGGATATACACAAGACTCAAGAAGGATCAATGCATGATTAATTTCAATCTGAGTGGCTAGATTAGGTGGCAGGAGACCTTGCATGAGGTGTGGCATGGAGGAGGTCTCAAGATCAAGACTTAGTGGTAACATTGTATTTGTAGTTTTTGTTGACCAAAGGAATGCGATAGGTTTAAAGTAAATATTGTGCATTAAGGTTCTTGTGTGGGTAGTTATCCCACATGATGCTCTAGCACACACTAGAGCATGGGCTCCGTGAGGTCACACGCTCAATTCCCCATGGCAGCAAAAGTGGTAAGGATTATTTTTTTATAAAGTTTTGCTTTGTATTTAGGGAGTCATAACGGTGTAAGTTTGATAAAGTGTGGCATACAATTTGAGATTAATAAAATATGTTTTACCATTAGTTATTCATAAGGGTTAAGTTTAATAAGTATACTAGGGAGTCATAAGGGCTGAATTTAGTAAAGTTTAATTTTGCACTTAGGGAATCATAAGGGTGTGAATTAATTAAGTTTTAAGTGAAAGGATATATTTTAAAAGCTTTTTATTTTGCAAACACAAATTAAAAGAGTGCTTTATATAGTTTTATTTTGCAAAGAGCATAAAGGAAAAATATTTTTTCCATGCAAGAATAGGAGTAATAAGGTGTTATAATGGCTTGATATTTTATTGTAATTTGTGTATGGTGAAAAGTGAGTTTGAGGGTTTTGAATTATTGAATATCATTTTCAGATTTCTTTGAGCACATATTTTGAGAAGAAAGTTCATGTGGATGTTTTGAGAAAGTATTTTTCTATCTAACCCTTGAAGTGGCACAAGAAGGATTAGTTGTTTGTGAGACAGGTTTTTGAGAATATATCTTCATCAGAGTAGAATAAGAGGTATGGGTATATCATTCCTTATTTAAGGTGTTTTTTCGAGAAAATGTTTTTTAAACATAAGGTGGATATAAAAGGGTTTTTTGGTATGCACTATTGAAAATATTTGATTTAGGGCTTGAGATATACATGTGCTTCATTGTTGAGAGAAAGTGGAAACAATTGCATTAGGTTTTGAGAACTACTTGTGCTTCATGATTGGAAATAATTGAGATAGAGTTGAGACCAAGTTTATACATCATTTTGAAACATTTTGAGCAGTGGTAAAAAATACATTGAAAGTAATTGTGAAGTGCTTGAGATCAATATTATGAAGGAAATTTGTGCATTATTGTGTTTGATACTTGAGAGAAAATTTGCAAGTAATATAGACGAGTTTTGTGAAGCAATGTTATACACTAGTTTGATTTGATTTGAAAGGGATGTTGCAAGAGGTAGATATTGGATTAGATGAAAGCAAGATTTATGAATGTGAAGAAAATATTGGGTATTTGATAGTACATATCATTCTCTATATGTTCCAAAGGTTAAACGAATTCTAAGTAGAATATGTTTGAATTGCCTAGTTGAAGAAAGCATTTTTGAAAGAGATATAAGCATTGTTTGTATGCAAGTTTTGGAAATGTTTGAGGAGTTTCAATGAGCAGCACTGAGGTAGATTTGAGCAGGGCTTGTGAATATACTTTAAGAAGTATTGAGGTAGATTTAAGAATTTCTTGTGAGAAGACTTAAAGCAAAAATTAGGCATATTTGAGCAAGTCTTGTGAAGAGACGTGAAGTAGCATTTGAGGTAGATATTTATGAGTAGAGTTGGAGCATATTTGTGTATATTTGAGGTAGATATTTATAAGTAGACTTAGATAAGATTTGTGCTAGCATTGTGACGATATTTGGTGTAGATTTGAGAGAAATTTGAGAGTAGGATTTGGAGTAGACTAGAGTAGAGGGGATAAAATTCTCCCATGGAGAGAGATCCACAAGCTAGAGCAAAGGGGATAGAGTTTTCTTATGGAGAGAGATCCACAAACCTAAGAAATAGGGGATAGAGTTCTCCTATGGAGAGAGATCCACAAACTAGAGTAAGAGGGGATAGAATTCTCTTATTGAGAGAGATCCACAAACTAGAGAAATTGGGATAGAGTTCTCTTGTGGAGAGTGATCCACAAACCATAGGAAGATGGGATATATTTATCTTGTGGAGAGAGATCCACAAATAAAAGCAAAGGGGATAGAGTTATCCTATGGAAAGAGATCCACAAACTAGAGTATTAGGGATTGATATCTCCTTTGGACAAAGGTCCATAAACATTGTAACAGGCAATTAATTTCCAACATATTTTTTGAGAAAATTTAGAAGGAATATTTTATCCGTGGACGTAACCAATATTGGGTGAACCACATTAAATTTGTGTGTCTCATGTGTGTGATTATTTATGCATTATTTTGTTATTATTTTTGATATTACAATTGATAATATTGGATATTATTGTTTGGAAAATAAAAGTAAAAGTTGATCTTATACTATTCACCCCCTATCAGTATAAGCTTGTGTTCTTCAAATTCTTTCATACTTTGGGTTAATTTATTAATTCCATCATATTTTTCATTTAGCTTGGTAATGGCATTAAAATCTCCAATTATCATGAAATGTGTTTCTTGGCATTTACTTATTATAAAGTCCTCAATCCCACTCCAAAATGCTAATCTACCTAACTGAGTTGTAGGACCATACACATTGATAAGGATGAAGCAAATATCAACAAAGTAGCAAGTGACTAAAGAGGCTATCCAATGCCTAGTTTTATTAATGGTTACACAAGAGGTTCTAGAAGGATTTCAACAAGTTAGAATTCCCCCTACTACTCCTTCAGAATCCATAGCATCCCATTCACATCTTGCCCAAACTTCTTTCATAGTTTTTGAAACTTATTTTATCATTTTAGTTTCCTGGATACAGAGAATATCAGGTTTATTACTTAAACATGGGTACCTAATACACCTATGATTTTAGGGGGTATTAGCACCCCTTATATTACATGATATGATAATCATGTCTCATCAAGGGCTTTTGGACCCTCTTGCATATTACTGATATCATTTTTTTGTTTGGTAAAGAGAAGTTCAACCAACTTAGTTTGTGTTTCTTTCTCTATGTTAGCTCTTTCTTCCCTAGATATTGCTTGATAAATTGAGGGTTTTCCTCTTTTTGCCTTACCTATATCAGGATTAGGTCTTATTATTCTATTCCTCAATAATATTTCACCATTTTTTTTTCAATATATTTATCCTCTCATGGCTCTATTATAGAAGCTTTTGACTTATCCTGCTAATTTTCTGGTATTTTATTATTAATGGCAAAGGTATTACCTTCTATAACTGCATTCTCTTTACCAATTATTTCCTCCTGAATGGTGCATGGTACTTCAAGAGAGTCCTCAAAATTTGATGAAACACATTCCTTGGGTTCATCAGGAATGTTCTTCCTTAAATTAGGATCATATTGAACAGACGATTCCTTGGTAATATGTTGAAATTATTGTCCTCTAAGTTTTGATCTACTTTTTATTCATAGGATAAAGCCTCAAAAGAATTGGAATTTTTTTTAATATCCTTTATTATTGGTCTCCATTGTTCATTTTATTTTATTTTCCTAGATCTATTTTTTGGAAGTTGAAAACCATCTTTATCCATAACCATTTGTAAATTTCTCTTATGATTTTCTACAAATTATTCAGTTGGGCTCTTATTAGGGCATGATATCTCAATATGCCTCACCTCATGGTATATTATACATCTAAAATATATGTTTTCATAATTATACTTTGGGTCCACATATTATACCCATACTTAAGAATGATTGATTCTGGTAAAGCTTTACTTATATCAATCATGACCAATATTCGAGCATAAATAGCCAAAAATCCATCTTTTGTTGTATCTAAAATATCAAGGAATTGTCCTAGAGTGTTGCCTATTGCCTTGAAGGTATCTATTTCCAAAAATTCAATGGGTAATCCAAACATCCTTACCCAGATTGGTACTAGGTATAAATTTACATTTTTAGGTGAAAATCCTTCATACCAATGGGTAAGGAAGAGCCCTGCTCTTCCCATAAATCAAGGATCCCATTTTAGGATTCTTTCTCTTTCTTCCATAGAAAACAATGGCTAGGAAGAAACCTTTGGGAAGAAATGATAAAATCACTCCTGGAGACTTCCAACTCCTATCAATCCATTTTCTCAAGGTTGAAGCCCTTGGCCAATACCTATTAAATTTACCAAAAAATACCCTATCTTGGAGCAATGAGGATCTCTTTGAGGTGCACTTACTAATGTCTACTACTAGGGATGATTCTAAGGATTTAATTATAAATCGATCCATGGAAAGTAAACTAAAACTTAAAATCTAATGAAATTCAATAGAAAGTTCTATAACAAATATAATATTTGATAAAAACTTTATAAAATTTTCATGCACAATTTCTAAGATAAATAAAGGGAAAAAAGAACTTAGCTAAAAAATTCTTTGTCCAAATAGAATGTCTTGCCTCTCTAAAGTCTTAGCCCTTCATTTCTCTTCCCATCATTCAAAATCTAGTTGGCAAATAATTGCAATTTCATTTTTCGCGACTTGAAAAAATTGTCACTGCCCTTGTTCTGGATGGTTGACTTCACAAGATTGTATCTCCTTCAATATTGCTCGTATTTTTGCATATGGCAACTCATTTTAAAGATATTCAAATTCTACACAAGTTGATCTAAGAATTAGCTGAATAGGATAACTCTTCGCGAAGATATGGCTCCTAAAAGATGAGATATTTTTCAAGAAAAAATCCTAATCCTTTGCACTTTGCAATTTCATTTTTCACGATTTGAAAAATTGTCATTGCCCTTGTTTTGAATGGTTGACTTCACAAGGTCATATCTACCGAATATTACACACACACACACACACACACACACACACACACACACACACATATATATATATATATATATATATATATATATATATATATATATATATATATATATATATATATATATATATATATATATATAAAAGGGGAAATTTAATAGACCGTGAAGACCATATGCCTAAGGAATGTTTAAATATTTATGGATTATATGTGGAATGAAGGATTCCACTTCAGCCTAAATAGTGGCATGTAAATGTTAAATGTTTTTGGATCAAATAAGAGACAGGTATTATAATAGATTAAGGACTAATAAAAGGATGTTTAGTTATTTAACATTATATGAATTATCCCCTTGATATTTTAATAATTAGCTCTTTGAAAGTGTTTAATGGGATGTTATGTAATCTATACTTAATTGGAGAAAGATTAGTGTGGAATAAATATTAGTTTGGGTAGACTTCATTTATGTATGGAATGAGATTATATTTACTACATGCTTAATCTAAATTAGGTTAATGGAGAATTAACCATAGATTAGATGGATTTTTAGCTAAGTATTAAATAAAATTTAGATTTGTTTTATGCTTAACCTAAAATGAATAAATTTGGAATTAATATTAGGTTAATGGAAGTTCAATTTTAGTGCTAGATCAATTTATATAATCTTATGTTTAACCAATTAGTGGATAATAGGTCCCATGAGCTAGAAATACTTATCAATGGTTAATGCATTTTAGTGGATTGCTTTAGTTGAATTATGCTAGTGGATAGTGCATTCGTCAATGGGAAATGTACATTAGCAAATAATGTATATCATGGACCAAATGTGATAGAAGCATGTTAGCAGTTAGGATGATTAATTATGGATAAGTACTTGACCGATTAGGAGTATGGGCTCCTAATTGGTCAAGGAAATTAGTTTTTTTAAAATGTTGGATGATTAAGAGTAGGGACTCTTAGTCGATTAAAAAGACTTGATTCTTATGCTCTATTTTTGCTACTAGTATATGGATTTATTAGACTCATGGAAGATATATATTCCTTGAGTGCATAATAAATATAGAGATATCCTTTGGAGGATGGACACAGAGTTCATATGGGGGCATTATGGGGTGCCTTGATCCAATGTATGGAACCATTTTGTATTATGTATTGAAGGACTAATTATTAATATAAAGTCATAGGAATTTGGAAATTCTTATGTGGGAAGGAAAGAAATTATGGGGTGCCTTGACTTAATGTATGGAACTATTTTGTATTATGGATTGAAGGACTAAGTTTTAATGTAAAGTCATATGAATTTGAGAATTCTTATGTTGGAAGTAAAGGTATTATGAGGTGCCTTTGACTCAATGTATGGAACCAATAATTTTATAAAATAAATAAAGGAAACTATTTAAGGATGGGTTTATTCCCCATGAGGGTTCCCAGGATACATACAATGTCATGTGATTTTGTGGAGCTTCTTTATCTATGAGTTGCCTTATTATAGTTTTAATGGAATATTTTTATGCTCTCTAATCAAGTGGATAATACATCTTGATTTCATAGATTGTGTTATAATTGCTTGATAAGGATTCCATGGGATAGTTATGAATACCTCTTGCATCATTTGGGAATGATGTATTAAAACAAGGGAAGACATCCCTAGTGGTGAGAATCTCTAAAAAATGAATCTTATATTTGAATAAGCCTTGCATAATCAATCTTAATAATGCAAAGGAGAGGGACTTTATGAACTACCCACAAGTTAAGGAATGGAATAGGACTTATGATGGAAAGGTTAGCTCATCATAGAGGTGAGATGGATAGCCTAGACCCAAAGCGCTTAGTGCACCTACATAGATGGACTTATGTAGGTGTTGAGATTAGAACTTTCCCTTTTATCGAACAAAAGAGATAAGCTAGATCATTTTAAGAATGAGATAGATAAATTACCTTGTACTACACCTAATACCCTTACACATAGACTTATGAGTCTTGGTTGGATAGGATCGAGACAATTGCATAGAAAAGATCATTTGTTTTTGCGAATGGATCAAAATATTGGGTTGTGATACATTGTATTAGAGCCCTAGGTTGTGAGACAATTCCCCCATCTATTTTTTGTCAGTCTACTCTAGATATGTACTAATGGCACTTTGCATACCCACTGTAATAGGGACGAGACCCTTTAACCCGAAATGTAAATAAATTAACTTCTAACTTTTATATATATGTTAAAAATTATTAATCTCATCAACTTCTAACTTTTATATATTAATCTCATTAACTTCTATTAACATCTTTTCAAATTTATTAATCTCATTAACTTCTAACTTTTATATATATGTTAAAAATTATTTTGAATATATATATTATTTATGGGTGAGCAATGGATGAACAATTAAAATTTGAAGTGACCTCCCCTTGTTTTACTGCCATAGTTAGTCTCACTTGTTCGAGCTTACTAGTTGTCCATTTGTTCATTCAAACAAACTCATATTTCATATAATAATATGATTAGTGGTTCTCTTGCTTTTTAATTAACTAATGTGATGATGAAGTCTAGTGACATATTCCATGATTGAAATTTTGTTCAAGTTAATATCTATCTATCTAATGAAAATTATTAGAACATTTTTTCAACTTTATTAATCTCACTAACTTCCAACTTTTATATATATGTTAAAAATTATTTTGAATATATATATTATTTAAGTATGGGTGAGCAATGGATGACCAATTAAAATTTGAAGTGACCTCCCCTTGTTTTACTGCTTAGTCTCACTTGTTTGAGCTTACTAGTTGTCCATTTGTTCATTCAAACAAACTCATAGTTCATATAATAATATGACTATTGGTCCTCTTGTTTTTAACTGATTAATGTAATGATGCAAGTCTAGTGGCATATTCCATGATTGGAATTTTGTTCACGTTAATATCTATCTATCTAATGATCATATTTTGTAAAATTCAACTAACAAAGAATTTAGTTTATCACACTCACTCAAAAAATATTGAATTTTATTATCATTTTGTTGAATACTTAATTGAAGATGGTATAATTGAAAATGATATAATTAAATTGAAATATTATAGAATAACTCACATATTCACCAAAGTATTTCTATTGGTTAAATTTATTAAATTACAAGACACCTTAAATCTATGTAACAGTCAATAGTCAATGCATAGAGTAATTCCAATTTCATTTAAGTGTAATTAAATGTTGTTTATTGCTCATCTTACATAAAATAAATATTAATGGGACTCTTAAAATATCTTTAATATTTATTTTATATAAATTAAAAAAAATAAGATAAAATTGATAATTAACACAAAAATAAAATAAAAGTTATGGCAAAAATAGAATTAAAATTGTTTAAAAAAAGATTTGTTTTTGAGTAAGAGTGAAAAGCTAACTACTACATTTTATAAAAAAATGAAAAATCTTACAATTGTATTTTTTTTTTTTTAAATGAGTAGTCTATTACTAACTCTCTCACTGTGTTATAAATAGTATAGTTTCAAGCTTATAATTTCATACATCGTGGATTATAAAATGCATGTACCCTCGCAAATAGAAGTGCTTAAATATTTAGGTTTTCAAAAAGGTATATAGTCGTTTGTAACTTAGGTTTTAATTTTAAATAAAAATAATAATTTAACAACGGTAAACCAGAACAAGGTATATAGTCGTTTTTAACTTAATTTTTAATTTTAAATAAAAATAATAATTTAACAACGGTAACCCAGAACAAAAAAATACCCTTGATTTGAAAAAACAAATTGACATTTTTCTGAAATGCCCAGAAAAATATTTAACTTCTCTAAAAAGCATATAGTTGTATATACTAGCATTGCAAGAACTACGTGGCTTATGTGTTGCAAGAAGAAATAATAATTTAAAAGCAAAAAGAATGTCATGGTTAGAGAATTTAGAAGGATCCGAAAATGTTCAATGGTGACGTATTTTCTGCAACTACAAACAAGGAATATCTGCTGCTCCTACGATCCTACCAACACGTAAAACAGACTTCCTTACACCTCACAATCCTAAGATACAAATGCTTAATAGCTGACCCAACAGCACTACGAAGATGTTTCATATGGCCAAATATGTTTTTTTTTTCTTCTTTTTTGGTTAAAAGGCTATTATTGAACGCATCGGTACATTTCTCAGACGATAGATTTAAACTCTAATTATTCTCTGAAACATTTTTTTGTTTTTGTTCTCAGAGTGCAAGATTGGAAGTTTGTTATTAATCCATGGTCATGTTTGCTTAGGAACGAGCAAGGCCTTCGTTAGACTTGTTGGGATAGTTGGACTTCTGCTGGGATTTGATTCCGTTACCGTTGGTGTATCCCATTTCCATGGAATTCACAACCTCATTTGAAGATCTGCTCTTTCTCTTCCCTCCCCAGTCTTTGTAGATGGCATATAGGATCAGTTGCAGCGTCCCCAAACCGCATCCGAATCCATTGGGTATCTATCCATATGAAAGAACAAGCCCACATATTAGCCAGATACTAAAGCAATGAAGGGATCGCATAACCAGGAATCACATAACCATTAATAAGAACTATGGAAATGAGGAATCCAACACAACCCCGAATAACTTTAAGAAATCGATACTTACAGCAATGAAGGGATCATGGCCAAGGAGGCCATAGATGAACCATGATGTTCCACACAGAAATACAAAAAGAGAGAGAAAGAACGGCATGTATTCCACGCTTTTCTCTTTGATGACGGTTCTCTGTAACAGATTTTTACTTCATCAAAATCAATAGTTGGTATCGACACAATTAAGCTAATGAATAATCCTTGTGAAACATTATATTATCGAAAATCTGGATTCTCATCTAAATCTCTAATGTAAGGATAATATATAGATGTGTGTAATGGGGAGGCCTACATGCATATGGAAAAAAAGGTGGCAGCAAACCCACCAAAGAGTTTTCTGGTATGCCCATGAAGTCCTAGTATAGAAATCAATGCAATGATTGCAAAGACCACAATAACCACCTTGAATAGACCAAAGATATTGCCCTGCATATAACTTAAAAAAAGAAGAAGAAAGACAATAATTAAGATAAAATCCTTCTAAAACAAAGTTAGCCATATACCGAGAGATTTTACCTTGACCTTCCTTGGAGCATATGTTCTGTCTTCTTCAATTGGAGCATCCATTCAATGCAGTCAATTTGTATCATTTTTAGTGAACACGAATGTTATATTTTAGTAGTATTATTGCATATAAAAATACTATCTTGGGTTTTGGTTATTTTAATTTTTATATTAAAATTATATTATTTATTAATACAATAGATTTTTTGTTTTTTATTTTTTTCTTTGCTTAATTTTATGTAAAGACTTATGCTATGGCTTTACCCTTATCATTACATTAAATACAATATATATTTTTAAAAATGATGGATGATGAAACTAAATATTTTTAAATAACACAAAACTAAAAACAAATAAAAATGATGGATGATGAAACACTTAGATTCTATGTTGTATTTGGGCTTTTCCATGTCTATGTTTGTGCTTTCTAGTCTACAACATGTCATCAAATAGGTTGTATCTAATATTATTCACCTCCTATCATAGGTGACATCATCCATCAAGTATTATGTATTTATATCAATATCATCATAATAATATTTAAATGCTTATGAACATGGGATTTACATATATATCAAATCACTATCAATAAGTAAATACCATAAAATAAAGTCATCACTAGATAAGCTCAATACTACACTCAAGGAGGACCTCATCCAACCTTCTATCTCTAATATATTTGATAATTTCTAATCTATTTTGTGACACACCCTAATTGCAAATTTATGAAAACTTTAAAAGGCTTTTAATTCAAATATAGTCCATAATTTTACATTCATTAGATTAGTACTCCTAATTCATAATATATGATTATCATTATAGGAATATCAAGGATGTTTCTCACACAACCTTTTATTGCCAATTCTATTAATATATCTATGCACATGTGGTGGAACACCTAAATCATGAATCAATGGTGCATGAAAGATTGGTTATATCTCCATTGGCATGAGATGGACAAGTTGCATATTGTGGTCCTATATGACCCCTATTCCTCTATGGATATTTGTAAGACTAAATAATAAATTTAATAGTGGATCTCATCTTTATAAATAAATAAAATCATATGATCTAGAAAGAGTAGTTAACTATATAGTTTTTTGGATTCCAATAACTATATGCATCAATTTTTTTGAGGAATGATCAAAATAAATCATAATTATAATATCACAATATAAAGGTTAGAATGAATGATAGTAATTTTACAATCAATTTGATATATTACATATAAATTTCTATGATTTAAGCTAATATTATTATGAACGCCATCCAAATTTATATTCTATAATAATTGCAACATTACTTTTTAAAAATTTATTTAATTATTTTTATTGAACCAAGTAGGCCTTAGTAATGAACTACTTGATGACTAGCAATTGACTTTAATTTTATTGAATAGCATAAAGTTAATTAAAAATAAATTACATATTTTCAAAAATAATATTAGTTACAATACTAAGCCCATCAAAGTTAGATTGCATTATGAGTCTAATGTAGAGCTTGATATAAATTACACTATGGATTATAAGAAAACTACAAAAAATTGTTAGTGGATATGATATTATTTTAGTTTTAATGTAATTAATAATATATATTTGTGTATATTTATCTAAATTTTTATGTATATTAAAACATAAATTTAAGTAAAGATTTAGGAATGTTATGGCCATTTGTATTTATTTTTATTCTTTTATTAATGTTTTATCTAATACCAATTCAAAGAAAAAGAACAAAAATCTTAATACTAGTGTTCTATGATAGCATGAGTCAAACTATTTTTTATATTATTAATATTTATGAATTTATTTGTCTACATTAAATTAAAATAAATAACTAATAATACCTATTATTGGTGTTCCAAGTTGTTCATCATATGCTAGGTTATGAAAATCTTATTATGATTCTTCCAAATTATTTAATGTCTAATTATAACATTTTTATTAAATGATAACTAATTTTTATTTTATATTTGTATTTCATCAATTATCAAAGTTCTTCTAATTTTATTATAATGATTAATTAAAATAATACATAATTAACCTCATTTCAATTAAAAAATATGTTTTCTTATTTGAAACCTAAATCTTTGTCCACCATTAATATTGAATTATTTAATTTTTAAAGGAAATATTACATTGATCCTAGGGTTTAGTAGAATTTTTTTTGATAGGGGATGATTTTTTTAAAATTATTTCTTTTAGAAAAATAAAATAATACATAAATCCCTTTGAACTTTCTTTGAAAAGTAAAATAAAACAAAATATGTCTCTAAACATTTAGTCTCACGAGTTTAGTTGTTCCCCAGGAACATTAGGTTGTATGGGAAGGGATGGGGGAAGATAGGGCAGGGCAATGCAATGCATGGGAATATACTCATTCATCCGTGTTTGTGTTTGTTGTCTCCGTCGTCTTTATTCCCTTAACGTGTGTTTGTTGTCTCCGTCGTCTTTATTCCCTTAACGTGTGTTTGTTGTCTCCGTCGTCTTTATTCCCTTAACGAGTGAGTTGAATAGGAAATGATTAGACATGGCTTCCTTCAATCCTTTTCTTCTCGTTGTTAGTAATTGTTTTTAAAAGACAGGTTGGGAGGAGGAAGGCTGCACTACGTGAAACAAGTTTTTTTAACTTTTATTTATACTTATAAGAGAGGAGGAATAGAGCTTACATAAAGAACCTCCTCTCGATGTTTACAGCAGGTAGCGGGTAGATAAGAGAGTAGAGCTATTTTAAAATAGCAGAAGCATATCGTGCTATGATATGTTTTCTTTTATTTCATGATTTAACTGAGAGTCGGCGAGTGGATCGGTGTCGAAGTGGAGGAAGAATATCGAGTTCATGTTGTCGATTCCACCTTAAATCCAAAGCTTGGCGGCAGCTGACGTTAAGCGCGTTCATCACCACTTCCTGTGGCATTGCCTTGAACACCGAGTACCTTCCCGTCAAGCTCGTCCGGAAGGGACTGCACAACAACATGAATAATGAATAATGAATAATGAATAATGTGAGGGTAACATCAACAGAGTCATCCATATATCTATAGTCCCAAGACCCAGCAAAACAACACAATTGCAAGAATAGTAGTAGCGTAGAGAGAATTAGAATTACGTGTGGCATGTGGTGAAGGTTATCCACTCGAAACCCCTGTTCCCAGCTCTCTTGGTGACGCCGTAAAACTGAGGAATTACTAAGAACTGGCCTTCGCGTACGGTTCCGTCAAAGACCCTTCGACCTCTGTTTTCAACCACCTGAATTCGGGCGTCCCCTCTCGTGGCGTACAGGATTGCATGGCACGCATGCCACGATGGAGCAAACAAGGCTTCCTGCAATGCAATTCATGTCAATGCCAAATAGGTAAATATAACATCATAAATAAACAATAGGTATGAGTTGACATTCACGTTGAGTTGAAGTTGGTACCTACCGGACGCAGAACGCCTCTCTCGGCTCCCAAATTTATGTGGGTGAGCGCAGGAAGTTTGAAGCGGTTAACTGTATTCAACCGTCCACCCTCTGGAACGTACACGTCAGCGTCGTTGGGGTCGTCAGCGTTGTGGCGGAGACGCATGGAGCAGTATGCTTGTTGTTGCGCTCCAGCTAGACCTGGAATATTGCCACCTGGATTGGGGTTGTAAATGTTTCCAGTGTTCTCCACCTCCAGCTGCTCCTCCTCCTTATTAGCGTAAGCTGGTCTCTGGCGACCAGATTGACGCTGTCCAACTCTGATAATGATTCCTCTCTGTTGCCTGCGAGAACTCTCTTGAACTCTTCTTGCCGTCTCAGGATGGACTCCCCACGCCTCAGCCAGAATGTTGGAGTCGAAACCTTCCAGCATATTTCCCCCCAACGTTCTTTCTTCCTCTTCCTCCTCTCCCTCTCTCTCCCCTCGTCTGCCGCCCGATCTCCTCTCTCGAGTTGCAGGTGATCCCGCCAAGTAGAAGGGCTACATAAGAGTTTCAATTTTCAATATCCAATATTTTATATATTCATTCGTTCTTTCGTCAAGTCATAAGGTATATGACAATGATGACTTACCCGATAACGTCTGTCAAGTTGATTCTGATGGTTGGACGAATCGACGATGGCGACGATTCGGAGACGCCTGTCGCCGTCGTTGTAGATCCAGTAAGCAGCGCCTGCTGGAATGGCCACCACGTCTCCTCTCTGCACTCGTCTCACTTTCTGAGAGCTCTCCTCGCGCGCACGCTCACGCTCACTCCTGCTCAGCCTCTCTTCTTCCCCTTCTCCGCGTCTTCCCCTTTCTCTTTGCCGATGCTCTCTTTCTTCTTCTTCTTCTTCCTCCTCTCTTCTTGCTCTTCTTCCTCTCCTCGTCCTCTCGCATTCTCCTTCTTCTATGAAAGGAGCCCGGCGGTCAGTCTCTGGACAACCAGGAATCACCACGCCCAGCATACCCTCGCCTGTCCAATGCGCAATTTGCCGGTGGAGAAATGGATTAGTTTAGATTAGATTAGCTACATAAAATACACAGACACAAATAAACAAAGAAGCAAAGTAGAAGAAAAAAATACGCACCCTCCGTTACGTATCCGATTGTAGGTGTGTTACAGAATTTGGGGACCGACATGGCGTATGGTTCGATGGTCTCCCTCACGAATTCAACGCCAGCGCAGTTCAATTCTTCAGTGTCTTGGCGAGTGGACAACTCTGTCATGCCACCCTCTGATCTTATCGTCTCCAATGGCTCCCGAGCTCTTAAAGTCCTCACTCGACATGATGATTGCTCCTGCCTCTCCTGCTCCTCCTGCCTCTGCGCCATCCCCATCCCAATCCCCGCTATGCACCATAACACTATCAATAACATGGACAGGGACGCTCTCCTTGTCTTTCTCTCCATTGGAAATAAATGGATTGAACTTGAACTCTATTGCTTTGCCTGGCTTTCTGCTCTGTGTATTGTTTTATAGCATGCTGGTGGCGATATTATTAAGGCTTCACTCAAAAACAGAGACACATGTGGATGTATCGTCGGCGTGCATGCTGTGATGCGGCTACCTATCACCGTAACGATCTGTCTCCTCCAACCAGACTAGTCCATCATGCCTTCATTTTATTGTCGTCTCTCTTCCCAACTCCACGTTTTCTTCCGCCTTGAAAAGTACTCGTTTTAGAAAAGTTCTTAAAATATATTCAATTAAGCTCCGGATGTAGATCAAAAGCCGGGTTTTCGTGAGCTAAATAAATTAGTTTATTAAAACTATATGCTAGGCTGTTTTTATATTTAAAAAAATCATGAAAAATATTTAAATTTAAATTTTTGTTGGACACGAGATGATAACAGGGTCATCTTCCATGAATTTAGTCTTCTTAATAAGAGCCAAAAGACATCTTCCATGTGATTTAGTCTTCTTAATAAGAGCCAAAAGACATGCATATCGTCTTGTTTTTATTTATTTCATATTATCACTCGACACTAGGTTGTTGGAGGATGATATTTTAAATGTACTTTAAAAATAAGCTTAATCAATATTAAAATGTTCTTACATTTTATAGTTTAAAAATGTTAAAATAATAATTAATTAATATTAAGTTTTAAGAAGACAGGAGTATGGGTTTTGGTTTTTACGGAAGGGTTAAGGTTTAAATCTTATTGATAATCTAAACTCTTCCTCTTATAAGAGGTCATAGTGAGGTGGGATGGAGATGCCACAGCTAAGCATCGGTCGTAAAATTTTTCACACTACGTCATTATAAAGTTTATTTAGCTTAACTGGAGGTTATAATGGGAGTAAGGAGGATTGGAATCCATGAAAGACATTGAAAATGTAATGAATTATCGATTCTTCTAGTATACGTAAAAAACAATTAATTGATTAAATAGGATTTAAACCTAAGTTCAAACCATTGTAAGGCATGGTGTGTGTTTATGTGAGCGAGCTTGTATTAAAAAAATAAAATAAAATAAAATAAATTTAAACAAACCTTATCTATATTATATAATTATTATACTATTTTAAGAAATAATTCTATTATTAATAACATTATAGTAACTTTAAAGTAGTATCTATCATAATCTATGGATTAATTTTTTTTATTGGTGAAAAGGGGTTTTGAAAGGGTCCCGTAACCTTTTACATCAGCCAAAATATTACCAGAAGCTCCAAAGAGACAAAAAACCACAAGAAAGACAATCCTGGCTGGGATGCCCAGGAGAATCCCACTACCACCCTAGAGAAGCCATTGCAAAGGCACAAAACCATCCTAGAATCCCACACAGGGTAGGGCCTGAACACTAGAAAGGGCCCACATAGGGGCAACAACAAAAAACTAGAAAATAGCCCATGCAGGAGTAGGGCTTGAGAACCAAAAAACCAAAAAATGCCCATGCAGGGGCAGACCATTAAACCAAAGAAACCCACACCAGGGTAAAAATAACAAAACCACAAAGGGAAGACCCCCACGGCCGAGAAACCACCTGCATCTCTAATTAAGCATTTGGTCCCTGACCATTTCCCGTAGGGCTCTCTCCCACCAAGCTTTTGAATTCCTCAAGGACCTCATACTGATCCTTGTATTCCTCGAGGAGGGAGTCCGCCTGAACCAGGAGGGAAGTGATGGTCCTAGCCACCCGACCAAGGGCTTTAAGGAGATCTTGGATCTCCTGGATGTGCCCACGATCAGAAAGATTTGGATAATTCATCACTCGAGAGGCCAGCAAGGGAGCTTGAGCAGAGGTCCCCTCATTGGGGATTGTTCTTCTCGTCGACTTGTCCTTCTTGGCCTGGAAGGATAGAGAGTCATCCGAAACATCATCGATGACAAGAGGGGCCTTCCGTTTGCTACACCCCACCTTGGCCCGAAGGGGGTAACATCGGGGCTCATATTTTTGGGAACCTGGGGTGTCATCCGCCCTGGTTGTAGAGCCCGGAGTGCAATTGGGAGGAGGGGTGACCAGGACATCTCCCCCAACCTCTCCCTCGATGTTAGCAGGACCTACAATAATGAGAGTGGGCTCGATAGGCACAACCACCCTATGGTTCTGCTCCGCAACCACGAAGTTAAATAGAACAAGGTGGAGGTCCTGGTGGAGGGGGGAGGAGGAGATTCCCCTCTTCACATTCAGGATGGACCTCTCCATAGACCGAAACATGTACTCGAGGATGTTAATTATCTTCTTCCCCCGAAGGTGGTTCAGGAATACGAGATGAAAACTATGAAGAACAATGTTCGGGTTGTCAAGGGTGAAATACTACAGCACCATAACCATAATCGTGTCCCATGGTTTCGATAAAGTTTCCCTCACTATGCCACCTTTCTCCTTGTCGAGGGACTCTCCTTTGTCCCTGAACAGAGCCAATTCTCCTTGGAGGGAATGCTTTTCATGATTGATGATTTCCCCATCATTGGGGAGGCCAATGACTTCCGCTAGTAAATCCACCGTGATAGTGAAGCCCATCCCTTTGAGGATGACATGTCCTCCATTCCAAGAGTGAATGAAATCCATAGACAAATCCGGCTCATTCCCATTGAAAAGCTACAGAAAATTGAGGAGACCGTGGTCTCTAAAAATATCTTCGACCAGGGGAGTAAGCTGAAGGGAGGCTGGCTCAATTTTGGCCATGGCAAGGAGGAAAATTCAGAGGCAACAGACAAATTTTGGGGGGGTGGAAACGATGAGAAAATGGAAGGGTGATGGAGGTGGAAATAAAGCTACAGGAAGACTCTAGAAAAATCCACCACCCAAGGTGGCTCGTGCTCCATGTCAACCAAATCAAATGAAAACCAAGGGACACGGGTGAAATGGCACACCAAACAAGGGGGAGGGCTAGGTGGAGGGGAACGAGGGTGGCACCAAGGTCGACTAAATGGGTGGGCCAGTTCAGGACATGATGGAGGGGATGATCATCCTCGTTGGATAGGCAGACATGGTAGAGGCGCATGATGGGGGTGACGATAACGAAAGCCAAGGGGTTGCTAGAAACAAGGGGAAAACCTGACAATGGAAACATGATAACGGGGCGAAACTGAAAAAGCACCTTGCCCAAAAAACATCGGTGGGGCAATGAAAAGTCAGCGAGATTTGGTTGAAGATGAGGAAACAAACGGGACAACCATCGAGCATTGGGACTACGGTAGTGACCAAAATGAGAACACGGGTGAGGGAGGTAAACATTCCCAAGGTCTGGGTACCCCTACCAAAGCCGGACAAAAGGGTGATATGATTCTCAAAGCTTACACTTTCGATGGTGATGTCCTCCCGGTTCCACTTGTATGAGGACTGATGAGTGTGCCACCAGGGGGTGGTATTGGTGGGCCAGACTGATAGCTGGTTGACCCTAGGAAGCCTTTTGACCTTCCAATGATTGGAGGGGTCCACCTAGGGGTGGCAGATATGAAAAAATCCCCAGCATAAGAGTTGACCAAAATTGGAGCTCATAGTGCAAAGTTGAAAACTTGCCACTCTGGCTCTAGGCTGACCAATCAACATGTTGAGGTGGTGGTGGGCTTGAAACCGATGGAGCTAGTTTCTGAACCTGGCCCACCTCGAATCATTGGATGATGACGTCAGTAACATTGGTGTCGATGAGCATCTGGGGGAAGGAATCTTTCCACACAGTGAGGCCATGCTCTGAGATTCCTATATTGGCTAAGTGATCAGTTGCATGATTTCCTTCCTTGTAGGTGTGGGTCAGCCTTATGTTTGAGAAGGAGAGCATCAGATGATTGAATTTTGTGATCATATTGGAGATGTTCCATGAAGTGGGGGAAGTTCCGAAGGTCAGGTAGGTGATGATGTTTTTGGAATCACCTTCCACCATGACATTTGGAACCTACAAACTGTGAATAAGGACAACACCTTGGTAGAGAGCCCTAGCTTTAGTGAAGTGACTAGAGTTGAGCCCTAGATTCTTGGCATAGGCTAGGATGATATTTCCCTTATGATCTTGAATGATGTCACCTGCACCAGCTGCTCCTGGATTTCCTTTGGCTGCACCATCAAAATTTAGTTTGAGGAAGCCTGGGGGAGGAGTCCACCTGACAAGGGAGCGATCAGCTTTGGGAGAGACCTACTTGTGCATGCCTTCAAGGATTCTAAGGGAAGAGGCCAGATGAGCTTCACATCATGGTTCGGGAATACTCTCGCCCTAGGAGATAGACACATTCTCAATGGTAGCAACTATAATTCTGGAGAGGACATACTTCTCACTATGGGTAGAGTCTTGGAAGGCACGGGCATTGCGTTCATGCCAAACCTCCCATAGGAAGTGGGGGAGGTAGAAGGACCAGAAAGTTTTCAATCGGTGGCCTCTGAATGGATTAGGCCACTGAACACAAATATCACTTAGCCAGAAGGGCGGGACCTAGGAGATACCAACCGAGGAGAATAGGGAAGAGAGAATGGATTGGGAGAAGGGATAGGATATGAAGATGTGTTGGGTAGACTCACAATCTGAGTGGCACAGGTAGCAATGGTTGGGGAGGGACAGGCCATGATGATGGAGGTTTGGGATGGTGAGGATCTTATCTTGGATAGCAAGCCAGAGGAAGAAGTTGACCTTAGGGATAAGGTGGGGCTTCCAGATGAGCTTGGAGGGAAACCAGGGAGGACCAGGGTTCTCAGAGAGGGCATAGGCTGATTTGACGGAGAAGAGGTCAATTGAGGTGGGAGCCCAGAGGATGGAATCTTCCATCGGGGAGGAGGGAATGACACAAAGGTGAAGAAGGTTGGAGAGGTCGACAGAGGCTTGCTTCTGCTCATCAGAGAGGAAATCAATCGGATAAGGGTTTCCAGGAGAGGCTCTCAAGAAGGAAGAAATTACACACCTTGGGCCCAAATAGGGCATCGATCATCGGCTTAGAGACATGAGATTCTCACAGTTCTATAGTGGATAGTTGCCCAGCTAGAGGTCATCCCAGAAGCTAATCCTGGCACCATTTCCTAGCTTCCACCTGATGCCCTTCTGAAGGATATGCTTCATCTTGAGGATTGAATTCCAAACCGTAGATCCATGAATGGGGTTAGGGTCATCCAAAAATTTTTGGTTGTGCTAGAGGTATTTTGCCTTGATGATGGAAACCCATAGAGAGTTTTCATTGGTGAGGATCCACCAGCCTTGCTTGGTAATGAGAGCCAGGTTCATATTACGGACCTTCCAGATCCCAATGCCACCATACTCCTTCCTAGAGTAGACCTGATTCCAAGCCACCAGGTGAATCCATTGCTTGTTCTCTGATCTTGACCAAAGAAAATTTCTTTGGAGTTGCTCAATGCAATTGCAAACCTCAATAAGGATCTGGAAGATGAAAAGGAAGAAGATGGGGATGCTCTGAAGGGTAGCTTTGACTAAGGTGGCTTTGCCTGCTTGATTGAGGAGACTCCCTTTCCAACTAGCCAAATTTTTTTGGATGCGCTCAATGATAGGGTTCCATAAGGATTTTCTGGAATGGCCTTCAAAGAGAGGGAACCCTAGGTATGTGGTAGGGAAGGTGTCAATGGAGCATCCAAGGATGGCAGCAATGCGGGCTTGGCATCTCACCAAAGTATTGATGAAATAGATTTTACTCTTGTTAAAATTCACCTTTTGACCCACTACAGCCTCGAAGGAGAGGAGGATGGATTTGATGCGTTGTGCTTGGGGAACAGAGGTGCATAGGTAGCAAGAATGGTGTCATCAACAAACTGTTGGTGGGAGATGGCCTGGAGAGAGGAAGCAGGTTTGATGCCAGAGATGGACCCTTCGAGGCAAGCATGGGTAAGAGCCCTCCCAAGAGCTTCAACAACAATGATGAATAAGAAAGGGGAGATGGGGTCTCCTTGCCTGAGGCCTTTGAAGTTCTTAAAGTAGCCTATCGGGGATCCATTGACCAGGATAGAAAAGTTGGCCGAGGTAACACAACCTTTGATCAGATCAATCCAGTCCGGATGGAAGCCAAATTTGTGGAGGACCACAAATAGGAAATCCTAGGAGACTCTATCGAAGGCTTTGTTCATATCGAGCTTCAGGAGGAAGCCCGCTTGGCCACTCGAGGAGATGGAATGAATGAGCTCATGGATGGTGATAATGCTATCAGTGATTTGCCTTCCTTGGATAGAGCTACCTTGGTTTGGGGCTATGATGTAGGGAAGGATAAGCTTGAGCCTAGTAGCCAGGGCCTTGGTGAGGATCTTATATAGAACATTGCACAAGCTTATGGGGTGGAAGTCGGAGAGGGTGTGGGCCTGGTTAACTTTGGGGATGAGAGCTAAGAAGGTGGAGTTGATGTCCCCTAGGATCTCCTTATCTTTTTGCATCCGTTGGATGGTCAAGACCATGTTTGGGCCCAGGATGTCCCAGAAGTGCTAGAAAAAAATGGGGGGAAAGCCATCCGGGCCTGGAGCTTTCCCTCCTTGCATAGAAAAAATAGTAGTCCTAATTTCTTCAGTAGTGAGGGCTTTGATTAAATTTTGATTTTGGTCGATGGTGACTAACCTGGGGATGTTTTGGAGGAGGTCCTCAAAGGTTTGATGGTCATAGCTAGGAGAGGGGCCAAGTAGCTCTTCAAAGAAATGAACTACCTTGGATCTGATTTCTTGAATGTCCATGACTACCTTGCCATCCTGCTGCACTAGTTCCTTGATCTTGTTGCTTCCCCTATGCCTCACTACTATGGCATGGAAGAACTTAGTGTTCGAGTCACCTTCTTTGAGCCATGTAACCCTAGACTTTTATTTCCAAAAGACTTCTTCGCTTTTGAGGATGTTGTGATAGTTAGAGAGGAGGATCCTTTCAGAGTCTTGAAGAGTGGGGTCAGGTTCTCCATTCTACAGAGTGATTTCAATATCTCTAAGTTGGGACTGAATTTGTTATTTCTTATGAAAAATATTCTCGAAAACTTCTTTGTTCCACCATTTCATATTGTATTTCACATGTCATAATTTGTTGCTCACCTGAGAAATTTTGGATCCATGGAAGGGATGGGCCCACCATTGGGAGATTAAGGATCTGATATTAGGATCATGGAGCCACATGGATTCAAATATGAAGGGGGATTTGAAAGAGGAGGCATGAGGATGACAATCCAACAAGAGGGGATTGTGGTCGGAGCCAATCCTGGGTAGAGAACGCATAGTTGCATCACCAAATTTTGGGATGGCATTGGTGGAAATGAGGACATGATCAAGGTGCATCTGGATCAGCTGGTCACCCTTCCTACGGTTGCTCCAAGTGAATTTTGGCCCTCTAAGACTGATGTCCATTAGTTCATTGTTGTATCAGAAGTTTGTAAAGTATTCATAGGATCTCTCGGTGATTGGAGACCCTCCTTTCTTATCGAAAGGGAAGAGGGGGGAGTTGAAGTCTCTGACCAGTATCTAGGCTTCTGAAGAAAAGATGTCCCTTAACTGGCTGAGAGAGTTCCATAATAGGTTCCTCCGAGAAGGAGCATTTGGGGCATAAACATTTGATAGGACCCATCGAAACCCATCCTCTTTGTTGAAGAATAAAATGTTAATATAGCTCTCAACTGTAGACAACACCATCCTGTCGACCTTGGTCGGATCCCATAAGCACAATAGGCCCCCTGATGCTCCGTTGGTTGAACTAAAATAGGAGGTAGAGTCCTTCCAAATGTAATTTGAAATGCAAGAAACATCTTGAGAATCAAGCTTGGTTTCTTGGAGAAGAAGAATGGTGGGTCTATGTTCTCTCCTCATGGACTTGACTAAGCATTGCTTATTTCATCCATTGAGGCCTCTCACATTCCATGAGAGGATCTTCATTTGGAAACTCTTGATGATGTGCGCTTCCCTCTCTCGAGCGGGGGGGAAGGTTGTTTCTGTTCTATTCCTGGGTCTCTAAAAGTCGAGAGGACCCTCTGAGAGTGAGTTGGGTGCCATTTGCAACTTCATCTGAGGCTTCCCTATTTTTGATGTCTTGTGTTGAGGGGTGACCCCTCTTTTTAACTGAACCCACATCCGCCATTGGTTTCCTCAAAGAGTAGAAAGGGGGAGGATTGGGGGGTAGGCGTTAGGGGAGGGGGAGACTAATCGGGGATGTTGAGGCTCTATGGGGGGAGGGAGGGGAGGGTGGCAAGTACAGAGGGTAGTTGAAGGTAGGTTCAGATGGATCAAAGGGAGGGTCATCGGAGGATAGGGGGAGAAGTGGTTAGACACCAGGATAGATGGGCTGTAGGGGGATGGGTCTGGTTGGGGGTTTCAAAGGATCCATCTCCCCATAGGGGGTCGTAGAAGGGGAGATAGGAGGGTTGAGGTTGGGATCAGGACCAGGGGGTGACCATTTTTGGGAAATGATGATTCTTTTGGGAGGAGATGGTTAGGGGCTTGGAAGGGCACTAGGAGTTTAGATGACCTTGTTTGGAACAAAGGCTGCAAAAAATTAGGTTTATTTTTATATTCAATAACTTGAGAAAAAGTACAGACCTTGGAGATGAGGTTGATAGAAGATGGAAGGTCTGCGTCCAAGTTGGCGTTGATGCACATGCGAGCCTGGGTCATTCGGGTCCCAAATCGTGTTGGAGGATCGAAGGAGATCAGTTCCCCAATGCTTCTCGCTATGCCATGGAGAATGTCTTCATGCCAAAATTGGACAAAAGCCAAGAAGGTGGATCCAGATCGAAGCAAAGTTGATGCTCTAGGTAGCAGGGTCGAAGTCCACCCCCCATTTTTGAAGGAAGAGACCTCTCCGATCGAAGAACCAGGGCCCACCTGTGAGAATCCATCGAGAATCTGTAAGGTTGTTTAGTCGGATTAGGAAAAATCCTCTAGGGAGGGCTACTAGCTCCATGGATCCGATCGAGGCACCAGGAGGTGTTGGCCCATTTGCGGATGGACTCCATGTCAGGTCGGGATCCAAGGAATTTGCCGATCAGTGAGTTGGAGTTGTGGTCGATCACGCTGGACATGATTTCATAGGGGATCTCGAGGTTACCGTTGGAAGGGAGCAACTTGATCCTAGGCCCTATCTTTGGGTTAGGGTTTTGATTTACCATATCTGCATAAGATCGAGAGGGGTTTGGCGGTCCGCCTACCACTCTTGAGGCTCCCTCTTCCAGGCCTGAAGGTCCATAGGTCTGCGGTTCTAGGTTGGATTTCGACCCCTGGTATCGGGATCCTGTGGTGGTCAAAGTGGTCGGTCTTGGGTCCTCCGCTTGGACCACACAGATGTCCTCCCAGTTGATCCGAGTGGTCTGAGCGAGAAGGAATCCACTCTCTGCAGTGTGGCATGGCCTATCCTTACCCGAATTATTCGACAAGCCCCTACCTCTGCCAGGATTGTCTTTGCCCTCGCTGGTGTGACCGAGATTGTCTCTACTACCTCCTCCGAGTTCGTTGGTGTTGGGATTCCTATTTTCATCCGTTGTTGCTCCTGCTTCCTTTCCATTTGCTCTTGCTCCTACTACCTTTTTGTCTGATGCACCCACTTCCTTTTCGCTCACTTGCTCCTCCATTTTTGTTCCTTATATTAAAATATTATTAGTTCTTGAAATCCTAGGATTTAAATTTATTTTTAATTATAAGACTGTATTTCATTTATCATTGATCCATAATGCTTTAAATATTTTTTAATAACGTTTAAATCAAAGTTCTTAATGAATATTACAAAGACCTAAATATGCATTTGTTACAAAAAAATGGATCTCTAATGATTTATCTATTAAGTATGTGTATAGGAATTTAAAGTGTTAAACTTCTCGTGATTATCCAAAAACTAATGGAAATATTGAAAATCTTTAAAAGGACTCGTAAATATATCCATGATATATGATTTATAAATTTTATTATAATATTTATATACTATAAATTGTTATTATTTTAACTATTTAAGGTTTCTTTCAAAATGTGTTAGATGTTTAAGGATGTTCTATAATTCTTAGATCGTGGAAGAAAGGAAGCCCTCCCTATTTAAAAAAGGAGAGGCCCGGTTATGGATGCCCTTTTCAAACATGGGGCCCCTCCCCCACCCCCACCATTTAAAAGGCAAATGCTAAAGGCTTTATGGCTGGGTAGGGATGTTGTGTGATTCGTAGGAGAAAAGATAGTTATATTTTTTTTAATATGTATTTTATCATATAACAAACCTTGTCTAATTTATGTTGATGTAAATATTTATATTATAGTAGATATTTATAATCTTTCATATCTTAATCTCTTGGAATATGTTATTGAATAAGCTTAATCATTTTCAATTCTAAAGATTTATTGTTAAAAATTATTGAAGATTTGATCAAATATTTTACTAAAGAAATCTTACTTTTATGGCAATAATTACAAATTCTATACTTTCATGAAGTAGTTAATACTTGATTAAGTTTATAATATATTATGGATGTTGTATTGGAATTAAGCCTAATATTTTAGTGTAAGTAATAAAAATTATGCGTCTAATTTATTTGCAAGCATGTAACAAATTGAAAATAAAAAATCATGGCAAGATCAAAGATGATAAAAAATGGGATGCTCTTTATTAATCACAATAAGTCTTGATTATAATATTTCTCTCTTAGAGATTACCTCAATTTGATACAATTATTACAAATTTTGTGGCTCCTCAAAGGGGACAGATTCACTCCAATGATTTTCACTCCTCGACTACTTTACTTATAAGAGGATTTATCAAGCCACCTCTGCTTCTTGATGTCAAGATCTTGAATCTTGATAATATTTGATCCTTGAATATCCCTATCACCTGCACACAAAGAAACTAAAATTGATTAGTAGCATTGTAAGCCTCTCGAAATGAGGCTAGTTTCTTGAAATATGCAAATAAGGAAAGCAATGCATGAAATACATGAAAGAGCATAAATATGCTTACAAAACTATAAATGAATCGTACAAATGTATTGAAAATAGCTAATCTATGTCAAATAAAGCAAATTAAATGCAAGGAATCATAAATATAAGGACTAAATGTAGAAAATATCAAACCAGACCCTAGCCACTGAATCTTAGAGCAATTGGATCTTCTAGCCACTATCAACATCGATGGTTGCACCTGCAAGCTGCTATCAAAAATAATGATTGTGGATCCAAGGCTCTTCTCTCTAGATCCTGGCTTGGTATCACTTGATTTTACTATGAAATTGATGTTCAAGGGTTTCTTGTGTCTTTGCACATGGGTTTGCAGTTGAATTTGATGTCAATCCATCTCGGTTTAACTCTTGAACGACTAGGTTGATTTCAATCTAGGGCAATATCCAATGGTGGGCAAACATGTATCATTTTGCAATTGGATAGAGATCCTCTACACTTCAAAGGGATGTTAATTCATTTTTTTATCTGGTAGAGCTTCACTATGGCATCAACACATGAATTGGATAGGGTTTGCTATCAAAATTTGGGGTCTTAAATAGACACCCAATCCCCTTGCCTTAGCTTCACAGGGAAGCCAAGATCAAGAAGCAGTTACATCCAGGCAGTTGATGATACACATCCAAAATATTCCATCCTCCTAACCATCCAAGAAGTTGTTAGGCATAACGAATTTCACTCAACTTTGGTAGCCCAAGTCAGTTATAGAGTTAGCCGCTATCGATAGGGGTAGATATGAGCAAGTTGCACATAACCACTATCGACAAGAATGACTAGCTTGTAGCCACTCTGATCGTCAGTGGTTATGATTGCAACTATTGTTGACGTTAGTGGCTAGAGCTACATAGGACTGAGCTACCCTAAATGAGTGGTTAAAACCATTGTTCGATCTCGAAAAGGTTCAATATCAGTCATATGGCCTACAAAGGTGACCATATGAGTAGCCTATTAAACATGACATGTTTTAGGTGTGTACATATACCCTTTTTTGGGATGTATTGTGGTAAAATACAACATTAAGTAAAAAATAGATAAACTTACATCATATTGTAGGTTAATTGATTTTCATTGATCTGATCGATGTTAGATACCCTAATCATGAAAAGGGCATGCATCTCTAAATTATTACCCCAACACTTTGGTGGACTTAATTTTGATCGTGGGTAGATTACCTACAATCAATGACCTTTACTTTGGCATTTGGTAGATTATCTATAAGCAACGACTTTTACTTGGTTGTGGGTAGATTATCTACAAGCAACAACTTTTGCTTGGTTGTGGGTAGATTGTCTACAAGCAACGACTTTTGCTTTGGCCGTCGGTATATTATCTACAAGCAATGAATTTTACTTTGGCCATGGGTAGATTGTCTATAAGCAATGAATTTTTCTTGGTCATGGGTAGATTGTCTACAAACAACGACTTTTGCTTGGCTGTGGATAGATTATCTACAAGAAACGACTTTTACTTTGGTTGTGGGTAGATTGTTTATGTAGATTATCTACAAGCAATGAATTTTTCTTGGCCGTGGGTAAATTATCTACAAGAAATGAATTTTTCTTTGTTGTGGGTAGATTGTCTACAAGCAATGACTTTTGCTTCGTCGTGGGTAGATTATCTATAAGCAACAACTTTTGCTTGGTTGTTCTTGACTCCAGGTAGATATGGATTTTGGGATTACCAGGCCTTTGGTTGATATTTTTGCTTTTACCCTAGCAAGATGGTGAAGAACACAAGATTATACTGAGAGGGAGGGTGAACAGTATAAGACTACTTTTTACTTTCTTTTCAAATCAATATAAATTAATGTCCTTAATTGCAATAACCAAATATAGCAGTGTGCATTAATAACTCAAATAGCAGTAGTAAGCAAGAGCACAAGTCACCACACACAATTGAGACACAAGATTTAACATGGTTCCCCCAATGTGGGGTACTCCACAAGTTGATCTCCTTATAATATTTCACACAAAAATATCCAATACAATGATTTCTTTGATCTGCTCAAAGCTAGGCAATAACAAGTTCACATAGAACTTGTCCAAATATGAATAACAAGCTCACACAAAACTTGTCCAAAGCTGAATAACAAGCTCACACAAAACTTGTCCAAAGCTGAATAACAAGCTCACACAGAACTTGTCCAAATCTAAATAACAAGCTCACACATATTTCGTCCAAAACTGAATAACAAGCTCACATAGAACTTGTCCAAATATGCTCTAGCAAGCTCACCAAGAACTTGCCCAAAACTGCTCCAACAAGCTCACTAAGAACTTGTCCAAATTTGCTCTAGCAAGCTCACCAAGAACTTGTCCAAAACTGCTCCAACAAGCTCACTAAGAACTTGTCCAAATATGCTCTAGCAAGCTCACCAAGAACTTGCCCAAAACTATCCCAAAATATGTCCACAAATCTGCCCATAAATTTACCCCAAAACTATCCACAAAGCTTTCTCAAAACTGTCCACAAATACCTTCTCAAAGGCTCAATCAATCATGCTCAAGTAACACTTAAATCTCATCCACAAATCTATCAAGGCAAATCTCAAATATGAACTCAACAATGAATGGCAATGTACTCTTCAATGGATGAAAACAATGATCCACAATGATCTCAACTCAACTCAACTAAAATCAACTCATAGAAGCATAAAGATAATTGTTAGAGACTCAATATGTTCTAGGCTCAATCTCAACTCAACTCATAGAAGCATAAAGAGAATTATTAGAGACTCAATATGTTCTAAACTCAATCTCAACTAATCACCACAAGGGATAATTCTTCCTCACACAACCCTAGTCCAAGTATGTATCAACCAACTCAAATGTTTCCAGAAATGCTCAACCACACATTTCACATAACAATGATACTCATGTTCTTTCATAACCAATGGGATTCAACAACTATGCTTATAAAACAAGGTTTAAACACAACTCTTAATTTAGAAAACCTTGAAGCATTCAACCAACCACTTTCGAAAAGGAAACCATAAATAATCCTCTTCCCTTCAATGATATTTTAGAAATTAACCACCATAGACAATCAATAGGAGAATGTGCCCATACCTTTTATGAATATAAATAAACCTCTTTGGAAAATATGCCACACTCAATACACTTCGAAAAGAACAAAACAACCTTCACTTGAACCCCTTTTACAAAAACAAAAATATATCTTTATGTACACCTTATTTCTCCTTCTCAAAAAATAATCAAATAGCCGTCGAAATAAAATTTCCAACGATATATAATATGATATACTTCTAAAATGAAAATCACCAAAAATATTTCTTTTTCACAACATGCACCACAAACCGTATCTATCCTAGGGCAACCTTAGAAAAATAAAATATTTGGAAAAATTAATAACTTGCCTTTAAACTCAGCAGGATTCGATCCCCTATCGCTGCCCCTGCACCACTCAAAATACGATGCCAACAACCACATGATCCAACCGCTCACATAGAAACCAAGAGTGCAATACCTCCTTCTTGCTTCCTCTGAACTTACCCTCAAAAACCACGTGCGCAACAGGTTCTCCCTTTTTGCCTTGCAAAAACCAGCATCGACGGGATTAGAACTTTGGATCTGCTGGCACTTAAACACCTTACGCACCTTCCTCTTGCTGCTAGGCCACAAGAACCTACGGTGATAGGTAAGGAACCTCCCTTACCTTTGTTCCCTCTTCTCTTCACTGGTTTTCAAATGAATACGACACTTCTACTCCCTTAGCGCTTCGAACGGATTATCTTCATCGAGGACTTAGAGAAAAATAAAAAGTTTAGTGGCATATTTATATATGCCCACATTTTTCTTTTTAATATTATTTGCCTCCTCCTTTTTGACGTCGGCAATATTAAAATATTAATTTTAATTTTAATTTTAAATTTAAATTTTAAATGATTAAAATTTAAACTTAAATATTTAAAATTAATTATCTCCTTCACTGGGGCACATTTTTTGATGAAATGAAAAGCCAACCTAGGTTTTAAGAAAAACCCATTTCAAATCTGCCATCCATGGTTTTAAATAAAACCTTTTATTTTGCACTGCCTTGGTTTTCACAAAAACCCTATAAATAGCCATGCTTTCCAAAATATTATAAATGCTTATTTATGAAATATTTTGGCCACCAAAACTTAATGTGATCCATGTGACATCAATGATCCATGTGACATCAATGACAACATAAACTGCCTCAAATTACCTCAAATTTCCAATAGACGGGAAGTGTATAATAGTTGTTGGCAATGATTCATGGACGAACACAATTAACAATGATTGAGTGGTTAATTGTTGAATTTGATTATGCATGTTATGATTATGAATACCCCATCAAGCGATGAGTTGATGAAAAAAATGACAATTTATGAAAACGATGAGTCGCTTGACCAAGATTACTTGATTGAATTGACCAAAGGTATAGGCTTATTTGGAGTTTTTTGACTTAATTGTTGGAGGTATGATACCAATAATACCCCAATTGATGTTTGCACATTTTTTTGTGTGGATGCAATGCCTATATGATAATTTGATTATGATATATGTATTCAATGTATTAATGACATGCATTAGCTAGATGATAGATGTATGATTTGGATGTTGTGATCTAGATGGGTAGATGCATTATTATGTATGCATATATGGATACACTGGTTAATGTTAAATGTATGTTTCACTTGTTTCCATTGTTTATGCATTTAATATATGTGATATGATATGGTATATGATGTGTATTGTAATGCATTAATTATATGAGGATGATCTAATGCAAATGAACCTGTATGTTTTAATCACTTAAAACACAAGGAATGAAACTAATATGTGTTACAAACTAATGGAAGACACCACAGAATGTATAAAAATCATGAATGAAAATGGTAACTCTTATCATAAGAATTAATCATTTAAGCATCCATGTGTAATATGAAATGATGTGAGATGTATGGGCTTTCCTTATAAGTTTTTGTAAATTAAAAGATATGCACAAAATAGTCAGTGGCCATCTAAATATCATTGTTGATATCCATCTGGCATCTATCCTATTTCATGAACATCCTTTAATAAAAAAAACCTCATAAGGAAGATTGTGATTGATTGATGAGATAATTTGTTGCTATAGGGTATTTTTGAGGTTTTCCATGAGACTCAAATACCTTAGTTGATTAATCAAAAGTTGTATAACAACTACACAAGACTCCTAAAAGATAAAAGCCTTTGTTATGAAGACCAATATATTCATTATCCCTATGTGTGCAAATGAATATATTAGATGAAGCATAAGACTACCTCATTGCCAGGTGGGATTCATTTAGTCCATTGCTATAATGAGGATCACCATATGTTCATCATGATCCTAAGTTTGGATGTAGTTGGATTAGACTACTAGGTAATACAAGCCACCTAAATCTAGCTCATTTGTAAATTACTTAGAACTACCCCATTTCCAAGCATGATTCATTCAACCCATTGTTATAATGGGGATCACTCAATGACTTCGAATACTGACCATTATAGGGATTCAAGCTCTTCACACCCTTCTTTTATTTTCATTTATTGGGATACTTGCTCATGCTTAGTGATAAAAATCACTGTTTATTTTACATTTTATTTTCTTTTGGAGCAAGGGATTTGCTTAGTGATGAGAATCACTATTTATTTTGCTTTGCTTTGATTTGGTAACTTTATTATTTTGTATGAAAATTTCTTGGGTAGGGGGAGCTTGTCCTTTTGCCAATAATCAACATTCTAGACCATGCACATCACACAATGAGCAATTAAAAACCTTTCACTTAAGGTGACCAGGATCACTTCAAAGTGTTCATATTTTCCTTGTTCAAACTAGGATTGTTAATATTTAAATTGTGAAAGGATTTTGATATATGCAAGGTGCTATCAAAAATAGACCTTATATCCTAAAAATGAAGATAGATTTCTAAAAAATCTGAGAAGATCTCTAGGTATGGATGAATGACTGGAAAACCCTAATATATTCCTTATAGAAATAGGAAGGGGTTGTGTTGAAAAACACCATTACTAATAGGGGATGATGAAGAATGATTATTTAAAGATGCATGATTGGCATACAAATGTGGTGTCATTTGTAAGATTGTAAACACAACCTATCCTAATACGAATGCAGTGGATGCAAATGCGTAATGTAATGCAATTAAATGAATGCATATGATGCAATAAAAAATGTAAATGTTTTTGTGTTTTTATGTTTTGAATTGTTTTTGTATTTTTGATGATTTTTATTGTTTTTGTAATTTTTATTGTTTTTTATTTTATTTTTTGGATTTTATGCTTTCTAATTTTTTTTTTTGTATTTTTGATGATATTTAGGGGGAAGGTGTGATACCTTATGTACCCCTAGTGTGCATTGTGCTGGATGCGATCTGATTGTATTGGTTAGGAGGAGTGATAGAAATCGACCCACCTTTTGTGGCATAAAATTTTGTGCAATACCAATATCTTGATGAGACGCAATGAGCAAAGATGAAACATTGGATGAAGCCACAAGTTACGTAGATTGATTTAGATATTCTTGTTTATTTTTTACAACACTGATCATTCCAAAAAAATCTTGGGGAGGTAGATTGATATGCACCTGATTAGGTTTCTCAACTTGATTGGTAGGTGTTGTGTTTGCTTCGTGTGTGGGAAAGGGATCTTGGAAGACTCCTATCTAAAGTTCTTTCCTCTTGATCATATATTGTACTAAATATCTATAAGGATAATATGTCTGGATGTCATGACCCTTTTTTTTATGATAAACATAGTATATATCTTCTTGGTACCATTTTGGTCTCGGGATATTAGGATCGAGGAGGTGAATCTCAGGTAGGATAATAGCCTTGGCCTTGCATAATTGATTGAAAATAGACACCAAATATTCAGGAAGTGGTGTATAATTATGAGGCTAGTAGCATAGTTTATTTTGTGTCTACTTTCATTGTGATGGATCATGATTTTTTATTGGGAAGGTTTGTGGTTGATAGTTGGGTTGTTGAGGCACTTTCTTAGGCTATGTCATGGTTAGAATGACATGGTTTACCATAGGCAATTTTAATTGTGGATGATTACCCTTAGGGTATTTTTTTGATTCTCTTTTATGAAGTTGAATAGAAACCTCTTAGACCTTGATTTCCTCAATGACCTTGGCTTGTGCCAAAGCCTCCTCGAATTTTTGATACTATTGTAATTACAAGAGAAGTGAGATTTATTTTGAATAGCTTCTTGTAAACATCTGAGTGAGATCTGTTGTAGGTAGGGTAAAGGTAATTTTTACATAACCTCCCTCCATATATTACCATACTTCATGACTGACTCATCGTCAAGTTGATGAAGGCTAGACAAGTTAGTCAAGTTTATCGTTTTCTTAGCACTAGAGGAAAAACATTGCAGGAATGCATCAACTAATTGCTCAAAGGTGTTTATGCTATGATATGGTAGATGATTATATCATTCCAAAGCATCCCCAACTAATTTTATAAGGAATATTCTCAACATCAAGGAATCATTTACTTGAAGAATAAAGCACATATGGATTACTTGCTCTCGTGCATCTTTGTTATCTTTGAACTTTTCAAGTTTAGGCATTTTGAAATTTGATGGGTATATCAATGATAACACATATGGATGAAAAGGTTGATTTCTAAGCTACTTTAGTGTAGGTTTTTGATAAACCTAACTTTGAGGTTGTTTTTCTAATAAATTTACCCGATCATTTAATACTTTGTATGGCCTTAAGAAAATGATATGATATTCTTATTGTCACCCTTGATTAGGTAGTGGGGGTCGATTTTGATGTTGATATGGATGATAAGTATAATAATTATGTACCTCATCATAACTGGATTTAATATAGGTATCTATTTGCTCCTGATGTTCCCATTAGGACTCTTCATATGATTCTTCCTCGTGTTGATCTTAGCACTATTGAGGAGTATGAGGCTCTTGATGATAACGAGATAATGGTGTTTGATGTTGAATGTAATTTTGGTATGGTTGAGGGGGAATATTTTGATATTGTACTAGACATCTTATACGTTGTTGCATCCTCTGGGTGCTAGGTGTAAGTGCCACTTCATGCAATGTATTTTCCAATTGCTCTTGTTGTATATTTTGTTGTTCTTACATATTTCATCGATATAATCTTTGTAGGTGTGCTCATTTTGAGTCCACCCATTGTTGATTTAATTGTTGTTGATCCAATTGGAGTTGATTTGTATGTTATTGTCTATAAATATTTGGCCTAAGTGTCTGATGAGTATGATTTTGTTGCTCAATTGTATGGGGTCTATGTACCCTCGTATTTGAAATACGAATGGATTTAACACGTCTTCCCCTCGAGTAGTATCTATTGCTTGTTTTCATGCTCCATAAAGGTTGCATTGACCTGATACTTTGTTTTATGAATGGGCTTTGTATAGTCTGATGATGCATATATGCAACGTGGTTGCACCAAGTACTCTTCATGAGGAGTAGGAGGATGACTTGGATCCTATTCCTCATCTATGAGGAATGACTCATATTCAGGCTCATATGTAAGCTTTATATATTCATACTACACAAAAGCACAATGTGCACATGCAAAATAATTTCTATGAGGAGTAGGGGGGTGACTTGCTCGATCAAACAGGGTGGTTTGCTCATCCAGACTAGGCCATGGTGTATGCTCATGTTCATTCTATGATTGATGTATAGATCAAGCTGGCATGTGAACCTAAGACATTTCCCTACTAGGCCTCTCAGTGGGTGGATTATTCCTTTTATAAAAGTCTATCAAGGTATCCAATTTAGGAAGGTTTTCTAGAGGATCTTTGGGTGCCTCTCTAATAGGGATATCTTGAAGGTTTGACCCCCTGTGGATGGTATTGGTGTTATGATAAAATCGAGGATGTTGTTTAATAATGGGCATGTACTTTGGACTAATTTTGCAATACTCATTGGTTATGAATCCTGAGTTTCTCTGTGAATTGGAGGTCTCGTTTGTCATGGGGGGTCTCTCGACCATATTTTTTGTTTTAGAAACTTGACTTCCAAAAAAATGTTGTGGGTGTTATATACCAAAATTATTAGTGCAATGAGCTAATCACAATGGGATAGGACTCCAAAAAGTGACTTTCGGGTCAAAATTTGTATTTTTGGAATATTTGGCCAACCAGGGCTCGTGGAAAATGACCAATTTGAGGAATTTTGGGAAAATGCGGAGCTAGGCCTCAAAAATGTTGTGAGAGGTGCACAAGGGGCTAACTAAGACAAAAAAACAAATTTGGCAATTTTTTGGGTTGTCTAGGGATTTTTATAGCCTTTTTAGGGTTTTTTTCCCTATTTTTGGCTTAAAAATCACTCAAAATTAGAGTAATGATAAAACCAACATAACTTTTTCATTATAGCTCTGATTTGCACAATTTTCAATTCATTGGGTGCAGAATAAAAAATTAGAAATGGTTGAATCTTATGTTGATTACACAAATAATAAAGAAATAGACAAAGTAGACAAAATGATTATCTCGTTTAAAGATTAATGTGTTTTCTAAGACTTGTTTTGTGTGTTTTTAATTATTGTGAATACAATATGAACTCTTTTTAGTTTGTAATAGTTGATGTAATTCTTAGATTATTTAAAGCTTTTAACTATATAATCATAATGACAAATCCTGTAATGACATCCAAGCTGCCTACCCACCAAAATATGTAGATAAAACCCATATCCGATTAGGGAGCATAGGTACTACCAACCCTCACCTAGCACATCGTAGGTAGCAATATATCTTTTGGAGAAGAGTATGTGCTATTTTATATGGATAAGATAGTTCTTGGATTAGCCTTGGCAATAAATGGGTGTGAAAGAAAAATTCTCAATCAACAAGCCAACCAAGTGGTAATGACATCCACTGTTGGTCTTGATCAACCAGTTGGATATGAATGCCCAACTTGATTGATGTTTACTTGAGTCATGGTGTGTGGTATGTTCATTTTAATTTGCATGGAAAGAAATATGTATCACACAATATTCAATGACATTTTCGCTATATGCATAAAAGTACGTTTGATTTTCAAAAATACAATATGAGAAGGCATTTAAAAATTAGAGAATGCAATGCAAATTAAAAATGATTTAGCCTTTGAGTAGACTTCAAGCATGCACACTTAAAAATAATTTAAATAAGGGCTGATTATATGGACATCAGGCAATAGAATTAGTTGTTGTACATAATAGCAGTTAGAATTCTAGCCACTAGCTTCTAGGGTTGCTAAAAACACATGCCACTATTCCTAGCAGCGACTAGCAGCAAACATAGGGGTTTTATTAATTTTACTTGTAATTTCTCTATGTTTTGTAATTATATCTACAATTTATTTTTAAAACACAAAGAAGAAAAAAAATCAGAAAACATAGAGATAAATCACTTACCAGTGAATCCTCATCCAAAGAAGAAACAAGCTACAAACTATTTTGTTATATTTTCCCCTAGTTGTTGTCGATCAGGGCAACTGCGATGCTAGCTGCTGAAGTCGATCACGACTGAGACTACTAGCCATTTTTTCTCAGAGCGATTGTACCTGTATTAAGAAAAAATATTGAGTTATTATTTAAAAATAAAAAAAATAGGGAATTTTCACCGTGATCGCCATTTGTAAGTAGTAAAAATCATGCATCTAATCTATTTGCAAGCATGTAACAAATTGAAAATAAGAAATCATGTAACCATTGCAAGATAAAAGATGATAAAAAATGGGGTGCTATTTATTAATCACAATAAGTCTTGATTACAATCTTTCCCTCTTAAGGAATCCCTCAATTTGATACAATTATTACAAATGTTGTGGCCCCTCAAAGGGGAGAGATGCACTCCAATGATTTTCATTCCTCTACTACTTTAATTATAACAGGATTTATCAATCCACCTCTGCTTCTTGATGTCAAGATATTTAATCTTGATAATATTTGATCCTTGAATATGCTTATCACCTATACACAAATAAACTAAAACTGATCAGTAGCATTGTAAGCCTCTCGAAATGAGGCTAGTTTCTTGAAATATGCAAATAAGGAAAGCAATGCATGAAATACATGAAAGAGCATAAATATGCTTACAAAACTATAAATGAACCATACAAATGTATTGAAAATAGCTAATCTATGTTAGATAAAGTAAATTAAATGCAAGGAATCATAAATCTAAGGACTAAATGCAAAAAATATCAAACCAGACCCTAGTTGTTGAAGCTTAGAGCAATTGGCTCTACTATCCACCATCAATTTTAGTGGCTATACCTATAGGTCGATTTTGAAAATAGTATCCATGGGTCAAGGGCTCTACTCTCAAAATCCTAGCTTGGTATCACTCGATTTTTCTACAAAGTTGATTTTCAAGTGTTGCTTGTGTCTTTGCAATTGAATTCAACATCAATCTATATTGATTTAACTCTTGAACAACTAGATTTATTTCAAGATAAGGTAGTCTCCAATGGTGGGTAAACATGTATCATTCTACAATTGGATAGGGCTCTACTGCACCTCAAAGGGATGTTGATTAACTCTTTGATCTGGTAGAGCTTCACTATGGCATCAACACATGAATTGGATAGGATTTGCTATCAAAATTTGGGGTCTTAAATAGACACCCAATCCCCTTACCTTAGCTTCATAGGGAAGCCAATATCAAGAAGTAGTTACATCTAGGTAGTTGAGGAGATGCATCCATAAGCTTCTATCCTCCTAACCATCCAAGAAGTTGTTAGGCATAATGAATTTGACTCAACTTTGGTAGCCCAAGTTAGTTATAAATTTAGTCGCTATCGACAGGGGTGGCTATGGATAAGTTACTTATAGGTACTATCAATATATATGAATATCTCCTAGTTTCTCTAATCATCAGTGATTACGATCGTAGCTACTATTGATGTTAGTGGCTAGAGCTACATAGGACTAGGTTGCCCTAAATGAGTGGTTAGAACCACTATTGGGTCTTGGAAAGATCCAAGATTAGTCATATGGTCTACAAAGATGTCCATATGAGTAGCCTCCTAAACATGACGTGTTATAGGTGTCTACATTTAGAAGTGTAAAGTAATCAAGTCTAAAAAGCATGTAAAAAATGGATGCAAAGATTTCAATATAGCAAAAGAAATAAATATTGTCTATCTATTTTATTTGCCTCCATGTCTATGTACATTTAGCATCTATCTATCAATATAATATCTTGTACTATAGATAATAATACACCCTCTTCTTTTTTCTAGAAGATATGGATGCATTTTTTCCTCCCTCTTATCCTTTTCGGTTATAAATATGCCATATATCGATTTTACTATTGTCGTTGCAACTAAATAAAAATTAAATGTAAATACTTTAATAGTTCATGCATTAGAATTTTATGCTTTTAATATATTATTTTTCTCTAAACTACATTGCATATTGCATTGTTAGATTTAACCAAGTGGATAAGAAATTCTACAAGTTTAACTATTATCTTATCTTGATTAATCAAATACTCCAATGATATGTTCATCATAAAATACTTTTATTATTGTTGCATACGTTTTTTATGGTATGCATAAAATGTTAATGTGCAAGAATATATACCAAGTTTATATATTTGCATCATATATTCCTTTATATTATACTATCTAAACTTGGTCAAATTTTGTATGCTAAAATAGTTAATGAATGTTTTTTATTATATATTATATTTATCTAGATATTATACATTAGAAACAAAAATTAGTATTCTTAAAAATTTGAAACAAATCAAAATAAATATAATAAGTTTGAAAAGAGATGCATTTTTTAGTAAATTTTTTATCATTAGTACATGAGAAGAAATGAGTTTTCAACATGTGACCTTCTTGATGAAGAAGGATTTTAAACCATATATGTGCTACTACTAATCCTCTACTACTACTCCTATAGCAAGGTCCACACAAACACAAGGCCCTCTTTCAGCCTTCTTGGCAGATTTTATGGCTACCTTTGTTGCCTTGAGTTCTTTGCGAAGCCTTTCAAACTTCTCCTTCCACTCAACAAAGCCTCACATACCTTCTGCCCATTCCTCATATGATTGGGCATTTGGTTCTACAAATTTAACCTTGGCCTTTTTCTTGGCTCTCTTTTGTGATGTTTAAGGTGCCTTCTTCTTTGGCTCCTCTAGTATTGTGGTAGATTATGTGGGAATATCCTCCTTCCCTACAGAATATGCCTCCTTGTTAGAGGGTTCTGGAATATGCCCCTCTTGCTTTGAATCACCCGTAGTGGTTTCCTCTATTTTGTGGTCAACCAAAAGCTAGTCTGTGGGTCCTTCCGGTATGGATCCTTCGGTGGTGGTTACCCATTTGTAACATCCCTCCCAAATACACTAATTTATTTTCTTGTTTTATCCGCAATAATATGGTACTGTTGATGATTTAGTGGATGCACGTATAGGTAGAACTGGTAAAAGGATCAAGCGAATGAGTCAGATACCTCCTCCTAACAAGTTGAGGGTAGAGATATAGGTAAGTTGGGGAATACATGATGAGCATCAAGGTATTTGCAAATATAGGACGAAAGATCCTATCGGTAATACACCTGTCCAATGGTCCATATAGGTGCATTCATGTAGATGCATATAGGGTATGTATGTCATATCTTAATAAGCAATGCAAAATTTTTAATATATATACAATTAATTAAATATATATATTCAATTAATTAAAATTATTTTAGAAAAAAATTCATACAAAATATCAAATTTTAAAATATACGTAATAACAATAAAATTAAAAAAATATATAAGAAAATAAGTAATAATAGACAATAATATATTTACATGCCAGTTAAGCACTTGACATGCCACTTGGCCAGGAAGTAGCCAACAAGTGTTTAGCTTAGCTCGACCTTCCTTGCTTATAAAATCAACAGGAGGATTAAAATATGGGGATCATCTTTGTCTTGGCTTAGATGCTGGAAGAAGTATAGATTGTGGAGAAGCACAAAAATTATCACAGGTTAGGCTTTGAGATAAAATTCTTATAGGATTATTATATGAGGAAGAAATGTTGCATTGTTTTAGAATGCTTTGTTTAAATCTCTGAGTGTAGAGTACATATTATATGCTTTTATATTATGTTGCTTTTATGTGTTGTATTTTGCATTCACAGAATACATAGTATATTAGCTGCATTCATTGTGTACTTTACCGCTCTGATCATCCCTTGGAGTTGTTGCTCCACATATCTCTACCGTTAAATTGAAGATAGGCCTCCTTTTGTTTATGTTGATAAATTCAATAGCTATGAAATATATATTTCGGTGTTGTTTTATAATACTGATCGTCAGGGAATGTGTTTGGATTTCTAAATTAAATCTGATAAAAGGAGTATTATGTGTATCTCCTAGAGGAGATTTCTTATTCAAGAGTTTCACAGTAATTGTATTGCATATTATACGAATTTTATTTGTAGTGTTTTATGTTTCGGGAAACAGAATGGTTCTAGGAGATATATATTATTTAAGATATCATGGTCACACCAGGTGATGGGTAGTTCGAATTTATGAACACCTTGCCAGAGAGGAACCTATGAAAAATTTGATTGTTAGCAATAAGATGCTCACTTTACACTTTTATCAGTAATTTTAAGTTAGAATTAATTTGGGATGGCTCCTTCGTAAAACTTTGTCCAACATAGGAGGTGAAGGAATAGTTGCTTTTCGGTTAATGTTTCCTTTTAAATGATGTTGAAAATATTTCAAGCTTCGAACAGTGGCACTAATGTTCGTCAAATTTAGGAAAACAATATTTTAGAGAACAGTATTTAGAAAGGTTGGGATTATTTAGAAATGTATATAAATATCTTTGATGAATTTTCAATCAAGATAGTCTGTGTTTTAAATGTGAATTGAATTCCTAGTAATGTGTAATATGTAAAATAAAAACCTAGTATGTACAAGCCTTGATGCATAGAATAAAAATTAGTTTGAGAATTTTGGTAGGTGGATGTGAAACCTGCGAGCTTACCCATATGTTTGGAGTATAAACACATACAAACATAAACCATAGCTTGTATATGAATAAGCTAATAATGATCTCATAATTAACAAAAACCAAATGCTCTAGGATTAAGGCCCTAGGAAATCTATTATGTACTTGGTAAACGTGAATATTTCCAGACCTTTGTTAAACATCCTTGAGATAAAGAAGTCCATAAGAAGAGTTATTTAAAAAAATTCTTTGGATAATGTACTAAGTATTTGAATGGTTGTACAACATCTTTTAATGGACTAAGTGGGTATAATAAATATTATTCAAAAAAAAAAAATTGGTGGTAATGTAACATATAATAGAGAAATTTGTACAGTGCATATGCTGGGTTATGACTCTTAAGAATTGTAGTGAACTAAATAAATTAGATATATTTTGGTAGTTTTATGGGAAATTTTTCATTGTTTATAGTGCCTCAGAAGAAACGTATTGTCTTTAATGTCATCTCCAACTTTTTTTTATCAGAGAAGTCTTGTCTCATTATTGAGGATATTGGTGGGTGCATCTCATGTCAATCTAAATCCCAGGAGAGTGCAATGTAAAATTGTTATATTGAATCATATTGTGTTGGGAGACAACCTTTAGTGAAGAAATTCAAGTTTACATTCTTTGATTACGGGTATAGTCTCGTTTGCATAAAGTTTGGAGTTGTCACTTTCTTTTGCAAAAAAAAATAAAGTGTTTAATTTTAAACCATAGCCCATTTAATAATTTAGACTTGTAAACATTGGAACCAACAATTATATTCAATAAATTTTATATTTAATAATACATATTGATTTTTAGGTATATATAAAATTTTTATATAAATTTTCTTTGGTTTATTTTACTTACGATCTCATTGCGAATCAATTCATGTTTGACATGTCAAACCTTCCCAATTCATATTAGTCAAGGATCCGTATTAGTTTCCTATATTAAGTAAAGGAGGATTGTCGTGTGTACACTAATATTTAATATTATTCAGAAAACAAATAGGGGAACTACAACATTATGGAGAGTAAGATCCGCGTTTCAAGGGTTATTAGATTAATAAAATTATTACTCTTTTTTTGCCTTGTGCCACTTGGTGTGAGTGACCAACATCATTGTAAAAAAAATAAAAAACATGCTATATGGAAATAAAATAACATGATTGGATGGGGAAAATATTGTTTCCAAGTGCAAGTCAGGGTTTCTATGTGGTAGTGTACGAATATCAAGGTAGAATTAATAATTAGTTGAAAATAAAAAAATAAATAAAGTATTCAATATAAAAATGAAAATATAGTTTAGAACGAAAATATAGTTTAGAAGGCAAAGCTAGCTCTTCTTGACGATTTTTATTGGTCACATGTAAGATGTTTGGTCATTTTATACTAGATAAAACATTAAAAATTAAGGATAGGTTAGAAATATATCTAAACATAATATTAGAACAAAATTATATTAGGTAATAGAAATCTTCTTATAAGAGTCTTAGAAAAGGTTCAAAAGATAATTGGTAATTCCAAATAAAAAAAAAAGAAGAAAAATATTTTGATATAATAGAACTTGACTATGCTTGGTTTAATAGCATCTACAAGTAGATACCGGGTTGGAAAATTGATATATTAGGGGTATATATGTATATCACTAGAATAAATTAGCTCTACAAAGAAGAATACACCATTGATATTTGGAGAATATATCTTAAACAAAAAATACTTATACCAATCAATATGCAGAACCCAACATCCAATGTTTACAGGTAGGGAAAACATCGTGATTTGTAATCAGTCATTTTTAGGCAATTCAAACCAGGGCGAGAAGGCCCTATTACCTTGAACATGTGACGAGGGGTGGAATGGGACACTCACTCTAGACTGATATACGAGTGGTACATGAGGGTATATCACGATCCAATTTTGAGTGGGGAATTGTTAGCAGATAATCGGTAAGTTCAAGAGCAGTTGAACACAAAATCTAAAAGGTCCAACGAGTGTTGGAATGAGATAACACTTCATCACTCGTAGTTAGGATTGAGTTACTTGGTCCTGAAACCAGAGAAGTGGTGGACCTTTGCTGGAACCCAAAAAAGTGGGTATTCAGTTAAGCACCAGGTATTCAAACACTAAACCATAGCATGTAACAATCACAAAGGAAAGGTTATTCTAAAAAAAGACATGCTATGGACGAGAAAGTATGCGTCCATCATTTCAGATGAAATGAGCTCTAAAAGAACAATCCCTTATTGTGAACACAAACCTCAGGCAATGGAGAAGAACATGTTCACCTGATGGCACCACTTGTGGGACTTGGCCAGTCTTGAACATTTAAGGGACTGTCTGCAATAGTCAAATATATTGAAACAAATATCAAATGCCTGTGTACCAATTAAATATTGGGTGTTGAATTAATTTGATTGAAAATTTTGGTTTGTGAATCTTGGATAACCAGGTGGCTAGATCTGGGTTGTTATAGTTGGTATCAGAGCCTAGGTTGTGAAACTTTGGGTATATAAAACTAATTTTATTTTTGTTGCATACAACTAATGGCAAGTTCTTCTAGAAAGACCACTATAACTCAACAAGTGACAGTTGCTGAAGGTCCAAGAAAGGGACTCAGAAGGATCATAAAAGAGTCTGAGAGGGTAGCCAAAATTGAAGCACCTCAAAGAGTTATCCTAAAAGAGAAAGAACTGATGCAAGATAAGATGCTCACTTTAGGATAACTCTAGTGCATCCAACGAGTGCTAACTAATTTATTTTCTTGTTTTATCCGCAATAATATGGTACTGTTGATGATTTAGTGGATGCACGTATAGGTAGAACTGGTAAAAGGATCAAGCAAATGATTCGAATACCTCCTCCTGACAAGTTGAGGGCAGTGATATAGGTAAGTTGGGGAATACATGATGAGCATTAGGATATTTGCAAATATAGGACGAAAGATCCTATCGGTAATACACCTGTCCAGCGGTCCATATAGGTGCATTCATGTAGATGCATATAGGGTATGTATGTCATATCTTAATAAGTAATGCAAAATTTTTAATATATATACAATTAATTAAATATATATTCAATTAATTAAAATTATTTTAGAAATAAATTCATACAAAATATCAAATTTTAAAATATACGTAATAACAATAAAATATAATAAAATAAAAATATATATAAGAAAATAAGTAATAATAGAAAATAATATATTTACATGCCAGTTAAGCACTTGACAAGCCACTTGGCCAGGAAGGAGCCAGCAAGTGTGCATGTCCATTACAAGTGTTTAGCTTAGCTCGACCTTCCTTGCTTATAAAATCAACAGGAATATTAAAAGATGGGGATCATATTTGTCTTGGATTGGATGCTGGAAGAAGTATAGATTGTGGAGAAACACAAAAATTATCACTGGTTAGGCTTTGAGATAAAATTCTTATAGGATTATTATATGAGGAAGAAATGCTGCATTGCTTTAGAATGCTTTGTTTAAATCTCTAAGCGTAGAGTAGATATTATATGCTTTTATATTATGTTGCTTTTATGTGTTGTATTTTGCATTCATAGAATACATAGTAGATTAGCTCCATTCATTTTGTACTTGACCGCTCTGATCATCCGCTGGAGTCTCTGCTACACATATCTATGCCGTTAAATTGAAGATAGGCCTCCTTTTATTTATGCTGAGAGATTCAATAGCTATGAAATATATCTTTCAGTGTTGTTTTACAATACTACTCGTCAGGGAATGTGTTCGGGTTTCTAAATTAAAGCTGATAAAAGGAGTATTATGTGTATCTCCTAGAGGAGATTTCTTATTCAAGAGTTTCACAGTAATTGTATTGCATATTATACAAATTTTATTTGTAGTGTTTTATGTTTCGGGAAACATAATGGGTCTAGGAGATATATATTATTTAAGATATCATGGTCATACCAGGCGATGGATAGTTCGAATTTATGACCACCTTGCTAGAGAGGAACCTATGAAAAATTTGATTGTTAGCAATAAGATGCTCACTTTACACTTTTATCAGTAATTTTAAGTTAGAATTAATTGGGGATGGCTCCTTCGTAAAACTTTGTCCAACATAGGAGATGAAGGAATAGTTGCTTTTCGGTTAATGTTTCCTTTTAAATGATGTTGAAAATATTTCAAGCTTCGAACAGTGGCAGTAATGTTCATCGAATTTAGGAAAATAGTATTTTAGGGAACAATATTAAGAAAGGTTGAAATTATTTAGAAATGTATATATATCTTTGATGAATTTTCAATCAAGATAGTCTGTGTTTTAAATGTGAATTGAATTCCTAGTAATATGTAATATGTAAAATAAACACCTAGTATGTACAAGCCTTGATTCATAGAATAAAATTTAGTTTGAGAATTTTGATGGGCGGATGTGAAACCTGCGAGCTTACCCATCTTTTTGGAGTATAAACACATACAAACATAATCCATAGCTTGTATATGAATAAGCTAATAATGATCTCACCATTAACAAAAACCAAATGCTCTAGGATTAAGGCCCTAGGAAATCTATTATGTACTTGGTAAACGTGAATATTTCCAGACCTTTGTTAAACATCCTTGAGTTAAAGAAGTCCATAAGAAGAGTTATTTAACATATTTTCAACAAATTATTTTAATGGACTAAGTGGGTGTAAGAAGTATTCCTCAAAAAAGAAAACAGTTGGTGATAATCTAACATATAATAGAGAAATATGTACAGTGTATACGTTGGGTTATGACCCTTAAGAATTGCAATGCACTAAATAAATCAGATATATTTTGGTAGTTTTATGGGAAATTTTTCATTCTTTATAGTGCCTCGAAAGAAACGTATTGTCTTTACTGTCATCTCCAGATTCGTTTATCAGAGAAGTCTTGTCTCATTATTGAGTATATTGGTGGGTTCATCTCATGTCAATCTAAATCCCAGGAGAGTGCAATGTAAAATTGTTATATTGAATCATACTGTGTTGGGAGACAACCTTTAGTGAAGAAATTCAAGTTTACATTCTTTGATTACGAGTATAGTCTCGTCTGCATAAAGTTTGGAGTTGTCACTTTCTTTTGTAAAACAAATAAAGTGTTTAATTTTAAACCATAGCCCATTTAATAATTTAGACTTGTAAACATTGGAACCAACAATTATATTCAATAAATTTTATATTTAATAATACATATTGATTTTTAGGTATATATAGAATTTTTATATAAATTTTCTTTGGTTTATTTTACTTACGATCTCATTGCGAATCAATTCATGTTTGACATGTCAAACCTTCCCAATTCATATTAGTGATCCGTATTAGTTTTCTATATTAAGTAAAGGAGGATTGTCGTGTGTACACTAATATTTAATATTATTCAGAAAACAAATAGGGGAACTACAACATTATGGAGAGTAAGATCTGCATTTCAAGGATTATTAGATTAATAAAATTATTACTCTTTTTTTTCCTTGTGCCACTTGGTGTGAGTGACCAACATCATTGTAAAAAACATAAAAAACATTATAGCGTTCTAAAAATATGGAAATAAAATAGCATGATTGGATGGGGAAAATATTGTTTCCAAGTGCAAGTCAGGGTTTCTATGTGGTAGTGTACGAATCTCAAGGTAGAATTAATTGTTAGTTGAAAATAAATAAATAAATAAATAAAGTATCCAATATAAAAATGAAAATATAATTTAGAAGGAAAATCTAGCTCTTCTTGATGATTTTTATTGCTCACATGTATGATGTTTGGTCATTTTATGCTAGATAAAACATTAAAAATTAAGTATAGGTTAGTAATATATCTAAACATAATATTAGAACAAAATTATATTAGGTAATAGAAATCTTCTTATTTGAGTCTTAGAAAAGGTTCAAAAGGTAATTGGTAATTCCAAATAAAAAAAAAAGGAAGAAAAAATATTTTGACATAATAGAGCTTGACTATGCTTGGTTCAATAACATGTACAAGTAGATATCAGGTTGGAAAATTGATATATTAGGGTATATGTATATCACTAGAATAAATTATCTCTACAAAGAAGAATACATCATTAATATTTGGAGAATATATATTAAAAAATAAATACTTATACCAATCAATATGCAGAACCCAACACCCAATGTTTACAGGTAGGGCAAACATCGTGATTCGTAATCAGTTGTTTTCAGGTAATTAAAACTAGGGTGAGAAGGCCCTATTACCTTGAACATGTGACAAGGGGTCGAATGGGATACTCACTCTAGGCTAATATGCGAGTGGTACGTGAGGGTATCTCATGGTCCGATTTTGAATAGGGAATTATTACCAAATAACTGATAAGTTCAAGAGCAGTTGAACACCGAAGCTAAAAGGTCCAGCGAGTGTTGGAATGGGATAACACTTCATCACTCGTAGTTAGGATTGAGTTACTTAGTCCTGAAACCAGAGAAGTGGTGGACCTTAGCTGGAACTCAAAAAAGTGGGTATTCAGTTAAGCACTAGGTATTCAAACGCTAAACCATAGCATGTAATAATCACAATGGAAGGGTTATTCTAAAAAAAAAGATATGTTGTGGGCGGGAAAGTATGCGTCCATCATTTCAAATGAAATGGGCTCTGAAAGGACAATCCCTTGCTATGAACACAAACCTCAGGAAATAGAGAAGAATGTGTTCACCTGATGGCACCACTGGCAGGACTTGGCCAGTCCTAAACTTTTAAGGGACTATCTGCAGTAGTCAAATACCTTGAAACGAATATCAAATGCCTATGTACCAATTAAATGTTGGGTGTTGACTTAATTTGATTGAAAATTTTGGTTTGTGAATCTTGGAAAACCAGGTGGGTAGATCTAGGTTGTTACACCATTGCTCCTGAGAGTCCTCTTTGGCATCAAGTTCAGTGCTTTACCTCTAGCTCTGACTCGAGTGCTTCTCATCATCAATAATTTTGATTACAGGGGGTTCTGTTTGAAAAACATAATTCCCCTATTCCTCTATCATTACCCTATCGAATTTTAGTGAACTCTCTCTTACTTCCACTTCTTTATTTTGGATGTTTGACCTGACCACCCCGGATGAGACTACCCTCTCTGGTGAGATTGGGGAGTTTGTGGGCACTTCAATTGCCATATCTATTTGGGTGGAGGCGTTTCATTTTTATACCACCTTGGCCTACAACTATTAATTTTCTACCCTGAGCTGCTGAACCAGTTGCCGTAGCTAAGATACGGTGGCCTCCTACCTCTAAATTATCCTTGCAGTCATCTCTTTAAATCCATAAATCATTGCAGTCATCTCTTTAAATCCATAAAACAGTGTCAGCTTCATGAAATTCTCACTTTTCCTAGTGAGGTCTTCTTTTGTTGGCATATTGAGTTGGTGTTGTAGGCTTGCCGAAGGTTTTGGGTCCTGTGGACTTTGAGCAGCCAAATTATGTAAGGTTTGGGCCATGAATCCAACCTTCGTGTCTTCCTATTCTTCCTCACTTGATAGAATTAGTCGTTGTAGGTACCTCTGGCCACATATATGTTCTTTTTGATGAGCTATCAGTTCAAGGTTGGAGGACTCCGATATTTCCTCTATATAATCGAGCAAAGAAATATGCCCTTCTTCTATAGCATCCAGTGAGGTTTGGGACCATTATCCTTCTTCTTTGACCATTCCTTATAATTTGGCCTCCTACCCTAATTTGATCATTGTCTGCATCTGCACACCAAAATGTTTAGCCCTTGTTATCGAAGAGCCTCCCCTATGTTCCTCAGCATGGCAAATTAGGGTTGTAATTAGCCCATGATGGGCTAGGGTAGAGGCCACTGCTCTCTGGTATCATGTGGCCTCATCCTTCAAGGTGATTTCCAAATAGAATAGTACATTAATATTTTGCCCATGCACTAGGTGATTCAAGAACTGCATGTGATTCACATTCGGGTGTGAGTACTTCCTTGTGCATGTGAAGTATCTCGTAGCCTATTTGAAGAGCTTTCATAGGTGCATTAGAAGTCCTTGCTTTGGGATCCCTACATGGTCGAGTCAAAAATTCACCTACCCGAGCAGCAATTATGTGCATTGGATTGCCATGTCGTCCTTGTATGTGCATTCTCTAGTGAGGGAGAGGCTGGTAATATGAGATATATGCTTTGGAGTGACTGGAATTTCTAGTCTATGCAATTAGGAAACCTCTCCTCTCACAGGGGTAGCAAACTCCTTTGCTTCTTTGATGTCCTGGTTTTGGCTGACCAGGTGACAATAATCCATCCACCTAGCCCCCTCAAACCAATTACAGACTTCACCTCTAATTCCCATAGTGTTGCTAGGCTCATGCTTCTTGAGAACATGGTTCTTTGATCGGCCTCCCATGGTGAATTCTTAGCTTTTTTTTTATTGGTTTGATGCCTTATTATCACAGTAAGGCACCTTCTTATAGATTAAGGTGTCTACCCCCAATGAATTGCTTCTACATTGGGGTTTACATGGTATGCCATCCAAATTGATTTTTGGCATGACGTATTAGGCATGAGGGACCAATTTAATTCTTACATTGATATTATTAGTGGAGAAGCATAACTTATGAAAAATTACATATATATTTAAAATTGGTTGTTTTGTGCATTGTGGAGCATGCTAATTTAGTAATCCATGATAATGGTGATGGCGTATTAAAATTGGTTGTTTTGTGCATTGTGGAGCATGCTGATTTAGTAATCCATGATAATGGTGATGGCGTATTTCCCATGTACTGATTACGTTACCTTGGTTACTGTAATTCTTCACTCGAGGTCCCGTACTAAAAATGTGGTGGATCCTATTGGTTTGGATTAGGATGCATATTTCCTTCGACGATTGGCCTTGGGACATGCAAAAATCATACCCAATGATTTCAAAATATTTTTAGATGCCTTCAGATTTCCATCATGTGAAATGATGATGTTAGCTTCGGCCTCTCCACGTACCATCAAGTTGCATAAGTGTTTTTTTGATTAAATCGATGTGCCTCCTTGAAAAGTAAGTCACCCTTGATTAGGGCACCTACTTGAAGAGTAAGGTGCCATTGATCAAGGCACCTGCTTGAAGAGTAAGGCTCCATTTATCAAGGCACTTGCTTAAGGTGCCATAGTAAGGCACCAAAGTAAGGTGCCATAGTAAGGAACCAGAGTAAGGCACTACAGTAAGGTGCCAGAGTAAGGCATCGTAGTAAGGCGCCTACTTGAACATTTTTTTTTAACTTTGATGCATAACATCAAGGAACCTCATATTAATTTTTTTGAAGGAACTCTTAGGCACATCTAGAGTAAGGCACGTACCTCCAGAGTAAGGTTTCTACCTGAGGAGCAAGGCACCTGCCTCTAGAGTAATGCACATCTTTGAGAGTAAGGCACCTCCCTTTGGAGTAAGGCGCATACCTCTAGAGTAAGTCACCTCTTTGAGAGTAAGGCGCCTACATCTAGAGTAAGGTGTATCCTTGATAGTAAGGCACCTACATCTAGAGTAAGGTGTATCCTTGATAGTAAGGCACCTATCTCTGGAGTAAGACACCTCCTTATCAGAGTAAGGTGCTCTCCCATTGTTGAAAGATTAGTAGAAGCTGATGTATCTGTTGATGCAAGGTTGATCAGGCCTTCTAATTTTTTTTTATTTGTGTTGCATCAATAGCTGCTTTGCCCAAGCATGAGGGTGCATAACTTTTTCTTTGTAGGGAATTAGTACCCACATCCATGCTTGGATAAAAAATATCTCCTCAGAAAAAATATGCAGGTTCATTTATGTTGAGCTGGTCTAGGCCTTGTCTTCGAATATGCCTATTCTTCATACAATCAGGCCATTCTCCTACAAAAATAAAATGAGAAAAAAAAAAAAATTGTAGTTAAACGTAATCTGTGCCTGTTAGGCACTGGATCTTAGGATACCTACAAATTGCATCTGGGTGATGTACCTATAAAACACACCATAATATAAAAGTAGAAAAATGTAGGGTTGGTGCAATCTGTACCTATTAGGCCCTGGCTCTCAGTATGCCTGCAGCTTACATATGGGCACCATACCTGCAACACACATGAAAGGAAAAAACCAAGACTAAATTGTTTTCAGTGGACACTCTCGTATCTATCGTGTTGCCAAGAAGTTGATATGTTTTAATTGGATGGCGTTCCCCATGCCTATTCTAGACTCCACCTTTAAATTCTTGAACATGTGGTATGGACGTAACCAATGGTTGTTAACTATCAAGATGATGTTGTTGCCATCAATTGTATTGATGTGCACAACACTATTTCTAATTAGAGCTCTATCGCCTTGTATGGTTCCATCCACCTCTGCATCAATTTACCTTTACATTCTTAGAACCTGGAGTCATACAATAATACCCAATATCCTTCTTTGAACTGCTTTGACTTAATATGCTATTCATGCCACTGTTTCCTTTGCCTTTGGATGATTTCTATATTTTGCAGGGTGCCCATTCAATATTCGTCCATCTGATTCAACTACTGAAATCTCTCCCTCAATACTTTGTCTAGGATCAGGTTCAGTTCCACTATAGTTCTGAGCATTTTTATTTCAAATTCGATGGACATCATCGCACTTTTCCCATATACTAGTTGGAATAGGGTAAATCCTGTGGTCATTTTCCACGTTGTTCCATATACCCATACTACCTTCGGTAGCCTTGCAACCAAGTATTTCCTATGCTATTGCACAATTTTTATCAGGATGTTCTCTATCTCCCTGTTGGTCACCTCTACTTGTCCATTCTCTTGTAGATTGTAGGGAGTGGTTTTGTTATATCGAATCTTGTACTACCGCATTCGCTCCTCGATTATATTGGAGGTAAATTAGGATCCTTGATCCATTGTAATATCCATGGGTATCTCGAACCTCATGAAAATGTAAGCAAACATGAATTCTACCACCGTTCCTTCCTTAGAGTCTCTCAGCACTTGTACCTCAACCCTTTTGGTGACGTAGTCTGTGCATACAAGAATGTATCTCTTTTTGGTCAAAGGTGGGTTGATTGGTCCCATGAAATCCAAACCCCATTTATTAAATGGTTCTATGTGTACGTGCGATTGAAGGGGTGTTTCATCCCTATGGGTTGGCCTGCCCATCCTTTGGCATTCATCACATTGGCTGGCATATTTGGCTATGTCCTTGAACAACGTGGGCTAAACATACCCAGCTTGTAGGACTTTATACACAGTCCTTCAACCTGCAAAATGTTCTCTACATGGCTCACTATGGCAGGCTTTGAGAACTTCTAAAAATTCATGCTCGGATACGCATCTTCTTACAATTTGATCAAGCCATGTTTTAAATAGGAGGTCATCAATCCAAAAGAAAGAGTTACTCTTTTCTATTAGCATATGCTTCTCTCATGATGAAAGAGTAGAGGATGTTCTACCGATGGCAAAATAGTTGGCAATGTCTGCGTACCATGATGTATGTTCACTAATAATAAAAAAATATTCATCTGATAACTGGTCTTCCACAACTGCATGATCCGATGGTATTAATATGGACAAGAAGTATGCCACTACATTGTCTTTGTCAAGTTTATCTACAATGGTAATATCAAACTCCTACATAAGCAAGATCCACCTGATGATTTTGCCACTGATTGTGAGTTTACTCATTAAATATCAAATAGTTGTATGGTCCATATGGATGAACACCTTGTACCCAGTGATGTAGTGGCAAAATTTTTTTATGGCATGCACTACTATGAGGAATTCCTTCTCTGTCATTGTGTAATTAAGTTTAGCACCTGCTAAATTCTTGTTGATATAGTAGATGGCATAAAATTCCTCACCATCCTTCTACCCAAGGATCACTCCTATTGTGTTAAAATATGACATAGAATGACCCAATTTGGGCCCCATAGGAATGGGGCAGCAGTCAACTTTTCCTTCAACATTTGAAAAGCTTATTCACAGTATTATGTATAGATGAATTCCTTGTCCTTGGAGAGCAATGTGTGTAGGGGTTTGGCGATTTTTCTAAAATTGGAGATAAATCACCTGTAGTACTCGGTGGAGCCGAGAAAAATTCTTACGTCCCTCTGCGTCTTAGGAACTTGATTTTCTTTTTATACACCTTAATCCCTTCTACTAAGATATGGTGTCCCAGAACTATGCCTTCATGCATCATCATGAAATATTTTTCGTTGCTGAGGGACAAATTATTTTCTTTGCATCGCTAGAGCACTCGTTCTAAATTATTCATTGCCTCATCGAAGGTTTCATCGTATATGGTGAAATAACCCATGTAAACTTCTACTTCTTCCCCCATCATGTTCGAGAATATTCTTAGCACTACCCTCTGAAATGTGGCTGGTACATTGCACAACCCGAAGGGTAGCACTCTGTAGGCAAACATTCTGCAAGGGCAGGTAAATGTTGTCTTGTCTTGGTCCTCCTCTCTAATTTGTATTTGGTTGTAACTGCTGAACCCATCTAGAAAGGAGAAGTACTTTCTCACAGATAGCGTATCCATTACTTTATCAATGAAGGGCAACAAAAAATGATCTTTCTTGGTCACCTTATTCAATGATTTGTAGTCGACATTGATTTGCCATTTGCCATTTTTCTTTAGAACCACCACTAATGGTGACACCCATTCACTGTAGGATATAGGGTAGATAAACCTTATTGAAAAAGGTTTTTACAACTCAGCTTTAACAATTTCTTTCATGGCAGGGTTCATCCTTCTTTGTGGCTATCTGATTGAGGCCAACTGCTCTTCGAGGTAGATTTGATGGGTGAAAATTTCTAGGCTGATTCCCTTCATGTCTAAGTACTCCTAGGTAATTGCTTGTTTATGCCTAGTCAAGATCTCTTTTAATTCTATCAGTTGTGTGGGTGTCAATCCTTTTCTAACGTTTAATTTTCCACCAGAATCTATTTCTATTTGCCTGGTGTGGTGATCCTGGGCACCGACCAACGATGATTCAAGAACAATGGGGGAGGACTCTCCTTGGAGGAATCCCATAATGATGTCATATTCATTGGCTTTCTCCTCTAATTACTTCAATGCAATCACCAGTTGTAGCATTGACAGTGACCCATTCTCCTGGTTGTCCCACATGGGTTCTCCCAACATGTCTACGGACTATGCAAGGGGAGATATTGTCAATATTTTGATGTTTTGACCTTTTGAAATGGTCATTTTTCCATCACAAAAGTTGATGTAGGCATCAAATATTGCTAGCCATGGCCTCCCCAAGATGAGTGGGTAGCCACGTAATCCTGGTTTAGACTACAAAACCTAAAATTCCACCAGGTACTCCCATGCATCCAACATCACTATAATATCCTCGAGCATCACTTCTGGTGCCACCGTCGACCTGTCGGGCACTTGCAGCACCATATTGGTGGGCTTAAAATTTATGAGCCTCAACCTATACATAGTCTCCTTTGGCATAACATTGATGGCTACATCCAAATCAACCAAAGTATTAGTTAGAAAATTCCCACCTATCTTTACGATCAAAACCAGACTACCTGGGTCTACATATTTAGTGTGGCATGCATTCTCCATCATCAAGTTGGTCAACTTACCTACTACATTTTTGGTCTGGACCGTTTTACGTCTTGGTTTCTTTAGACATAGCTCCTTTATTGCCTTGGTGTATATAGGAATGTAATGAATAGATTGAAAGAGTGGAATAGTGACCGTTAAGTTCCTCAAGCTAGAAAGGATATCAAACTCAGGTTGTGTCAACTTTCTCTGCTTTTGTAACCTCTTTGGAAATGGAGCTTCTATTTTATCAACAACATGTTCTTCTTCGACCTCCTCTACCAGAGGTGGTTCTCCTATATTTTACTCCTTTTCTACTAGGGGATATGATTATACTCCTAACTGCCTACCTGACCTTAGCTGAATTGGATTACAACAAATATTAAACATCAAATACATCTCTCCTTCTAGTTGGTATACAGGCTGGTTCACCTTGTTATTTGGATTGATCATCAGCTGCATTGGTAGATGTACATGTCTCACTACAGGGAGAGCCGATAGGCTTTGATGTGGTGGAGCCTGCACCATATTCTATGGAGATGAGTTCCAAAAACCATGGTTTCTCCACTACTACCTGGGTTACTAGTACGATATCCATGGGTTCTAGTTGGGAAACGCGGCTCCTAGAGGTACGTTCATCCATGGTGGTGGTCCCCACCACCCTATATTGGGTGGTTGAGGCTGCCCTTATGGCATATAAGGTCCTCCTACAAAGGGTGGAATTCCACCTAGCATATTCCCCCAGGGGGTTGCTACCAATTTTTTTGATTGCCCATAAAATAAGCTTCACTGACTTCAGCATCCTCCATGACATTGGACAGTTGTGGGCATAGTCGAGTCTTATGGTTTTGCTGGAAAACATCACATAATATGACTTTTTTCTTCGGGTATGCATTCCTCACATGCTTCCCTTTGCATTTCAGGAAGAAATAGGCTAACACAACCTTTTTATCCTACTTCTTCTTCTCTAGAAAGAGTGTTTCTAACTACAATGCTAGAGAGGAGAGCATTTCTCTCTTCAGATCCTCCAACATATTACCTATATCCATTTTTTTGATTGAAGCGATTGCTTTCACGGTCCTGGAAGTTGGTTTACCTCTTCTTTGTGAGTAGTTCTAACACAATTATTGGATATCTTCCATTGGGTGCTGGTAAACGTCACCTCTAAAGATTAAGTTGAGAGATTCGAGTGATTCGTTGTTAAGTCCCCTTAGAAAAATACTTCTAAGGACTTGTCACCTAACTTTGTATGAGGGGATCACTATATATTGAAGTTGAATCTCTCCTATTTTTCCTCCAGGGATTCATCCTCCTTTTGCATTATGCTTAGAATCTGTTCCTTGGAGTCTCATGCTCTATCGAAGTCTTGGTACGATTCCAAGAAGAGCCTCTTCATTTCCTTCTATGTGGTGATTTGTTTGTTTTCCAACCTGATAAACCAACGTAGATCTAAGTCATCGAGTGTTGATGGGAAGAATTTCAGCTTCTATGCATCTGATTTATAGTTGAAGGACCTACACATCATATCAAATTTAAATAAAAATAGATCAAGGTCTTCGATTGGGTACCATTTGAAGGTAGGGAGATAGGCAGGGGATATGTTCTTCATTTTAGTTTCTCCTACACCTCCCTCTATTGGTAAACTAAATCTAGTCGAAGTCTCTTTAGCTATTTTTTAGGAAATATGGTCTCTAATGCAGATTCTATAGCCTTTCGATCATTCTAAACCTTTAGTACGAGAGCCTCTAAGTCAGCTGGTGTTATAGTTTGATCCTCTACGACTTTCCATAGCAATTATTATTTGGAAGGTGTCCTTTTGAACAAAGTATTTTGTATAATTTGCTCTTTTTTTGGTCTATGGGATGAGGAAGAGCTTTACACAAAAATAGGGTGTTTACTCCAGTGTACTACTGGTGGTGATTCGGGAGAATCTAACTCAAATTCAAAAAATTTGGCTGACTCAAATTTTTACTAGGGGCTCTATTTTATGAAATGACAATCAGGTCCTCTTTTCCTCAATGGACTCATACAAAGTCAGATAGAAGGTTTTACGATATTACAATTAATCTATTAGTGGCGCTTCCTCGACAATGACACCAAAATGTTGGGGTAAAAACACTAGTTAAATTTGGTCTAATTCTGTCACAACCCTCACATTTAATTTGTCAGACCAGGGAGCTCGTAAAATTTTGAAGTGCCACGGTTAAGGCCAATCACAATACCATTCCTAATATGAGTCTGCTAACCTATTGTTGGGGGTATTTATAAAATGGTATTGATTCATCCACACCAAAGTAAAACCATGCATAAATGAAAGTACAAAAAATTAAATCAAACCACACTGCGTTGGAAATTAAATGAAATTAGTAAAACACACTTTACGTAATTTAAAATAAATAACACACTAAAGCAAATAAGCTAATATAGAAAACAATAAAAGTTAGGGGAGGAATACTAGCTTGGAGTGGGCTCAAGCTCCAGCAGATCCCATCCAGTTGATCACGAAGAAAAAATTCTAATGAAGAAACTCTTGAGCTTTTATTAATAGTGCAGTGCAATGTTTACATATGATAATATTCTCAAAAAAATTACCTCCCTTATTTCAAATAAGTCCATGTATTTATATAACACACACAGGACTTCCTATTACATTGTTGTTATAATAGAAGGCTTGATTATAGTCTAAACTAAGACAATTTAGCTACTGTAACAGGCACACGATAAACAACTTTTCATCTTTTCCCGATGATAGAATGATATCTATGTTGTTCGTGTTCTACTTAATTGAGTGGTTATGCATTTGTCCACTTTAGCTGGGACAACTCATACATTCGACGGTTTTCCAAGAATAGCCTATGTGACATTGAACTGAAGTTTTACTGTGGTCAATGGGATCCTTTGTAGCCATCCGATCAATGTGCTCAATGTTGAGTAAGGCATCTACTTGGAACTTACTTGAGGAAGGCACCTGCTTGATGCCTACTTGAATAACTTGAATAATGTGCTTGCTTGGAACTTACTTGAGTAAGGTGCCTACTTGATTAAGGCACCTACTTGAGTAAGGCACATGCTTGAAGAGTAGGGCGCCCACTCAATATACCTTAGACTCATGAAGTAGAAGCATGACAGGTCCATGTAGGACCTCGACTGAACAAAAGATGATAAAATCAGTAAATATCTACACAAAACACACTTCACACACAAATTAGATAATGCACATAATTTTATTAAATAGATACATAATAATTCATAAAAATATACAACTCCTATTATATTTTTATGCAAAAACCATTAGAAATCATATAAAAATATGAGCATTTCTGATGCTCATCACACACCATTCCATTCCTTGGGAATATTAACAAAGGAAATAAACTCTGAATACCAATAAATTTGAAATATCTGCCAAACCACTAACACCAGATGCCAATGAACATTAAAAAAATTATTAGTATTCAATAAATTAATAATAATCAAAGAGTTTGAATCGCATATTATCTTTCGTCATCCCAGAGCATAACCTTTTTTCAAAGTAAAATAAATAGCAAGGACCTTCATATAATTATTAGTCTACTTCCCATTATAATAGGAAAAAATAAAAGGAGCTGCACCACTACTATCTCTCCCAACACCACCAATACCTGCATGTCCAAGATTCCCTCTAGAGGAGCCATCAGTATTAATCTTAAACACCTCCCAAGGTGGAGGATGCCATTTGCCATCTCTCTACACTTTTTGATTAAGGCCTCTCCTACTGATCGATAAAGAAGAATGAGAGCCATTATCCACTAAACCTAGGTCCTGCATCATCAAAATATTAGACTACTCCAAAGGAAGACTGATATGGCATTTAGAAGAAACAATTTCTTGAATCATACCAATAATCCTCTACCAAGTCTGATAAATAGTTAACTTTCTACCTTGAAAAATTCTTTAATTTATTTCAAGCTAAATCTGCCATATAATACATGAAGGCTCAATACTCCACACAACTTGAATAAATAAAGCCTTAGTAGGAGGTCTTCCTAAATTCCTCTAGAACTCAACAAGAGAAGAGGCATGAGAACAAGACTGTTTCCACACCCTCCACCAAAGATGCCAAGTTTCCTACATAAACGAACACTATAAGAGTAAATGCCCTACATATTTGTCACTATTCTCACAAAGGAAACAAAATGAAGGGCCCTAAAAATATTTCTTTTTAACGTTATCCCAGTTAGGACATTTGTTTCGAGTAGCCAACCACAAATAGAAATTGCATTTGGGTCAAAAAATCTTATTCCAAATCTTTTCCACTAAGGAACCTCCTCATCCTTAAAATGCTACCTATATAAAACATGGTAGCCAGAAGCCACTAAGAAAACCCCTCTAGGATCTGAACCCCAAGCCAATACATCATTATCCTATAAAGAAAAGCACTCCCTAGTAGCCAAAATACAAGCCAACTTTTCTCTATCCTAAATAGAACCACTTGTCGGCCAATCTCTAGGATCTTTCTATTGAACTACCTCCACTTGCCCAACTCTTTTAGAAACTTTATAATCCATCACCCTATACCAAATAGTAGCCAATAAATAATTACATAGCTCCTAAATATGAGAAAACATAGATAAAATTGTAGGGAACCATCCCAAGAATCATTCCAGAGAAGAGCCTTTGAGCCTTTGATATAAATCTAGTACAAACCTTGCTTAACAAGAGATACCCCATTATTAAGGGTATTCCAAATCAAAGAACCTTTAGCAAACAAACAGTATCTAGGTATCTCAGAGTCCACAACCCCATTAAGATAGTTAGAAAAATAATTTTAGCCCAAGCATGGTCTTGAGAAATGTACCATCTCCAATAAAGCTTGACCACCAATGCCTGACCAGAAAGAGACGTCAAACGAAGACATAAACCACCATCTTTTTTTAGTCTAAAAATAGTCTCCCACTTACTCTATTTTGAAGACTCCAGATTTCTAGCCCATAAAAATCTTCTTGACATAGATTCAAGCTCATGAATAAACTAGAAGGAGCGACTTGAATCATGCACCGATAAATATATGAAGCTTGAACCACCGACTTAAAAAGCAATACTCTGCCAGCAAAAGAAAGCCACTTAACAGTCCAATGAGAGACTTTACCCCTGAATTTATCCAAAATAATATTCTAGAAGCCTCGAGGCAGAGGGCCCATAAAAAGAGGAATTCCTAAATAGGTTAAAGGAAGAGCTTCAATATGAAATCAAAGAATTTGAGAAATGTTGGCATGTATAAGAGGATCAGTATTAAAAAAGAAGATGGAGGATTTCCCCTCATTTATCTTCTTCCCAAAAGTAGCCAAATAAATATCTAGATATATTCTAAAATTAGTTGCTTCCCTAATAGAGGCAAGACCCATCAGAGCAGCATCATCCACAAATTAAATATGAGAAGATGCAGATAAACTATTATCTCACCTCCAACCATGAATCAACCTCTGACTAACATGCAATTTGAGAAGTCTACCCAAGCCCTCAACCATAATAATAAACAAATAAGGAGACAAAGGATCCCACTGACATAAACCTCTCGAATCCTGAAATAGAGTAGAAGGCTCACCATTGATAAGGATAAAATAGTATGGAGATGTAATACAACTCATCACCCAACTAACCCAGTTGGATTTGAAACCAAAAGTAAGGATAATTTTACTTAAGAAAAATAATTTAACCCTATCATAGGCCTTAGCCATATCCAATTTTATAAACATAGCTTTTTATTTAGAAATTCCCATAGAATGAATGGCCTCATCAGCAATAGCCACACCATCAAGGATTTGTCTACCCACCACAAAACCTCTCTATTCATCAAAAATAACCTTACTAAACCAAGGCTTAAGTCTCTCAACAATCAACTTGGAGATATATTATACACCACATTACATAGTACAATAGGTCTAAAAATATCTAGAGATTTGGTTTCTTCTTGCTTAGGAATAAGCACCAAGAAAGTAGAATTCATAGCTCTCAACAATTGTTTAGTTCTGAAATATTCTTGCACTAAGATAAGATGTTAGGTTGTATGCAATAATAATAAAAGTAATGTAGCATGAACATATCATGAGAGTGTTTGATTAATAAAGATAAGATATTAGGTTGAACTTCTCAAATTCCATATCCACTTGGTTAAATATAGCAATGTAATATGCAATGTAGTTTAGATAAGAGGATATATTAAAAATATTAAATTCTAATGCATGAATGATTTAAGTATCTACATTTAAGTTTTCGTTAGTCATGATGATAATAGTAAAATGGATATATGGTGTCTTTATAACTTGAAAGGATAAGGAGGAAATAAATGCATTCATATCTACTAGACAAAAGAAGAGGGTGGATTATTATCTATAGTACAAGATATTATGTTGATAGATAATTGCATTTCATGGTGTATGCACCAAGAAAGTAGAATTCATAGCTCTCAAAAATTGTTTAGTTCTGAAATATTCTTGCACTAAGATAAGATGTTAGGTTGTATGTAATAATAATAAAAGTAATGTAGCATGAACATATCATGAGAGTGTTTGATTAATAAAGATAAGATATTAGGTTGAACTTGTCAAATTCCATATCCACTTGGTTAAATATAGCAATGTAATATGCAATGTAGTTTAGATAAGAGGATATATTAAAAATATTAAATTCTAATGCATGAATGATTTAAGTATCTACATTTAAGTTTTCGTTAGTCATGATGATAATAGTAAAATGGATATATGGTGTCTTTATAACTTGAAAGGATAAGGAGGAAATAAATGCATTCATATCTACTAGACAAAAGAAGAGGGTGGATTATTATCTATAGTACAAGATATTATGTTGATAGATAATTGCATTTCATGGTGTATGCTAAATGTATGTGAAAATAGAGGTAAATAGAATTGATAGACATTATTTATTTCTTTTGATAAGGTGAAATCCTTGTATTCATTTTTAACTTGCTTTGTAGACTTGATTACTTTACACTTCTAAAATATTAGGATTAATTCCAATACAACATCCATAATTTGTTATCATTTTAAACAAGTATTAACTACTTCATGAATTTTTTTTTTAAAGTATAGCATTTGTAATTACTATCATAAAAATAAAATATATTTGATAAACCATTTAACCAAATCTTTAACAATTTTTAACAATGAATCTTTAAAAAATGACAATGATTAGGCTTGTTCAATTAAATATTTCAAAATATTAAGATATGAAAGATTATAAATATATACTATATTATAAATCTTTACATCAATATGAATTGGACAAGAGTTTTCATGTGATAAAATGCATACAAATATATATATATAGAGAGATATATATTCTCCTAAAAATCATATTACATCCTGAAAGGCCCAACCATAAAATTTGGTGATATGCTAGGTTTTACACTTCCTTCTTCTAACAATTAAAGGACATCCTTAGACATCTAGCATATTTTTAAAAGAAACCTTAAATAAATAAAATAATAACATTTCGAACTTTAATATATAATAATTTATATTATATAAATATTATAATAATTTTTTTTTTTTTTTGACGAGGAACCTTTTATATACAACATATCTGCAACATGTGAGGGGAGAGATTTGAGATTTGAACCTGGGCCTCTCGATAACTAGAGAGTTTTAACTACATTATAATAAAATTTATAAATCATATATCAAGGATATATTTATGAGACCCCTTAAAGCTTTTCAAGACTTCTATAAGTTTTTAGATTGTTATGACAAGTTTAACATTTTAAATTCCTTTTACAATAGGCTTTTACAATATAAAATGATGGGGATTGTAAAAGGATGGGGTAGTGCATACCTGATTGATAAATCATTAGAGATCTATTTTCCCTATGTCTTCTTACTATTTATTAAATACTTAATTATTTTTAATGTAATTATATAATATTTAAAGCATTATCGATCAATGATAAAGGAAATACAATGATAAAAGGAATACAATCATATAATTATAAATAAATTGAAATCAATAGATCGTGATAAATAATTTATTAATAATAGTATTATTTAATTAAAAATAATAGATGTACCAACTCTCCTATCTACTAAACAAAAAAATTATTTATTAAAATTATACATTAATATAATTATATATAATATAAATAAGTTATGTTTAAATCTTATTTAATCAATTAACATTATATAATGTACTTAAAATTAATTAATTATTATTTTAATTTAAAATATTCATAAGAAATATAAAATGTAAGAACATTTTAATATTGTATTAAGTTTATTTATAAAGGTTATTTTAAATATTATCCTTCAACAACCTATTCTAGAGTAACAATATGTAATGTTTTTTAGATCAATGTTTGTTTTAAATTAGTTATATAAAATTAAAAAGGCTTCACTTAAATTACATTATATTTTTTATTTGTTTGTGTCATACAAATGATGAAAATTTTGGATGTTGGTAGAGGTCGACCCAGGTTCCTTTTTTTTCTATGTCCATTCTACACATACAAGGTGCGTCTGGGAATGTCCTATGAGTTATTAGAGGCCGAAAAAACTCCATTCCCTTTATGCCCACTTTGTTGATACTCAAATGACTGTGTTATTCCCCTATCAACAAGTGTAGCTCTTAGTCTTTATAGCTCTTGGTATTTATGAGGGGTCATGGCTGGGAGGGGACTGTTCAGCCTTATGTATTGTAAGGGTTTAATACACTAACCACAAAATTTAGTTTCAAGTCGTAGGGGTTTATCACACTAACCACAAATTTTAGTTTCAGGTGAGACAATACAATGGTTTGGGTTTTGGTTCTTCTTCGTGAAGTCCAAGGTTCAAACTGTAGCATGGGCATGTTAAACATGCGAGGGGGTGGGTGTGTGATGGTTGTGTGTTAAATTCCCTATTGATAAGCATAGCTCTCAACTTTATGAGAGGTCATGATTGAGAGAAGATTGCCCAGCCTTGTGCGTTGGGAGACTGCCCAACCTTGTGCATTGGTCATAGGGGTTTCTCACACGAACCAAATAAAAAATAAAAAAAATTACATTATGACTTTTGGTTCTTCTAATCACATGGAGATGACCCTATTGTCATATAGTGTCCAATAAAATTTAAATTTAAGTCTTCTTAAAGATCTATATATTTAACTTAAATTTGTATTTTTTAAACTTATAAAAACAGCCTAAGCATATACCTTTAATACTTGAATTTAACTTGGATTTCAACAAGAGAACTCAATACCTTGACGAACTAAACTTCTACAATTGAATATTAATCTAAGTTTTAATGCAATAAATGTTTTGAATATATTTTAATAATTTAAATAATTGTTAACAATAGGCCGTCCCATGAATTGGATTATGTATGTACACGATGCATCTAAGTTAATATGGTCAATGGTATTGAAAATAAAAGACCAAATATTTTTCATTCGAGGTTGGAAGGAGAAAGTGAGAGGAGGTATTAATGTGGAAAGAGAGGTTTGAGTTTTTAAAATGAATATCAAAATAACTTTGGATACTGTTTTCCGCATTGATTGGACAAGAAATTACATTGCATTTATAGATAATTGCATAGCACGCATACATGGATGTTGTTTTCCGCATTGTTCGGACAGGAAATTACATTGCATTCATAGGTAACTGCATCGCACGTATTGTTCGGACATGGACATGAACCATGCATAGGTAAAGCATAGTTTTAGTCTTTTAGATACCATGGTATAAATTAGAAAGCGTAGCCCACAACAAAGCGTATTTATGCATATTTCCATTCATACATGTAATGATAAGTGATATATATACAAACTAATATATTTTGCTCACAGAAAAATTGTTTTAGATCCCACGAAAACCCGTCTTTTGATCTATATCGGACGAGTACTTTTCAAGGCGGAAGAAAACGTGGAGTTGGGAAGAGAGACGACAATAAAATGAAGGCATGATGGACTAGTCTGGTTGGAGGAGACAGATCGTTACGGTGATAGGTAGCCGCATCACAGCATGCACGCCGACGATACATCCACATGTGTCTCTGTTTTTGAGTGAAGCCTTAATAATATCGCCACCAGCATGCTATAAAACAATACACAGAGCAGAAAGCCAGGCAAAGCAATAGAGTTCAAGTTCAATCCATTTATTTCCAATGGAGAGAAAGACAAGGAGAGCGTCCCTGTCCATGTTATTGATAGTGTTATGGTGCATAGCGGGGATTGGGATGGGGATGGCGCAGAGGCAGGAGGAGCAGGAGAGGCAGGAGCAATCATCATGTCGAGTGAGGACTTTAAGAGCTCGGGAGCCATTGGAGACGATAAGATCAGAGGGTGGCATGACAGAGTTGTCCACTCGCCAAGACACTGAAGAATTGAACTGCGCTGGCGTTGAATTCGTGAGGGAGACCATCGAACCATACGCCATGTCGGTCCCCAAATTCTGTAACACACCTACAATCGGATACGTAACGGAGGGTGCGTATTTTTTTCTTCTACTTTGCTTCTTTTTTTATTTGTGTCTGTGTATTTTATGCAGCTAATCTAATCTAAACTAATCCATTTCTCCACCGGCAAATTGCGCATTGGACAGGCGAGGGTATGCTGGGCGTGGTGATTCCTGGTTGTCCAGAGACTGACCGCCGGGCTCCTTTCATAGAAGAAGGAGAATGCGAGAGGACGAGGAGAGGAAGAAGAACAAGAAGAGAGGAGGCAGAAGAAGAAGAAGAAGAAAGAGAGCATCGGCAAAGAGAAAGAGGAAGACGCGGAGAAGGGGAAGAAGAGAGGCTGAGCAGGAGTGAGCGTGAGCGTGCGCGCGAGGAGAGCTCTCAGAAAGTGAGACGAGTGCAGAGAGGAGACGTGGTGGCCATTCCAGCAGGCGCTGCTTACTGGATCTACAACGACGGCGACAGGCGTCTCCGAATCGTCGCCATCGTCGATTCGTCCAACCATCAGAATCAACTTGACAGACGTTATCGGGTAAGTCATCATTGTCATATACCTTATGACTTGACGAAAGAACGAATGAATATATAAAATATTGGATATTGAAAATTGAAACTCTTATGTAGCCCTTCTACTTGGCGGGATCACCTGCAACTCGAGAGAGGAGATCGGGCGGCAGACGAGGGGAGAGAGAGGGAGAGGAGGAAGAGGAAGAAAGAACGTTGGGGGGGAATATGCTGGAAGGTTTCGACTCCAACATTCTGGCTGAGGCGTGGGGAGTCCATCCTGAGACGGCAAGAAGAGTTCAAGAGAGTTCTCGCAGGCAACAGAGAGGAATCATTATCAGAGTTGGACAGCGTCAATCTGGTCGCCAGAGACCAGCTTACGCTAATAAGGAGGAGGAGCAGCTGGAGGTGGAGAACACTGGAAACTTTTACAACCCCAATCCAGGTGGCAATATTCCAGGTCTAGCTGGAGCGCAACAACAAGCATACTGCTCCATGCGTCTCCGCCACAACGCTGACGACCCCAACGACGCTGACGTGTACGTTCCAGAGGGTGGACGGTTGAATACAGTTAACCGCTTCAAACTTCATGCTCTCGCCCACATAAATTTGGGAGCCGAGAGAGGCGTTCTGCGTCCGGTAGGTACCAACTTCACCTCAACGTGAATGTCAACTCATACCTATTGTTTATTTATGATGTTATATTTACCTATTTGGCATTGACATGAATTGCATTGCAGGAAGCCTTGTTTGCTCCATCGTGGCATGCGTGCCATGCAATCCTGTACGCCACGAGAGGCGAGGCCCGAATTCAGGTGGTGGAAAACAGAGGTCGAAGGGTCTTTGACGGAACCGTACGCGAAGGCCAGTTCTTAGTAATTCCTCAGTTTTACGGCGTCACCAAGAGAGCTGGGAACAGGGGTTTCGAGTGGATAACCTTCACCACATGCCACACGTAATTCTAATTCTCACTATGCTATTACTATTCTTGCAATTGTGTTGTTTTGGTGAGACTTGGAACTATAGATATATGGATGACTCTGTTGACATATAACATCATGATTCATTATTCATGTTGATGTGCAGTCCCTTCCGGACGAGCTTGACAGGAAGGTACTCAGTGTTCAAGGCAATGCCACAGGAAGTGGTGATGAACGCGCTTAACGTCAGCTGCCGCCAAGCTCTGGATTTAAGGTGGAATCGAGGACATGAGCTCGATATTCTCCCTCCACTTCGACCCCGATCCACTCGCCGACTCCCAGTCAGTCTCAGTTAAAACATATCATATCACGATATGCTCCTAGTATTTTAAAATACCTCTACTCTCTTATCTACCCACTACCTGCTGTAAACATCGAGAGGAGGTTCTTTATGTAAGTTCCATTCCTCCTCTCTTATAAGTGTAAATAAAAGTTAAAATAAGTTGTTTCTCGAAGAGACGAAGTGCATCCTTCCTCCTCCTTCCAACCTCTGTCTTTTAAAAAAAAAATTACAAACAAGAAAAAGATTGAAGGAAGCCATGTCTAATCATTGCCATTGCCTATTCAACTCACTCGTTAAGGAAAGAAAGACGACGGAGACAACAAACACAGAGATGAATGAGTGATTAAATAAGAGTTGCTCATCAAATAATAAAAAATGTATGTTATGACTAGGCTTGGCCAAACAATTTGGAAGAATCATAATAGAATTTTAAAAATGTTATGGCTAAACTTATCAAATAATTTGGAAGAATAATAACATCTTCATGATCTAGTGTGATGAAAAACTTAGGTTACCAATAGCGATCTAATCATGAAAACATCAATAAGGCCTGAATAGTTATTTACTTTAATTTGAATTAAGTAAAACAATATAAAAATAGTTTAATACTATTATAAATTTTTTACACTTATATTAGTATAATTTTTTTTGTTCTTTTTCTTTGAATTTCTATAAGATAAAATATTAATAAAAAAATAAAAAAAATCACATAATCTTTATATAAATTACAAAATATATATATATATATATATATATATATATATTATATATATAAAAGTTTATATTATAAATTATATTAAAATTAAAATATTATCCAATTCACTAGCAATTCGTTGTAGGCATCCTATAATCCATACTAAATTTATTTTAAGCTTTACTTAGTAGTGAAATTAAACTCATAATGTAATCTAATTTTGATGGGTTTGGTACTGTAATTAATATTATCCTTGAAAATATGTAATTTATTTCTAATCAACATTATAGTATATAAAACTTATAATTATATTTTACTGCTTATCATAATGCACACAAATATTTGCATGTACTTTATGTTATTTACTAGAAGTATAAGTAATCCATGATATAATTTCTAGCTATAAGTAGTTCATTACTAAGGCCTACTTGGTTCAATGAATATGATTGAATATATATTTTTTAAATAGTACTACTACATTAATATAGAATAATAATTTGGATGACATTCATAATTGTATTAGCTTAAAATAATAAAACTTTATATACAAGATATCAAATTGATTGTAAAATAGTTCATAAATTATAAAATATGTACATATTTGATATTATTTCTTTTACAAAATAATTTCCAAACAATAAGTGCAATGTCATGCAACAAATATCTATTTTCATTTTTTTCATTATCATTATGATAGTGAATAGAGCACCCTATGGATGATTACACCATTGATAATAGAGGATGGAAAGGTAGAGAAAGAAAATGATAATTTATGAAGCATGGAACATGCATACTTTAGAGTGAGATCCAACAATGGAAAAATGGTATAACTACAAAGAACCATAAATTTTGTGTATATTATAGATTTATGACATATCTTTAAAAAATTTAATTAAGGAAGAGTCAAAGAAGGAAGTCATGGCAACAAGGGAAAATTTAGTTGGACTAATTAATATAATTTAGAGGTGTTTTTAAGGAGACATCTATGGAGGTCAATCAAAGGAATGGAAGTCAATGGATAATAAATAGATATTATTCAATGGATAAAAAATAGATATATTCAAACTCTTGTGAGGTAAAATGACCTAAGAAATTGTTAAAATATGTATTATCACATCATTTACTTGAAGTAGATCTTAAAAATACACAATAATGCTTCTAGTTTGGTGCTTTATATTATGGTTATAGGCATGCAATAAAATTTGGTGTTGGTGATGATAGTGACAAGCATGATATGAAGTACCTTGTCATGAAAAATATCTAGGCAAGGTATATTTAACTTTAAAATACATATCATTTTGGTTGATGTATTTTTCAATATTTGTATAGGTGGGATGCATATATGAATTTTTTAAAAACATAGTTTTCAATAATAATTGTATTATCTCTCACATTATACTAATATTAGAAAAATAAGTTTTTTTCTTCTATATGTTTATTTCTATGGACCTAATTATCTAAAATCATAATGAAAATTTAAGTTATATTGCTTTATTTAAATAAAGCACTATGCTCTTTTAATATAACTAATAAAAATAGTGTTGTGAATATTATGTTGTTGTTGACATATCATGTAATGGTTATAAGGATTATAAGTAGTTGATGTAGATCAAAGAATCTTAAGATTACATTATTCATGGTGCTTAAATAAGCACATAAGATGTATAAAAATGGATGACAACTAGCTATCCAACAACAAGCTAAACATAGCATAACCAACTAGATAAGATAGCTAACATCCTAACCAACCAATAAATATATCACACTGGAATAACAACATGAGCTAGCTAGAAGAATCCAATCTAACTAAAAGCTAACAAATGTGAGTTGTAAGAAGCTTCACATAATACAAACATAGACCTAAAAATATGAAGCCTAAAAGAATATAAATTAAGCCTAACTAATACATTAAGCCTAATACATACATATCATGTGTGGTCCTCATCATCCCTCTCTACCATAGAAACATTGGACTCCAATGCTTTCAAAAGGAAAGAAAAATTATGAGATATTTGATGATGTGGTATCTAGTAAGCCTAGTGTGGAAGCTGACCACGATGGACGATGTGGTAGGAAGTGGAAGACCCCTATCATGTTTGATGAGTCTTCATGTCAAAATGTGAACCACTCTAGACTAAAGACTCTACAAGTTCTAGATAAAATATGTTGCCTTATCTTACTTCTTTTGAATATAAATAGTAGCAAAAGAAGACAAAGATAAATCTAACTCATATGGTACCAATGACTAAAGCCCAAGGTAAACCTCAAAGAGGGAGTGTCCAATGGATGTGTGAGCGAATCTATTGTAGACATGCTCAATGCGAGTGAGACTCAAATCCCACTTTGCTAGAGAAGTATGATGATAAATGTTCAAACATTGAACAAGAGTATGATTAACCACTTCAGTCTACCCATTTAACTATGGATGGAAAGCTATGGAGAAGTTAAGAGAAACTTTTAAAATATTCTACAATTACTACCAAAATGACCTACAAAACATGAATCCCTATAAGATATAATATTGGTAGGTAGACCAAAATAATTTCATATTATCTAAAATATAAGTTAGGCTAAGTTAGGTGTTGAACTGGTCTTTTTGCACGGAATGAACTTAGCCATATTATTAAATCTATATACAACCACAAACACACAAGCATGCTATCAAATTTTTAATAGGAAACCACTTAACAAATCCATGGAAATGCTTTCCCAAGGATAAGAAGGAATGGGTAATGAAACACTCAAACCCAATTTCCTATTTCTTGGCATGGAGAAACAAAAAATTGCACATTTTTTTGCATGTGAGGCTAATAGAAAAATCATTGCAAGTGATGAAGAGTATTGTATTTCCTAAAATTTCCATCATAGAATGTAGAATGTACCTCTTTGAGAAGAGACAATCGTTGCTCTTGAGGTACACAAAGTTTATCCAACTTATATAAAAATCCACCCTTCAAATGATAATATTGAAAAGGACTTAGATTAGAAGAAGGATGTAAAATATATTGGTAAACAATGCCAAACTCTGAATCAATAGGATATTGGGTAGGCCAAGTTTGGAAACCAATGTGAGAAGTAGTCATTACTATCAATGCAAAAGTTGTTAAAGGGTGACTCAAACAATTTGCTATAGTGTTACTACTTCCTTTTTTGTACTTGATCACTAAGTGAAACTACTATAAATAGGTTTCCCACTTCATATGACATGTTTTTTCAATATTTTTTTGATATTGTAGAAAATTAAGGGCCAGGTGATCAATATGTATAATAATATATTTACCAAGAAGGTAATATCTCCAATACTTATAGATTACACCAAGTCATATAAATATTTATCATAGATGGAATAGTTTAGTTTGGTTGTTGAGAATGTCTTATAATGATAGAACATTGGATGAAAATTTTACTTTAATACAACTCCAAGGGTAAACTATGAGGTATTTGAAGAACACAAGCTTATATTGAGAGGGGGGTGAACAGTATAAGACCACTTTTTACTTTTCTTTCCCAATCAATATTATGCAATGTATAGATAGCAATATCAAAAATAGTAATCAAAGCAATGCATAAAACACCATACACAATAGAGACACCACAATTTACGTGGTTCACCCAATGTGGGCTACTCCACGGAGAAAATATTTCACTAAAATTTTCTCAATCAATCTCTTGGGAATCCTTTCCCTATTACAATATTTATGGACCTCTATCCAAAGGAGATACCAATCCCCTAAATCAAGTTCATGGATCTCTATCCATAGGAGAACTCCTTCTCCTCTACTCTGGATGGTGATCCTCTAGAAGACTACTACCTCCATTGCACTGGCTTGTGGATCTCTCTCCACTGAAGACTCTTATCCCCACTTAGAAGACCTATCCTCACTGCCTTGGTTGATGGATCTCTATCCACTGGAGACTATTGTCCTCTCTGCTCTATCACCTCCAAAGATCTATCTCAAATTTACACTAAACATAGTCCTTAGTTCTAGCACAAATATGCTCAATCTCTGTCTCTGGTCTGGCACAAACTTATCCTCAAATTTGCACCAAACTCTGCTCCATAAGTCCACTCAGAACTTGCTCAATTCTGCTCAACAAGTCCACTCAGAACTTGCTCAAATATGCTCAACAATTCCACTCAGAACTTGCTCAAATCTGCTCAACAAGTCCACTCAGAACTTGCTCAATCTGCTCAACAAGTCCACTTAGAACTTGCTCAAATCTTCTCAACAAGTCCACTCAGAACTTGCTCAAATATGCTCAACAAGTCCACTCAGAACTTGCTCAAATATGCTCAACAAGCCCACTCAAAACTTGCTCAAATCTGCTCAACAAGTCCACTCAAAACTTGCTCAAATCTGCTCAACAAGTCCACTAAGAACTTGCTCAAATATGCTCAATAAGTCCACTCAAAACTTGCTCAAATATGCTCAACAAGCTCACTCAAAACTTGCTCAAATTTGCTCAACAAGCTCACTCATAACTTGCTCAAATATGCTCAATAAGCTCACACAAAACTTAACCAATCTCATAGAAACATAAAGAGAATTGTTAGAGACTCAATATGTTCTACACTCAATGCTCAATCAACTCAAATCAGAATATAGAATAGTTTGTCTTATGGAACTTGAACAATCACTTCATACAACCACTTGACTAGGCTCAACCAACTCTACTCAACCAATCACTTAATAAAACACCCCTTTCTCACAAACCCTAGTCCAAGCATATAACCTCCAACTCAAAATATTTCCAACAATGCTCAACAACAAATCTCACATAACAATGATACTCATGTTCTTTTCAAACCCTAGTTCAAGTTCTTTGCATAACAACTCTCTTCAACAACAATGCTTATAAAACAATCTTCACATAACAATGATACTCATGTTCTTTTGCACAACCCTAACTCAAGTTCTTCACACAACCAATGGCTTCAACAACTATGCTTATCAAACAAGGTTTTAACCACACTTCTTTATTCTAGAAAACCTTGAAGCAATTACTCAAACACACTCAAAAGGAAACCCTAATCAAGTCCTTTTCACTCCAAACTTATTTTCCAAAAATTAAACAATCAACTCAACCAAGGAAGAATTTGCCCATACCTTTTGTATTGACAAGGAGTAGACCACACAAATCTGCCACACTCACAATCACTTCTTTGCCAATCTCAAGAGAGGTTAGAAGATAATAATTTTCTCAATGAATCACAATACAAAATGATATCAAACAAAATACACCTTATCACTCCAACTTAAAAATAATATCCAACACCTTCATAATAATCTCTTTGGCAAAAGTCCCTTTAAAAATAAAATCAACACTCTTAAAGTCTTACTCCTCCAATATGCAAATATAATAATTAAGACTTTATTTAAAAATAAAATCAAACTCCTTATAACTCCAAATTTTATTAAAAATAATTTCCAACAAACACCAATTTTCAACTAGCAACCCTTTCAACTATTTCCAACTAGCAACCCCTTTTAACTCCCAACTTTAGGCAATATTAAAAATAATCAAAATTTAATTACCTTGCCTTTGGAGGGATTCGAACCCTCAACGCAGCCCACGACCAATGCCTTAGCCACGGCTCCAACCATCATGCGAGCTATGCACTCGCTTGGAGTGTGGAAGCACCACGTGCTTCAAAAGTATCCCCGCCTTGCGTTTTGCAAAACGTGCACCTCGCCTTTGGCGCCTTCAACCCAACACAACTGCCAAGCACAACCACCGTGTTTCGAACGCTGGTCTCCTTGCGTCCAAGCACTCTAGCCACTGCCCTCTTGCCACTAGGCCACGCTGCCCGGATGGCTTCCAACTGATCTGCACCTTTCCTTTTATCTCTATTCGTTGGCATACACAAACACGAATTTCGTAATCTTTTTCACGAGCTCCAATTCACATGCAATTTTTTCGTTCGAGCAAGGATAAAAATTAATGCCCCTTGGGCATGGTTTATATAATAATTTCCACCTTTGTTTGAATACGTCGGTACTTCAAATTTTCTTTAAACCACGTGACGTCGACGCTTCGAATTTCTTCCAACTATAGAACATGGGCGCTTTAGACTTTATTAATTTATAATTTATTTAAATTATTTTGAATTTAAATATTATAAATTAATTCTTTTAGAAACCTTTGGGCTTATTAAGTCCTTCTCATTGCATAACTTGGTATAAGTAACATTTATTTATAAAATTTAAATTCACATTGAATTTAAATAATTTATAAAATAAATATTATATCTCCTTTTTAACTTTGCAATAAGCCTCCTTAGGTTTTTATGAAACACCTTTTAAACTAAGCTTCCATATAAAATTAAAATATTATGGAGCCCTTTTGCCTTTAACTTTTGCATTGATTCTCTTGACCTTTGGTGTTATTTGAAGCTTCTTCCTGGATATCAAATGACAACCTTGACAACTTTGTTTCTTGATGAAGTCCTTGACATTAATGATGACTTCATCCGGTGACATCAATGACAACTTTGACTTAGGGACTCAAAATGTCCAACAATCTCCCCCTTTGTCATTGATGGCAACCCAAAAATTTTTACCGAAAACTTGACTTCTTCTTCTGTGACATTGCTCCCCCTAGCTCAATGCTCTCTTCAAGTATCAAGTCTCTCCCCCTTACTCAAATCTCTCCCCCTTTGACATCAATGGAAAAGGGTCACCTTTGGGGCTCGGGGCTAAGAATGAGCCTCTTAGCTTAGCCCCTCCCCCACCTCCTTTTGAGGTGGTTAATTCTAGGGTGGGAGTATTTCTACTCCTAGAAAGCATTGTTCTTTACCTTTATCCTCTTTTCTTCTTATCTAATTTTTTTGATTCCTTTGACTGTTTCTATCCATGTCCATGTTCCTATCCATGTCTACATTCTTGTTCATGTTCCTATTCCTATTCATATCCATGTTCCTATTCTGTTCCTGTTCATATCCATGTTTCTTTTCATATTCTTGTTCTGTTCATACTTGTGTTCCTATTCCTGTTCATACCTATTTCTGGAATATCTGCTCTACACCACTTTGTTGTGTGACCATCATTATTGCACTTATAACACTTAATGTTATTATTCCTTGGAGGTGCAAATGTCTTAGGATTTCTCCTAGTGAAGCCATATCCTCTTTTGTCATGAACCCTACAATTCATTGCCTTGTGACCAAACTGATTACATGAGTAGCAATACCCATGGAAAAGTTGTATGTTCCCATATTCCTATCTTTCACGTGTCCTGCACTATGAAGCCATGTGCCCAAACCTATGACATGAAAAACATCTTCCATTGAAGTTTCCTTGTCTTGACCTCATTGGTCTCTTAGTCTCTCTTGACCTGTTCTGATTGATGTTCCATTTGTATCTTCTCTGTGCATTGTTCCTATCTTTGTTGAACTCTCTATTGTCCAACTCATCCTCAGATGTCTCACTTTATTTTACACTATCTTCTTTTAAAGTATCTTCATCTGAAGTTTCTTCTCCTCCAAAACTTGAAGTTGACTCTCCTTCCCATTTCTTTTGAACCTGTTCAAATCCAAGACCTGTTTTCCTTGATGTAGTCTTTTGTGTCTTGATGAACTTATCCAAGTTCTTTGAGCTATTTTTAAATCCTTTCATCTTGATCTTGGAGTCCTCTAAATATTCTTTTAGTAGTGCCACTTCTTGTGCTAACTTCTCACATTCCAAGATCTTTGCTTCTAACTTATCTTTGAACCTCTTTGCCTTAGCCTTTGATTTTTCTAAATCCTCTATGAGCAATCTTCTCTCTTCATCACATTCTTGAAACTGAATTTCAAGTTTAGAGTGTTGCTTTCTTACCTTCTTTACCATGTCAAGGGCATATATAAGTTCTCCCTTGAGATCATAACCATCCTTTTCTGAATATTCCTCTATTTGTTTACCTTTGTCCATATTTTTATTTTCTGTTGGCTTGTCTTCTATAGGATCACTTACTTCTTCTTCTAATGCCATTAGAAGATTTTCATCTGGTCCTTCAAGTGCATTCTCATACTCATCATCACTGAAACTATAACCATCCCTTGTACAATCATATTCAAGATGTCCAAAGTTACCACATCTAAAACACTTGAGAATTACTGGAGTTTTCTTAACTTGCTCTTTTTCTTCAATCATAAATAGGACTTCATCTCTATCATTGTCTGAAAAACTAGCATCACTATCACTTGAGTACTTACTTGCCTTATCTGCATAGTAGCTCCTTTTTTGTCTTTGGAAGAACTTATTTCCTTGTCTACTTTGTCCATCCTTGCTTTTATTTTGGTGCCTATATCTTTCTGATTCCCTATACCTATGATCCTATTTTTCTTCACCATTGTTGTTCTTGGGTTCTTGAAAATATGTTGCAAAATATCCATACTTTCCACAATTGAAACACTTAATAGATCTTAGATCTCTGGATCTTCTGGAATCTTTATCTCTTCTACCATAATTAGCTTCTTCATCACTGGATGACTCACTACTTGATTCTGACTTCTTACCCTTTGTTTTCTTGATTGCTTTGAATGTTGCTTCCTTCTGGGGAATATGATATTTTGTTCTTATCTCAAATACTGTGAGCATACCAAGCAACTTATCTCTTGTCAAGGTATCACCATCCATTGACACTTCTATAGCATAAACCTATTCATTGAATATTTTTGGAAGAGTTCTTAAGACTTTATCACAAATATCTGATTCATCAATCTTCATTCCAAGTCCTTGCATATCATTAACAACCTCATCAATTCAAATTAGATAAGCACTAATATTTTCCTCTTCGTTCATTCTTAATGCTTCAAGTTGTCCTTTGATATTTCACATCTTTGATTTCTTGACACTTTTATCTCCTTCATATATATTTTGCAATTTATCCCACATCTCTTTTGTAGTTTTACAATGCATAACTTTCATAGACTCTATTCTACGCAAACCTCTCACAAGTGCATTCATTGCTTTTGAATTATAGTGCTATAGAAGCTTACCTTCCTTATCTGTAGGAGGATTGATTAAGGGATCGTATCCAAATTCCACTGATTCCCAAATTTCATTGCCAAGTGCCATCAGGTAGATGATCTTCATCATCATACTCCAATACATATAGTCACTTCCATTAAATACTGATGTTGAATTATTTGAGGACACCTCCTTAGGATCCATTGTGTTCTTGTTAGATTTTCCTTCAAGTTGTTAAACTCTTCTGAAGGAACCTGCTCTGATACCAATTGAAGAACACAATCTTATACTAAGAGTGGGGGTGAACAATATAAGACCACTTTTTACTTTTCTTTCCCAATCAATATTATGCAATGTATAGATAGCAATATCAATAGCAGTAATCAAAGTAATGCACAAAAAAACATACACAATAGAGACACCATAATTTACGTGGTTCACCCAATGTGGACTACTTCGCAGAGAAAATATTTCACTAAAATTTTCTCAATCAATCTCTTGGGAATCCTTCCCTATTACAATGTTTATGAACCTCTATTCAAAGGAGATACCAATCCCCTAAATCAAGTTCATGGATCTCTATCCATAGGAGAACTCCTTCTCCTCTACTCTGGATGGTGATCCTCTAGAAGACTATTGCCTGCACTACACTAGCTTATGGATCTCTATCCATTGAAGACTCTTGTTCCCACTCAGAAGACCTATTATCATTGCCATGGCTGGTTGATATCTATCCACTAGAGACTACTGTAATCTCTTCTCTATCACCTCCAAAGATCTGCCTCAAATCTGCACTAAACATAGTCCTTTGGTTTAGCATAAATTTGCTCAATCTCTGTATATGTTCTGGCAAAAAATTATCCTCAAATCTGCATCAAAATCTACTCCACAAGTCCACTCAAAACTTTCTCAATTATGCTTAACAATTCCACTCATAACTTTCTCAAATATGCTCAACAAGTCCACTCAGAACTTGCTCAATCTACTCAACAAGTCCACTCAGAACTTGCTCAAATATGCTCAACAAGTCCACTCAAAACTTGCTCAATATGCTCAAAAAGTCCACTAAGAACTTGCTCAAATATGATAAAAAAGTCCACTCAAAACTTGCTCAATCTACTCAACAAGTCCACTCAGAACTTTCTCAATTTGCTCAACAAGTCCACTCAAAACTTGCTCAAATCTGCTCAACAAGTCCACTCAAAACTTGCACAATCTACTCAACAAGCTCACTCATAACTTGCTCAATTATGCTCAATAATATCACTTAGAATTTTCTCAAATCTGCTCAATAAGATCACATAGAACTTAACCAATCTCATAGAAACATAAAGATAATTGTTAGAGACTCAATATGTTCTACACTCAATGCTCAATCAACTCAAATCAGAATATAGAATAGTTTGTCTTATGGAACTTGAAAAATCACTTCATACAACCACTTGACTAGGCTCAACCAACTCTACTCAACCAATCACTTAATAAAACACCCATTTCTCACAAACCCTAGTCCAAGCATATAACCTCCAACTCAAAATGTTTCCAACAATGCTCAACAACAAATATCACATAACAATGATACTCATGTTCTTTTCAAACCCTAGATCAAATTATTTGTTGAACTACATGTGACACTAAGAGGGGGGGTAAATCAGTGTAACTTAAAATTTTAACGCAAATGCAAAATCAAGCCAAAGAAGCAAACACACAAATATGCATCACACAACACAAGGTTTATAGTGGAAACCCAATGTGGGAAAACCACTTTGCCAAAGGACTGCTTGGAATCCAATCCAAATCCAACCATAAAATAAATAGATCTTACAATATTTTCATATCATCCACTATGGGAAATAGCACCAACCAACCCAAAATTTAGCAGCACCTACTGCACGGAGCACCTATCCCGATTGCCAAGCACCCACTCGATAAAAATAAAAACTATAGTAGAAAATATGATATTCGTTCCAAAAGACACCAAGTGGTCTAGCTCATTGCTTATCTCTATACATCCACACTGACTAATCTCATCTGATATGAATCTAAATCTCTCTATTTCCTCTGTACTCACATTGACTCCTTTTAAAAAAGTTTTTGCAACCCCTTCAACTTCCTAAAAAATTTCAAGCTACAATATGATCATTTTAGAATTCAATAACATCTCCCATTGGAGACATAGAATTATTCTATATTTTAAAATTCTACATGTGCTGGAAAAATAACAGACTAAAAAGGAGTTACGGATCAAAAGTTATGGCATTTTTAAGTTGCACTATTATTTTACCTTTTCCCTTTTATTTTATTTTTTAATTTAAAACATGCCAAGTCAGCCACTCATATGTGCACCACACACACAATATTTAATAGGTATTTTATCAAATAATTTCCATGCCTACTCTTCACTTACATTTTGGAGAGGCATTTTGTCAAACAGTTCATAGGCCTGCTCTACTTTTCACATACTATGCATACATGGGCATTGATACTTGAATGTTCATACTCCCATAGTCATACAGTCTCATCAATTACACATTGGAAATATAATATCCTCATAAAATATGCAAATAAAACTCAAGCAAATCTGCCTTGACTAAAAATTTAAAAATCCATTGAAAACTCAAAGAGGCATTTCGTCAAACAGTTCACGGACAAAGTGTTGTGCACATTACTCGTTCTCACACTTGGAGGCCTTGAAACCACTTCGACGAAAAGTAAAAATGCTCAGTATGGTGAACTATACATGAAACAACACTTAAACGATGAATTCAGAAACAAGAATATATGAATTTGAGCATTCGAATGCAAAAACACTTAAGTCGCCCAAAACTAGAAAAAGTGCTCCGGAGCCATTTTGCAACGCTCACCGTTTCTTTCTCCAGACTCTGTTTGGGATAAAATTTGAAAACTTAAACTCTAAGTATATCTAGCTACCTATAGTAAAATATTTAAGGTCCAATTCCTCATGGATTGCTTAATATTCCTCCTGCAAAGTGACCTCCGATGTAGATTTTACACTTGCCCAATAAAGCATGAAATTGACCAACAATGCACCGACGAAGCAACCAGCCATTCCAATACTGCAACCACACTTGCTAATGATCAAAAAACCTCTAAATATTACCTTGGGCTGTCCAACACATTCCATTGACATTTTTGCAACTTTGACGATTTTTGCAACTTTGATAATTTTTGCTACTTTGATGATTTTTGCAACTTTTGCAAATTTGCACGAACAACCTGTAACAAATTCACCCAAACATCAAAAACATCCTCATAAGTATTTAACACCACTTTACATACTTCGAACAACTTCCGAACAGTTGTCCACTACATCAACTTGTCCATCTGAGTGTGTTGATAATAATGACAATATTGTCACTGCACCTTGCTCAACAATCTCCCCCTTTGGAATTGTTGGCAACACATGCACAATTTCCTGTAAATCTTCTCCCCCTTTGACAACAAGACCAAAGGGCTGCTGCAAACTCCCCTTGAGTCCATGCACAACATTCTCAAGAAAAAATTATTACACTTAGCAAAAATCACAAACATGAGCAAAAAGATAAACAAAGACAAAAATACTCCCCCTGAGAATGTGGCCATGATAGCTAGTCAATGCTTGGGAAGTGTGACCACTCCCAATTTCTTACGAAGGTACTCAAAGAATTCCTTGGGCAATGATTTGGTGAAGATATCCGCTACTTTCTCTATTGTTGGAACAAAATCCAACTTAACCTCACCTTTCACAACTTTCTCCTTCAAAAAATGGTACTGGATAGCAATATGTTTTGTGCGAGAATGCATAACCGGATTCTTTGAGATATTTATTACACTTGTATTGTCACACATGATTGAGATGGGCTCACTAAAATTTATTCCAAGATCCTTCAAATTTTGTTTCATCCAAAGTACCTATGTACAACATGATGTCGTTGCAATATACTTTGCCTCTATTGTGGATAATGAGACTAACTCCTGCTTTTTTCTATGGCAAACAAAAATATTATCACCAATATAGAATGCACCTCCATTCCTACCCAATATGCATCTAAATACGCAATAAGGGTGAAGTCCTTACCTTTCGGATACCATAACCCATAATCCATAGTACCCTTGAGGTACCAAAAAATCCTCTTCACTATTGTCACAATCTCCTTGGGACTAGCCTAAAATTGTGCTACCATGCATATTGCCTACAAAATATTTGGTCTAGTAGATTTCAAGTAAAGTAAGCTCCCAATAATGAATTTGTACATAGGTTGATCAATAGGTGGAGATTTTTCATCCTTGCTCAACTTGCAACCTGTCGTCATGGGAGTGCTAACTGGTTTGCAATCTTCCATTGTGAACTTTTTCAGCATCTTTTTCACATATTTAATTTGAGAAATAAATATGCCCTTCTCCTTTTGATTAACTTGCAATCCGAGAAAATACGAAATTTCACCAATCATTGACATTTCAAACTCTTTATGCATATTATTTGCAAAATCTTTACACAACTCATCTTTGTTGCTGCCAAATATGATATCATCTACGTATACAACAACAACAATATGATGACCATTTTCTATTTTGACATACAAATTACTATCCACCATACCTTTCTTGAACCCTTGCTGAGTAAGATAATTGTCTAGCCTTACATACCATGCCCAAGGTGCCTATTGTAAGCCATATAACACTTTCTTCAACTTGAAAACCAAGTTGGGATCATCACCAAGCTGAAAACCATTTGGCTGCTCAATATAAACCTCTTCTTAAAGTTTCCCATTCAAAAATGTTGATTTCACATCCATTTGATAAAATTTGAAATTCTTGTAAACTGCTAAAGCAAGAAACATTCTAATTACCTCTAATCTGGCCACAAGTGCAAAGGTTTCCTCGAAGTCAATACCTTCAACTTGTGCATACCCTTTACATGCCAATCTTATTTTATTCCCGACTACCTATCTGTCCTCATTCAATTTGTTCTAAAAGACCCATTTAGTATCGATTACATTTTTATTTGTGGGTCTTGGTACTAACTCCCAAGTCTTATTTTTCTCGATCTGATCTAATTCTTCATTTATTGCCTTTACTCAAGTTTCATATTTTCTTTCTTTGAAAACATTTTTGGGCTCAATGTTGGATAGTAAAGAGTAGTTTCTTACTAATATTCTTCTTGTCTAAACACCAACTATGGGGTCTCCAATTATTTTCTCTCTAGGATGATCTTTCTGCTAGCTACCTATTTTGAATTTCTTGTTTTCTTATAATTCTGAATCACTTTTTGAATCCTCTAAGTCAATTATTTATTTCATTTATTATCCTCTTCCTCATCTCCTTCAATGACCTCTTCATAAATTGGGTAGTTCTCTTCATAGCTAATTACTCATTCCCTTCCTTCATCAACTTTAACATTGACACTTTCCACAATTTTTCTTAGCCTCTTGTTGTAACATTTGTAATATTTGCTTTTTGATGAATAGCCAAGAAAAATACCTTCATCCGCTCTATCTTCAAACTTACCAAGGTTTTCTTTAGTTCTTTTGATGTAACACTTGCTGCTAAAAAATTTAAAATATCTTGTTGTTGCCTTTTTATCGAACCACAACTCATACAAAGTTTTTCTTTCATGCATCCTCAACGTCCACCTATTTTGGATGTATATCACAGTATGGACTACCTCTTTCCAAAATATGTCTACTACTTTGTTCTCAGTCAAAATAGTCCGTGCCATTTCCTGCATTGTCATGTTCTTTCTTTCTACCACACCATTCTGCTAAGGTGTCCTGGTTGCTGAAAATTGTCTCCTGATGCCATATTTTTCACAATACTCTATGAAATCCTCTGAAATGAACTCTCCTCCTCTGTATGACCTTAAACATTTAATCATTTTTCCTATTTTATTCTCAACTTGGTTTTTTAAAACCTTGAACATCTCAAAATCTTCTGATTTATGCTTCAAAAATAATACTCGTGTCATCCTGGAATAGTCATCTATACACAACATGAAATATTTGTCACCGTTTATGCTTTGTGTTCTCATGGGTCCACATAAATTAGTATGTACTAGTTCCACATGTTTTCTTGTGTAGGTAGCTCTTTTTTTTTAAATGAGACTCTAGTTTGCTTCCCTTTTTGACATGAAGCACAAATGTTTTTGTGGTTTGCCAATGGTGGGAATATCTCTCGCTTTTTTGAACTAATTTTTACTAGATTGTCAAAACTTATATGACCGAGCCTTTTGTGCCAAAACCAATTCTCTTCTCTTGTGACCGAGCCTCTTGGGCTCTTGTTTTAGCTTTTCTTTTTTAGTAGCTTATGCATGTTTTTCAAGAAATTTTCTATTTTGTCTTATTCCATTTGGCTGAAATTATCTTCTTTGATTTTTTTTGATGCAAATGTACTTCTACAATTTCTTGCAATATGCCCAAAGTTATGACAGTTATAACATTCTACTCCATAATCCATCAAAGGTGAAAAAACATTTCTACTAGAAAAATTCCTTGGTCCTACATTATACTTGCAATCTGAAATCTTATGTCCATAACCATTGCATTTAAAATAGTAACCAGAAAAGGGATGATTGAACCTAGGTGGTGGTCTTTGCCATGTTGTTGTAGGATCCATAAATCTTCTTCTTATTTTTTGTGTGACATTGGTGAAACCATCATTATCAATTCTCATTTTGTTCCTTGCATTATTGCTATCCTTTGCATGATTCATTTTTTCTTGATTAACCTGTTTCTTTTCTTCATTCTTTGTGGATTCTTCATTTTTGGCCTTTGATCCATTTGATGATTCTCCTTCTTCAAAACCCAAACCAAATTTTATTCCTGTAGTCTTATGGTTCTTTATAATCTTATCTAGCTTCATATAACTATCTTCACGTTTGTGATAAAAGCTAATTTTTATATTTATCTCTTCTAGCTGCATCCTTAAACCAACAATATCTTCTTCTAACTTGCTGAAATAATCTATTTTCATGGTTATTTGCACTTCGAGATCTTTAGATATCTTCTTGGATTCTTCTATCTACACTTTCAAACTTGTTATGATTTCATTTGCATCCTCAATCTTTCTTGAAATTTTCTTATTCCTTTTTTTTTCTGTCTTCAATTCATCCAGAGTTGGAATTAGTTCCTCTTCCAAATTCACTTTTGCATCAATTTCTTCTTCATCACATTCCTATTATTTTTTTGGTTTTTCTTCTTTGAATGCCATGAAAAGAGCTTCACCAGAATCCTCACTGGAGTTGTCTTCTAATGAACTGACATTCTTGGAGATGAAACTTTTCTTCTTGAAGTTGCCTTTTCTGAAATTTGATTTTTTTTTCCAATCACTTCTTTCTCCGTGCGATCCTTCATCACTTTTGTTCTTCTCATTAAGTGGACATTTAGCTACGAAATGCCCAATGCCTCCACAGTTGAAAAATTTAAACGATAACTTTCCTCTGTATTTGCATTTTACCTTTTTCAATTTTCTCATGAAGTTAGCTTCCATTTCATCTAACATTTCATCTTCATATGAATTTGGTTTCATTTTTGCATTTTTATGAGCTTTGAAGATAACTTCTCTATCTGTATATTTAGCTTTTCTTATTCTCATTTCATAGGCAGTTAAATAATCATGCATCTCATCCATAGTAAGAGCATTTAAATCCTTAGTCTCTTCTATTGTAGAAACTTTAGAATCAAATCTTTGAGTAAGAGATCTTAATACCTTTTTAATGATGACCACATCTTCTATTTTTTCAAGTCCTCTAATAGAATTGATGACTTCATTTACCCTCAACATGTAAGCTTCGATACTTTCATATTCATTGATTTTTAGTCCTTCAAATTGTGCTCGATGTGTCTGCAATTTGGCTTCCTTGATTTTAGCATATCCTTCATGAATACTCTTCATCTTATCCCATATTTCCTTTGCAGTTTTACATCCCATAACCTTTACTAGTTCACTATCTACTAATCTGCACATGATGGCATTCTTGGCTTTTGAATCATTTTCAAAGAGTTTCTTCTCTGCAACATTAGCTAGAGGAGTGGTGGGTATTGTGTATCCACTATTTACTAAATCCCAAATGTCATATCCCAAAGCACAAATATATGTCTGCATCCTGAGTCTCCAAAATGCATAATTAGTTTCATCAAACAATGGTGCTTTGTTTGATGAGAAGCCTTCACCACCTGCCATTGTGTCACTTCCAAGATCCCCTTAGCCAATTAAACCTATTTAGGTACCTGAATCTAATACCAATTTTTGAACTACGTGTGACACTAAGAGGGGGGTGAATCAATGTAACTTAAAATTTTAACACAAATACAAAATCAAGCCAAAGAAGCAAACACACAAATATGCATCACACAACACAAGGTTTATAGTGGAAACCCAATGTGGGAAACAACTTTGCCAAAGGACTACTTGGACTCCAATCCAAATCCATCCACAAAACAAATATATCTTACAATATTTTCATAGAACCCACTACAGGAAATAGAACCAACCAACCAAGAACTTAGCAGCACCTACTGTACGGAGCATCGATCCCAATCGCCAAGCACCCACTCGGTAAAAACAAAAACTATAGTAGAAAATTTGATCTCCGTTCCAAAATACCCTGAGTGGTATAGCTCATTGTTTCTCTCTAACATCCACACTAACTAATATCATCTGATCTGAATCTAAATCTCTCTATTTCCTCTGTACTCACACTGACTCCTTTTAAAAATGTTTTTGCAACCCCTTCAACTTCCAACACTTTAACTTCCTTACAAATTTTGAGCTGTAAGATGACCGTTTTAGCATTCAATAAAATATCCCATTGGAGACATAGCATTCTTCTATATTTTAAAATTTTGCATATGTTGGAAAACAAACGGACTCAAAAGGAGTTACGGATCAAAAGTTATGACCTTTTTAAGTTGCACTATTATTTTACCTTTTCCCTTTTATTTTATTTTTTAATTTAAAACATGCCAAGTCATCCACTCATATGTGCACCACACACACAATATTTAATAGGTATTTTGTCAAATAATTCCTATGCCTACTCTTCACTTATATTTTGGAGAGGCATTTTATCAAATAGTTCACAAATCTGCTCTACTTTTCACATATTGTGCATACATGGGCATTGATACTTGAATGTTCATACTCCCGTAGTCATATAGTCTCATAAATTACACATTGGAAAGATAATATCCTCATAAAATATGCAAATAACACTCAAGAAAATCTGCCTTGACTAAAAATTGAAAAATCCACTGAAAACTCAAAGAGGCATTTCGTCAAACAATTCACAGACAAAGTGTTGTGCACATTACTCATTCTCACACTTGGAGGCCTCGAAACCACTTAAAACGAAAAGAAAAAATGCTCAGTATGGTGAAATATACGTGAAAAAACACTTAAGAAATGAATTCAGAAACAAGAAGATATGAATTTGAGCATTTGAATGCAAAAACACTTAGTTGCCCAAAACTTAAAAATAAGTTCCAAAATTTAATTAGGTGAGGAGATTTAAAAGGTGAAGTCCACTGCAAATATACCTTAAAAATAGAAATTTTTAATACCCAATTAACTCCAAGGAATGAAAAAATATGAGTTACCATTGTAGCGGAGAAGGAACAATGGAAGAATGGGTGGAGGCATGATTCTTTAGTAGCCTCACAGAGATAGCACCTGTTGGGTAAAATCATACCCCTCCTACAAATATTCTCAAGAGTGAGATATCTATTTTGGATGGCTAGCCAATAAAATACATTTACTTTGGGGGTCAAATTCTTCATCCAAACTTTACCAAGTAGATTCCATTAGGGGGAGTTAGAATAGATGAAGAGGTAGGCTGACTTAACTAAAAATAAGCCCTCACTTTCTCCTTTTCAAATGAGAGAGTCCTTATTTTCATGAGTTTTCAAAACCTAGAGCTTGAGCAAATTTGAGATGGTGGTCCAAGAATTTGCTTACTCCATACTGTAGTTAGAGGTGGGGATTGATTTCAAAATTCTCCTACCCCCCACGCTTGTAATAAATCCTCTACTTTAGAACATCCAAGCCTACGGATAAGAGGTTCAACTAGTGATAGGTTGGTATACTAGATTAGTGGGTGCTCAAGGATCCATGAATCCTATCATAAATCAATGGATTTACCATTTCCCATGATCCATAGAGCACTACGAGATAGATATGATCTAAATTTACTCACACTTTGCCAAAATGTGGACCCCTCTTGGGGAAGGGGATCAACAAGTAAACTCTTTGAATGGGCAAAATACCTAGTTGTGATGATTTTCACCTAGTTAGAAAAATGATTGTTCAAAATTTTCTAGCCTCACTTTAGGATTAGGGATTTATTCATCAAAAAGATGTTGTGTAGGCCTACCCACATTTTTATTTTCTCATGTAGGCTTGATTCCAAGAAACCAAGTGGAATTTCTTGTGATATCAAGGTCCTACCATAGAAATATTTTTTGAATCCTCTCTAATTTGGTCAAAACTTTCATATGCAAATTAAAAATAGACATAAAATTTATCGAAATTCTTTGGAAGACAGTTTTGACCAAAATAATTTTACATGCTTGACTGAGCAACGTGCCTTTCCAACTAGCAAGACGTTGTTGCATCCTTTTGATGACTGGGTCCCATAAACATTCCTTCATTCTACCTATGAAAATTTATAGGCCCAAATAGGTTGTATGGAAGTCATCAACTCTACAACCAAGGATATCCACAATCTTTTTGTGTTGAGCTTGGGAGGTATTAGGAAAAAACAACAAGCTTTTAGAAAGATTGATTCTCTGACCAACCACATTTTCATAGGCAAAAAAAATGGACTTCACCTCTCTAGATTGGATAACTAAAGTAATGAGTGACTAGAGTGTGTCATCTGTGAACTGGTGGTGGGAGAAGGAATCTAAGGAAAGGGTTGGATTGATACCTTTGACCATAGTATTATGAGAGAAGGATCCCTCCAATACCTTAGCTATAAGAATAAAGAGGTAAGGGAATAATGAGTCTCCTTAGTTAAGCTCCCTTAGGCTTTGGAAGTACTCAGTTGGGGCCTCATTGACCAACACTAAATTTTTTATTGATGAAACACAATTCTTAATCAACTTGACCCAATTCTGGCTAAAATAGAATTTGTCAAGCATTGCAAATAGGAAATCCCAAGATACACAATTGTAAGCTTTTTTCATATCTAACTTGAGAAACATTCTTGGACTTTCAATTTTTTTCATCGAGTAGAGGATTTCATGCACAACCACAACTCCATCCAAGATCTATCTACCTGGGATGAAACCACTTTGAGCTTTATTGATAAAAAAGGGCATGAATGTCTTTAGTCTATTAGACAAGGATTTGGAGAAAAATTTGTAAATAGTATTACAAAGGCTAATAGGTTGAAACTCTCTAAAGTTGTTGACTTTTACAATTTTAGGGATGAGAACTAGAAATGTGGAGTTCACCTCATACAATAATGAATGAGAACACTGAGCTTCCCTCACTGCATCATAAACTTCCTTCCCTAGTATATACCAAAGTTTTTAGAAAAATAATGGAGGTAAACCATCTGGATCCAACACAAAGGTGACCTATTTTATTTCTTCATATTTGAAGGGACCTTCATGGAGCTCATTCATATCCTGTGATACAAGCCTAGGAATATCTTGGAGCAAAATTTTTTTAGACCCAAAGTCTCTTCTGTATTTCAATCCTAATAAATAACTAAAGTAGGAAATTTCCTTTATTTTGATCTCCAGTATATCCACAACTTTTGTCCCATTCTCCCTAATTATATCATGGATATGATTTGCACTCTTATACCTCAAAGTTGAGACGTGAAATAATTTGGTGTTCCTATCACCTTCTTTAAACCAAAGGACATAGGATTTTTGTCTCCATAAAGTTTCCTCCCTGGTGAGGGTGTTATGAAGTTCTGAAAGTATCTTTTCTCATTCGATCTTACCTCACTCAACAGACACCCATTTTTAATTTTCACATTTAGGTCTGTGAGTTGATTTTTTATCTCTTGCTTCTTCACAAGGATGTCTCCAAAAACCTCTTTGTTCTAGCATTTAAGTCTCGCTTTTGCTAACTTGATATTGTTCGATATTTTTAGCAGTTTTATGCCTAGGACAAATTCTACCCACACATCTTTGATCTTCATTTTCAAGCCTAAGTGGTAACACCACATAAATTCAAAGCAAAATGGCATAGAGAAGAGCTTTCCTTGTTGAAGGGATTCCATAGGATATTATGATCAAACCCTATCTTTGGCAAAGCACTCAACATGGCATCACCAAAAAATGAGAGGCTCTATTTTGAAAGAAACACTTTGTCCAACCTGGTCAAAATGAGTTGGTCCCCATTCTGATAATTGCTCCAAGTGAAGCGAGCACCTTTCAATTCTAGATCTATCAATTCACCTTTGCTAACAAAATATGTGAAGTCCTCCATACTTCTTTCATAAGGAGAATTATCCCCTTTTTTATTAGATAGAAATAAAGGTGAATTGAAGTCACCTACTAAAATCTAGACCTCATATTTGAAGCTTTCTCTCATTTGTAGAAGTGAGGATCAAAAAAATATTTTGCTAGGGCCAAAGTTCAGAGCATAAATATTTGACATGACCCATCTCTGGTTCAACCTTCAATTGTGCCTGAGAACCGTTGGCTATTTCATAATCTACTTCCCTTTTTCTTAGAGATTTATTCGATGGTTTACCTACCTTTTTCTCAACCGTAATATCCACTTTTTAATGATGGCTCCTAGTTTTGGTACCAGAAGAACCATTTCCCATGATGGTATTGGAAGAGGGGGGTTTCTTTGAAATAGAGAGTAATATTTATTGTAGTAGCGGTCCTTCTAGATGTAAAATTTTAAATGAATTGAATAGAACCAGGACTTTAGGGCTTACCTCTTCTATATTAGACCCCTAAAATCTACTGGTATTCATGTTTGGAGTCCTGGTACCCTGCTTTTGAATTGATTCCAAAGTTGAACTTTGCAGAACCTCCTTAGGGCTACACCTTGATTCTATTGCAAGACTTAGTAGGGAGAATGGAGGATGCTTTCCATCCTTGGCTTGGCTAGACTCCTCTTGAGGGGGATCCCCATCCTCAGTCTGGTCTGTAGTGATTCACATGTGATTCTACCAACTTCGAGGTTATTTAATCTACTTAGAACTACACTGAATCACATGTAAACATAGATATCATAATAGACTTGTACAAGAAACATTGCATATATATATAACATAGTAGTTGTAGTTTGTTTATCTGTAGCAACCATGGTATCAATGATTTCCAATCAAAATCCTCTACCAAATAATATAACTAAGGAAATTAACATCTTTAATGGTTGGTCTCGTTTAATGAAAACTCCAAAAATTAATGCAGTCAAGCAAATCGAAGTAAGGTAAACAAATATTTTAAAATAACATAGCAAGTATACAAATATTTCCATTCGAAGGATAAACTAGAATAATACCTTCACATGCTTACTCCAAAAAAACTTTTTACCACTTCTTCAATTTTTGATCCAGTGTAATTCCTTCTATATGCAATTTTTCTTTCCTTCGTTCTCTTTTCCCCCTTCACCTAGAATAAATATTTAAAATGGCATTTGAAGAGGAAAAGAATCCCAAAATAAAATGGAAAGGTGAAACAAAGAGTCTGACTCTTTCTTGCTTCTTTATGAAGTGTTTCACAAAAATAACTTTCCAATAACTACATTTCCCAAATTAATTTCCAATTCACTATTTAAAATGTGCATTTTTAAAATATATTAAATGTGCCCCTTTAATAAATTTTAACTAATTAATGCTTACATTAATTTACTAATACTCTTAGGGAAAGCATTACTCATCTCATTACTTCAATATTATTATTGCTTTCTAATGCTAGTGTTAATTACTAACATTAGGATAATAATAATTAAATTAATTATTTACTTCATAGAATTAATTTAATTAATATTGAATGTTAATATTAACCATTAACATCGATATTTAATATTTTAAGTATTAATAATACTAACATTATTATTAATAATTTATTTGATAAATTATTAATCAAACAATTTCCATGCTTCAAAATATATGCAACAATACAAGGACTCTTTCTAAAAGCCATCCTTCCTAGATTAAGATGCAAATAAAAATATGCACAAACAATATTTTTCCTTAAGCAGAAGGCTTTACGATAACTACAATGTTATCACCCGCCTACGAAGGATCCCCTAAATACAGGATAAGAGCTCTTTTGCTTTATAGCAACCTCCTTGGCTGATGGTGTATTTTTAATCAAACATACACATATGCAAATGCATCTATATGAGGGCTTTACCCTTGTGGCTATCAATAAAAATTCATCCATCATTTCCCTTTTCTCTCAACTCTAGTGGTTGTCCCATACCAATCCACCTATGAGAGTACTTGGTCTTGCAACCATAAAATTCATCAATAGTACCATATTCTAAAAATAGCATAATCCAACTTTAGAAAGCATAAAGTACAACTATCAACTCATCTTTATAGAATAAAATAGAATCATGCATTAAATATCAACACACCAGTACATCAATCAAGCAACAAGGAAAAGTCCTGCCTAGGTGGGCCATTACAATATTGATAGTCAAAACTCTACTTTAGGTTATGTAGTGAGTTTCACTACACTCAAATATTCCTTAAGATATTTTTGAGAGAAAATGAAAAAGAGATAATGTTGGAAGAATATGGAGAAATAAAAAGCAAATGTAGGCAAAACATTTGATCAAAAAATAGGTGCTACTTTGAAAAAGTCCCAAGCAAAAGAGAAGACAGGAGTACTAAGCATGTACATGGCCCAAATCCTCAAAAAGACAAAAAGAAAAAAAGAATATAGTTAAGTGCAATAGAGTGAAAAGACATATAATGGTTGGAAGTTTTCAAATTTTTGAAGAAGAAAAAGGGAGAATGTTTTTGAAAGGTATACTATTTTTTGAAAGGCAGAACACTAAAAGGTTCAGTGAAAGAGTAGAAGAGAAGAATTCTGCAAAATACTTTTAACAAAGAATATAGCTCAATCTTGGAGGTTTTAAATTTTTTATGTGAAAGAACAAGGAGAAATTTCTAACAAGTAGCCAATATCTCATGTCATATCAAAAGACAAAAGGAAGCTAAAGAGAGAGTAAGAGCACTCTAGAAAGTAAAGCACAATGTAGCCAACTTGAAAGATGGAAGAATGGTTAGATTAAGTTGCAAGACATCAATAATGGTGCACAATATCCTAAGGCGGTAGATGAGGTAAACTAATGAGCTAATTACTAAGGAAGTTAAGGGTCACCTATCGAAATAAATTAGGCTCAATAATCCAAGGAGAGTGGGTGACATATTAAAGGCAAAAGTATGGAAACTGTAGTATCAACAGTCTAGAACCTAACAACATTGACTATAAAGGTTACCTCTAATCAATTTTTAGGATCCTTAGAGTTATAATTGAAGATCCAACAAACTCATAAATGACCAAAAACCTCAAAAAGCTAAAAGGTGATGTAGCAAGAATTAGATCAAGGGAGCAACAAAGAATTTTACTAGAGGCTCATGTACAATTTTGGAGGGATAATCTCCCCTTTTTATAATCTATAAATAGTATCTATTTAGGCATTGCAAGGGATCAACAAGTCATAAAACTTTCCTTTTATTTTATTATGTATATAAGCACCTAAACCCTAAGTGGTCTTATGAGTAAACTTTTGAGCCCCCACTTCTGGCATTTTATATAATATGATATATATATATATATACACACTAGAGGTCATGACTATTTGGTTTTTTATATCCTATTTTTTGTATGAATGTATTTATGTGTGTATACTATAAGTTGTGACTATGATTTTTGTCACATTTCATTTGTATGCGATCTTGTTAGAATATTAATATGCACTATGCCTTTAGTTCTAGTTTTATACTTATCAGTTTTTCTTGACATTTGTCATTATCTCATATAGGCCTTCTGTCTATATATTGTAACCATTTCGTGTATAATATCATCTCATATTTTTCTATTCCTAACATTTGGTATCAGAGCTCCAGGCTTTCTCCCCTGTGATCCTAGGGAGCTTTTCCTCACGGGGGATTTCCCTCATGGAAATCCCCCTCCCCCATTTTTTTTCCTCATTTTTCAGTTGTAAGAGATTATCCTCTTTCCCCAGACCATGTACTAGTTCAGACGGGAAAAGAAAAATATTTCACTGATAATGTAGTGGAAAATAAAAAAAAACATCCGTCCATAGAAGTAATTTCTCTATGGAGAAATGAAAAATGAGATGCTTATGGAGTGTCTGAATTTGAAAGCTTCTTTTATTTGTCTGATGGTTTTTTTCTAATGGAGATTTTTTATTTTGGTGGTCTCCTGCATTTTTTGACCTACCGCCTATACTGCATATGGTTGCTATTTTTTTAAAATTTTACCGCACGTTTATAGTCGTCTAGATATGCAACAGTGTAGTGCAATTCTATTCCCAACATTGCATAATGTTTCTATGATTTGGCGATAAATATTTTAATGGAGTTGTTCGTACTAAAAGTGTGAGAGTTTTTGGTTTATGTATATGTGCTTCAGGTGGTTCCAGAGGTAAAGGAGAAAATGTGATGACTTCTCATGGCATAGATATTTTGCATGTTACATATACCCTAGCAGTGCAGAAAAAGTCTTTTGTCAGTTCGTTGTAATTGGTGGAGATGCAGCATTGAAAAACTCATTCAGCATTTACTATGGAAATCTAGATTTTTTTCCCTGCATCGAATTGTAAAATTATGGAATTTTTCTCGGATGCCTTGATGTTCTAGTTTCTCATTAAAAGCGTGCTATCAAAAAATTCTCTCGCTCAATAGTTTATCACTTTGTCGAAACCATCACTTTCATAGAATGGTGTTAGTGATGCTAAACTGGAGCAATCTAAATGTCTACCTGGCTATAGCAACAAACTCGGTGTAGACCTAGTAAATTTCTAGTGGACAACAAACATCGTTGTTACAAAACCATTATTGTTGCAATCGTCGAAGAAATGGTGGGTTTGGAGGAAATTGGTTGAGATATTATTGTAGATTTTATGTCTCTATTAATTGTTAATTGGAGGTACTAATCGGTGGTCCTATTAATTTTTTATATGCACTCGATCACCTCACCAGATATTCAGGACCATTGCAATGTGTGAAGGAAAATGCATTCAGGATGCCTGCTTTCACATGCACAAATCTGAAGAATGATCTTCTTCATTTTTGGGCAAGGTCTCACACAATGAGATGACATGATCGTTATACATTTTTTAGTGGGGAGATGCGACAAGATTGAAACTGCACTCTAAGAGCCTGACTGTGCATGTAACAACCCATTTCCTAGTAGATTTATGACGATGAGGGAGTATTCTGACATGTGTTTGGTGCAATGAAAATAGGCTTTGCTTTATGTTTTTTTTTGTCAAAGGAGATCGTTAGATTTGACATTAGCAGTAGAGAATTTGGCACATCCATAACAGTAGTGAAGAATTTTTTGGATGAAGAGAAATTAATTCTTTGTGGTTTATTTATGGCACCCCCTGTTTTAATTATACCAAGATTTTATGGATTGTTAAGGATGTGATAATTTACATTTTTGAAGTAGTTCAGAAGATACTCCAGTAGAATATGTTAACGATAGTGCTGTAAAGGTGGAGCATAGTCCTGACCCAAGATTTTCTTGATTGCCTCAGCCTGAATGGCACTCGCAGCATTTTCAACTTGTTGTTTGCGTCTTTGAGTAGCTTCTACTTTATTTAATTATGTTTTAACCTCCGTTAACTTCTATTTTTTATTCCTCTGACCATATTGTGGCAATCCATCTAGAAACTCAATCATATTTGCTCCTACTTCTATGTCTGCATCTTTGGATGACTGCATAGCTCTTTGGCAAGCAGTAAGAGGAGCTTCTCTCTTCTCATCGGTGCTTGAAATAAAAGCTCCTATTCTTTTGCTCTTCTTCCTTGCTTCATGTTCAATATCTGAATTTTTAATATTATCCACATCAACTTCCTCTTCATTATCATACAAATATTTTGATTCCCTTCTAGACCTTGACCTTTTCTGTTTACTTTTATGTTGTTGAGCCCCATCTTCAATTTCATCTTCACCTTCAAACATACGCTTCTTAGGTATCCTTGAGCTTTTTTGTTGGTGTGCTTCATCATATTCCCTATCATCATAATATTCATCATCCTACATGCGTTTCCTAGAAGTCTTTACGGTTTTATGCTGGGTTGCCCCTTCAATATCTTCATCGTCATCAAATTCCCCATCCAGAACACGTTTCTTAGGTATCCTAGAACTTTTACAGACAGGTTGACTTCCTTCAAAATTGTTGCTCACTTCAAACCGCTTTCCAGAGATACCCTCTTATGCATGTTTGCTTCTCCTCTTTTCCCTTGACTGATTCATGTACATCTTGAAAACAGAGGCACTACTATTGACTAAAGCTTCCTTCTTGTGTGATTCCAACCTTGGAGGAAAGTCATATTCATCATCATAATTTTCCTAAAGAATAAGCCTTTTTTGATGCCTGCTGCCACCCTCAAGTACTTATGGAGACCTTACAGAGGCTGATGATCCTTATTTAATTGCACCAGCATTGCTTGTCGAATTAGCATGAAGAGTGTGGGTAACACCTACTAACTTCACCTTCACCTTAGGCAGTCGGTTATCTTGAAAAGGTTGTTCATCTTGTCTATGCATGGATTTTTCCAAAGACTCTCTCATGTCCAGGCTTTTTCCTTCTGGAACTGTTTCGACATATCCTAGATTTTGGTCGTCCACAACTTTCTCTTTAGTGTTTGTCGACTTTGTGTGTCCCATGTGATGACCATTGATGCTTCGAGCATTAGCCCTCCTACCATCTGGCAATCTAGTGTTCCTAGTACTATGAGCATCAGAGGCTCTTAGGTCTGATCCTCCCTTTGTTTGGCTCATAGAAGGGGCATCAGACGATTTCCTATCCACCACTTTATGTTTGTCAAAATTTTACCAATCTGTTGATACCCCTGCTACACTCGATCCAAAAAACACACCTTTTCTTCCACCATCACTAGCTTTCACATTGCCCTACCCATCATGGCTCCTGCCAGTAGACCCTCCCAATCTGTGGCCTTGCATTGCGCCATCGTGATTACTATCCCTATATCTGTCACGTTCAGACTTATCTTGACCCTCATGTCTATCATGTGTATCCTTTCTCTCCATTCCACCATCTCGTACACGTTTTAACCTATCCAAATCCTCAGCACACCCCTTCCACTTAAAAGTCTTCCCATTAAATCTTCTTTCCCTGCCCCCCATGACATCCTCCTTGGAATCCTTCTCATAATGACCCGCATCTATGTGACTCTTCTCTCTAGAAGGCTTATCCACCCTCCCGTTCTTGTCATGATCCTGAAACTTGGAACCAGATAACCCTATTCCTTTGTCATGTTTCCTGTCATACCTCCTTTCCTCCTTGGGACTCCTATGCTTACTCCCACTAAATTCTACAACATCCCTCTTTACCCTCTTCAACTCATCCTTATAAGGGTTCCACTCATCATCATCCCTCCTCCAACCCTCCTATGAAAAGTCTTACTCCTACCTAAACCTTCTTTCCCCATCTCAAATCTACCCTTAATATTATTATTAATACTACTATTTCCTAGTTTTTTCCTGTTATCGTCCCCCAGCGATGAATGATGGTTCGAATACTTACCAGATTCATCATTCGAACCCTTGTCAAAACCCGTCGTAGCCTCGGCCATCCCGTTCGGCGGTGAACCAAAGGGTGACGAAGCATCGATAAACGTATGCGAGCCCCCGGATCTGGGCTTCCTTGATGAAAACGTCCATGGCTTCCTCACGAAATCCACATTTTCCCCCCTCTCTATTCTCCTAAACATGATTTTGCCAATTTCCAACATCAGAACAAACCCTTAAAAAGCTCCAGAAAAATCAACAGCAAACCACTGCAGCACAAGAAATTCACGCAAACCCTTTCCAAATCCTCCCACTTCACTCAAACTCAAACAAAAACACACAACTTCAAAAGTTTAATTTTTATGGTTTATTTTTGTTTAATTTTTGCAAGTGCAGCCCTAATGCGAAAATAAAGTTGCTGTTGCAGATGTGAGAGCCATACGATCCAAAAACGAATGACGATATCCATTCCAATCCTCCATGCACTTGTGAACATGTCTCCCCAAGCGATATGGGATTTATTTTTCTGAACAGATATGATATGATAACATCTGGAGCTGGAGAGATAGGTACATTGGAGGCGCTTGGCACTATTGAACTGCACTATCACACCGGCGGAGGAGGAGATTCAATCGGGATCGTAGCGCTTGTTGAACCTCCATTTCCCGGTGACCTGGTGACTATGGCGGAACCTGATGGAGAATATGATCCCGTATAGGAAGGACTATGACTTCAACAACGTCGCACAGTGATTTGATTATTTGGATGCCCATGTTTCTTGTTTTGGTAGTCGTATTCACATGAAATCAGCTACGAGACAGAGAAACATTGCTGAGTCACAGGCGGAGTTAAATACGATTTGTTGTATGTGGGCCCTTCCCATTAATATTGATGTGTTGGGTTGATGAATGTTGTATTCCATTGCTCGGTTTAGTAAACATTTTTCTATCATCATTGATGTGTTGGAATGCCATCGATGATCAGAAGGTAGTCGTGGGCCGTAGATGGCCTTACCAATGCCTCCGCGGCCATATTGCTCTCAAGTTTTTTTTATTATTTTTTATTTTGCAGGTTTTGCCATGATCGTGGAAAGAAGTGATAAAAGCAAGTGGCTGCCACGTGGGAATTTTGATCATGTTGTAGTGGTCCAAAAAAATGGGTTCCTCTGTGAACAGTTTTAATCACGGAGATAGCCGGGCTATTGAAGCCCTTTCACGGTGTGGATGGGGCCCACATTGAAAACTGGGAACTTTCACCACCTGCTAGTTATGTGTGCAACATATCTGAGTTGTAAAGTGGTCGTGGGCTACTAGTTCTACCACCATCAATCACGTGAGAAAGGGTGACGTGGCGTCTGCACCTAGTTAACGATAGTCGTGGTGCTAGACTCGATCGCTGCCAGTGAAGGATTATATTTATTTTTTTGGCTGTTGATCATTGAGGGCGTTTCTGAAGGTGATTTGATGTGAGGAGGGCATTCATTTGCAGCTACACTTCATCAAGATTTGGTGCACGTTTCCGTGATGATAGAGATGCTACTGTGAAAAACTATGGACGCGCAAAGGGACATCATGGAGTAGGTAAACATTTGGGAGCTGTTGTGCCTTCTCTGTGTTGAAAACCTACGAGCAAAGCGCGATTGTTCCTAGCCAAATCGAAGTCGTAAATATTTTCAGAAGAGGGATCGACACTATTTTATTCAGCAGTGTAAGGGCTCTTGTCAGGCGTCGAATAGGTTTAGCGATTGCAGAATTTTGTTTCAGAGCAACATCAGTGAAGCTGCATCTCTGTTTCAGTGCCAATGAGGTGACGTGCTATCTAGCTGAAGGATATGGTGCAAACCTGTTGTGGTGCTGCCTTCAACCGCTTGTGCGTCGATCGCGGGGAAGTCAAAATGGGAGATGAATATTTCATTTGGCCCATCAATGTTTTTTTTTCCTTAATTTTATTAAGGACAAAATGAGGGGATATTATGTCATCTCCTTTATAATTTTGATATTTGTATCAAGTAGAGGGCCACTTTACTGTATCGGGAGTGCAACGTCAAACTCTATCTTTTCAATATGGAAACGCCACATAGCTCTGTTTCTTCTCCACATGGAGAGTGGAATATGCTTAGCCCACATGGCCTCTTTAATTTCTTGGTGAGGGAAAATTTAATCCTATTTTTTATTCCGCTTTAGAGTGATGCTACCATTGTGCAATGATTACTGCTTAAATAGGTATGTTGTTGTTTTTCCAACAAATGAAGTCCCCAGTGAAAGTGGAACATAAGGGTATTTATAGTCGTTGGAAATGTTTTTCCGTGATGAACACAATGGTGGTGTCCATTTATAATTCCGAGGCTATTTCATTTAGGTTTTTTATCTTTAAAGTTGGTGTACCTTGGAATGCACTCCCGGTTGTACCCGATACTCCCAAAGAAATTGTATGTGATCCTAGTATCTAGTAACCATCTCTATAGGACTTGGCGGATGCAACGACTGGTTACCCATGCATTCTGGTGGGATGAATGGTCACCATAAGGACACTTACTCTAGGGTCTACAAAAATCTTGACACCCTAGACTCTGTCCGAGGATTTTTTCCAAATCAACTTCTGAAGACTACAGACGAAGACACTTCAAAATATTCTATTCTTTTTTTTCTTCTTCTCCTCCATATTTTGGATCTATGGCTCATTTTGTTGTATTTCATTGCTCGTATTTATTTTTTATTAAGGTGCATTTTTTGTAGAGACCGACACCTATATTGAGTTCACCATGAGGAGGAAATTGATATTTATGGTGAATCTAGTTAGTGCCCTACAAGAGGCAACATACCTGGAGGATGACTTGTAGAGGCAACAAACCTAGAAGTGGTTGACCCTGAGGCACACAGGATGACCCTAAGGCACTTAGATGGCTAACCTAGTTGCAATAGACCCATGGAAGTGGCTGACCCTATGGCAACAAATCGAGATGTATACACCGTTGATCTAGTATTATTCACATTTGGAGAGCCAAGCGCAAAGAGCACAAGCCTAGACCAAATTAGGAATAAAGGAGGATGATAGGTTTTTTTTAGAGAAGTCAACATTAAAGGGGAATGTTACCTAATATTGACTTGTTTTTTTTCTATAGTTAGGATAGTTCACATTAAGAGGGAATGTTAGAATATTAATGTGCATTGTGCCTTTAGTTCTATTTTGATACTTATCAGTTTTTATTGACATTTGTCATTATATCATATAGGCCTTCTATCTATATATTGTAACCATTTCGTGTATAATATCATCTCATCTTTTCCTATTTCTAACAGATCTATGCTTAACTATGCTAAGAGGAGGAAGTGTTCATATTTGAGCTATTAGTGCATTACACTCACACATTCATGTATCTTGTTGTTATGTTGGGAAATTTTATTTTGATCTTGACGCATTGCCCCTATTAGCTTAGTATAGCTTAGGATATTTTTTCTTTTTTCTATATTTATTTTTAGTTATTTATATTTCTTTTTTCCATGAAGTTAAATTAGGATGGAGTAGGAAGAGTTCTCAAGATCCCATCTTAAAAGGAGTTGACCTTGTAAAAAACCCCAAATGTAATCTGTTTGAGCCACATTCCATGATCTCAGAGTTACCTTGTTATATCACTCTGCATGAGGTGTGATCGTCCTAACCACTTGATCCCCATAATTGGTGGCCAATACAATCAAATATGACAATAGGCTATATATTTAATCTAGACTTTGGTCCAATTTTATGGAGTAGTAAGAAGTATTCCATACTATCTATTTCATCTACAAAATCAAAGTATATTTTTCAAAGGCATCTCAACAAGCAACATGTCTTAGAAGGTTACTTATGGAAGTGAATTTATATCCAAGCCTTCAATAATTATCTTTTGTGATAGGTAAAGTGTAGTTCAACTAGCAAAGAATTTAGTTTATCATGCTCACTAAAAATATATTGAATTCCATCATCATTTTTTTGGAGACTCAATTGAATATGCATGGTTGAATTGAAATATTATATAATAGACCACCAAGAAGCTCACATATCAATTAAAGCATTTCCATTGGTTAGATTTTCTAAATTACAAGACTTGTTAAGTCTATGTAGCATTGACTGGATAAAGTAATTATAACTTCAGTGAAGTGTAATAAAGTGTTGTTTTTTGCTCATCTTACCCAAAATAAATACTAAATGGGCTATTAGAATATTTTAATAATTTTGTGTAAATTTATAAAAAGAGGACAAGAGTAATAATAACCACAAAAATAGAATAGAAGTTATTGTAAAAATGGAGTAGCAATTGTTAAAAAAGAACTAGTTATGGTATTTTTAATAGGAGTGAAACACTAGCTATTGCATTTTATAAAGGAGTGAAAAAACTAGCAATTATATTTTTGGATAAAGGTGGGTGGTCTATTACTAACTCTCTAAGAGTGTTATAAATATATTCTATATTCATCAACTGGAGCATCCATTTATATAAATTTTAGTGGTACTATTACACCTAAAAATATTTATCTTTTTCTTTCTAGGTTTTGGCTATTTTAAATTTTTATGTTAAAATTATGTCATATACTGATACACTATTCTCAAAGCTATATATTTTGATAGGACCTTTACGATTTTTTGTGTTTTTATTCCCCTCTTTACTTAATTTTATATAAAGAATTATGTTATGGATCTATCCTCTATCACTATATAAAATATAAATTTTGATCACTAAATATTTTAAAAATAGCATAAAAATCAAAACAAAACAAAACAAAACAAGGGATGAAGAAACACCTAGTCCCTAGGTTGAGTTTTCCATTTCCCATTTCTATATTTGAGCTTCCTAGTCCACCACATATGATCAAGTAGGTTGTATCTAGGATTATTAACCTCCTATCATAGGTAGCATCATCCATCAAGTATTATATATTTATATGAATATCATCATAATAATATATGAATGATGAACACTGGGTTTACGTATAAATCAAATCACTATCAATAATAAAATGCTATAGAATAAAATCATAACTTCATAAGCTTAATATGATGTTCAAGGAAGACACCACCCAACCTTCTATCTCTAATACATTTGATAGATTCTTATCTATTTTGTGATACCCAAATTGTAAATTTATGGTAACTTTAAAAGTATATCCACCCAAACTTCTATCTTCAAATCTAGTCAATAGATTTATATTCATTATATGGGTGCTCCTAAATCATAATATATCATTATCATTATTAGAATCAGAATCTCAAGGAGATTCCCCACACAACTCTTATTGCCAATTTCACTAATATACCCATGCCCTTGTGGTAGGATACCTATGTCATGAATCAATGGTGCATGGATGAGTGGTTCTCCATTGACTTAGGATGGATATGTTGCATACTATGGTACTATATTACCCCTAGTCCTCTATATATATATATATAAGACTAAATAATAAATCTAATTGTGGAGATCATATTTATAAATAAATAACAATCATAAAGTTTTTTAGATTTCAACAACTATATGTATCAATATTCTTGTGGAATGACCAAAATAAATCACAATTATAATATCACAATATAAACGTTAGAATTGATGATTGTAATTTTATAATCAATTTGATATATTGCATATAAATTTTTATGATATAAGCTAAAATAATTATGAACGCCATCCAAATTTATACTCTATGATAATTGTAGTAGTACTTTCTTTTTATTATTCATTATTTTTCATTGAACCAAGTAGGCATTTTTAATGAGCAATTATATCATGGACTACTTACAATTTTATTAAATAACATAAAGCATATGTCAATTATTCATGTGGATCATGATAAACACTAAAATGTAATTATATGTTTTATATACTATATGGTTGATTAGAAATAAATTACATATTTTCAAAAGGAGAATATTAATTACAATACTAAGCCCATCATAATTAGATTACATTGTAAATTTAATTTCACTACCAGGTAGAGCTTAATATAAATTACACTATGGCACCCATTATATTTGCTCGCTTTTTGGTGGAAAAATTTTGGAGCTCTGGCGATTTGGCGGGAAACTTTCTGAACTGTCGTCGGTCGAGGCTCTAGGGTTTCTGGTGGGAAGATTCTACCAGGGACTCAGGTGGTTTGCTGTTGTTTTTTGCTGACGGCTCTTTCGTTGCCCCGGAGGGCCCAATGGGGTCTCCTCCAGGATTTCTCGATGGGAAGAAGACCTCTTATGTCGAGATATTAAGAGAAAACCCTGCGTCTTCCTCCGATGAAGCTCAGCGGAGTGCTTACCATTTTCTATCCAAGAATGCGGGCAAGGGTTCTCCTGTGCATAGAGTCAATGGATGTCTCCCGCAATCCGCTTCTAGACCGAAGATTGTCATAGAACCAGAGCTGGTCGAGGACACGATCAACTACCGTGCTACTCATGATCTGATTTGCAAATTCATGGGCATCCGACCCACCCTGCACTTTCTACACTCCTGGGTGAGACAAAACTGGGAGCCTATCGGTGAGTACTCCTTATGGCCCATAAGCAATGGGTATTTTATTATTAGTTTTTCCTCCTTAGCGGATAGAAACAGAGCATTTGAATCAGAAAAGAGGAGCCATGGCCCAGCAGGGTTATTTGTCCAACCGTGGAGAGCGGGCTTCGACCCTCGCATTGAGCCCATGGCTGTCCCGGTTTGGATCCGGCCGTATGCTCTCCCGATGGAGTTTTTGGGTGAGCAGATTCTTGAACTGATAGGTAACTCTCTAGGTAGATATTTGGGAGTTTCCAAAGATACCATAGAAGGAAACACTGTTGTTTATGCGAGAATTTGTGTAGAACTGGATATTAGCCAGCCGCTACCAGCTGAGATGGAACTGGAGTTAGCAGGACACTCCTGGATACAACAGTTAGACTATGAAGCCCTACCTTTCCGATGTAGAGGTTGCCATAAGCATGGCCATTTGGCAAGGTTCTGCCCAAATATCTTGAGCACCAAAGTGGATGCTCCACAGGGAATGCCAAATTGCCCCCGAGAGGGTAAGTCCACTCCGGTCAAGGAACCACCCATAATTCCCCCTGGTTTTGATGCCCAGAAAGATGGCTTTGAACAACAGAAGAGAAGAAGAAACAAAAAGAGAAATGGCAAGGAGCAAGCTCATCCCAAGCCAACCAACCGGTATGAAATCTTCAAATCTCTTGTGGATCAAGAAGACCAAATTATGGAAGGAGCAGATGGGAACCTTGAGGATAATATCATCCTTTCTCATGCTCCTCCCTCACCAACCCCTGTCCTAGAATAGGTGATTGACTCCTCTGAGATTTTGCAGCTAGAAAACCCAGGGGCATTGGTAATCCACTCCCCAGCACAGCCAGCTATTAAAGATGTTACCATGGGAAATGCAGAAAAGTTCAGAGAAAGACCAGCTCTAGGGATTACCCAGGTGGAGAAGAGGTCGAAAAATAGTAATTCCCAAGGGGTGGGCAGGAAATCCAATAAGGATCTAATTGCAGTGCAAGGAGATAAGCTAATCAATGGAGGATTGGCGAGAACAATTGATTCGTATTGCTCCCAAGGTTTCCAATGATTATTCAATCTTGGAATGTGAGGGGTTTAAACAAGAGAACCCATCAATCTGCTGTTCAAAGACTTTTAGAGAGAAGTAAAACAGACTTTCTGCTCATTCAGGAGACAAAAATGTCTTTAGACCTTATGAGTAAAACTGTCAGTCGAATCTGGAGGGGTGCTGGCCATATGGCTGTGGCTGCTCTAGGTGCCTCGGGAGGGATTGCTACTCTTTGGAAACCTTTGGCGTGGATAGCAATAGAACATATAGCCTGGAGGGGTGTCCTCACATCTCTTTTTAGGAATATTGTTACAGCTGAACAAGTCTTAATTACAAATTTCTATGGGGCTCAGAATATCGATGGTCAGCGGTTTCAATGGAAAGTCGTTCAAAACATGAGGTCCTCCCGGAAGATTTTGATTGGATTATTGTCGGGGACTTCAATGCCAAATTATCTGCCAGGGATCAGGAAGGTGGCATCCCAGTTTTGGATACAGGGGACCGGATTTTTATTGCCCAAGTCTAGGCCTTTAACCTTGTTGATATCAAAGGCCCTGGTACAAACTTTACCTGGAATAATAAGAGAAGAGAGCCATACAACAGGAGGGTTAAGCTTGACCGGTTTCTGGTCTCGGAGGAAGCTTATGTTAGATGGAATATCAAATTCCAGATTTTGGAGGGCCCAGCCTCGGATCACTCTCCCATTTTGTTGGAGGGAGCGACTATGTCGAGGCAAGATTACAAACCATTTAAATTTGAAAATTTTTGGTTGCAAAAAGAGGACCTCCGAAGGAAAATTCCACAGTGGTGGGAAGAAGGTCGTCTCCCTTTTGGGACAACTATGTTCAAATTTCATAAACAACTTCTTTTTGTTAAGAGTAAACTAAAACAATGGAGGCAAACTAACAAATCTGATTTCCAGCTCCAACGGGCTCCCTTGTTGGCCAGATGGAATGAGGTGCAAAAACAATTCAGGGAAGGAATCATTTCTGAGCATCTTAAATCCGAGGATGATGCTTTACGCAAAGTGGTTGAGGAAATTGATAATCAAGAAGAGATCTACTGGAAACAGAGAGCAAGAAACACATGGTTATTAGGAGACAAAAATACAAAATTTTTCCATCGCTCTACCTGTGCTAGAAGACAATTGAATAACATGGAACTCCTTCAAGACGAGATTGGAAACTCTTTTGACACTCTCCCTGATATGCACTCCCACTCAATGGAGTATTTCTCAAACCTCTTTAAGGAAAGTATGGAGCATGATGTGGAAGCCCAAAATGAAGTCATTGATGGCATTCCCTCTATTATCTCTCATGAAGAGAATCAGGCCCTTCTTAATCCCATTGATCGTGATGAACTCAAGAAGGTGGTCTTTGGGATGTGCACTGGAAAATCGCCTGGTCCTGATGGCTTCCCTATTGAGTTTTTTTAGGCCTTCTGGGATATCCTGGAGGAGGATGTGCTGGCTGTCATTGAGGAGTCCCGAACTAACAAAAGAATTCTCAAGGCTCTAAATCACACCTTTATTACCTTAATTCCAAAAGGAGAGGGGGGGGATCACATTTCTGATTTTAGACCTATTGCCTTATGCAATGTGATTTACAAAATAATCACTAAAATTATGGCTGAAAGACTAAAACCTCTTCTTCAGAATATAATCTCCCCTGAGCAAGGGGGTTTTGTTGAAGGGAGACAGATCTTGGATGGAGTGATCTTGGCTTAGGAGGCTATCCATACTATGCACAATTCAGGTAACAAAGGAATGTTCATCAAACTGGATATGTCTAAGGCTTATGACAGAGTAGAATGGGGCTTCTTGGTCAAGATGTTGGCAGCCTTTGGTTTTTCTCAGGACTGGATTGCCTGGGTCATGAGCTGTATCTCTATGCCTTCCTACTCTGTTTTAATTAAGGGGCTTCCCTCGTCACCTTTTGGAGCATCTCGGGGTCTCCGCCAAGGAGACCCTTGCTCTCCTTATCTCTTTCTCATCTTGGCTAAAGGATTAGGCAGACTCCTCATGAGAAGAAGACTTCAAGGACAGATAACAGGAATTAAAATCGGGGCTGAAGTTTTGACTCATTTACAGTTTGTGGATGATACTGGATTGGTGGGAGTGGCCAGCCTCAGGGAAGCAAGAGGAATTAGATATTCTCTTAACGTCTACCTTCGATCTTCTAATCAAGTCATCAATGAAACAAAATCCAAAGTGGTCTTCTTTAATCTTGATCAAAGGTCACAAGACAGAGTTATTGAGATCTTGGGATTCACTAGGACCTCTCTTCCTATTATTTACTTGGGGGTTCCTATGGATTTCAAAAAACTGAAAGCTAATTTTTGGAAGGACCTTTTGGATGGCATCAAAGAGAGAATGAATCACTGGTCTCATAGATGGTTAAGCTATGGGGGCCGACTGACTTTCCTGCAATCTGTTATTCAGGCCATGCCAATTTATAAATTCTCTATTCTGGCTGCCCCTCCATCAATTTGGAAAGAGCTAGACAAAGTGGCTAGAAGTTTTCTTTGGGAAGGTGCCAAAGGAGAGAGGAAATGGGCCTTGGTTGGATGGGATAAGGTCACCCAGCCCAAGGAAAAAGGTGGGTCGGGATTAAGAAGCTCCAAGTTTAACAATCAGGCTATGGTCGGTAAACCGTATTGGAGGTGGATTTCCCACCAACGTCCCTCTTCGACTAGAATCCTCTCTAGTAAATACTTGGGTCTTGTTCACCCCAATGACTTGGGCCGCTTTCCTTTGGAGGGTAATGGATCATTAGTGTGGCAGGCGCTCAAGCTTGGATCTCGCATTATCAAAGATCAATTGTTCTGGAAAGTTGGGAGAGGGGAGAAGACCCTGTTCTGGACTGATTCTTGGGATCAGAATCCTCCCATTCTTGCTGTGTTTCCTGAATTGCATCCGTTAAAATCAGCTCTAGAAGATAAGGGATGGATCCATATTGAGAGCTACTTCAATACCAGCCAATTGGGGGAGTATAAGGTTCAAAATTTCAAGCGACTGGGTGAATGGCCTATTCCAATCCCTCCGGAGCAGGCTCCAACTCTGGAAAAACTCTTGTCAGAACGGTTTCTTACTGGGAGAGATGAGGAGGATGAGCTTGCCTAGGGCTTTGGGAACCTTGGGGTTTATACTATGAAGGAGGGCTATGATTCGATCCTTCCAGAGCCCCCCCCACACTCTTTTCCAGTTCAATAATGGAGGAAGATTTGGCATCCCAAGGGCTGGCCGAAAGTGAACTTCTTTGCCTGGCAGCTGATGCACAATGGAATCCTGACCTTTGACAATCTCAGAATCAGAGGCATCATTGGTCCTTCCCAGTGTGTTTTATGCTATAGGAATGAGGAAACTGCGGATCATCTTCTGTTTGATTGTCCTTTCACACAACAGATTTGGCATCGTTGGTTCTCCCATTTTAAACTTCAGGCTATTGGAGACTTGTCTCGAACCAATTTATGGGAAATCTGGAAGAGAGGTAGATTTACATCTAAAGCTCTTCGAACTGGCTGGGAGCTTGGTTTCCTTTTTATTTGGTGGCAGGTGTGGTTGGAAAGAAATGCTCGTATTTTTCGTGAAACCTTCTCTTCGGTGGATGGGATATGGTAGGTCATCTGGAGCAAAGTTGTGGAAACCATTGCCATATATGCTGAGGAGGAAAATCAGCCTGCTTCTAAGCCTCTGGAAGAGAGAGCTGCTGATCTTGAGAGACAGGTAAGAAGTTGGAAACCTCCCCCAGAAGGCTGGATCAAAATCAACACTGATGGAGCTGCAAAAGGCAATCCGGGCAATGCTGGAAGTGGAGTAATCTGTCATGATCATGCTGGGGCTATGCTCTATTGGGAATTGCAAGGTCTGGGATATGCCACAAACAATGAAGCCGAGGCCTTTGCTATTAAATCTGCTTCCATCTGGGCCGTCAAGCAGGGTCATAGAAAGATAATCATTGAGTCTGATTCCCAAATCCTGGTTGGCGCTCTTGATTGCATGAGGAACTTTGCCTTAAAAGCTTGGAGGCTACGGATTCTGGTCTCCCAAATTAAAGAGCTTTGGAAGGAATTAGAGGATGTGATACCTGTTTATGCTAGTAGATCTCTTAATAAAGTGGCTGATTTCCTTGCTAAGATGGGTGCTGAGAGAGAGGTTGGGATGCATCTGCATAGTAATATGCCTGTGGAGGATGCTGAGATTAGACAAGGCCTTGAACAAATTTTGAAATAATGTGCAGTGTTTTTTATGCTAAGGAAATTTTTGGTCGCGATATCGCGACATGTAGTGCTGTCGCGGCATCTAGCTGGAAGCTGTCGCGATATCGCGACAGGTTGAGCCTCTGCTGCCTTTGGTGGGTTTTTGTCGTGATATCATGACATGTCGCGCTATCATGACATGTCGCGCTATTGCGGTCCTTGTTGAGATCCTGTCGCGATTTCGCACCCCTTTTGAAGTTGAAAAGCAAAGTTGAAATTTCGTCGCGTTATCATGACAAGTTGGAGAGTGGGAAGCTGCAAGGTAATCTTGTCGCGATATCACGACATGTTTGGCACTTAAGCGGCTGGGAGGAAAATTGTCACGATATCGCGACCTGTAGCGCCGTCGTGGCCTCGAGCTGGAAGTTGTCGCGATTCCGTGACAGGTTGAGCCTTTGCGGCCTTTGGCGGGTTTCTGGCGCAATATCGTGACATGTCGCGCTATCGCGGCTCTTGTTGAGATTATGTCACGATTTCGTGCCTCTTTTGAATATGAAGAGCAAAGTTGATAATTCGTCACGATATCGCGACAGTTTGGTAAACTGGAAGCTGCAAGGTATTTTTGTCGCGATATCGCGACACGTTTGGCACTTAAGCGGTTGGGAGGATAATTGTCGCGATATCGAGACCCTTTTGTGGCATGAGTGCCGTTTAGAAATTTCGTCACGATTTCGCGACTCCTTTTGCAGGTGGCTTCCGGGGGCCCTTCCTGTCGCTATCTCACGACATGTCGCGATCTCGCGACATGTCGCGATCTCGCGACATGTCACGTTATCGTGACATGTCGCGTTATTGCGACTGTTGGCACCGACGCGGTCGAGACGGGGGTGACTGTCGTGATTTCGCGACATGTCACGATTTCATGACATGTCGCCTTTTCGCACCCTGTTGTTTTCTTTGCCCTGTGGTTGCTAGTGCTACCTTTGTGCTTTGCCCTTGTTGTGTTGCTCTTTGCTCTGGGTCGGGATGTGTTCTCTCCCGTTTGTAATTGGTCTTTGTATTAATACAAGTTTTCATTTTTTCAAAAAAAATATATAAATTACACTATGGATTTTAGGATACCTAAAACAAATTGTTCATATTTAATTTTAATTTTATTTATTATATAAATTTATGTGTACATTCATAAGGATTTTTATTTAAATTATAATATAAATTTAAATAAATATTAAGTGATTATATGGCCATTCAATATGATGTATTTATTTTTATTTTTTATTAATATTTTATCTAATATCAATTCAAAAAAATGAATTGCAATCTTAATAATAGTGTTAATGTAAAGAATTTATGATAATACCAATCAAACAATTTTTATACTATTTATATTTAAGAATTAATTTGTTAAATCAAATTAAAATAGATAACTAATAAAAAAAATTGTAATCTTAATGTAGTGGTAATGGATTTGTCCTCTCTTTGAGAGGTCCAAGGTTCAAATTCCACTTAGTATGAGGGAACCAAGGCTCCTCATAGAAACTTGTGTAAACTCATTGAAAAAATAGATAACTAATCGTACCTATTATTGGTGTTTTCATAGCTAGGTCACTATTGGTGATCCAAGTTGCTCATCACATGCTAGGTCATGAAGGTCTTACCATGGTTATTCCATGTTAATTGATCAAGCTTAGTCATAACATTTTTAGAATCTTATTACGATTCTTCCAAATTGTTTGATCAAGCCTAGTTATAATATTTTTATTACATGATGATAAAATATTATTTAATACCTTATAACATATTTGCATGTCTTATAAATTATTCAAGCCCCTCAAATTATAGTGATTAATTAAAACAAGCAATCCTCAAGGGCAAGGTGGATTGGTAAGTTCTTGTCTAGCCAAGCACTTACCAAGAAGACACCCAGGTTCAAACCTTGGGAATAACCTATTTACAAAGGTAATACTCTAATCTAGATCCTTTGAGTGTGTACCAGATTGACAATGATGGTACAAAACCCTAGCGATCAGTGGTCCCTTTCACATGAGGTCAAAAATAACAAGACAAAATAGGTTTTGTGGGAGCAACCCCTATGGTTTGAACCCTATGCTTGTTAGTTACTAAAAAATAGTATGGTTGTGACCAACTCTCCTATGTAACCAAACAAAATTAATTAAAATAAATATTTGTTTGTCCCTATTGGGACACCCTAGTGTTATGTTATTGGAGAGTTATCTAGGTTACCCAAGTTCAATTGACTAGGAGGTCCCATTGTGCCCTTGGGGAGTGTGGCCTCAATTGTACCATCCATTGCACTTTGCATTACTTTAGAAAAAAATATTTATTTGACACACTTCATTTCAATAAGAAATATTTTATTTAATACTTTGAAACCTAAATAGCGATCAGTGGTCCCTTTCACATGTCAACCATAAAAAGACAATTTGGTGGGAGCAACCCATATGGTTTGAACCCTACACTTGTTAGTTACTAAAAATTAGTATGGTTGTGACCAAATCTCCTATTAACCAAACAAAATTAATTAAAATAAACATGTATTTGTCCCTATTGGGATACCCTAGTGTTATGTTGTTGGAGTGTTATCTAGGTTACCCAAGTTCAAATGACTAGGAGACCCCATTGTGTCCTTTGGGAGTGTGGCCTCAATTGTACCATCTATTGCACTTTGCATTACTTTAGAAAAAAACATTTATTTGACACATTCCTCATTTCAATAAGAAATATTTTTTTAATACTTTGAAACCTAAATATTTGTCCACAAATAACACTGAATTATTTTTTTTTTAAAGGAAATATTGTAGTGATCTTAGGCATTATTGGAATTATTTTTTTATTTATTTTTCCTTCAAATCCCTACATTTTTCTACACCAATAACACTAAATTAATTTATTTTTAAGGAAATATTGTAGTGATCATAGGGATTATTGGAATTATTTTTATATTTATTTATTTCATAAAATACCTTTGAACATTTTTTGAAAAGTAAAATAAAAATGATGTGTCTCTAAAAATTTAGTTGTTACAAGTTCCTTTGGGATATTGTTGGGTCTGATATTCTCAAAGTCTATCAAGAGGTCTTCTCTAAGGGTTCTCTAGGACCTAGTATTAATCAAGGGATTATTAAATTTATCCCCAAGGGTAGGGATCCTAAAATCATCACCAATTGGAGACCTATTACTCTCCTTAATTTTTATTATAAGATCATTTCCAAAGCCCTGGTTTTACGCATTTGCCATCTCCTTCCTATTATTGTGTACCTAGAGCAAACTAGCTTCATTTAGGGTAGGTTCATCCTTAACAATATTATTGTTGTTTGGGAAGGCATGGAGTGGGCTCAAAATTCTAACCAATGATTGCTATTTATCAAAATTGACTTTGAGAAAGCCTATGAAAGGATTTATTGATCGTTCATTCTAGTCATGCTTAAAGCTCTTGGTTTTGGGACCTGCTTCATTAGTTTTGTGGAAATGTTGTTTGTTGAGGCTTCAACTATTTTTCTATTAACAGACATAAGTCCTCAAACATTGGGCTTTTCAATCCATTAGACAAGGCTATCCATTGGTACCATCCCTCTATGTCCTAACTACTAAAGGGTTTGACTATTTACTAGATCACCATACCGCTCAAGGGTCTATTTGAGGAATTTCTCTCCCTGGATGTGAGACTTAGTTGATCAATGGTCATTTTTTTGATGAATATTTCTTCACTCTTAGTGAGAAATAATGTATCATTCAACAGACGCTTTCCTGCCTAGACACTTTTTGTCTAGCTTTTGGATCCTCCATTCAATAGAGAAAAACTCAATGTTATAGGTAGTTTATCGTCCAGATGTCCCATTGGATTATTCAATATCAGTGGAAGATCATCCAAGAGGGGGACATATTTTATTTTTAGACATCCCTTTTACCTTTAACAATTCATTTCTAAAGTTGTGGAAGTATGTTATTAACAAGGTGGAACAAAAACTTACCTACTGGTCCACCAAGAAGCTCTCCCTTGCTAGTAAATTCTAAATTTGCACAAAATTCCTTGTGACCACCCATGTTTATTATTCTTCCTACTGGGTCCCATCCAAAAATTGCTATAAGAAGCTTGATAAGCTTTTGCAAGACTTTTTGTGGTCTTATTCCAATAATGGTTTGAGATTCCTTCGTATTGCTTGGGAGTATTATTGTCTTCCTAGAATCCATGGTGGGCTTGGAATTCATAATAGCCAGTGTCAATATTGGGCCCTATGTGTTAAGTTAGTTATCAAATCCCTCACAGGCAATGAGGCCTAGAATATTCTTATTTGACACTATATCAGTGAATATTCCCCTTTTGGTCATAAGAGTTGGAGGGACATGGGATTCCCTTCCTTGTTGCCCATGTGTCTATCAAAATGTTAGTATCCTTCGTCATTAGGAGTATTTGAAAAACCTGGGAGAGTGTTAAGCCTTGGCTTAGATGGAATGGCAAAAGCTTTTGGCATAGCCTCTCCACCAAAAAGATGAATGTTTTATGGTCATCTATTATCACCTACTAGGATTTTCTGCTTATGTAGGTTACCTAGGTTCATGTGCTTAGATTCTTTTGCAAAGGTGTGCATGCATCATTAATTTATTTTCTCATCCTACCAAGGATTGGCTTCCTTGGGATGACTTCAGAGCTAAATTTAGGATTAATCAATTTGATAGGGATACTTTTGAGGTTATCAAGGCTACTCTCCCTAACTCCATGTTACACAAGATTTTTGTGCTTTCACAACAACCTTGGTGGAAGGACTAGAAGTGGTATCCAAATACTCTGCTACAAAACTATAAGGCTTGATTGGGGTATGGATGGCTCTCTCCTTGCATCCCCATGATTGATAAGCTCAATCAACGATGAAATATCTCCTCCCCTCGGCCTGTTTGGATGCACAAGTTCTAGACTGCTTGGGCTCCTTTCTTGGAGCCCAAAATTTCCTATTTTTCCTAGAGTATTTTACACCAAGGGCTTCCTAATGGGGAGCATATCTAGCATTTAGGTATCCCTAACCCTAATTTCCATTTTTATCTTCAATCTAAAAATATTATCCATCTTTTTTGGGTTTGTGCTCATGCCCATTCCCTTTGGGAGTGCTTTTTTTTCCTTTTCTAGACTCTATTCCTTCACCATGTTTGACTGGAAGCATATCATTTTGGGAGACCCCCTGTCCTTATCGATTATTTTCTTTGAAGTGTGGCACTTATTTCGTATGGTGATCATGTTCAACATATGGAGAGCTAGAAATGATTGTATCTTTGGTAAGTGTTCTTCCTCTTTGCACATATCAATTTTTGAGAATTCTAATATTTTTTCATCTGTGTATTTTCATATTACAATTCAAGTCAATAATGTGGCCATGAAGCTCACTCATCTTTAGGAGCTTATTGATCAATGGGAAAACATGTCATGCATAGTCAATCATGTTCCTCTTGAGCAGGATACTCCTCGAAGTCGATCTAGGTCCAGACAATAGTGTTGTTCACTCCCAAACTACACTCCTATCTCAACTCAAGATCCTTACAAATATGGTTGTGGCTACTTGACTATTCCTCTCTCCCCACAACTCATTGATTTGATGCCTAAGATAATTTAGGAGTTTCGATGATTGTTGTCAACCAAGATCCAGTTGTTTATGGCTGGGAGGATGTTCCTAGCACTTCTGGATAGGGAAGGGACTTGGTGCCAAAGTCTCTTGATACTACTATTGGGTGGGAATCGGTTCCAAGGGTGGCTAAACCCATATAATGGAGCCTCATTATTATGTAATCAATTAGTTTTATTGTCCATCAGTTTTATAATGTAATATTGATTAGTTGTAAATTGTTTGTTTGGGTTCCCACTCTATTTTGATGAGGGTGGTTTTTTGACTGATGCCATTAGCTACGTGGCGTGTTTATATGCCTCTTTTTTTGTTTGTAAAAATGTATTATGTTAATTTTTAATATAATATCTTTTTTACATCAAAAAAATTATTTATATAAAAACATTAAATGCATCAAAAACAAAATTTAAAATCTTTTATATATATATATATATATATATATATATATATATATAATTTAAAATCTAATATCAAATGACATTAATTCATTTTTTTTTTTTTAATTTTTCAACTTTTAAGAAGATTCAAGTTCAAATTTTATCAAATAATATTTGCCTAATTGATTAAGTTATTACAATAGCCGTTTCAAATCTTATCAAACAATACTTATATAATTAACTAAATAATCAAATCATAGGTTAATGTGGAAAGTATAATTAAATAATAATATATTAGCCTTCACATGTTAAAAACAGTACCTTTATTAATCCGCACCGCCTTTCTTTGAAAAGATTCCATCATCCAACCCCCATGTGCCACGGCGTGGCCATTTTTGTGGACGTGCTTGGTCCATCTCTATACTATTTGGTGGACATTAAATTAATGGGAATTTTTTTTTTCATCCCATTTATTGTGGGCCTGTCAGCTTTGCAAGCGTGTTCCGCTCTTGTATTTTGTCAAATTCTAGCTTTGGCTGCTTTAAGCTGTTCAGCATTAGACTTCAATAATGCTCTTCAATTAAAAGCAATTAACTTTTATTTTTTCTTTTGAAAGAGATAGAATTGCATAGAAAAAAAAAAAAAAAAAAAAAAATCTCTATTATGTAACATCTCCATGCAGGACGAAGAAAGATCCAAACGTTTCTGTCTACTCCAATTTAAAAAAAAAATAAATAAATTGAATCAAAAAATTAGACACATCCAAAATGCAGGATTAATATAATAATTAAATGATTGGATTTAAAAAAAAAAAAAAAAAAAATTATAAACCTTATTTTATTAATAAAAAATTAAATAATTTTTTTTTATAAACCTTATTTACAAAATCAATAAAACTCGTTAAATAAAACAAAATCGATAAAATTTAGGTAGTCTATAGATTTTTATATGTAATCACTTAGAATATCGAAGGCAAAGGCCTCCTTAAAGAAGAAGTTCATATTTTAAAACATAAATAATGGAAAGAATAATTCAGATGAAGCCCAATACAACGAATACAATAACAAAGGAACGAACGTCTTTCATTTAAATTAATGCCAATATTTTACTCATGTTAACAACTCGTGCAATTGGCACGTTGAACGATACATCCATGGCGGAAGAAAATGCAAAACACTCACGTGTGGCTACCCAAAAATTTACATAAATCAAACATAAGTCTTCTAAACCTCCGGAAGCCAAAGCCTATACGCATCCAACGTTCACCCCCAAAAAATAAATAACTAAGATAGATGGGTCCGCAAAAGTCAAGTGCTTGTTTTTAGTCTACGGATTATTTCAGTTTAATTTTCTAGGTAATCTGAATCTTTATATATAAAAGGCGTAGAGTTTGTAAGACAGTTGCATTTACTATGGACTATGGACTAGAGTATGTAATTTCGACGACGTCTTAGTTCAATTCAAAGTTGTATTGTCTGATTTTTTATATACTACGAACCAAAGTTTAGAATATTTGCATCCCATTTCAATCGGAAAAAGTAATACCGATTCTTTTAAATAATAAAAAAAATTAATAGATTAAACACCTTTCAAAGTGGACAGTTGTATGCTAAGGGATGTGGGGAAGATAGCGCAGGGCAATGCAATGCTCTATGTGCTTTCATGTGAGAAGCCTGATGGCAATTTATTCATTCATCCTTGTGTTTGTGTTTGTTCTCTCCGTCGTCTTTCTTTCCTTAACGAGTGAGTTGAATAGGCAATGATTACACATGGCTTCGTTTAATTATTATTTTTTATTGTTGTTGGTGATTTTTTAAAAGAAGGATGCACTTCGTCTTTTCGAGAAACAACTTATTTTTATTTTTATTTACACTTAAAAGAAGAGAGGAGGAATGGAGCTTATATAAAGGACCTCATCTCGATGTTTACAGCTGGTAGTAGGTAGATAACAAAGTAGAGCTATTTTAAAAAAGTAGGAGGAGCATATCGTGATATGATATGTTTTAACTGAGACTGACTGGGAGTCGGCGAGTGGATCGGGGTCGAAGTGGAGGGAGAATATCGAGCTCATGTCCTCGATTCCACCTTAAATCCAAAGCTTGGCGGCAGCTTACGTTAAGCGCATTCATCACCACTTCCTGTGGCATTGCCTTGAACACGGAATACCTTCCCGTCAAGCTCGTCCGGAAGGGACTGCACATCAACATGAACCATGAATCATGAATAAAGAATAATGAATCATCATGTTAAATCTCAGAGCTACATCAAAACAATATTAATATCTATAGTCGCAAGTCCCAGTAAAACAACACAATTGCATGAACAGTAATAACATAGTGAGAGTTAGAATTACGTGTGGCATGTGGTGAAGGTTATCCACTCGAAACCCCGGTCCCCAGCTCTCTTGGTGACGCCGTAAAACTGAGGAATTACTAAGAACTGGCCTTCGCGTACGGTTCCGTCAAATACCCTTCGACCTCTGTTCTCCACCACCTGAATTCGGGCCTCGCCTCTCGTGGCGTACAGGATTGCATGGCACGCATGCCACGATGGAGCAAACAAGGCTTCCTGCCACATAGTTAAATGTAACTTCATAAATAAACTAGGTGCCTCACACAATATATAGTATGAGCCTTGAGGTGACATTCACTTTTGGAACGTGGTACCTACCGGACGCAGAACGCCTCTCTCGGCTGCCAAATTTATGTGGGCGAGCGCAGGAAGTTTGAATCGGTTAATTGTATTCATCCGTCCACCCTCTGGAACGTACACGTCAGCGTCGTTGGGGTCGTCAGCGTTGTGGCGGAGACGCATGGAGCAGTATGCTTGTTGTTGCGCTCCAGCTAGACCTGGAATATTGCCACCTGGATTGGGGTTGTAAATGTTTCCACTGTTCTCCACCTCCAGCTGCTCCTCCTCCTTATTAGCGAAAGCTGGTCTCTGGCGACCAGATTGACGCTGTCCAACCCTGATAATGATTCCTCTCTGTTGCCTGCGAGAACTCTCTTGAACTCTTCGTGCCGTCTCAAGATGGACTCCCCACGCCTCAGCCAGAATGTTGGAGTCGAAACCTTCCAGCATATTCCCGCCCAACGTTCTTTCTTCCTCTTCCTCCTCTCCCTCTCTCTCCCCTCGTCTGCCGCCCGATCTCCTCTCTCGAGTTGCAGGTGATCCCGCCAAGTAGAAGGGCTGCATAAGAGTTTCACTTTTCAATATTCAATATTTGATATATTCATTCGTTCTTTCCTCTTCGACAGCAATAACCAAAAGTCATAAGGTATATGACAATAATGACTTACCCGATAACGCCTGTCAAGTTGATTCTGATGGTTGGAGGAATCGACAATGGCGACGATTCGGAGACGCCTGTCGCCGTCGTTGTAGATCCAGTAAGCAGCGCCTGCTGGAATGGCCACCACGTCTCCTCTCTGCACTCGTCTCACTTTTTGAGAGCTCTCCTCGCGCGCACGCTCACGCTCACTTCTGCTCAGCCTTTCTTCTTCCCCTTCTCCGCGTCTTCCTCTTTCTCTTTCCCGATGCTCTCTTTCTTCTTCTTCTTCCCCTCTTCTTGCTCTTCTTCCTCTCCTTCCTTCGCACTCTCCTTCTTCCATGAAAGGAGCCCGGCGGTCAGTCTCTGGACAACCAGGAATCACCACGCCCAGCATACCCTCGCCTGTCCAATTCGCAATTAGCAATCAGCGGTGGAGGAATGGATTGGTTTAGATTAGATTAGCTACATAAAATACACAAGCACAAATAAACAAAGAAGCAAAGTAGAAGAAAAAAATACGCACCCTCCGTTACGTATCCGATTGTAGGTGTGTTACAGAATTTGGGGACCGACATGGCGTATGGTTCGATGGTCTCCCTCACGAATTCAACGCCAGCGCAGTTCAATTCTTCAGTGTCTTGGCGAGTGGACAACTCTGTCATGCCACCCTCTGATCTTATCGTCTCCAATGGCTCCCGAGCTCTTAAAGTCCTCACTCGACATGATGATTGCTCCTGCCTCTCCTGCTCCTCCTGCCTCTGCGCCATCCCCATCCCAATCCCCGCTATGCACCATAACACTATCAATAACATGGACAGGGACGCTCTCCTTGTCTTTCTCTCCATTGGAAATAAATGGATTGAACTTGAACTCTATTGCTTTGCCTTGCTTTCTGCTCTGTGTATAGTTTTATAGCATGCTGGTGGCGATATTATTAAGGTTTTACTCAAAAACAGAGACACATGGACTCCATCCTTTACCAAAGAAACAAATCTTGCTTATGCGTTGTTAATCTCCATGTGGATGTATCGTCGGCGTGCATGCTGTGATGCGGCTACCTATCACCGTAACGATCTGTCTCCTCCAACCAGGTTAGTCCATCATGCTCTCATTTTACTGTCGTCTCTCTTCCCAACTCCACGTTTTCTTAAAGTATATTCAATTAAGCTCTGGACATAGATCAAAAGCCGGGTTTTCGCGGGATTAAAACAATTTTACAGTGAGCTATATTTATATATATATATATGAATGGAACATATGCATAAATATGCTTTGTCGTGGGCTACGCTTTCTAATTTATACCATGGTATCTAAAACTATGCACTGTTCACGTCCACGTCCATGTATGCGTGTGTGCGATGCAATTATCTCAAACACCTCTTTCTCCTTCCAACATCCAATGAAAAATGTTCGGTCTTTTATTTGAAATTGGATTATTCAGGTTGGTATTCTTATCGTACACTTAGAGGACTCAGAACAAAGACTATTGCCTTTGTAAATTGGGTAAGCATGCGCTCAAGGTTTGAACCGAGGTCTCTTCTTAAGATGATTATGCTTTTGCCCCACCGAAATAAGGTAAAATTTGAGTGATTGGTGTTAAAATTATAAGTAAAATTGCAACTACTAGGGATTGACAGTGGGAAAACCGCCTTTGTTGGATGGTATTGGCAGTTGAAAAGTGATAAATGATGAATTTTAGGTTGTTAGAAGGTGAATTTGGTTTGGGTGGGTAGACGGTAGATATATGAGGGCGAATTGATGAAATATGGGTCAAGGTTTAGTGTTAGAGATGGTGGAAAGCAGGAGAGTGGTGAGACAACAAGGGGACAACAACAAGGAGGATATTTTGGTTGAGACCTGAGAGGCCTTCATATTGTAGTCTCTAATTTTTTAGATGAGGATGAGGTAGGTAGATGGATATGTGAGGGACTGTATTGATTGATTCATGATAGAGATATGAGGATGAGTGGATGGGTGATATGATATGATGTGATGTATGGATGGTAATACATGTGTTTAGGGTGTTTAGGTGGTGGTATTTGATGAGGAAATGGAGTTAGGTAGATATGACTTGTTAGATGACATGGATTTGATATGTGGATGTGATGGATACTGAGATGTAGTTACTTATAGATGTGTATTTAATCATGTTTTGGATAGGTGTATATGTGTTGCATAATCAAAATTAGTTTAATTAACCAATGATAAAGTGGTGGTCACGATGACACATAAAGAAGGCACAAGAGATGATAATTACAATGGAGATAAGATGTAAGACATGGATAGTGATGTCGAGTTGTAATGTCTCACACTTAATTGTCAACCCAGGATTAGATTTAAATAATATTTATCGTGTATAAATATCCACAATTCTAACCATTGACTTTTATTCCATTTTCTTAGTTTTTGGCATAAAAATAAAATTGTAATAAATGAAATACTGAAATTATGCTTAAATTAAAGAATGCAATTATGATTTAGTCTAAGTTTTGGTGTGGATCCACTTTATGATTTAATAATGCATTATCTATTTAATATATTTTGTAATTCTATAATATGTAATTTAATTAAATTTATATTCTAAGACTTATTCTATATTCTAACTAAATCTATTGTATTTTAGAAGGAAGAGAGCAAGGGACTAACCATATTGGAGTGGGCCCTGCCTCCTCGAGGTCAGTATTAATCTCTTCTCCTGTTTCTACTCTACTTTACTTCAACAATTTATATTCATTAATCTAACTTAATACTACTTAATTCATGTGTGCAAGAAAAAGAAATGGAAACTACAGTAATGAGCAAAAAAATGGAGAAAATACAAAACATTGTTACCATAATCATAGAAAAAAATGAATAATTTATTACTTTATTCCAATCTCCATTTGTACAACGTAATAATATGTTATTCTCCTTGCGGTAAACTAGACGTATGCCTAGGAAGGACCTTTTTCAAGGCCTTGACATTGTAATATATAGTTTTTACATTTTACCTTACAATAGAAATTTCTAATATCTTTTTTGTTACATATCGAATGGTTTTAGATTGGATGCTTAAAATTACATAACCAAATATTCTATAATTTGAATAATCTAATAGCTAACTTGGACTTATTTGAATAGATTTGTCCTTTTCTTTAGGAAAGGACAAATTCATTACAATTCACAATTGAAACCATGTGACAGTTTATACAACAAATTCTTTACGATCAAAAATAAGATAAAAATTGTGTTGATGTCAACAATACACGTTGTACTACTCGAGCTATCATCATACGTGGTGCTTTCATTGCATAAAGCATGTTTACATAGTCAACAAGTTTCTGTAGATCATGTCAGTAGCATCTTTCTATAGATGGTTTCGGTAGTCATATTCTATATATGCCTTTAGCCATAGCCTTATGTATCGGATTCTAGTCGTGAATCACCTATAGCTTCCTCGTGAACCACCTACAACTCATACCTACTATAAACACAACATCTTCACACAATTTACGTAAAATTACAAGCATACAACACATAATATCTTACAGATCAAATTTACCAAAAATTATATAAATCATGCATATTATTTGGCAAAACACATTCATATCATCATATTTGTAACTTAGAATGCATAAATAATACTACATATCATAATCATATTATTTCTTCCTTCTGTAGAAGTTCTTCTGAGATAGTACCAAGTTGAATCTAAGTTGCTACTTGTTCCATACTTGTTGAGATCATTGCTCTCTATTTTTGAAAGTCAGTTCTCTATAGTTTCCTCCATTTTTTCAATCTTTGTCTAACAAATTTTAATTGCCAGAAGAGTTGGTACTGAGTTGTTCCATATGCGGGTTTACCTTGCTACCACCATTATTGTACCAAACCATAGAGATCCTCATTTTACAGCCAAAAGTTCTCAAATCTAAAGGTTTTTCTCTTATAGTCGGACTTCTTTTTGCTATGGAAATTCTTATTGGAAAATGGTTTGAATCCAACCGATTTAGGGTCTCAGATTGACATTGCCATAGAGTGAAAGCTTTTTCCCCTACTAAAAACCTATCTAATCTGGATTTTATTGTTTGCCTCTCTTTTCTTTTATTTATCCATGTGTTGCTGCAACCTGGTGAGGGTATATTAATCAACTCTAAATAGTCATATTGGGTTATGAGGAACCCATCCTTTTCATTGAGTTGTGTTATACGTCCTTCTTGGTCATTTACTGACATCTTGGCATTTAGGTCCCCTCCCACCATCTAGAGGTCTTTGGAGTAGGATTCCCTGATTGCTTGGACTACTTTTCATTAGATTTTGTATTATTGTACTCCTTGCATTCCATATATATTAATGATCATCCATACATTCCATGAGTTTCTATCTATTAATCTAGTCATTAGCACTCCTTGAGTAGCTGCTGAAATCAGTAACTGAAAGGTGTCCCTATTCCACATTATTGTCATCCAACCTGAGTAGCCCTAAGAGGCTTGGGCCACATAATCACTTTGCCTCCAACATATTTTTGAAATAGTTTACATTATTTCAAGAGATGTTCTAGTTTCCTATAACAACACCACATATGGGTTTATTTTTTAGATCATTCTCTTAACAAAAAATTGTCTAGGGCGGTTTTTTAATCTCCTTACATGCCAAGTATTTATAATCATTGGGGTTATGTATTGTAGAAGTTGGATATGGATAAACCATACTTGACTCTCCCAATTGTTCCCCTTACTGTTGCACTCTTTCTCTATTTTATCTTCTTCCTGATCCATTAAAACTAGCATTTTTATGTCGTTTATCCATTTGACTAATTTCTAGAATTGGTTTTTCTTTGTTTTTATCTGCTAATCCCATGATGACATCCTTAGTTGGTTCTTTTTCATGATTAAAAACTATCATTGCACCTCATATCTCCAATTGTTGATGCCCCTATAGCTCCCCTTGATTTTCTTGATCTAGATGAGGTTGTTTTGGAGAGTTTTGACTTCTCTATTGGTCCTCCAATCCTTTTAAGGGATTATGGTCTCGCTTATATGTAGATTGATGGATTTGATTTTTCTCTTTTGTAGACGTATATTTATTCTTAGCTTGTTATTCAAATGAGGTTTCTTCTCCTTCCATTGGGTCATTTGGCTTGATAAGATCATATTTGTTATATGTTGCCCTCCATTCCTAGTGGTGGTTTATGTTTCCTCCTCTGAATTGACTCCTACACCTTGTTTGGATATTATTTCTCACTCTTCTTGTTACTGTTTGAAAACTCATTGTAGTCTTTTTAAGTGAAGATTGATCCTTTGGATTTTGAACTATTTATGGTATCTCTTCTTGAGTGATCTTGGGATAGTTTTGAAATAAATGTTCATACTAATGGCATTCTCTACAATGAAATAGGACCGATTCATAATCTAACTATTTTTTCCATATGTTGCCTCCTAATCTAAGATCCATTTCTATTTATAGTGGCTTACTCAGGTCCATCTCCACACAAATTCGAACCACAAAACCTGATCCCCTTTCTACTAATTCTCATGATCTACCTAGGTATATGCCCAAAAAATAGAACTTCATCTTTTCATAATTCCAAATGAAGGGCATATAATTTCAACCAAATCGATGTTGTTGATGGTTCAACATGGGGATCAAAATTCGATCACCATGGTTGCATGAATAACCTTGTTGCCCCGATGTTATAGGGTCCTCCCTCAAAAGCCTTATCCTTATCAAAAATTAGAGTAAATTCTGCTACAAAGTATCCATTTGGAAGTGTTATGATGTCCACTTCCCCTTGAGGGTTCCAATGGTTTCTTGCCCATGAGTATAGGAAGTGAGGAGAAGATCTAAGACCTACAAACCTATAAATCAGGACATGCGTGGATCTGTAAACAATGCCATCTGCTACCAATTCCTCTGATATTTCCAAGACTAGGATTGAATCTATCTTAGGTAGGCAACCATTTCTTCTTGCTTGATCTGCCTCTTTCTGTTTTCTCTTTTATAAATTCTACATAATTTTTTGGGCTTGACCTTTTATATTTTCTTTGTTGGATTTATTGTCTTTCACTACATCCACAAAAGGTTACATGTGAGGATTTTTAGGATCATGTTTGGTCCCCGATGGTATCTCTTTGGTTAAACCCCCCAAGATGATCCCTCCATTATGGCCCTCTCTTCGACTCTCAATTTGTTTCCTACAGCTCCACCAATTTTAATGGTACCACTACACCTAAAAATATTTATCTTTTTCTTTTTGGGTTTTGGCTATTTTAAATTTTTATGTTAAAATTAAGTCATCTAATGATACAATATTATTAAAATTAATATCCTTTGATAGGATATTTATTATTCTTTGTGTTTTTATTCCCCTATTTACTTAATTTTATATAAATAATTATGCTATGGATCTATCCTCTATCACTACATAAAATATAAATTTTGATAACACTATATATTTTAAAAATAACATAAAACTAAAAACAAACCAAAATAAGGGATGATGAAACACCTAGTCCCTAGGTTAATTTTTTCCTTTTCCATTTCTATATTTGAGCTTCCTAGTCCACCACATGTGATCAAATAGGTTGTATCTAGGATCATTAACCTCGCATCATCCATCAAAGTATTGTATATTTATATGAATATCATCATAATAATATGTGAATGCTTATGAAAATCATATTTAAGTATATATCAAATCACCATCAATAATCAAATGCTATAGAATAAAATCATAACTACATAAGCTCAATACTACATTCAAATAAAACACCACCCAACATTCTATCTCTATTTTGTGACACATCCAAATTGTAAATTTATGGTAACTTTAAAAGCATCTCCACCCAAAATTCTATCTTCAAATCTAGTCAATAGATTTATATTCATTATATTGGTGCTCCTAAATCATAATATACCATTATCATTATTAGAATCGAAATCTCAAGGATATTCCCTACACAACCTCTTATTGCCAATTCCACTAATATACCCATTCCCATTTGGTAGGATACCTAATTCATGAATGAATGGTGCATGGATGAGTGGTTATATCTCCATTGGCTTGGGATGGATCATTGCATACTATGGTACTATATTAACCCTAGTATTCTATGGATATATATAAGACTAAATAATAAATCTAATTGTTTTGAATTTTTCAATCATATAGTCAAGTTTTTTTAATTTCAAAAACTATATGTAACACTATTCTTGTGGAATGACCAAAATAAATCACAATTATAATATCATAATATAAAGCTTAGAATTGATGATTGTAATTCTAAAATCGATTTGATATATTGCATATAATTTTTTATGATATAAACTAAATTAATTATAAATGCCATCCAAATTTATACTCTATAATAATTGTAGTAGTACTTTTTTTTTACTATTCATTTTTTTGCATTGAACCAAGTAGGCATTATTAATCATGGACTAGTTATGATTTTATTAAATAACATAAATTGCATGCTAATTATTCATGTAGATCATGACAAACACTAAAAAGGTAATTATAAGTTTTATATACTATATGGTTGATTAAAAGTAAATTAAATAGTTTCAAAAGGAGAATATTAATTACAACACTAAGCCCATCAAAATTAGAATACATTGTAATTTTAATATCACTTCCAGGTAGAGCTTAATATAAATTAACCTATGGATTATAGGATACCTACAACAAACTACTAGTGTTTAATTTTAGTGTAATTTATTATATAAATTTATGTGTACATTCATAAGATTTTTTTTTAATTATAACATTAATTTAAGTAAATATTAAGTGATGATATGGCCATTCAATATGATGTTTTATTTAATTTATACTTTTTATGTGTTATCTAATACCAATTCAAAGAAAACCAATTACAATTTTAATACTAGTGTTAATGTAAATAATTTATGATAATAGCAATCAAACCATTTTTATATTATTCATATTTAAGAATTAATTTGTTTAAATCAAATTAAAATAGATAACTAATCAAGGTTACTATAGTGGTAAGGGATTTGGCCTCACTTTGAAAGGTCCAAGGTTCAAACCCCACTCATTATAATAAGATCAAGGCCTCTCATAAAAACTTGTGTAAACTCAATGAAAAAATAGATAACTAATCATACCTATTATTGGTGTTTTCATGACCAAGTCACTATTGGTGATCCAAGTTGCTCATCACATGCTAGGTCATGAAGGTATTATTATGGTTCTTCCATATTAATTGGTCAAGCATAGTCATAACATTTTTACTATTATTAGTGTTTTCATGGCAAGGTCACTATTGGTGACCCAATTTACTCATCACATGCTAGTTCATGAAGGTCTTATTATGGTTCTTCCATATTAATTGGTCAAGCTTAGTGATAATATTTTGGACTAGGTGGATTGGTAAGTGCATGTGTGGTTGGTCACTTACGAAGAAGAGACCTAGGTTCAAACCTTGGTGGTAGTCTACTCTGAATCCTCTAAGTCAAAATGATAATGATATGAACCCTGAGTGACTGATGGTCCCCATCTCACGTTGGGTCAACAAAAATGAGATTAATAGGTTTTTTGGGAGCCATCCCTATGGTTTGAACCTTGCTCTACCCAATTACTAAAATAGTGGTTGGGTCAACAAGAATGAGATTAATAGGTTTCTTGGGAGCCATCCCTATGGTTTGAACCTTGCTCTGGCCAATTACTAAAATATTGGTTATAACCAACTCTCCTATATAATAATAAAAAAAAATAGAATCTTATTACGATTCTTCCAAATTGTTTGATCAAGCCTAGTCATAGTATTTTTATTATACAATGAGCAACTCCTATTTAATACCTTATAACATTTGTATGTGTGTTATCAATTATGCAATTTCCTCATATTTCATTATAGTGATTAATTAAAATAAAAATTTATTTGTACTTATTGGACATCCTAGTGTTATGTTGTTGGAGTGTTATGCAAGTTACCCAAGTTCAAATGACTGGGAGGAGGGCCCATTGTGTCGTTGGGGAGTGTGGCTTCAATTGTATTATGCATTGCACTTTGCATTACTTTAGAATAAAAATATTTATTTGACACATTTATAGCCTCATTTCAATTAGAAATATATTCAACCTAAATCTTTATCCATCAATAACACTGAATTATTTTATTTTTAAAGGAAATATTCTAGTGATCCTAGAAAATTATTGGAAGTATTATTTTTTATTTCTTCCATCAAATTCCTAAATTTTTTTACATCAATAACACTAAATTATTCTAATTCTAAATGAAATATTGCATTGATCCTAGGAATTATTGAAATTATTTTTTAATATTTATTTATTTCATCAAATCCCTTTGAATTTTTTTTAAAGTAAAATAAAAATATATATCTTCAAAAATTTAGTTGTTTAAAAACATAAAATACATCAAGAACAAAATTTGAAATCTAATATCAAATGACATTAACTCATTTTGTTAAATTCTTCAATTTTTAAAGAGATTCAAGCTCAAATATTATCAAACAATACTTACATAATTGACTAAGTTATTTTAATATTATATGTGGTCAGAATGTAATATAAGATAAAATTAACTTTAATTCGTCATAAAACTTAATAAGACCTTGGTTCAATAGTTTAAACATATAGATGAAGTAACCCACACCAAGGTTCAAATATCAATAGCACCAAAAAGATTATATAGCTAGATGTGGTCTATTGTATTGAGGAAATGATAACTCTTTCAAAACCCTACTCTTGCTTCTATATATTAAAAAAAAATAAAAAATAACTTTAATTTCATATAACTTAATAAGACCTTGGTTCAATAGTTTAAACATATAGATGAAGTAACCCACACCAAGGTTCAAATATCAATAGCACCAAAAATATTATATAGCTAGATGTGGTGTATTGTATTGTATTGAGGAAATGATAACTCTTTCAAAACCCTGCTCTTTATTTATATTTTTTATTTATTTATTTATATATATATATATATATATATATATATATATATATATATATATATATATTATGAAATAATTACTATTTCCTTAAATATATAAAAATTAAAATTAAAAAATATTTTAATAAATAAAAAATAATGTTATTTTTAATTAAAAAAAAACATAAACCATATAAAATGGTACTTATAAATGATTTTGTTTATTTTTTTTTATACATACAAAATCGGCAACTACCTTTTTAAACAAGACATCTCATTGTCTCCGATCGTAGAGTCAAATCATGGTGTTACCACTATAATCCCTATCTCGCCTTGGTAAAGGCAACCTAAAGTGAGAGAGACCCATGGTGGCTCGGGGTTGGTACCTCTGTCATTAAGTTGACACATACCCAATGAACTTAGGTTAATCTACTACCTTTTTCCAGATTGGACATGTTTCTTAGGTTTGAATCTAAGTCTCCTCTTGGTAAGTGTCCAACGGCTTACCAATCCACCTAACCCTCATAAACTAAATGCTTATACACTATATAGTTTTCTTTTATCTTTATTAATATTATATATATATATATATATATAACCTTTTATATATATCAACAATTAATTTTTAAAAAAATTTATAAATATTTATATATTTTATTTAAGTATGGGTGAGCAATGGATGAACAATTAAAATTTAAAGTGAATTTCATTTACCTTACTACATTTAATGGACACCTCATCATGTTCAATTAGTAAGAAACCTCCTTTTGCCTTTGTTTTTTTCACTCTGGCATGGTGGTAGTGGATACATCAATTGTTCAGCTGAGATATCGTCAAGGGTAAAGATCGAACTTCCCCTTGTTTTACTGCCATTAGTCACTTAGTCAACTTTTCCACTCCTGATCTTCGTTTGATAATTCCCTTTCGGTTAGCTCATTCATTCCGAAGCCAGTAAAATTTCATTCCTCGCCAGGCTCTCTTTGTTCGAGCTTATTGGTTGCTCATTTGTCCATTCGAACACATCCTTTGATATGCGAAGTATAATTAAATAATAATATACTAGCCTTTACAGGCTAAGGATACTTTACTATTACCTTTATTAATCTCATCATATATAGTTTGCCAGCTGGCAAACGATAAAGTCCGACTTAACATGGTTACTTACTGTTCGTGTTTGTGCTCAAAGTTTCATTAGTGAAGTTTTCACAAGCACATTGGGTTGTATGCTAAGGGATGTGGGGAAGATAAAGCAGGGATGTGGGTATTTACTCATTCATCCCTGTGTTTGTGTTTGTTGTCTCCGTCGTCTTTTCTTTCCTTAACGAGTGAGTTGAATAGGCAATGATTAGACATAGCTTCCTTCCCGCTATGCACCATAACATGGAGAGGGACACTCTCCTTGTCTTTCTCTCCATTGGAAATAAATGGATTGAACTTGAACTCTATTGTTTTGCCTGGCTTTCTGCTCTGTGTATAGTTTTATAGCATGCTGGTGGCGATACTATTAAGGCTTTACTCAAAGACAGAGACACATGGACTCCATCCTTCACCAAAGCTCCGGCTGTAGATCATAAGCCGGGTTTTCGTGGGATCTAAAATAAATTTACTGAGCTAAATAAATTAGTTTGTTTATATATAGCACTTATCATTACATGTACGAATGGAACATATGCATAAATATGCTTTGTTTTGGGCTACCCTTTCTAATTTATACCATGGTATTGGCAATATGTCGGACGCTTCCCATTATTAACAGAAACACGCACTCGGCAAATTATGCTTTATCTATGCACTGTTCCCTGTGTGCGTGCGATGCAATTACCTATCAATGAAATTTCTTGTACATATAGAGGAAGTACTTTGGCCAAAATCCGCTTTAAAACTTATTTTGAAGAGAACCTCAAGAACATCCTAGTTAGATTTGAGTGTGTTTGTCAATGAAAAGGGTCATAAACCCCATGGCCTATTTATTGTTTTTTTTTGTTAAGAGTGTATATTGAAAGCTATTATTTTGAAATATATTTGTGGTTACATTATTAACAAAACTATTAAGATTAGGTAAATTGTTGGTATCCAAAGAGTGACACTTACTTACATAGTATTTATGTTTGGTGAGATATTTTCCTTAACCTTAAGAAGCCTTAATCTAAGGTTTGTTACTTAGTTCCTGGTATCTTTAGCTCAAAATAGTTACAAATATCTCAAAGCATCCAATTTGTTAGGCCATTCTTCTTTAGCTGTGTAGATCCAAGCCTAAAATGTTTCATATAGACTAGGGTTTCAAGATTATGCATGATGAATTTCTTCCAATCTATGAAGATCCAAGGCCAAATAGTATCATGCAAGTTAGAGTTTCAAGCCTTGTTAGAAAATCATTTTTTTAGTTTTCAAGGCAATACATTTTACAAGTAAAAGAAAAAGAGTAAAATTTTATTTTTTTTATATTGAACCCAAAATTTGAATTATGATCTTCTTTGAGGAAACAATTGTAGTTTTAAGATTGATGCAATTTTTATGTCATTTTGAAAAAAATCCATAAAAACAAATTCAAAATAAAATTGAGAAAATTAATTTTTGAAACCACAAATTCCACATAATTCCTTCATTTCCCACTTTAGAAAAATATTGTCCTTCCTTCATTCCATAAATTTAGAAAAATCCCCAAAATCCTCATTTTTCTAAAATTAATAGAAACTCCCATTTTAAGGCATTTAAAAAATATATTAAAGTGATTTTGGTACCTATCCCATTGTGATACTCTCTTCAGGATGATCATTTTGATATATAGACCCAATATCACTTCTTAGAATCCCTTTGTGAGCCCAGTATAGCTCCAAGTACCTGTTCTCAAGAAATCTCCTTCAAAAAGGTAAATGAAGACCTTAATAAAATTAAGGACAACCTCTCAACTCTGAGCAAACTTGATAAATTGTATTGAACTAAGAAAATTGAGTCTAGGATCCTTGGCCTTAGCACCAAATATGACCAATTACAGAATGCATTCACACAGTTGTTGTTATAGGGATAATTCTAATTAGGATAGGGGTAATTTTGCATTTCAAAATAGATATAAGCTTTAGGTCCAAGATAGGGACTAGCTTTAGGTTCAAGATAGGGACCAAATTTAGTTCGAATACAAGGACACACTTTAGGGCTTGGCATGAATACACTTGAACCACCTCACCAACTACTAACTAAGTTGGATTTCCCTCATTTTCATGAAGATGAAACCATAGTTGGATTTATATGGCCACAAATATTTCTCCTTAAATCACACCCTAGTTTGGCAAAAGGTATCAATTGGTTCATTTAATTTGGAGCATAAATCAGTGGTTTGAGAAGACCTCTAACACACCTACTTGGGAGGAATTATGTAGGAATATACTTGCTCATTTTAGTCCTAATGTATAAGAATATTTTACTTGTGCAATAGCCAAACTTTAATAAACTAGGTTAGGTCATGACTATCAAACCCAACTTGAAACTTTGGAAAATAGAATAAAATCCTAGATTACACCTTCCATAGTTGTTTTATTAGTGGGTTGAAGGAGGACATCAAGGTGTGAAAGAAAATGTTTAACCCTTAGGATATGATGTTTACTATTGAATTAGCTAAATTAGTTGTAGATAAATTTGATGCTTAGTGATGTACCTACAAACCACCACTACTTAGAAATATACCACTTTTTTGTGCACCCAATCAGAACATGTGTGTGATACCTACCAAGAACTTGAATGAGGCTGAGATGAAGGCTCGTTGTGATAAGGGACTGTGTTATAATTATGATGAAAAGTACTCCCCTAGACATAAATGTGGAACAAAAATTATATCTCTTAGATGTGGAGTAAACTCTTTTTTTTTTGAAGATTTTGATCCACATAAATATCGATAAATAGAGGAAATAGAGGAGCAAGACATCAAAGAGAACCCAACACCATAATTTTTTGTGCATGCTTTAGTAGTGTTTACTACACTTCAAACCACTAAGGTTCGAGGGCCCCTCATTGTTGTCATAGACAATGGTAGTACTCATAACTTCATGGATCCTAAAATTACCAGAATAACATTTTTGGAAATTTTGAGTATAGTGTTATCATTGATGTCAAAAGGATTAATGTCATAAGTTGATGGTAATGTTTGTCATTTATATCAAAGTGAGAATATTCTTCAAAGGGCACATGAGGCATGAGGCAGCAAGAAGAAGGAAAGGTTTTCTCCATGGTGGCATTGAAAAAGAAAAAATAAAAGGGTCAAATTGATTTACCATGGTGATATTTGCAAAATAAAAGGATAAATTATTTTACTATGGTGGCAAAGTTTTTATCCTAAGAAAATGCCTAAAGAAAATAATTATAATATTTAAATCTAAATATTTAAATTATTATAATATTTAAAAATCAATTTGAGCGCCAAGGGTTTGAAATTCGTATTCGTCGACATCAAGGTCTATGCCAAATATGTCATATAAATATTGCAATGCCAAGGTGGTTAATTAATATTCGAATATTGAGAAATTCATGCATCAAAGTCTTCATTTGATTCGCGACGGAGAGGGAGAAGATGATAGGTATTTTTTCAAAATCGAGGAAGAGCAAGTTATAAGGAGCAGGTGCTCTAAAATTTGATTGCGTCTAAGCAGCTATCCTAGATGGTAGTACTCACAATGCTAGGGTGTGGTAGCAAAGAGGTCTTATGTTTGAGATGCGACGGAGGTAGGCAATAAGGTTTTGTTTTGTAGACACCAAAACAGCACCAATCCGATTATGTGACTGCAAACACTGATCGCTTTGGCAAACACAGCCCCCAGGGCAGCCCTCAGAGGTTAAACAGTGGTCCTAACCACTTTCATAGCAATTTTGTAAGGTCAAGAAGCAATTTGGCACACTTGGACACTTTGCCCAGTATTCGTCTCACCCGGGGACGAATTCAAAATAGAATTCGTCCCACCCCGGGATGAATTCTGAATTCGTCCCCGGGTGGGACGAATTCTGAGCTTAACGGGCAAAAATGCAAATGGTGCCAAGTGGCAGCCCAGAACAGTCAGTTAAGGGCTCCTACCTTGCACGCATGTGTAAGTGGACAGAGAGGCCGTTAGAGGACTGTTACAAAAAGCATTTATCAAAGTTCAAGTCAAGGGAAGACTCCCCTCCCTCATGGGAAGACAAGACTGCCACATGGCGCCTATGGCCAACACTTGGATTTTGTGCTTCCCTCCCAAAAGAGACCCCTTGGGTCTATAAAAGGTGGGACTTTTCTCACCCAAAATAGAGAGGTGGAAGGAGTGTTCAAGCAACGAAGTGCTGCCGAATTGAAGACTCACTTGCATCCCCCCTTTGTTCACCTTCCTACATCCATCAATCTCTTTTGCAAGGGAGGTTGTTGGGTGGCCTTTGGAAGCTCGAACCTTACTCAAATCCGACGCATGGACATCTGAACCTACCAATTCGCCGACCCCCCAATCCTAAAAGGTTTTGGGCCCATCCTTGGTGGATTGGCTCCAAAATCGAGGGCCAACGGTGGGAGGCCCACTTGGGCACCCCCGCACCCCCAAGTTCTAATTTTAGTTTTTGAGCACTTTAGATTATTTTTTAGATTGCATTCTGTGTTACTAGGTCTGATTAGTCTATAATTGCAATTTTGTAGCTTTTGGTCAGAGTTTAGGGTGTTTTGTATTGTTTTGTCGTTTCGCTAACTTGCAGGTGTCAAGGTCAAATTCCCGAGGGTGGAGGCCAAATTGGGAAAATCCGACCATCTGGGTCATCCCAAAATGGCCCCAATTACCTAACCCCCCTATTTGTAGGAGTTTTGCAGGTCCCGAGATCTGACATTGGAGCAGCAGCAGGTCGGTTTCTCCTACTCAGAAGAATTCGTCCCACCCAGGGACGAATTACGATCGTAATTCGTCCCGCCCAGGGACGAATTCCAGTTTAAGGTGGATTGGCCAGCTGCCTCAGTGGCAGTGGTCTTCTGGTAACTTTTCTCACCTTCTGTCAAGTTTTGAAGCAATTTGGTTTCACTGTTTTCACTGTTTCAGGCAAATATTCAAATGCATATTTTGTTAGTTTTAGAGGGCAAACGCTTTTCATTTGCAGCAGGTGCTACCAACATCTTGGTCATTTCTTTGTTCGTAGGAGAAGCAGTAGAGGCGAAGAACTCATCGACATCAGCGGCGGCAGCATCTTTGCCCGCCCATTGCAATCGTGGGCACGCGGAAAGAGGAATCATTCAGCGATTGTAATCAAACCCTATTTGCGCTCCTAGCCCCTAAAAAGGGAGGAGGCACTATTGTAACAGAGATCAAAGGAAATCAATGAAAGGGCTATGTTTTCTTTATCTGATTGCGTCTCTCCCAATGTGTCTTTTTTCCGTTTCATGCAATTTATATTTCTAGGACATAAGCGTGCTTAATTTTGAATGCAATCACACTTGGTGTTTCCTTTGACCGAAATCTTGTGCTTTCATGTTTGAATTTATTTTTGTTTCGTGCGACAGAGATAAGATTGTGGGTGGCTAGCCCACATGATGGTCTAGTCCTGGCTAGGGCACTGACCAACAAGTAGCAAGGGTTTGAATTGTAGTGGCAAGTGGTAGCAAATAAATTAATGTTTTATGCAAAGTCTAAGGTTCTAAGGTATGTGTGTTTGTCTAGGGAGATATAAGGGGTATTGTTTTTGCTTTTATTTTTTAAAATAAAAGAGTTATGAATGTGGTTTGACTTTTGGATAAAAGAGTATGTGGTGTTTTTGCTAGTGCCTTGGGGTATAAAATAAAGTGATGATTTAAATATCCCTTTGAAAGTGCATTAATGTCAAGTAGGAGGTATAAGGTGTAAATGAAAATTTGCTTGTGTAATTTGTAATCTTTGTTGGGTTGAAATTTTATTTGCAATATTAGGATAAATAAGGTGTAAAAGTGATTTAAAAATTTTATTGTACTTCTTGCATTGTGAAAAAAAAATTGTGAGGTCCTAAAACATCATTTTCAGATTTTATTGAGCACATTTTGGAGGGAATTTTCATGTGTATATTTTGAAATAGACTCTTGCTATCTAACCCTTGAAGCGGCACAAGAAGGATTGGTTGTTTGTGAGACATATTTTAATGACATATATTCATAAATAAAAAGAGGTATGGACATATTTTTCCTTCTTTGAGGTGTGTTGTTGAGAAAGGTTTTCTGGAACATAAGGTGGAGATAAAAGGGTTGTTTGATAAGCATTGTTGAAAATATTTGAATTAGGTTTTGAGACCTACATTATGCATCATTTTTGAAATAAAGTAGAAGCACATGTGTAAGGGTTTGTGAGTAAATTGTGCTTCATTGTTTGAATGATAGTGTGAAATATTTTGAACATTGATTTGAGAGATATTGATAGTAATTGTGAAGGTGTTTGAGATTAATTTTGTGAAGGGAAATAGGGAATTGGTTTCATTGATCTTTGAGGGAAAATTTTCAAGGAGAATAAACCAATTTTGTTATACTTTGATTTGATTTGAAAGGGATTTTTGCAAGAGATAGAAAGTGGTTAATTGAGTACAAGATTTGTGAGTGTGAAACATATTGAGTTTTTGATAGAGCATATCATTCTCTATATGTTCCAGAGGTTAAAATAATTATGAGTAGAATATATCTATTTGAAGAAATATTTTTTGAAAAATATATAAGATTTGTTTGTGTGCAAGTTTTGGAAATATTTGAGCAAGCCTTTGAGAAGGTTTGAGGGCATATTTGAGAAAGTCTTTGAGAAGGCTTGAGGGTAGATTTGAGCAAGTATTTGAGAAGACTTGAAGGTATATTTGAGTAGAGTTGATAGCAGGTTTGGTTGCTGATTTGATCAAGCTTTGTGTTAAGGCTTGAGACAGATTTGAAATCGAATTGAGAGTATGTTTTTTTTGCTGAATTGTTCAAGCTTTGTGTTAAATCTTGGGGTAAATTTGAGATAGAATTAAGAGCGTATTTGTGAGTATATCTAGAGTATATTTGTGAGCATATTTAGAGCATATTTGTGCTAGAATTGGGATATATTTTTTTGCAAATTTGTATGCAGAGTTAGAGCAAATTTGTGCTAGACTTGGGACAAATTTTGGTGCAGATTTGAGACAGAGTTGAGAGTAAGCTTTGGATGTGATAGATCAAAGAGGAAAGTAGTCTCTTGTGGACAGATATCCATAAACTAGTGCAATGGGGATAGAGGTTTCCTGTGGAGAGAGATCCACAAGCCAGAGTAATGGGGGTAGAAGTCTTATAGAAGATCACCAGCCAGAGCAAAGGTGATAGAGATCTCCTATGGAGATAGATCCATAAACCAGAGCAAGAAGAAATAGTTCTCCTATGGAGAGAGATCCGTGAACCATAACAAGAGGAAATATTTCTCTTGTGGAGAGATATCCATGAACTACAGCAAGGAGAAAGAGTTCTCCTATGTATTGAGATCCTTGAACCGAGTGGGGAGACAGAGTTTTCTATGGAGAGAGATCCACAAACCAATTGAGGAGATAGAGTTCTCCTAGATCAAGTTCCATGAACCAAAGAAAAGGGGAAAGAGTTATCCTATGGAGAGAGATCTATAAATCAAAGCATAGGGGATTGGTGTCTCCTTTGGATAGAGGTCCATAAACATTATAATAGGGAATTGATTCCTAAGAGATTTGTTGAGAAAATTTAGAAGAATAATTTTCTCCATGCAGTAGCCCACATTGGGTGAACCACATTAAATTTGTGTCTCTATTGTGTGTTATGATTTGTGCATTGCTTTTATTATTGCTATTTATATTACCATTTATAATATTGGATAATATTATTTGGGAAAGAAAAGTAAATTTTGATCTTATACTGTTCACCCCCCTCTTAGTATAAGCATGTATTCTTCAAACATATTAGTATGTGTATCCAAGCTCCAGCTTTGAATTCATGATGACCAATAGGAGAACACTAACTTGTAAGGGCAAATATAGGAATGTTTAACTCTTTATAGCATACTACAACTTACAATTAGATATATTTGTTCTACCGTTGGCTAGTGATATGGTTTTGGGTGCCCAATGGTTATGCATATTAGGACCTATCTTATGGGACTTTGTCAAAATATATATGTCATTTATAGAGAATGACTATAAATATACTCTTTGAGACCTTCAAGTAGGTTCATTAAGCATTATAAGCTCCCATCCCATGGAGAAGATCTAAAAAAGGTTCTCATGGCATTGTTCCTCAGCTTTATACCATGAAGGGTAAGGGTAATGCAATTATCAATGCTCTCTCCCACACATTTGAAACTTTGCCATAATTATATGCTTTATCCTTGCTAATACCCAATTGGGTGTAGGAAATTTAATAGGAATGACATCAATATGTTTTGGTTTAGGATCTCCTTTAGTAGATCACTTCCAATCCAAGTAATAAACCTAATTACTCTTGGGATGACAATTATTTATGCTATAAAGGGTGTATTATGTTAATTTCTAATTTAACTATCCATGCTCAACTCTTGTAGGAACTTCATGCTTCTCCATATATTGGGCATTATAAAATTATCAAGACCTATGAAATATTTCATCGAAAATTATTTTGGATAGGGATGAAACAAGATATTAAATACTTTATTGAATAATGCAACTCCTATTAGTGTTACAAGAGAGAAACAATAAAGACCCTAAGGTTTTTGCAACTCCTACCAATTCTAATGATATTTTTGATAGATATATCCATGGATTTTACTGAAGGATTGCCCAACTCTAGAGGAAAATCTATCATTTTTGTTGTGGTGGACTATCTCTCCAACTATACCCACTTTTTTCCACTTTCCCACTCATATAAAACCTCCATTATCACTCAAACCTTCCTTTAATAAAATATTCTGCTTCCATGGAATGCCAAATTCTATAGTTTATGATCAGGATCCAACATTTATTAGAACCTTTTGAAAGTAACTCTTTAAATTCCAAGGAACACACCTTAAAAATATCTTGACATATCATCCATAAGTTGATGGCCAGAAAATAATTATCAACAAGTACCTAGAGATCTACTTGTATTTCTTCACCTCCAAGCAACAAACTCATTAGGTCAAATAGTTTCCATTGGTAGAATTGTGGTACAACAACACATACCATAAGGTAATAAAGATGACAACTTATGAAGTAGTGTACAAACAATCACCACTCTCAATATTTTCCTACATTCCAAATAAATCTAACGTACAAGCTATAGATTCTTATTTCTCTACTCATGAGAGCATTATCCAAGTTTTCAAGGACAACTTGAAAGTGGCCCAAAATTAAATAAAACAACAACCTAATTAGCATCACTCTAAGTGGTACTTCATTGAAGGTGATATGGTGTTTTTATGTTTGTAAAATTATAAGCAAACATCCATGAAGATAAAATTTTATGATAAATTATCTTCTAAATTGTATGGGTCTTATCATATTTTGTAATACTTGGATTAGCAACTTATAAATTAGACCTTTCATCCACCTCCCAGATCCGTCCAATTATTTCTCTTATTTAAATAAGGTCCTCAGTCAACATATCTAGTTACAAACAACCTTGCTTGAGCTTGATAGTGAAGGATCAATTCTTCTTGAATAAGAGGTAATCTTGGATCGTCAATCCTTACAAATTTGTAACTACATTCTCATTGAATTTTTGGTGCACTAACTTGGTTTATAGTTGGAATTTGCCACATAGGTGCTACTCCACTAGCTTCAACAATAGCTTTTGCATTTTAAGATTTTAGAATAAATATTTTGAAGGAGGAGGGCATGTTATGACCCTTATGTTTTGACTATATAATTACTAAATTATTCATGTTATTAGTAGTAGTTAATTTTGTTACTAGTTAGTGGGACCCAAAGTCTATTTAGAGTTAAGATTTGTAATCAATTGTATGGTTGCTTATTATTATTGGATTGTAATGAGAGAAGGAAGGAATTGAATTTTTGTATTAAGAATTCTTAAGCTCCTTGAAGTGGCCTGTGATAGTGCAATATTTCAAGCAATTAATAAAATTTATGTGTCAATTCCCATTTTGGTGCATATTTTTTGTGTTAATTTTATTGTTGCAAACATATTCATTTCATATTGAATATTTTATCAATTTTTTTATGAAATAAATTATATTTTTATGGTAGTAATTACAAATGTTATAGTTTAAGAAAATATTTATTCATAAAGTAGTTAATACTTAATTAAAATGATAACCAATTATGGATCTTGTATTGGAATCAAGCTTAATATTTTTAAAGTATAAAGTAATCAAGTCTACAAAACATGTAAGAAAATGGATACAAGGATTTCACCTTAGCAAAATAAATAAATATTTTCTATGTGGTATTTAACTCCGTGTTCATGTACATTTAGCATACACCATAAAATACAATTATCTATCAATATAGTATTTTGTACTGTTGATAATAGTTTATCCTCTTCTTTAGTTTTGTAGATATGATTGCATTTGCTTCCTCCCTCTTATACTTTAAAGCTATAATAACAACATATATCCATTTTAATATTATCATTTTGACCCATTATAATTTAAATGTAGATACTTTAATCATTTTTGCATTAAAATTGTATGCTTTTAATATATTATCTTCTCTAAAAACATTGCTAGATTTAACCAAGTGGATATGGTATTCGACAAGTTCAACCAAATACTCCCATGATATGTTCATGCTACTTTAATTTTATATATTATTGCATACATTATTTCCATTATGCATAAAATATACTACCTTTGAGAAAGTGCTAAGGCACACATTACCTAGCCAAATGGTCAAAAACGGAGAGCATGCAAAAGCTATGCAAGTCAAACTTGCTACATCTATCATATGAGCATGTGCATAAGACACTTCACCAACAAATGTCTTGAAATAAAGGATCTAAAAAAATCTATATATGTTCATTAAGCTACAATTTTGATAATAAAATGTATGTTGTTGAGATTTAAACATTGCTTCCATAACATCAAAACAACTTATGCATCCCTTACTAGCCATGCTACCCATTTGCTAGCAATGTAATACATTTTGTTGATTTATATTTTTATGACACCTTTAAGCAAATATTCCATAGAATTTTTTTTTTCATGATGAATTCTATAAAATAAAAATGTAACATTGGTTGAGACTCGAACTTACAATATCAAGGTATGCAAACCATGTCGTGCAACCATTGATGGCCCAAAAAATGTTTGTTTTGGATTTTAACACCTTTTGATGCACCAAGGAGAAAATAATGCATGCATCTACCCATTATTTCATGCTAGTACATAGAATATTTGATAGAATATTCTAAATTTTGAAATTATAGGGAAAGAATGAACTATTTGGAAGTACAAAAGAGACACTAGATGATGATGAAACCATGAAAAATATTGAATTGGGATCCCCCTAAAATTTTGTAAGGAATCCATTGCATCTAACAATTTTTCATACCTACCATGGTTTTTCATATACAATATTTTTACATGATTTAAAAAAGTAGCTTCCTTTTGGCTCTAACACCATGTCAAAAATCACAATATTTTCTATAAACATTTTGAAACATACATTCACCATAATTATATGCTCAAAGAGAACGAAGACTGAGATAAAAGAGCATATAGACAGAAATGGAGAAAAAAGGAAAACAACACAAATAGAGCACCTAAAGGTACTTCATTAGGAGCACTTGAAGGTACTTCATCACTATTGGCATTTGCTTAATAAGGTCAAATATAAAATATTTCAACAAATTTGAGGGGGTCTCAAATGTTCTAATTTATTGATTTTAATTGTTTTTAACCTTTCAAATTATAAAATTTCCAAGTTGGTATATCGTCACTACATTTCTAGTGATTTCATGGGGTGCCAATCTCAATCAATGAGAGATACTCTATCCTACCTTTATCTATGGACATGGAATATTCAAAATTGGACCTCTACTATAAAATTGTAAAATTGTGGTTCTCCCTACCTTGAATTTATGGAGATAGAAATAGTAGCTTCTACCACTATTCATTTGAAAAAAATTAATGTTGGTGAGGTCCTCTACATCTCCTTCAAGTCCTCATATGGATTTTTGACAATATGCCTTGTTTTCCCACCATTTCTTATAACTTGAAAAATAATGTCTCATGTTTGTTTGTTCTACTACATCTTTAAATTTAACATTTTGAGACTACCTAATAACAACACATGGAAAGCACAACATAGAGGTAAATAGTACAAGCCTTAGCCTGTTGAATAGTGACATTGACCTCAATATGTTCATGGAGTATAATACATATTTATAGCAAAAGAAGGGGCATTAGGGTTTGTAGAGAGGAAAATCCTAACCCTAATCATGAAAGTGCATAGGCAAAGTGCACATTAAAATATTCTAACATCCCCCCTTAAGGTGCACTTTCCTAAATATAAAAATAAGTCAAAAATACAAAAAATTCAACAATTAGATATGTCCCCCCTTAAGGTGCACTTTCCCAAATATAATAATAATTCAACAATACAAAAAAATTCAACATTAGATATGTCCCCCCTTAATGTTGATTTTCATTACAACATTCATAGAGCATTGTGCTAAACTTGAAAAACTTGTCAAGCCAAAGTGACCTAGTGAAGATGTGAGCCACTTGATCTTGAGTTGGTACAAACTCCATGTGGATAAAGTTATCTTGGATAATTTCTTTGATAAAGTGATGATGGATCTCAATGTGCTTGGTTTGGACATGGAATACTAGATTTTTCGTCATCTTAATGGTAATTTGATTATCATAATATATGTATGCTAGACCATCTATGATTAACCCAACATCCTTAAGTAGTTGCCTCATCCAAATGGCTTCCTTAATTGCCTCAACTACTAATTTATACTCTAATTTTGCTGAATATAAGGAAACTATATGTTGTTTCTTGGTTCTCCATGAAATGGTACCCTAACCCAACTAAAAGTAGTAACTAGTAGTTGATCTTCTAGTTTTAGGACAACTAGCCCAATCTAAATCTGTGTACTCAACCAATAAAAAGGCATCACATGTTGTGTACATAAGACCATGATGAGGGATCCCCTTGAGTAATCTCAAAATCCTCTTAGCTGCTAAATCTTATTGGGATAATACATGAATCTGGAAATAATACCCATTGAATAGGTGATATCTAGTCTAGTTGAAGTTAAGTAGATCAAACTTCCAACTAGTTATCTATAAAGGGTGCCATCAACCCTTTCCTCATCATCACTATTAATCAATTTCAATCAAGTTTCCATGGGAGTGAGGGAGGTTTTACACTCCTACATGTGAAACCACTCCAAGAGATACTGAATATATTTAGCCTAGGAGATGAAAATCTTTACAGGTTATTGCCACACTGCTATGCCTAAGTAGAAGTGAAGGAGACCCAAATCGGTCATTTCAAAGTTTATGCATAAGTCCTCTTTGAGAAACATTATTCCATCTATGTCATCACCTATAATGAGAAGATCATCCACATATAATATCACCAAAATGATGTAGTTCCTCCAATGTTTCACATAGAGAGTATATTCAGTTATAGATCTAGTGAAACCAAGGTTAATGAAATAGGAGTCAATTTTGGCATACCAAGCTCATGGGGCTTGCTTCAACCCATATAAAGCTTTATTCAATCTAAGGATTTTTTTTCTTGGCCTTTGACTATGTATTTTGGTGATTTATCAACATACACTTATTCGTACAATATACCATTGAGGAAGGTACTTTTTACATCCATATAATATATAGGCCAATGTTTTTTAGCAAACTAAAGCAATAACAGTATGGATTGTAGTAATATTTTCCACAAGAGAAAAGATATCATAATCAATCCCTTCCTATTTCTTATAACCTTTAGCTACTAGGCAAGCCTTATAGTAGTCTAATGAGCCATCTTATTTGTACTTTGTCTTATACACCCATTTTGTGCTAATGGTGGATTTTCTTGAGGGTAAATCAACCAACTCCCATGTGTGATTCTACTCAATGGAATCCAATTCTTATCCAATTTCAAGAGTATATCTAGGATCACCAAGTGCTTCTTTTATATTAGAAGGTTTTTGTTGGCTCAATAATTTAGCCATGAGAGCATAGTTCACTTGATTTCTTAAGGTAGAAGGTCTTTTACCTATATAATTGGGAAAGTGGTTTTGGACTACATATATGGTATATTGGACCCACTTAGGTAAATAATTTGATGATGTGGCATTATCATTGAATGGAGGAGGATTAGGAGAACAAGGAGGATAGGGATCATGAGTGGGGAGATCCTCATGTTGAGAAAGGCTTTGACTTGTGATGGAATAGGAAGGATTAGGTGAGGAAGTGGGTGCCAAGGGAGCAATTGTTTCAAGATTTGGTTGAAATTAGGGGGTCATAGGATGAGTATTTGGTGGGGGATACTCATGGAAGGTAAAATCCCTACAGAGAAAAATCCTCTTGGAAACAATCTCATATAACGTATAGGTTTTGGCACTATCACTATAGCCAACAAAGATGCATTTTTAGATCTTGTTTTTGATGAGGAATGTGAGCATAGGAATCACATCAAAAGACTCTAAAATGGCCCACAAAGGGTGTCCTTCTACTCCATAATTCCTCTAGTGTTTTTTCATGCAAAGCCATAGTATAGGACCTATTAGTCAAGTATGCAATAGTAAGAACTCCCTAAAATGTGTTTAGCAATGCAACAACAACTAGTATAGACTTTGCCATGTTTGTGATGATTTAATCATCCTTTTAGCTACTCCATTTTGCTGAGGGGTATAAGGAGTTATGAACTACCTCCTTATCCCATTATTATTATAAAATCTAGAGAAATATTTGGAGATATATTCTCCACCATTATTTATCCTCATGGTGGAAATATGATAGTCACTTTCTCTTTCAACAAGTGCCATGAATTCCTTAAATGTATCAAGGGATTTCCATTTATACTAAATGAGATAGATCCAAAATTTTCTACTATAATCATCAATTAAAGTGATGTAATATCTGGCCCCAGTATGAGAGTGAAAAAACATTTGCTGATAAATGTCTGAATGCTCTAATTGTAATGGTATGTTGGCTCTCCAAGCCTTTCCTGATTCAAAAGGTTGTATATGGTGTTTGGAAATAACACATGGCTCACAAAATTATTTAGACTTCCTTAAGTGAGGAGCTTTTACCAAGCCCTTTCTTTCCATCATTTGAAGATTATGAAAGTTTAAATAACTCATTCTTTCATTCCACATATACTCCAAAGAGAAAGTAGTAGTTGTATGCAAATATGGTTGAGCTATAGATTGGGTAAGAAGGTAATAAAAACCATCCTTTTTTACTCTCATGGCTTTGACAGGGCCATTTTATTCTTGAATATAACATTTATCTTCATAAAAAAAAATAGTATAACCCTTATCTATAAGTTGACCAATAGAAAGGAGACTTCTCTTGAGGCCAAGTACATACAACACATCCATGGTAGGGATATTATTCCATTTGTGTAAAGTAAGTGGTGCATCTCCTACACCTTCAATAGGAAGATCACTTTCATCTTCAAAAGTATTCAATTAGTTACGATTAGGTTGTATCTTCATCAACCAATCCTACCTACATGTCGTGTTTAGCTTCTCTCAAGTCTATATACCAACAATATATGTATTCAATATTGACCTAATATGGTGCATACAATGTATTAATATTGTGGTCTTTTTGAACCCTTAAATTTATTTATCTATTTATTTGATAGCAATTAGTTGAGAAATGAGCCCATTTTCCATATTAGTCACACCCTTATTGGTTTTGGGGGGGATTTAGTTGTTGTTGAGGCCTTTTATTATGATGACCTCTTGGAGAGGTCTTTGTTGCCATATTGGCTATTGATGTGGTTGTTTTTATGGTTGTTGATGGTACTATTATGTTTGTTGATGGTATTGATATGGTTGTTGATGTTTCTAACGTGGTTGATGATGTTGTCATGGTTGAGACCTTTTGTCTACCTCTCTAATTTTGCTGATGTGGACCTCTATCAGGTCTATGCTGTAATAATGACTTGGTGGTAAATTTTTCTACTATAGAATTAATCTCTTCATATTTGATGAGGGATTTCTCATGCTTAAGAAGAACTTCAATCTCCTAAACTAGAACACTCAATGTTTTACCAGTTATATTTAACATGGTAGCATATGCATAAAATTTAAAAGGGAGGCCACGTAACATGATAGGAACCAACTCACTATCAAGAAGAGTTGAATTAGTAGCTAAGAAATCATTTTTAAGACTTCACTTACATGATATAATTGGTAAGTGAGTCTTTCATACAAATATTATGCAACTTATATTTCAAATACAAGATTTTATCCTGACTAGGCCTATCAAATAGCCTCATGAGTGCATCCCAAGATTATTTGGGTGTAGTGGTAGCTCTTACAGTTTCTCTACATTGAATCCCAATCAATAGCTTTATTAAGATTAATGCTATATTAGAGTTATTTTCAAATAGTTCTTTAGGTGTAGCATCTGTATGTGGAGTCAATGGTTGTTAAACATGTTGTCTATCTCTTATATAATCCCACATACTATGCATCATTAATATTAATTCCATTTCAAATTTCCAAATGGCAAATGAGTCAGCTCCCTCAAAATTTTGTGTGAGGCCATTATGTATATTTTTTGATGCTATTATTAAAAAATGAGTAAGAGAGGAGGGAGCTCAACCAAGGATAAAATTAGGAACACAAGTTCCAATTATGAGGCCCTCAAAAGAGTCTAAGGTACATTGCTTAGTATCCATAATGTGTGGAGGATTTTCCTAGCTCTTCTACTCTAAATCAATAAATATTTCCAATAGTGGGAGGAATCTTAAACACAATTAGCCTATTCCAACCTAGGAGATTAATAAGTGGGGGTATTATTTTTCTTGTTAAAAAGGTGCTTGCTTACTTAAGAAAGAAATTACACAACTTATATTTCAAATAGAAATTCAAGTGTGTGTATATGCAAAAGGAACTACACTTTATTATAATGTGAAATAAACCCCAAATACATGTGGAGGTATAGCAAGCATAAAACTTAAAATGAAAGTCAATCACAAGTAAGGAAATGCAAGCCTACATAAGCAAGGGACAAGGTACCCTTAAACACCCCTTGTGATGATGATTTTATTGAGAATATGGATGAAAATTACCTCCAATAGTGCCTCCAAATGTGTACAATATCAATAATTTTAATCCAAGTACAATTTCTCTACTTCCAAATACATTGTGCTTATGAGCAAGACCTTCAAGCCAAATACAATGATCAAAAAGTTGTGTGCCTCAAAAGGCTGAAAATTACAATATCTTTAACAAAATTGGCATAATAAATTTCTAAAAAATATTCTTCCCACTTCAAATGTTAGAAACACATGCAATATGCACCCAAATAGTGTCTTGCAGCCAATTGTTGGAAATATATTGGAGTTAGGTCATCAATGCAACTTTTGCATATGAAATCTGATGCTCTAGGTGAAAGTTATGTTCAAAAAAGTTGGGTCATCAAAATTAAAAGTGTTGCCTAAAAAAGGATGGAGGAATATTTAAAAATATTTTTTGTTTTAAATTTATGTCCTCTTTTCTAAAAAATCAAAAATAGCATGTCCCTTATGTTTTAAATTAACATGCTTGTATTAAGAAAAATATATACACTTTGATAAATTCATACACTATGTCACATGGAGGTAGGAGTGAGCTAGTGTGAAAGACCCACATGGTTACAAAGGAAGAGCCATCAAAAAATGTGGTCCTCAATCCTAGGCATCGGAGCAATCTATGTTGCAAGTGGGAGCCACATGATAATGCATCGGGGAGATGGGGGAGCCTAGATCATGTGAAGAGGATGGGGTGGTGCAATGGGGTAATATATCATGCCGTGAATGTGGGGAGAGGAGGAACTTGGGCTGCACATGGAGGGGGTGAGGGGGTACGCTTTTTATTTTTAATTTTTTTCTTCTTTTTCACATTATTTTATTTTCTTTTTTCTTTTTGCACGTGCTTTTTTGATTTTTTTTGAAATTTTGATTTCTTTTTTGTGCATTTTTTCCCTCTTGACATGCATTAAATTATTTTCATGCACTAATAATTTTTTTGTGTGTACATTAATTTTTTTTTAAAACCTTTTGGCGCATCTTCTTCTTTTTGGAAAAAGCACCACCTCAAAAAGATAGGGACTATAGTGGGTGTTTTTGAAATGGATATTATTTTATTATCACCTTGCTGGAATAGTCTGAATCCTTTGTATATTACTTTCACCCTCTATTTGTAGTAGAAATTATAAATGAGCAACACAAAAAATGTAAGCCCAAAAGCAAAAAACCAAATGCCACCAAGCACAAATAATGGAGCTTAGGAAGAAACCTTGATCTACATGTTGTAGACATGAAAAATTGACCCACTTTCAGTGGGTAATATTCCTTAGAATCCCTAAGAGGTCCCTAACCCTTTTCTAAGGCAAGGATAGGCCTCTCCTCCCTTAGCTTTGATTGTTTTAGTACCTTTGGAAAAATCACGCTCCGTCAGGGCCAAGCATGACTTCATCGGAGCGATCTCATGCTCCGTCATCCCAGGATGCAACTTCACGAGTTTTAATTTAATTTTTATTTTATTATTTTTGTCCTGTTTAAACCTAGGTCTAAATCCTCCCAATGTGTTTTGGTGTTGACTTTGGATTTATTTTTCCCACATTTTTCCCTCTGATTTCATCTATAAAAGGAAGTATATTCTTGCTTAAAATATAAGTACAAGTGATATGAGATCTTAATGCGAAATTTTGATTATTGATTAAGCTCAAAATTTTTATGATAGCTTGCTCTTCTTCCTTTGCTTTTTTCTATTGCAAGCTAACCACAAAGTGTGAATTTTAGATTTAATATTCTATTGCATGGATTGGATTGGATTGTTGTGTGACTTGGTGGATTCGTGGTGTGATTCAGAGAGATAGAGTGCTCACTTGGATACTCAAATTTTCTTTGCCTTATTTTACAATGTCCATCAGGGTTTTCTTACTTTGTTTTTGAAATTTATTTTGCTTCCTGCATTTTATTTTTATTTTTCATTAGTTTGTAACAATATCACACTTGACATTAGCGAGGCATGACTTCGCTTGCCCATATTGGGGTAAACCAGTCCGTAGAAGCGAAATCGTACCCTATCCAAGCAAGGTGTGACTTTGTTGTTGCGTTATCACACCCACTCTAGGCGAGGAAATACTTTTCCCAAGAGCACACTAGGAGCAATTTCAAGGTTTTATCTTCATTGTTACATTCCATTTTGCATCTAGATCATATTGTTGCATTCTTTTTTTATTTTCTATTATTGCATTTTTATTTTATAATTAATCATCCAAAGGTCAATTTTCACTTTTGCTTTATAATATCATCTAAAATAACCTAGGGGCCTTGACTGATGTGCCTCCAAGGACTATCACACAACATCCTAAGAAAGCCCCCTAATGCTAATCCCATTTTCAAGTATTTTATGAGTTATTTTGCAAAAACAGGTATTTTTGATATCATTGGACAAGAGGTAGAAAAAGCTAAATCAACCACCAGTCTAGATAAGTGCTCTAATAATTTCATTGGTTGGAGATCTAATCTAATTATTGATTCTTAGGCATTTGAAAATGAAAAGCATTTAGTTTGCATCAAGGTATAACTTTTGTGCATTTATTTTACATGTTTTTTGCTTTAAAGGTTTTATGAAATAAATCATATGTTAGTGAGCATTCAAAATAAAGAATCATAGTAGGTTATCTCTTGTATGCCTACATTCTATTTTCTACTGTTATATTCTACATTCTCCTTTATCTCTCCTAGGTTAGAACTAGAAAGGCTAAACTTAGGTGTGTTTATTAAAATTGAATACATTAAACATTCCTAAGTATCCCGAGGACTTGAAGCGAGTCCTTAAATCATTCCTAATGAACCCATCCCCCTAGCACTGAGTGTAAATTACAACACAACTCTCGCGATTCACCCCATAAAAGGTTCTCTCCTTGCAAATCCAGCCTTTTGTTTGGAAATTGTACACGATAGGGGAGTTTTCCCCCTCTACATATTTGGTGAAACTAATATGAACACATCCTTTTCTTTCAAACAATAGACAATATCATTAAATTGTGTGTCAAATATTTAAAAATATAATTCATTTGCGTATAAGTGCATAGGTTCCTTTTGGTCTTAGTTCTCCTCCTTGTCTTACTCTTTTTCTCAATGGCTTCTGACCTTGGGGAAGGATGAAGACTTCTTAGGTTTTATGAGAATTTTCATGAGAATGATCGTAAATTAGAAGAAGAGGCTAGTAACCATCTAGATCCTATCCAATATTTCAATGGGAATGTCATATTTAAATCTTTTGACCATATATGGACTTTTTATAAGTATCATGAGCATGATTTGGATATGGCCTTAGAGGAAGAAGCATTACTTGAAAAGGATATCCCACCTCAATAAAATCCTTTGAGTGAACCTTTGAATCATGGTAATTGAACCTATCAACCTACTTATACCACTACTATGACCACCAACATTGGATGGAATTCATCCATTCCTCTAACTAGTAATGGCACCCAAAATTATTTTCAATTTCCTCCATCTTCTAATGTCAACACTATTTCCTCTATTCCACCACAAGTTAATATTCCATTCTCGCAAGGCACCACATATAACAACAACCTTCATATGTCCAACCTAAGTCAAGGGAATATGGAAAACATACATAGTAATCCAAAAATGCAAAATTTGGTAAGTATAGTGAATCATTTGGTTTCAAGGATGGATATGATTCAGCCTTCAGGGTTTATGTACAACTATAAAGAAATGTGTAGTAAACCATTGGATCTGATTGTTGCTACTAAACTTTATCCTAAGCATTTTTCTATGCTAGTATTACCAATTTATAAAAGGACTGAAGATCCAATAGAGCATTTAAGAGGATTCAGAATAGCTTGCCATGATCTAATTTAAGATGATATGCTCTTATTGAAAATATTTCCAAAGAGTCTTGCAAGAGTGGCATTAGAGTGGTATAATTGATTTCCCAACTATTATTTGAAGATTTTTGAGAAGACCGCAGAGATTTTTGTTCATCCTTTTAGTGCTTACATTAAAAAGAAAGTGACTATGAGAGATTTATATGATTTGAAACAAAGTAAAGAAGAAAACTTTTCATATTTTTAGCTTGTTGGAGAAGTTTAGTTGGACGATTACGACAACTTGTGTCTTATAAAGATATGCTTGATATATTTATTGGTAGTTTACAAGAACAAATATCTTATGCTCTAGAAACTACAACTATCACATATTTAGATCAAGCAATTGAGTTAGCAAGAAAAGTGGAACAAGCTCTCATTATAAGAGGTCAACCTAAGATTAAATAAGATAAGCCAACTAAATCTCAACATAAGAGTAAGCATATAGGAGGAAATAGTGATATCAAACATGTTAATAATATCATTAACAACCTATAAAGTATTATACTTCAAAATCCTCCTCAAAGGAATTTCACAAGACTTAATATGCCTATGGAAGTTTTGAAACAACTATTGGATGCTAAGGCAATTGAATTACCCCCAGTAAGATAGCCAGATACTATAGCTCTGTAATATAAATTATATGAACATTGTGCATATCATAGAGTAGAGGGACATTGGACTAATTCTTATAAAATGTTGAAACATGTGGTTCAAGATCTAATCGATGTTGGTCTCATTGACATTGGTAGTTTTCGATCTTCCAACAACCAGCAGAATTAGAATAGAACAAGACAAACCAACCAAGTGTCCTATAAAATATACCACATTAGTATGATAACAACATGGTTGGAATAATAATAACTACTCCAGGAAAACTTGTAAAGAATATGGATGACTCAGCGAAGGTCCCACTCTTAGAACTTTTACATAATTATCAAGACCATAACGAAGCTATGACAAATGTTTTGAAGTAGCAGCCAAGACCTCCAGATATTTCTCCTAGTGATATGAAAAAGGTTATAATTTCCCTCCGAAAGCCTCATCTAACATTTTCATATGATGATAGGTCTTCCTTAGGAGTACAGGAAGATTCTTCTATATACATCACTGCTTACATTGGTGACACTCTCATCAAAAGGGGTATGATTGATAATGGTTCTTCGCTTAATGTTTGTACACATCGTTTCTTTTAGAAATTTGGATTGAAGAGGGAATATTTTATTGCATCTAGTGACATCATTAGAACTTTCAAAAATGATTCTCAAGAATCTTGTGACACTATATTACTCCCTCTTAGGTTTGGACCACAAATTTTAAAAACAATGTTTTATGTGGTGTCCTACCCTGCATATTTTAATATTCTTCTTCGACAACATTGGACTCATGCAATGAAGGCTTTCCCTTCTACTTTTCACCAATATGTAAAATTTGAAAAAACCAAATCATTTATTTCATTGGAGATCCTCATCCATTTGAATTTTTCTCACTAGAAGATCTAAGCCCAAATCAATTTATCATGGTCTTCCTCTAACAATTCTTCTACAAATATTTCATCATAGGATCAAAATGACTCTTCTTGTTTAGATCTTCTATTTGATGAATCTCATAAAGGTTTGGAATGGAGTGTTAAGGATGAGGGTCCACCCTCTCCTAAGTTCTTAACCCCTAAGTCACATGTTATAACTGAATTTGTGTCTCAGAATGGCATCTACTTTGATGGGTCTGTCCCTTACACAACATAGCTTGAGTCTACTAGTTCTCAAGTGGACTTTGGTTCTATGTCTCTTGAGGAACATAAGAAATTAAGAGTTATTCCTACCACACCTCCTCTTGAGTATTATTTGTCCATTATTATTGAGGAGACATGGATGTGAACATAAATTCTGAGAAAACCCCTAGAATCCTTAAGTTAGGCAAAGCCTTAACCATGGACGAGTAGGAGCAATTGACCAATTTATTGAAATAATATTAAGATATTTTTTCTTGGTCATATGTTGACATGCCAGGGCTTGATCCCTCCCTTGTCATGTATCATTTGGTATTTAAGCCTAATGCTAATCTTGTTAAGTAGAAACTTCAAAAGATGCATCTGAAGGTCACCCTCTTAGTCAAGTAAGAGCTCCAAAAACTCCTTGATGTTGGTTTTATAAAAGCCATTGACTATTCTGATTGGATCTCCAATATCATTCCCATAGCTAAGAAGGAAGTAATAATTAGGGTATGTACTGACTTTCAGGACATTAACTTAGCATGTCCCAAGGATTATTTTCCCTTGCCCAACATAGACCAGATTGTATATTTCACTGCAAAATTTGGAATGCTTTCGCTCATGGATGGTTTCTCAGGTTATAATCAAACAATGATTGCTTTCGAATACCAAGCCAATATAGCATTCACTACTCCATGAGGTACCTTCTGCTAGAAGGTCATGCATTTTGGTATTAAGAATACAGGAGGTACCTATCAGTGGGCCATGACTTATATTTTCCATGACATGATGCATGATATTCTCTAGGACTATGTGAATGACATTTTTGCTCGTTCCTTAGAATGAATGGATCATGTCCATGAATTTAGACAAATATTTGAAAGGCTTCGACAATACGAGGTTCATCTTAAACCCATTAAGTGTGTGTTTAGAATCATGTTTGGCAATTTATTAGGTTTCATAGTGTCTAAGAGAGGCATTGAAGTGGAACCTATCAAAGTAGCATCTATAATTGATATACCTCCTCCTTGCACCCTAACCGAGCTATGTACTCTGCAAGGTAAGTTGTAGTCTATTCATTGGTTCATTTCCCAGTTAACCGATAAGTATCAACCTTTCCTTTGGCTCCTTAAGAAGGATGTATTTTTTTTATGGGATTTCGAGTGTTAGAAATATTTTAATGACCTCAAAATATATCTCACCTCCCCACCTATTTTAGTTCTCCCTGTGCCTGGTAGACAATTTTTGCTTTACATAGCAGCCACCACTCATGCTTTGGGAGCCATACTGGCTCAACATGATGGTTAAAAAAAAGAGAGAGCTATATACTATATTAGTAGAACTTCGGCTAGCTATAAAACCAAGTACACTCCCTTAGATAATATTTGCCCTGCTATAGTGTTTTCTTCTCAGAAGTTAAGATACTACATGCTCAACCATAAGATATTGGTGATTGCAAATTTTGATCCTTTGTGGTACTTGATGTCTAAGCCCCACCTTTTAGGTTGGTCTGCTAAGTGGGTGTTGGCCCTTAGTGAGTTTTATTTGAATTTCATAGGTCAAAAGGCTATCAAGGGTTAGGTGATTGCTGATCTATTAACCTCTGCTCCCCTAGAAAATATCCATCCTATAGTTTTTGAGTTTCTTGATGAGTGTTTCAATGTTGAAATTGAAGATTTCGAGTCTTGGACTTTTTTTTTTATGGAGCCCAATGCATGAAGGGCACTAGAGCTAGAGTCATTCTAGTTACACCATAAAAATAGCTCATCCCTTTGTCCTTAAAACTTTATTTTTCTTGCACAAATAATACTATAGAATACAAAGCTTTGATCCTTGGTCTTAGAGTAGCCTTAGCTTTATAGATTAAGGTACTTTCAGTCTTTTGTGACTCTCAACTTGTGGTTAATCAAATCAATTATTTTTATCATACTCGGTATGATAAGCTCAAACCTTACAAGGACATTGTTACCAAGTTGTTGTCTTCTTTTGAGCAAGTAACCATAGAGTCTGTCTCTAGATTCTCAAACCACCATGCATATGCCATGTCCACTACTGCATACATGTTCCCTTTGGAGCTGGAATATGATCAAGCTTTGATTATCATTCAATAACTCTAGGAACCTACATCTTTGAGTTCTTGTTTGGATCCACTAGAGTGTTTTACCATCAAATATTCCCCATATAAATGATGGTATAACGATGTATTTAATTTTATTAAAAATGGCTTGATGCTTGAAGGTTTAGATCATAATCAGCATAAACTATTGCGTACAAAGGGTATGTCGATTCATTATAATTGGCAATACTATGTATCGACATTCCTTTGAAGGTATCCTCTTATGATAACTTAATTCTGATAAAGCTCAACTTGCTCTTAGTGATGCTCATGAAGGTTCATGCAGAGGCAATTTTAGTGGCAGTTCTATTTCTAAAAAGCTCCTTCGAATGGGGTATTACTGGTATTATATGGATAAATATGCATGTTATTATGTTTGGCACTATGATAAGTGTCAATGCCATGATCATATTATTCATGCTCCTTCTCAAGACCTTCGGGTAATATCTTCCCCTTGGCCATTCTCCATGTGGGGATTGGACATGATCAAGAAGGTTAACCTAGTGTCATATGATGATCACAAGTTTATCATTACTATGTCTGAGTATTTTACTAAAAGGGATGAAGCCATGCCCCTAGCCATGGCGACTAGAACTTAGGTTTCCAAGTTCATCTTCAACTAGATTCTTTGTAGGTTTGGGATTCCTTCGATGATTTTTTTTGACAATGACACTCCTTTCAAGAACAAGGATATTTGTAATCTTTGTGCTAAGTACAATATTTAGCACATATGGTCAACCCCTTATTACCCTCAAGGTAATGGGTAAGCCAAAGCATCCAACAAGTCCTTGATCAGGATTTTGAAGAAGCTAGTAAATAAGACCAATCATGACTGGCATACTCAGCTTTATCCTGCCTTGTAGGCCAATCGTACTAGCCTGCATACTCCCATAGGGGCCTCACCATATGTCTTGGTATATGGGTCTAAGGTAGTGTTTCCATTTTATTTAAAGGTTCCTTCTTTGCACATCTTGTTGCAGGATTCTAAGTTCCATGATGAGTATCGTGCAAACCGTTTGCACCAATTAGAGCTACTATATGAAAAGTGCATTCGTACCTTAGAGCATTTTTGAACCTATTAGGATAGGCTCTGATGATCTTACTCTAAAAAGGTTCGCAATCATTCTTTTGAGCTTAGGGAACTTGTCCTTAAGAAAATTTAAGTATCCAAGCTAGCACTCTATCTCTCCGAACCACACCACGAATCCACCAAGTCACACAACAATCCAATCCAATCCATGCAATAGAATATTAAATATAAAATTCGCACTTTGTGGTTAGCTTGCAATAGAAAAAAGCAAAGGAAGAAGAGCAAGCTATCATAAAAATTTTGAGCTTAATCAATAATCAAAATTTCACATTAAGATCACATATCACTTGTACTTATCTTTTAATAAATAACATCCTTCATTTTATAGATTAAATCAGAGGGAAAAAGGTGGAAAAAATAAATCCAAAGTCAACGACAAAACACATTGGGAGTATTTAGACCTAGGTTTAAATAGACCAAAAATAATAAAATAATAATTAAATTAAAACTCGCAAAGTTGCATCCTGGGATGATGGAGCGTGAGATCACTCCGATGAAGTCACACCTAGCCCTGACAGAGCGTTCTTTTGCCAAAGGTACTAAAACAAGCAAAGCTAAGGGAGGAGAGGCCTATCCTTGCCTTAGAAAAGGGTTAGGGACCTCTTAGGGATTCTAAGGAAGATTACCCACTGAAAGTGGGTCAATTTTTTGTGTGTACAACATGTAGATCAAGGTTTCTTCCTAAGCTCCATTATTTGTGCTTGGTGGCATTTGGTTTGTTGCTTTTGGGCTTACATTTTTTGTGTTGCTCATTTATATTTTCAACTACAAATAGAGGGTGAAAGTAATATACAAAGGATTCAAACTATTCTAGCTAGGTGATAATAAAATAATATCCATTTTAACAACACCCACTATAGTCCCAATCTTTTTGTGGTGGTGATTTTTCCAAAAAGAAGAAGATGCACCAGAAGGTTTTAAAAAAAATTAATGTGCACACAAAAAATTATTAGTGCATGAAAAGAATTTAATGTGTGTCAAGAGGGAAAAAAATGCAAAAAAAAAAAATCAAATTTTCAAAAAAACTCAAAAAAGCACGTGCAAAAAGAAAAAAGAAAATAAAATAATGTGAAAAAGAAGAAAAATATTAAAAATAAAAAGCGTACCCCCTCACCCCTTCCATGTGCAGCCCAAGTTCCTCCTCTCCCCACATTCACAGCATGATCTACTACCCCATTGCACCACCCCCTCCTCTTCACACAATATAGGCTCCCCCATATCCCCGATGCATTATCATGTGGCTCCCACTTGCAATGTAGATTGCTTCGATGCCCAGGATTGAATACCATATTTTTTGATGGCTCTTCCTTTGTAACCATGTGGGTCTTTCACACTAGCTCACTCCTACCTCCATGTGACATAGTGTGTGAACAAATGCTTTAAATTCTCTAAACTTATAAAACACTTCATATTTACTCTTAAGAAAATAAATCCATGCATATCTTGAAAAATCATTGATAAAATAAGCATAGTATCACGACTTTTCAAGGGATGGTATAGGAACAAGACCAAATATATCACTATGAATCAAATCTAATACCCCTCTTGATCTAGCAACACCATATGGGAAATTCACATGATTCTGTTTGCCATAAATATAGTGTTCACAGAAATAAAAAACCATTGAGCAATCAGGGATACCATGAACCATACCTTTTGTGTGTAGGGTACGCAATCCCTTTTCTCCAATATGTCCCATTCTTTGATGCTAGAGTGTAGAGATTTTATCTGATTCAGCCTCAGGTTCAGTTGAGCTATTGCACTCATTTATCATAGTGCTTCCCAATAACTTATACAAATTTCCAATCCAAACTCCTCTTGCTAACACCATAGATCCATGAACCATTTTGCATGAATCCTTACTAAAACTAACATTTACTGCTACATCAGCCATTTTGCTTATAGAAATTAAATTTCTAGCAAGGCCCAGAATATGCATCACACATGGGAGGGTTTTAACCCTACCATCCTGCAATAAAATTGTCATCCTTCCATGACCAATGATTCTAAGTGGTGAATCATCTCCCAATAGTACCTCCCCTCCATCATATCATTCATATTCAATAAACTACCCCCTATGAGGAGTCATATGAAAAGAGGTACCAATATCGATCAAACAATAATTTTTATTTGCTCATGTGGAGCAAGATTCCAAATATACATCCCCTCCATCAAAATATTTATGTGTCTGTGGAAGTGGATTCATTAGACCTCTTTCTAGAATCAACATTCTTTGATCTACAGTCCTTCTTCATGTGACCAAGCTTGCCACACTTCCAACACTTTCTCTCAAACTTTCCACGAGACTTGGATCTACCTCTAGACTTAGATCTATCACCAGATCTTGTTTTATCCTTTTCCTTGGCACACCCTCTCACTATTAGGGCATCCTTTGAAGTTCCCTCCATGGATTTTCTCCTCATATCCTCTGATATTAGAGATGCCATAATATCTTCAAACTTCAATGTGGATGAAGTTGTACTACCAATTGCTACCACTAGGTTATCCCACAAATCTGGTAAAGAGCATAGCAAAGTAATACATTTATCTTCCTCACTTAACTTAATATCAACAGATGTAAGTTGACTTACCACTATATTGAATGAATTTATATGGTCTGCAACTGAATCTCCTTCACTCATCCTGAGATTGTACAGTTTATTTTAGAGGAATAATTTGTTCACCAGGGACTTAGATTGATATAGAGACCCTAACTTCTACCAGATATCCTTTGTTGTAGCTTCTCCAAAAAAAATTATTAGGACTAAATCTGCAAGACACAGTCGAATCAGACTTCTTGCTTTCTAATTCATCTTTTCCCAATATTCATCGAATGTACCCGTAGGTTTTGTTTTTCTTGAAATAATAGCCCACTGATCTCTATCCACAAGTATATCTTCCATATTTAACTTCCATAGCTCAAAAATTTTATCGTCAAATTTCTCGATCTCTATCCTTGAATTATTTCCTATCATTTTTTCCTTCAAGCTCCTTCTGCATAACTCCCACTCCGAAAAAGGTTTTCTCTCACTTCTTGAAAACCCTAAATCCTCTTCAAACAAAATTAAACCCTAGAAATAAAGGTGTCCCCTATGGCTAATCAACTTGGCTCTGATACTAAATGAAGAGATCTATAGAAAACTTATTCTAGAAATAAAGCAAAAATAAACAACTTAGAAGAAATGACACCACACAATGCACATATGACACACGAGATTTACCCTGGTTCACCCGATGTGGGCTACTCCAACAAAAAAAGAGCCACTCCTCCTTGATATTATTATTCTCTTTCTTTCCCAAAAATAGGACATTACAATAAAATATAAAGGAAAATCTTACAACCCTAAACCACTATGTGGTATTAGAATACAATGGGCACAATCCCGTGGGCTAAACCATCCACACCCACCAACCACCCACCAACCATGGGAATCCCATAAATCACTCCGAAAAAAGGGGAAAATTTTCTGGCACGTTGCGTCGGACACCTTCGATGTGGCCATGGGGGCTACCGCCCCCTCGGAGCCCCCCAGAACCCGCATTCGAGGAGCCCCGCTCCTATTACCATTTCGTACCTGTCGTACAGTAATTCCTCGAAAAAGGATGAGACACATCCAATAAGGTGATCACTCACTAATCGTAGCCCAAGCCACACATTTGATGGGTCAAAAATATTTAACCCAACCTCTATAGTAGAATGGTTCCTTGTCAACTTACTATATGTTGATTCATTTAAGCATAGTTAAATGAACAAAGGATAGGGATGGTAAAGAAATATTTGAGAAGGAGAGAGTTGCAAAGAATTGAATTAAAAGTGGATGGATAAGACTAACAACATAGGTTCTACAAATAACTTCGGATAGATTAACTTCTAGAATAATACTTGTAACTAATAGCATTCACAACTAGCCATCCTCAAAATCAAGAATATTTGCATTCTTCAAGAATCATTCCAAACATCTAGGGTATTAATAATCCAAATTAGCAAAATTAGATTAACACTCTAACTAACAAAAATAACTTCTTTCAAGCATACATTTAGATATGAATCATTCTAATTTACTCTAAGTTAGCAATCCAAATTAGCATAATAAACTAACCATAGGAGTAGTAGCAAAAATGATTTCACAGGTTTTCATCAGAAGATAAAGAAGATGTAAGTTTGAGGTGAAAATTCCAATTAATGCTCTTTCTATTAATTTGTAGAAATTTTACAATAGTTGTCCAATCAAAACTTTAGGATTGACCTTTTTAAATGAGGGTACAACCTCTATTTATAATTTTACAATAGATTTGAAAAAGAATAGAGCATTACAAGGAAGTCGGAGTTTCAAGCTGGCAAGATACCAATGTGCTAGTCTCTTATTCAATCAAGGAAAGAATTGTCCTCTCACTCCATTGATCTTCTACAACTAGCTTCTGGAACTTGTTTAGCCTTCATGGCTTCCAATTATAAATTTTGCCAAGAATTCATCCAGGGCATTCTTTGTTCTTGCAGTCACTCTTCACCATAGATATAGAACTGAATCTATTTAGGGACCTTGAATATTGGATGTTTCATCTTCCATGTCTGATGATTTCATCTCTTTGAACTAGCTCAAAAGAAGGCACCTCAACTCATCTTATGCCATGATCTAATCCTTTATTTTGTGGCTACCTTTAGCTAAATTCAATATCACTTGTTGATATGCTATTGAATAATTGGGAATAATTCCATAAGAAATATTGGCATGCTTTTAGTGGTTATGGATTGAGGAAGCCTATTATTCTTTGCTTTTCAAGTCTCAAAACCATGACCATTTTCTACTTTAGGAGGATCTTGACCAAGTTGATCATGGTGTAGAGCTGCTTTGGGCCAGGATATTATATTGCCAAAATATGATTTTGAATAGGTCTAACCATAGCCTGGAGCCTACCCTAGACCAAGATCCTCAGGAATTTTTTCTTAAGTTGTCTTCATCAATGTGGCATAGAACCTGCTTTGATTCAGGGTCCACTTTAGGAAATCTCTTTGTTTAACTCCTTTGATCGTAGCACAGAGTTTGTCATGGGCTATGCCTTCTTCACTTGACATAATAATTGAATGCTTAAGTGCTACTCTAGGCCATGATTCTTTTTACACCAATAGGCCTTTGACCAAGTCTAACCATGGCATAGAGAATGTTTGAGTGTCGCATAGCCTTGGCCTCCACCTCTTTTTTTCCCTCGAGCCAACATTTTATTGCAATATAGAACCATGCTCTGGACCATGATGCTAAATTTAAAATTATCTTGTTTGACTACTTTGATTGTGACATAGAACTTATTGGTGTTGGGCCATGATCATAGTTTGGATACACTTTTCAACACTTAGTAAAAAATTTAGATTTTAAAAAAATTTCTAAGGATGTAGCCTTTTGGGTCTACATTATGGAGCCTCTCAGGGAATTTTGCTAGTAGATTTATAGAACTTAGAGCCTTATAATTTGGGTATATAGATTCAAAACTTGAATGGATAGTAAAATGGAAAATAATATGGGAAAATTAAAAGAATGAATGAAATGAATGGAAACATGAATGGATGGATGGACTTATGGAATGGAAATAATGAACTATGATAAAAAAAAAATGAATGAATTATGATACAAAATGAATGAATGGAAATTGATTGGGATAATGGACTCTAATAAACTGCAAAATTGTGTCTTAGAATATTGCCTCCTTATGATTTTTTCCCTCATGAACATTTGAAAATATATTTATAGGGTAATGGTTTATATGGAAGAAATATGAGAGGCAAAATGTATGCTTCATTGGCTAGGAATTGATCTTCTTAATAAGGCTCAATTGTATGACCTCCTCATGATGTTTGAAACATCATACTTTTCTTGCTATATCTAACATCTATCAGAGTTGACATCATTTGTAAGGTATGTTCTAAGCCTCATCCTATTTGTGATGCTCCTAAGGGTTAATTTTGATTTGATCATTGCTATTCCTACCCTACTTCTTGTTGAGTTTTTATCTATTGGTCTTGCTCTTTAGGATTCTCAATTATTTCAACATTATCATTTTCTTCTTCTTCATATATCTCTTCAACATTCCTTCCTATTCTTCTTCATCTTCAACATCATCATTTTATTCTCTCTCTTCCTTATTTCCTTCATCTTCATCTTTAGAATCATCCTCTTCTTCTCTCTCTTCATCATTGTATTTCTCTTTATCTACTCATATTCCTATTCTACTTTTTCACCAAATAGTTGACTCATATAGTCTAATATTTTTAAAGCTTTATTCCAAGTTGCTTGAGTGGGATTTGTTATTTTCTTCAATTACTAATGAGTGAACTGAAGCTTAACCCATTTTTCATAAGACATAAATTATCCTTTTTCCACTATATATTTCATTAAATCTTTGAGCTTAGTTAATTCTTTCACCAATTGGATCACTTGATCTTGCAAAATGGGTTCTGACCAAGTATCTATCTCAAAATTATCCTGTACAATTGATGTCAAGTTTGCTTGAAGGTATTTAGTTTTCAAGAGCAACCACTCTTCATCCCAAAACCCTTAGAAACCATATTACATTATTTCTTTGGTGGTTTCTACAATCTTATGGATTTTCCCTTCAATTTTATCAATTAATAGCCACCCTTTCTTAGTCAATTTGTGTCCTATAAGGATATTCTTGGTTATTAATCTTGTAATATTCTATTATTTACTAGCAATAGAATTAGAAATAAAATTACATCTAACTTCAGATAATTTATATATTTTTTTTTGCTTGTGGCACCATTGGTTGAACCTCACACTCAATAGTTTCAATGTTCTTTTAGGTCTTTAATAACAAATAACTAGCTTCATCCAAGAAATCAAGTAAAGACTATGTCTCCAAATAATTTTTCATAATTTTAGTCCACATCTCCTTTTTGATCTATTTGACTTTATCCTTGGAAAAAACTATATCTTTGGCCTTTTCTACTTGGAGCTATTGTTGTAGAGATTCTATCTATTTGACTGGATTCTCGCTTTGTTTCTTCACTTATTTAGCTTCTTGTTTGAATTTGGTCATTTCTTGATATTTACCCTACCACTTCTTCACCTCATTTCTTAAATCTTTCTCCACACTTTTTTTATTCTTGATCATTGATTTTAAATATTTCACCCTTTCCTCCAACTTTGTATATATCTTCTTATAAATATCACCTTGTACATAGATGGTATCAAGGTGAGCCTTAGCAACTACAACCTCATCTTCCAAGGGCAACTGGTTGATATCTTTAGTCTACTCCTTAAGTTAATAGTCTTATAAATTCATGTAATTTTTTGGATTATTTAGTAGAGGAGTTAGAGATATTTTTATTCTTTGTCGTACCACTAGATCTACTATCATAGTTTTTCTTGGATGAGAAACATTTTTGGAAGGTTGGGCAAACGTCTTGCTCTAGTAACTTTGAGTGTTTACTGAAACACTTTTGACCTTCCATAAATAAACCATAGTAGAATGAGTGGAAGGTGTGGAGTTAGTGATAAGTTATGGTAAAAATGGTATTTGTGAAGATGAAAGAGGTGAAACTATCATGATACTAGAATCTATGTTTCTGGCAGGAATTACAATAGATGTTGTAATCGTAAGAGTTTTTGCCATCATAGAGGATGGTGGAGAATATGGTAGTGTTTTTTTTCTAATGAAATGAGAGGGGATGATGTTGGATATGGAGTATGAAATAGAGGTTATGAAGTTTGAATTTCTAATTAATAGGGTTGAGAAGGTGTAGAGTGAGGTGGAGGCTTAGGCGATGATGGGGGGGGATTATGTGGTGGTGATGATGTTACTTGTACCTCCTATTTTTGAGAAAGGAAGGGAGAATTATTTGGGGAATGAGAAGAAGGACAAGGGGTAAAAATCATACCTAAGCCTACTAGAGTAGACTGTTGAAAGATGTTATCTATATTTTGTTGTTGAACTTGCTAAGATAACTATTCTGCTTCTAAAACATGTGTATGTTTAGTTGAATGTTGTGCTTGGTACAACTTCTTCTTCTTACAAACCTCTTTAGTAACCTCCCCAACTAAATATTTTGTTAATATCATGAATACTATGGGGAATGAAGAGTTATTTATTGGAGCACCATTTTGTTGTGGTGGTGGAGATGATACAATATTTTGGATAGAGGTACTTGGAGGTTTAGAAGGAGCTAGAAAAGTGAATCTAATAGGAGAAGAGGTTGGAGCATAATCTACCCTATCTTTCATTAACTATTATGAAGTAGTTGTTTCCCTAAGGATAAACACTTTGGACTCTTTTCTACCTAAATGCTCTCTATAGGTCTTGATTCATCTTTCCCATCCACCACTAGATTATCCCAACTTCTTCATCATTACATCCCCTTTAGTATATTGCCACAACTATTCCTATTAAGGTTCATAAAAATATTTTACCTTTTCAATCATTGAAGGTGGATTTATTACAATACCATCCTACTATTGATGTTGAGGAAATGGAGGAGCTAGAAGCATTTAGATTTTTTTCTATATTTTCACCCCTGATATTGCTCTTGTTTTCCTAGTTTTCCTTGTCTCTTCCCTTGTTTTAGCCTTTATAAAACTTAATGCTAAGATTTTTTTATTATTTGCATTCCAAGTTATATAGTTTTCATCAAATGTATCAAAGAAATATTTATCATTTTTATGACAAATCTTAGAGTCTATAGTATTTTTTCCCACCCTCATTTACATCATTCTAGAATCTTAGTCATCCCAATTGGTCTTTTCCTAATTAGTTTAATTTTTTTACTCTTTTAAATCATGTGTTTTCTTGTGCTTAGGATCATAATCTACCAACTGATCATAGAAATCTCTCCAAGGAGGCAGTGATTCCATATTGTCCACATTCCATTCCAATGGATAATCTTCATTGTTATTCCTAAATTTCTCAATATGTGACCTTAGAGTCCTTTCAAATTTTTGAGCCTTAGCACCATTAAGAGCTTTTAAATTTTCTAAAAATTAATTAGTAGGATCATATCTCTATCTTTGTGGAAGATCTCTAATCCCTAGTCTTTCCATCACCTGAGTAATATCCTCACTTTGGCCTCTCCTTAGTAAGGTAGTATCTTCCACATTAAGAGGATAGTTTATTGTACCTCTTCTACTCACTCTAGTGCCAAAAGTGGAGTTAATGTAGTTGTCTTATCTAAAATATTCCAACACCAACATCTGACTAGTGACAAAATATGACAACAAAAATGGTTTCCCTATGAAGCCATACACTAAGCCTTTAGTTAGAATATACTAGTATCATTATTCAGATTGACCTGTTTGTAACAATTCCCTTGTTAGATGTGGTATTCTAGTAAATTGACCATCCATAATCCTAAGGGCTAGCCCTAAAAATTCCTTATTAAAATTATAATAGGATCTCAACTTACCTAAGACCTTTGTCCATACATAAACTGGTAGGGGTTCTCATTTTCATCTTTTATTTTTATTGCTATCCAAGGTATCTCTTGCATGGTGACACTAAAAAATAGCCATGTCGAGTTAAAATAATGTCTAAACGAGTCATCTTGAGAATCCTTCTTAATTTTTACCAACTACGCATGGATTATTTTGCAAAGAAAAGAGGGCAAATCAAAATAAAAGGGGTTGGTATTGCTGACTATTTGAGACATGTCATACATTTTTCATTTGAAATGCAATAAGCCATAGCTATCTACCAATATCACACATTTACATTAAAATTCAACCTTGTTAATGTTGCTAGCATGGAAAAAAAAATTGGGTTGGCAAACTACTTAGTAGCAATTGGGATTTTTGGCGAATGATCTTTGAGTACCAAGATATTAAATTGCCTATTAAACCAACCCTTAAAGTGTTCCCCATTTTTAGGATGCCCCTTCAATGTATAAAAATTAGCCTGTTCTTATGGGTCAAAAGGCTTAGGGTTGACATGAATATTTCTACCCATGGAAAAGAGGTTACAATAGGCTTCAAGACTTAGCTTAAAAAGGACTCTACCCTGAGCTATTTTTATTGCCCTATTCTTTGGGTCAAAATTTGATAATTGTAAGAATGAACTTGGGGCATGGGTGAACAAATTCACATATATAAAAGAATAAGAGAGTAAACAACACAAGAACCTGATATTAAAGTTGAGAGTCCCATGAATACTCTATTATCAATATATTTTCTTAGTTGGTATCTCATCTTCAATGTCATTATGGCGTTAGCTACAATTATGGCAACATCCAATAAATGTGTAGGTTTGTTGGTCTCAACCTCAGAGGTCTTCTCTAGAGCTGGATACACCATGTAGTCAATATAATACGTAGAGAATTTTTTATAATTTCTAATATAAACCTCTACAAGTATCTCAGTATCTATCTATAAACACGCTTTGAAGCTTAGCCAATTTTGTAAATAGAATTATTGTTGAAGCCTTAGCTTAAGTAACTTGCATGTGCATATTTCACCATTAATGTGGTAGTTGAACTACCACTTAGTTACACACTTCAAATTCTTTAATCTGGAAATAAAAGGTAAAGCTTGCATGAGAAGCTTTGTTAGTCACTTCCTGCTTGTTGACTATACTTGATCATGATGTAGAGACGATTGACAACCGCATTCCACTTAATGAATTATTACTTTCATTGTACCTTTAGACATAGCTCAGAGTATGGGTATTTTGAGAGCTTGCTTTGAATATAATTGACCATGGCGTAGAGCTTGTCGATGGTTGCACTCTCTATTTTTCTTTTATTTTAAAACTTAAGAAGAAAGAACATATAATACAACTATGTACATATAATACAATGGGAAGGATTTTATTTGAAGTACAACTTAAGACGGTATCCATTGATTAGGATTGGCTGCAACCTCCTTCCTTGATCTTACAGTTGAAAAGCATTATTCTATTTGACTATAATAATCCTATATAGACCTTCCTAGAATGAATCAAATTGTTTATGATTGCTTGGTTTTGCTTTCTCTTTGTTCCATCTAAAGACTAAATCTCCAATCTTGAATTTTATACATGTGGCCCTTTTATTATTCCATCCTTTAGCTTGCATAAAATGCTTTTAAAATTATTCATAGGCTTTATTCCACTGTTCCTCTATCTTTAATAATTGTATTAGCCTTATCTCTATAGAATTTTCATCTGATGAATCATCCTAGTTGGTAAAATTTAGAGCAGGTATTTCAAGATGTGTAAGCATAATAGCTTCTTTTCCATACACCAAGGCATAAGGATATGTGTCTATTGACTTCTTCATTGTGATACTATCTACCCATAACACCTAGTTTATCATCAAATTCTAACTCCTTTTGTTATCCTTCAAGGCTCTTTTCAGCATTTGAAGTAAATTCTTATTGGTAGATTCTACTAGGCCATTTCCTTATGGATAATAATTTGAATAATTCTTCAAACATATACCATATATAATGATAAATTCGATGAAACTTACTCCTATAAAATATGGGCAATTTTCACTTACCAAAGCTTCAAGAATTCCAAATCTTGTAATTAAGCTTTCAATAAACTCAATTACTACATCCTGATAAAACTTCCTAGTTGGAACTTTGTCAACCCATCTAGTGAAATAGTCAGTAGAAATTTTGGATTTATCACTCCAATAAAGTCTAGCCCCCACTACTGGAATGGTTGTTATACCTATATTGGCTTGAGTGGAAATGATGCATTCCTATTTCTCCCCACATATCTTTGGCATTCATTGCATGATCTGGAAATTTTGAAAGTATCAAAAAAAATATTAGGCCAATAATAACCAATCCTTATTATCTTCGTTATAGTTATTTTTTCTGAATAGTGATCTCTTGATAGTCCTTCATGGAATTATTCTAGGATATTTTATTTTTTATCATCTTTAATGCATCTTAAAATAACTCCATCCCTTTAAGAAAAAAAGCATAATTTAATACTTGGAGCTTATATCTTCTTTGTGAAGCACTAATATTTTTAGTGCGCATATCCCTGTTGGAAAGTAACTTACAAGTTGATCAATTCAATATGCTTCTAAAATATGATCATCCTTTTTCTCTGATTCTATTGTTTGATAGGCTACCCTTTCTTATTTATTTGCTTTGGAAGCTAATTCTTGACATAGGGCTCTTCCTCTTACCAATTTGGTAGGATGAATTTCTACATCATATTCTTGAATCTTAGTAATCCACCCTACTCTTTTATCACTCGAATATCCTTACAAAATGAATCTTCTAACATTAGGGTGTACTACCTATACTAAAGTCTTACTCTAAACTAGATATTGCCTATTTTTTTAATGCTTTCATAACTATAAAAAACTGCCTCTCAATGAAGTTATATTTCATTTGGTATTCATCGAGAGTTTGGATCCAAAAGAATATGGGATGTTCTTTATTTATATAATATTTTTGAGTTAGTACTGCAACATAAATCTCTTCAACCCCATAGGCATAAAGGATAAAATATTTGTTAAAATTAGGGCTAATTAACATAGGGGTAGTAGCAATGGCTTACTTAATCATCTCAAAGTATTTATTTCTCTTATCAATCCATTGGAAATCAACATTCTTCTGCAAAAGCTTTATAATGGGTTTGACTATTTGAGCAAAATTAGAAATAATTTTTCATACAAATTGAGTTTTTCAAAGAAGAACTATAGGGATTTTTTGTTCATGGGAAGGAAAAGATACAATATGGATTTGGTTCCATATAGATCTATTGATATTCCCTATTTCTACACCACATGCCCTAGTATTTTTCCTTCATGAACTGCAAAAAATGACTTCTTTGGGTTTAGAGATATACCAAATTTTATACACTTTTTAAAGACCTATTCCAAATGCTCAAGGTATGCTTGTTTTTCATTAGAAAAGACTATCATGTCATCCAGATATATCAAACTATTTCTATTAATCAGTTCTCCAAAGGCATAGTCCATAGCTCTTTGGAATGTAGCTCCTACATTAGATGGACCAAATGGCATTATTTGATATGCAAAAGTACCCCAATTTTTAGTGAAAGTTATCTTATATTGATCTTCATCCTTTATCTAGATTTGATTTTAGCCCTGGCTACTATCTACAAAATTTCAGCCCTAGCTACTATCTACAAAATTTGATCTAATAGAGAAAACATTTCAGCCCTGGCTACTATCTACAAAATTTGATCTAAGGCAAGGGGTAATGATCTTTGAGAGATGCTTGGTTCATATTGTTAAATTCCACACATAGGTGTATATCACCATTCTTTTTTCTCATTGGAACTAGATTAGCAATCCATATGGAGGGCTTAACATGATAAATAATTTTTTCCTTTAAAATTTTAAGCAACTTTTGCCTCATGATTGCTTCAGTATTGGGATTTAATGGTCTGTTTTTGTTTGAATGGTCTTGATTTAGGAACTAATTCGATAGTATGTTGGATTATGATTTTATCATAGAATTTCAAATCTTCATAGGTCCAAGTTATTATATCTTGATATTGAAGACACAAAATATTAAATTATCCAACTTACTTTGGAGTGCATTAGGTACCAATTTAAGCTTTTTTCATTTTCTATTTCTATTTCTTTATAAATATTATCATCAACCTGCATCTACTTTAGTATTTTTCCATCTTCATTATCAAAAACACTTTATAATATAATCAAACCATTAGGTATATGGTTATTTTTTTTAATTGTATAATTCTTGTTTATAAATGCTTAATATCTCTCACCTTGTGAATTGATACAACTAGCCTCTTTAACTAAGAAATCAACAATATGACCATCATATTCAAATACCTACCAAACCCAGGTGTTGTAGGTGAGTTGGAGAGGAGAGGGCAATCCTCCAAGGGAGGTCCTAGGTTCGAATCTCCACCCTACCAAAAAGCTGAATTGGGTACCCAAAATCCAATTGATAATGTTGGTGCGGGCAAGGTCGGGTGCGACCCCCGGGTGACTTTGATGGTGTAGAACCCCCTGTTCATGGTATCTTAGACCAAGGTGGTCCCGCAAGGGGTTTTTTGCTTTAAAAAAAAAAATACCTACCAAAATATTTATCTATTTGGAACTAAAGGTCTGAAAACCAATTTAACTCTCTTATTTTTGTTTGATCCATAATCTGAATATGGAGAAAAATTAGAAACTTTGATAGCTAAAGCAACTACCAAAATATTGTGTTAAAAGCATCAAAATATTTCATTAAATCCTAGAACCTATTTCTATAAGTTTTTAAATAATGATGCTTACTGCTACACTTATCTATAACTTTATTTACTATGAATTTGAATCACCATAGATGTCTAGTAATTTAATACCCATTTTATTTGTTTGCATTAAACCTAAACATAAAGCCTTATATTCAATAGTATTGTTTGTGCAATACCAAGTTAATCTATAGGAAAAGATTTTAACTCCATCTAAATGTGATTTTAGAACTAATCCTACCCCAAATCCATTCCTACATCCTACTTCATCAAAATACATAGTCCAAATTTCATATTCTCTTAAAATTTGATTAGAAATAATAGGAGTTGTTTTCTAATCTTCAAAGGTGATGTTATATATGCCTAGTCTAGTTTCAAACTAAATTTGAGTATCCTTTGATGGTATATCATCCACAATCTCTAAATCTTATATTTCCTCCATGGTAGAGTTGTACATATCATCTTCTATTTTCTCAATATGATAGAATATTGGCTTCTCTAGGACTATTTTTATTATTTTACCCTTATATATGATCATCATGTGAGAAAATAAAAAATACATGTAACCTCCTAGTTTGGAAGTAAATTCCCTTGATAGGCATAGGCCAAAATATGATTCTAAATCCACTACAACTATCTCTTGAACAACAGTAACTTCTAGGACTCTATGTAATCTCATCAAGATATCTTTGATGACCCCAATTGTTTTAACTGGATTTCAATATAATTCTAAGACTCCTAGACAAGAACGAGTATATTCCATACCCATTTCTTTGCACACTACTCTATGCCAAAGTGGTTTCACCAAATTTTATTTAGCATTGAAAGAGATATTTTTTAGCAAATGGACCCAAAGATAAATATGTCCAATTTTCAAAAATCATTAAAATTACTTGCAAATAATCACAACACACTCACAATATCAATATTGCACAATATAACACTTTATTAAATTACATTAAGAATATTTTCTAGATTCATTACATAGCATGGAGCTTTGTCTCCAATATATAATAATACTCATGACTTTTGCTCTCCTCAAACTCTCAAGAGATGCAACTTTTCACATGCCTCACATTATGACAAAACTCTCATGATTACATAACCTTTTGCTTCACATCTTGATGCATATTCCATGACTCTTCACTTCCATACTTGATACCTATCACCTATGACTCTTCACTTCTATACTTGACACCTATCACCTATGACTCTTCACTTCTATACTTGATACCTATCACCTATGACTCTTCACTTGCTCACTTGACACCTTGCACACTCATAACTCACACCTCACACTTGCACACCTTACACTTGTAATATTTATTACATAACATATAAACACTCTTCACACTTTGACACATACTTTAGACAAATATTAAACATACTCCTAATATAGTATCTATAATAGTAATCAATGGTACTTCAATGTACCATATAATGTAATATCTTTAGCACCACCTATATTACATTATTTGGTGTGAAGACGTTTTGTCTTCATCTCTTGTCTTATTTTCTTCATCATCATTTTCTATCTTTAATTATGGTTTTGTTGGTGGTACTACATTCGTTGTAATTCTAATTTATTCCAAAGTTTCTCTTGCAATAATTTTTTTGAGTATTTCATCTAATTCCATCATTAAAATACCTTTTATAGTGATCCATTCATGAACACTATTTCCTTTGTACCAACAAGTTTTGTGGGTATGATTATGGCTCCCACAATTTTTACAATGAACAAGATCCCAAAAATATCTAGCTTTATATCCATATTTATTGCATTTTTTATACTTTTGAGCGTAATTCAATCTTTTATATTTTGGATGAACTCTTATAGGAACAAAAAAATATTTCTTGATTTTACAACTTTCCTTGATGTCTTGCAATCTGATTTCCCTTCATTATTAGCATCTTCAAAACAATATTTTATGTATTATTTAAAAATCATAAGAATTATACTGTTTGTTTCTCTTTGAATGAGTTATATGTGCTCCATCAATTTTTTTTTTCAATGTCATTTTTCTTTTAAAACAATCTGTAAATGATTCTTGGAAAAACTACCTTTTTCTTGTTTTCTAGCCATGATGTAATTTTTTTTAATTTCTTTTTCAAATTTACTTTTCTCTTTCCTCTTCTTATAAAACCCAAAATTTAATCTCAATTATTCCTTTAGATTTCAAATTACTTCATCAAATCATTCATCAATTTTTAAATTTCTTTTTTTTTACAAGAAAAAAATCATAATTTTATTTCAATAATGAAAGAAAAATATACTTTTGAGGTGCCTTGGCAACAAAAACCCAAATAAAAACAAATTACTAGGAGTCAAAATATAATTATAGTCAGTCAAATAAGAGAGAAAAAACTCATATTCAAAATAACATGGGGATAATAAGGATAAATATCCTTATATATTAATACTTAATCATCCAAATAACCTCCATGTCCAAAACTTGGATAGAAATTAGTGAAAAATAAACCAACAGAAAGAAAAAAATTGTTAAAATATACCATATAGCTCTAATAAAAAGAATAGGCCCATATTAAAAACATAGATCTAGCATAGAAACTAGGGGTATGATATGTGGGTGAAAGAAGAAACTCCATCCTTATTCTCTTCCATTTACAAGAAATCTTCTGGAACTTGTTGACCTTATTTTGATAACCTATCTGCTTCTAGATTTAATTCCCTATAAACATGAGTAAAAGAAATATTTTCAAAAAGAGAAATCACCTTCAATAGTTCATATCCCTTTGGCCTAAGCAAATTATTTTTTAATTGAATATATTTGTTCATCCAGTTGATGACTAGAGTAGAATCTCCAAAAAATTGTAATTTTTTCATATTTCTCTCTACAACACACTTCATTAGCAATCTCAAAGCACAAAACCCAGTAAAATTATTGGAACTTATCTCAAGATCTGCTTTAAATTTGATATAGTGGGTATTTGAGAAGTACATAATGCCTCCTGTGCTACTAAAAGTTGACTATCTTTGATTGACCCCATCAAAAAAGTCCTTTTTTGAGACTTTTTAATGAGCAAAGTGTCTACTTGTCGAGGTTTCTTATGGTTTCTAGGCCATTTTTTTATTGAGACCAAATTCATCACCTATGCTATGACCTAAAATGGGGTATTAACTCCCATTCAAAAATAGTTGCATTACATGCCAACCATATACCCCAACATATAAGACATGGTAAAGAAAGAAACTATTTCAACTCTTTTTTCAAAAATCAATATATTAAGCATACCTCCAGTGTTTCTCCTTCCCAAATATTTTGTACTCTAGTTATATGTTCAACTTATAACCAAAATTAATCATCCAAAAAACTTCCATGTTCAAAACCTATATAGAAATCAACAAAAAAGAAACCAATAGAAAGAAAAAAATAGTTAAAATATACCATAAAGCTCTAGTCAAAAGAATATGCCTATAGTAAAAACATAGAGCTAGCATAGAAACTAGGGTTATGATATGTGGGTGAAAGAAGAAAGTACATCCTTGTTCTCTTCCATTTGCAAGAAACCTTTTGGAACCTGTTGACCTTCTTTTGATAACCTATTTGCTTCTTGATTTAATTCCCTATAAACATGAGTAAAATCAGGGTTATGCATAAGGGGTTGGACTCAAAATATACTTGTAAAAAAATGGTGAATCCTAATCGAAATCAAGGTGAATCATGGCAAATCCTAACCAAATCAAATCAATCATCTTCACTATTTGAAGCCCAAAAATTTAAATTCATCTTTGGGGAACATTTTGACCTATTAAATGACCTTATAACTTCATAAAAACACCACCATTAGATCAGGCTCAAAAAGAGCTTTCCAATGAGTACAAATATACCTATTTTTGGATATATATTGTGGCAAATTGACCTTAAGAAAATATTGGTCTTGAAAATTTTAGGTGAATGGGCCTACGTCGAGGGTCCTCATATTCGCAAATTTCAAATTTTGGAAATTCTAATATTCGCCCAATTTGTGAATATTGCCATTATGCATAACCCTAAGTAAAAGAGATATTTTCAAAAAGATAAATCACCTCCAGGATTTCATGTCCCACTAGCCTAAGCAGATTATTTTTTAATTGAGTAGATTTGTTCATCCAGTTGATGACTAGAGTAGAATCTCCAAAAATTTGTAAATTTTTCACATTTCTCTCTGCGGCACACTTCATTAGCAATCTCAAAGCATGAAACCCAACAAAATTGTTGGAACTTATCCCAAGACCTACTTTAAATTTGATATAGTAGGTATTTGAGAAGTACATAATTCCTCTTGTGCTACTAAAAGTTGACTATCTCTGATTGGCCCCATCAAAAAAAGCCGTTTTTGAGACTTTTTAATGAACAAAGTGTCTACTTGTCGAGGTTTCTTATGGTTTCTAGGCCCTTTTTTTATTGAGACCAAATTCATCACCTAAGATATTCCATTCAAAAATAGTTGAATTCCATGCCAACCATATACCCCAACATATAAGACATTTTAAATAAAGAAACTATTTCAACTCTTTTTTCAAAAATCATTATCTTAAGCATACCTCCATTGTTTCTCCTTCTGAAATATTTTGTACTCTAGTTATCTGTTCAACTTCTAACCAAAATTAATCATCCAAATAACCTCCATGTTCAAAACCTAAATAGAAATCAACAAAAAAGAAACCAATAGAAAGAAAAAAAAAATAGTTAAAATCTACCATAAAGCTCTAGTCAAAAGAATATGCCCATAGTAGAAACATAGAGATAGCATAGAAACTAAGGTTATGATATGTGGGTGAAAGAAGAAATTCCATCCTTGTTCTCTTCCATTTGCAAGAAACCTTCTGGAACCTGTTGACCTTGTTTTGATAACCTATTTGCTTCTTGATTTAATTCCCTATAAACATGAGTAAAATCAAGGTTATGCATAAGAGTTTGGACTCAAAATGTACTTGTAAAAAAATGGTGAATCCTAATCGAAATCAAATTGAATCATCTTCACACCAAATTTTGGGGTATTTGAAGCCCAAAAATGTAAATTCATCTTTCGAAAACATTTTGACCTATTAAATGATCTTATAACTTTGTAACAACACCACCATTAGATCAGGCTCAAAAAGAGCTTTCCAATAAGTACAAATATGCCTATGTTTGGATATATATTGTGGCAAATTGACCCTAAGAAAACATTGGTCTTGAAAATTTTAGGCGAATGGGCCGACGTCGAGGGTCCTCATATTCGCCAATTTTAAATTTTGGAAATTCTAATATTCACCCAATTTGTGAATATCACTACTATGCATAACCCTAAGTAAAAGAGATATTTTCAAAAAGAGAAATTACCTCCAGGATTTCATGTCCCACTAGCCTAAGCAGATTATTTTTTAATTGAGTAGATTTGTTCATCCAGTTGATGACTAGAGTAGAATCTCCAAAAATTTGTAAATTTTTTACATTGCTCTTTGCGGCACACTTCATTAGCATTCTCAAAGCATGAAACCCAACAAAATTGTTGGAACTTATCCCAATACCTACTTTAAATTTGATATAATAGGTATTTGAGAAGTACAGAATGCCTCCCGTGCTACTAAAAGTTGACTATATCTGATTGGCCCCATCAAAAAAAGTCCTTTTTGGAACTTTTTAATGAACAAAGTGTCTACTTGTCAAGGTTTCTTATGGTTTCTAGGCTCTTTTTTTATCGAGACCAAATTCATCACCTAAGATATTCCCTGCAAAAATATGTTATTTTTCTAATCCTTCTTACAGAGTTTCAACTCTTCCTCTTGGACCTTAATATCCTCTATGACTTTGGCTTACACCAAAGCCTCCTTAATGTTGGATATTGTTGCAACTAAATTAGCAATGATATGTGTTCAATGCAAATATTTGTGAATATCTGAGTTAGTTCGGATATGAGAATGACAAATGGAAGTTTTGACATGACTTTTTGCCATCTATACCCATAATATATAATCATATCATCATCATATTGACGTAGTTTTGATAAGTCATATAGGTTAGATTTCTTCTTGACATCGAAAGAAAAGAGTTCAAGGAAAACATTTTCCAGATGTTCAAAGCTAGTTATATTGTGCCTAGGGATCTAATTGTACCACTCAAGGGTAGAATCAGAGGGTGTGATAACAAAAGTTCATAGCAATAAGGCATCATTGTTTTGCAACTGGAAATACAAGTTTATAAAACTCAACATATTCTTGTGCATCCTCGTCTCCCCTAAAATTATAAAGTATTTAGGATATGCTAAACTTAGTACTAATAGATTAAGGGGTTGATTATGAATTTTCCTCGGAGTGGATTTTTGATAAACTACATCTTATTTTTTGAGGGATTGAATCCTCTCGGTGGGCACTTTGTATGCTTGAGATGAGATGATATCATCCTCTCAAAGAGATCTTTGGGGAGTAAGTGGTGGCAAGTTTCTTTGTGATCGAATTGGTCGATTGTAATAATTAGCCAATTCCACTAAGGATGGTTCAGGATACAACTTTTTCTTCTCATATTGTTCTATTTCCTCATACTATTCATGTTTTGGTGGATTTGGAACTAGGCACTATTGTTGCCAAGAAGCATGTTGTGAAGTGTGATGAGGACAAGTGTCTATTTTCCTACTAGGAAACTCATGGTGAAACATATTACATATTGAATTATATTGTTGTTTGTAAGTGCTAGGTGAGGGTAATTCTTCTTGAGATAGCCTATTTGATCGTTCTTCATGTTCCTTTTACTCAAGAATTCTTTGTTCTCACAAATTATGCTTATACAAACATTGGCAATGTAGCCTCTATCATTCTGCGTACTCTTGTTCTAGGTGCTCACACTCATTGTGCAAGTTCTCCAATTGGGCTTGGAGTAATTGCTCTCTTTGGTATGTTTCAGGCCTAGGAAGTTGATCTGATTGGTATGTTGTGTATGGTCATTGATTTTGTAACTCTATGTGGAGATATTTTCTAATGTCAGTTCTAGCTAAATATATGGCTACCCTCTTACCCCTATCTATCAAGGTTGCATTGACACTATATTCAACCCTATGTTCAATGCCCTTATGTATGGATGGGGTGATTGTATTACATGATCACTTAGATAATTCACCTTGGGCATACGTATGTTGTGTTATACCTTCACTATGCACACTATCTTAATGAGAATGGGTAGATGAAGAGCTCTATGGGTTGAATTTCCAGCATCCTGATCTAAGAAATCAAACTACTGGGTTTTCCATGGTTAGTTAGGATATGTACCTCTTTCACCAATGCTATGGAATGATATGAGATCTACTCCATGCTCGGAGTGATTTGAAGCTCTGGTGGGTATGCGAGTGTTTGCAACCCCTCTAGTTTACCCTTTATTGGGTGGATTTTGTCTTTCAACATCATATAATGATTGAAGTCTATAAATACTGTCATCTTGATCATAAGAAGTCCTTACATTAGTTCTCCTAGGTGGGGTTTCTCTATGAGATCCCCCACGAGTAGAATTGTCTCCTCGAATACTACCTAAATGTTTTTCAGGTGTGGGTTGGTCAACTAGACTAAATCTAGGGTAGTTTGCACCCTCTTATGCATTGGTTTCCACCTAATTCATGGATTGAATATAGCTTAGTGTGGTAACCATTCATTTTGAATTATCTCGTATGTGATTTTAAGAAATAAACAAAGTAGACAAAATGATTATCTCTTTTAAAATTTTATTGTGTTTCATAAAAATCTAGCTTGTGTGTTATGATGTGTTGTATATCGTACCACTTTCTCATACAAATTTGAAAATAGTTGATGTAACTCTCAATTTGTTCAAAGTTTTTTACCTATACGCTCTCACACACACACCTGGTGATGAAGTCTAGGTGACAAAACCCACCAGGGTATGGAGATGAAACCCATACCCGATGAGGGAGCATAGGTCCTATCGATCCTCACCCAATCCACTGTGGTCAATGATACACTCTTAGAAGAGAAATGTGTGCTATTTTCCACACGCTTAGATTGTTCTTGGAGTCAACCTTCACCACGATCGAGTTCAAAATATCATAATATCTAAGCCAAATAGGTGGTTATGAAGGCCACTATTGGTCTTGATCAATTGGTTGGATGTGAAAGCCCAACTCAATTGATTTTAAATTTTAAAGCATAATGTGTGTGTGGTTCATTTTATTTTTAAAAAAAAGCAAAGATGCATAATACAACATGCCATGACTTTTCAAATACATGCATGAAAATAAGGTTTGAGATTCAGAATGATGCATGTAAAATATGTTTTACTTCCATAAAAATGTAGTGGAAAGCTAAATGAGATAGCCTTTTAGTAGGCTAAAAGCATGCAAACCCTAATACTCAAATTTAACAAAGTTTATCTCTATAAATAATGGTCAACAACAATGGTTGATATACACAAGGTCGATCAGAATTCTAGCCATTGGATTCTGGGGTGGCTAGAAGCAAAGGTTGTCATTCCCAGTAGCAACAAATAGTAAAAAAAGAGAAATCTAAAAATTTTACCTTCTAAATTTCTCTATGTTCTTTAATTACTGCTTTTCTATAATTTTTTTAGAAAATTACAATATAAAATGTATTAGGGCCACTTATAGTGGTAGCCATAGTTTGAAGAAGTTGTTGCAATTTTGATTTTCTATGTTTTTCTTGAGGCCACTAACAATCAGGGTAGCGAAGGTGCTAGCCATCAGAGTCGATGGCAATGACCACTGTTAGCCATACTCACTCAAAGTGATGGTAGTTATAATGCAAAAAAATAGTAGAAAAATCAATTAGCAACCAAATCAATGATGGTCCCGCACATGATCACCACTTGTGAATTGCCCAAAGATTCTAAATATCTATAGAAATGCAATAACAAAATCAATTTGATAAAATAAATCTAGGTAACCATTATAACCATAATTTGAAGAAATAAATAAGTCATTCTCATTTTTATTCAAAAGACATTGTACATCGGGTTACAATACATCCCTCTTAGGGATACCAAATTTATACATAATTACAATAAATCTCAAGAATAGATGTCTTCCAAGTAGACTCTTTTGAAATTCCTCTAATATGATTATAGGAGGGTTTTTTTACAACCTTCGCATGATGACGTTAATAAATATGTTCTTGATGATGATTAGTTTTTGCAAAAGACCTATCACCTGCATATAAAGAAACTAAAGAAGCTAGTTATATCAATGAAAGCCTCTCAAGATGAAGCTAGTTTCTTGCTAGGTGCAATAAAGAAAGCAAATGCATAAAGAAGTATAGAAATGCATGAAATATTGAAATGAAAGCAGAAATACTAAATGTAAATGCAGCTAATCTAGGTTAGAAATCAAATAAAAATAGCTAATGACTAAGAAAACTAGAAATGACAAAGAAATAAGATATCATCCCATGGTCGTCTTCGATCGGAATGATGGACTTGGTTGGTTGTTGATGGCATTGGTAGCAGTACCTATAGGCCACTATTGAAAATAGTGGCCACTAGATAGAGGCTCTATTCTCTGTGCTCGATGTAGGGTGATGTCCAATTTGATTGTAAATTCAATTGACGTTCTTGGTGCATTCTTGAGGAACGACTTAGGGCAGAAATTGGTTTGATTTTGTGGTGAATTAACAATTGAACAATGGTAGAAGTGACTCTTCAAACTCCAATGCACTCCATTTCTATGAATGGTAAGCTTGTGATGCAAATTCGATAGCACCTAGGTTCTTGTGAAATATTTCTCTCTTTGTTAGGCGGTTCGATAGCACTTCGTTATAGCAAATGAGGATTCCATTCTTCTATCTTTTGGGTGCCTTAAATAGACTTCCAAAATCTGCATCTTAGCTTCTTCAACAAGCCAATATCAAGAATTGGTTAGGTTGGGGCAGTTGGAATGATTCTTCTGGAAGCTTCATAGGTGCAACCACTCAAGAAACTATTGCTTGTAACATATTTTGCACGACTTAGGTAGCCCAATTTTGTTACAGACTTAGTCATGTTTGATAGGAATATCTCAAACCGTGGCCACCATAGATAGGCATATTCAGCCTATGACTATTCTCAATGTTAGTGGTGGCTATGGTTGCCACTTATGAAAATAATAACAAAGGTTAAATAGGACTAGCTTGCCCTGATTGAGTGGTTCAAACCACTGTTGGGTCTTGGAAAGGTCCAAGATGAGCCACATGGCCTGAAAAGTTGTCCACATGAGTAACCTCCTCAACATGATGCATTTTAGGTGTCTAAAAAATAACATAATCACTTTTGTACAACCAAATCTATTCTATCTCTATTTTTCATATAGATAAATTGTAGATGATGAAGATCTTCAATATTTTTAGTAGATTCTATTTTTGAGATTGATGAACTACTAGAATAAATTTTCATAGTAACAATATCCAATGATGTGTCCTCTTGACTATAATGTAATCTTATTAATTCTTTCTTACCAAAGTCATCTATCATATTTTGAAAATAGCCTTTAAGTTTGTTTACTATATCTCCTTTATTGAATGCATTAATAATTTCTTCCATAATATGCAATCAATGTTAATTATATTTACTTTGATGTAGACTACCTTATAACTCCCTAAGTTTAAATAAATCAAAGTTTCTAAATTACAAAACTATGAAGTAGAAATCCTTGTCTCCCTAATTTTTAGAAACTAAGAAATATAAATTTTGCAAAATTAATATTTCCTAAGTTTGATGTTGAATTCCTTTTGACTCCCAAATCAATTAATTTGCAAAAAAAATATTTTTATTTCAAAAACTAATAAATCAAACCAAATTCAAATTAATCTAAGAAATCAAAAACTTATTAGTAAATCCTTATAACTCCATCCTTAAATTAGCATTCTACTTATCCCTCCATTTAACTTAATAATTAATGATAAATATGTTATCACTAATTATAACCTTAAATAAATAAATCAAACTTCCAAAACCTAAAATCAACTTTACCTAATTCTCCATGACTATTTTTTCATTGCACTATATTACTTCAGATCACTCTTAAAACTTATGTAAACTAACCTTGATTCTCTTGATGACAATTCTTTTGTTGTGTTGTATTACTTTGGGCCATTCTTCAAACTTGTGTGAACTGACCTTGAGTCTCTTGTTGTTGTTGAACATTCCATTTAATTATATTGCTATGGTTGGATATTCCATTTTAGGTAAGAAAAATTGTTAGGGATTCTGAGTGCTTTAGATTCTAATGCATGGAAAAATGTTACATCTCCAAGCGAGTGAACATTTCCAAGCAAATAGGCAGTGAACATTTCCCACTAGCACCTATTCCTTTCTTTGTGGGTATTAAACCTTATTTAATAATTTTCCTTTACCAATATTTTCCAGTGACTACCACATCACGTAAATACATTTACTTGGCTTCTTCCTACACTGGCCTTTGTAAAAACATGACTATTTCTCTTCCTATTTAGATGATGGCTATTGAAGTTCTATTATGTTCACTCTCAAATTTTGAGTATTGTAGTTTCACTTCAGGTGATGGCTATTGGAGTTTTAATGTCACACTCTATTATGATGTGGATATGCCAATATAACATTGAATTCCAACATGGCTATTCCAATATATCTTCCTGTTTAGTCTTTATATATGTTTTTCTACTTTCATTAACATATTGCTCCTTATTATAGGTTTAGATGACACTCATCTTCTTTGTTTAGCATTGATTTGATCTACTTTTTATTCATATAATTACTCTGTATAATTTAAATTTTTATGCAGGTTGAGTTTTGATCTGAATTTCATACACCTTGTAGTTCTTCCTAGATGTGTCTTACTACACCCTAAGATTTTAGACGTATTTAGCTATACTATGAAGCCTGTCCTTCTAGTTGCACCTACTCAAGCCAAAATACTTATTCCTTTTGTATAGAGTAGATTAATTGTATCCTTCATGTTATTTATCTACCTTTGAATTGAGAACTACCCTTAAACCATATCCTATATCAAAAACTTGATCTTGGGATATCTTGAACTTTGATTTTCTTAGTCTTTCCAAAAATTACTCATCCTGATAAAAATTAAGCTTTCATACCTTTCCTTATTATTATAGCTAGCTAAATGGTGCTTATTACAATATGATATTCTTTTCTTTTATCATGAGTATTTTTCCTAATGGTCTCTCATTCAAATTTATACAGGTCTCTTTTCTTATAAGGGCCTCTTTTATTTTATATTTTTCTATTTTCAATTCTTGGATTTAAGAATTATATATCTATCTTGAGATTTGATGTGTATTTCTCAAGACCTGATATAGTTTTCTTTTGTTGCTACTATCATTTCTTTCAATCTATTGCTTCTTTATTCAATGTCAAGGTCAATTTCTAACAACCTAATTCTTCAATACCTCTAATACTTTTTTACTAGAAAATTTTATATGGCTGCCAATGTCAAGCCAATTATCAAGGTCTGTCTTCAAGATCTAAATCCACTTTTCCTTATGTCAAAGTTTACCTTTAAGGCATGGATAATTTCATAGTTCGCATATATTCCAAATGGATTTTTAGAATAGGTAACCTTGATCTATTTATCTCTATCAAGGTCTTACTTCAAGACCTAAAACTTTTAAGTTTTTGCAACTTGAATTAATATTTGCTTGATGAAAGCTTTTTATCTTCTTCTTGCACTTGAAGATTAAATTATTCTCCATCTACTGTAGGAAGCTTATCAATCTTATAATGATTAATCTCTGTTGTAGTATTTTCTTAGGTCACACCTAATAACTCAATGATGTCAAGGGTTAACTATCTCCCTAAAATATTTTTATGTCAAGGGTTGGCTATTCCCAGTAATAATAAACTATCTTCAAGTTGATTTTCCCCAATATTTTATTCATAGTCTTCACTAGTTATAACTATGGAAAGACCCTATTGATGAGATCTAGTCTTCACTAGTTATTTTGGAACTGTGGAAAGACTATATAGTTGAGTCCTAGTCTTCACTAGTTTCTATAACTGTAGAAAGACTCTAGATTTTTACTTACTTTGATCTTACAATAGAGTCTAGGTCTATCTCCCTTTAAAGTAGACAAAATCTAAATCAATTTTATCAAACTAGATAAATTTAATTTTATATGCAGCTAAATAAATTCAACCTATGCAAGAAACTACTTGTTGTAGCTTTGATACCACTAATGGCTTTTAAAATCAATATAAAACTCACAAGAAAAATTTCACATGATCAAATATATGATATCCACGATATAGTAAGATCAAGATAATAATATAAGAAAAATAATATGAGCAAACTAATATGTATATCAAGTCTTATAATATATCAACTAACATTCCTTAATATGCAAACATATATGAATATAATATCCTGAATCATACATGTAGCACAACTTACAATATTAGTTGCTCAAATGTATGTAAAATTTATTACTCCTATTTTCTCTTATAAATGTATCACAACACTCTTGATGATGATATTGATAACTTCTATATACTATATGATATTCTATGGAGCAATATATAGTCATTGTAGAATGATTTGTTGTATGCCTGACTATTCATTTTCTTATACCAAGTCTCATGACTCTTGTCTTCTCTAATTGAATCTTGCATACACATGACTCTATCTTGTATGCACACCTAGACATGACTCTTCACTTAGCATACTCTAATATAAAAATACTTGTGCACACATACTCACATTACACTTGCACACTTACTCACATGACACTTGTGCATTTCCTGCATATTATTACATTACATAAAATATTTCTCATACTCTAATCTAAGACACAATCCTAATATAATATTTACAAGATATACCATGAGGGTACATTAGCATATACCAGGTAATGTAATAATATTGAATAGATATACCTTAGAGGTATTTGAATACACCAAAAAATACATTAATGACTCTTTTGTTTCTTATTATTTTTAATTTATCTAGGTATATAAGCATATTTTGAAGACCCAAATATTTGGAGCCAAGATACACTAGGCTGATTACCTATCAACCTCTTAAGGTTTAGGTTAATCTAATTGAAAATTTGTTAATATTATATGCTACACAAGTGATGATCTCATCATAGAATTTATGATCCATATTCTTAGCAAGAAACATGCAATAGTCATCTAGATAAGTATCCTATTTTTTAAGCTAACCCATTCTAGTATGGAGTATAATGAATAGTCCTTTGAAAACCAATACCATGAAGAGTCAAAAAATTGTGAAAATCATTTCTTATGTACTCAGACTCCCTTATCTATCTTGAGATATGATATTTCTTTTCAATTGATCCTCTACTAGTACTTTTAATTTCTCAAGATCCTAAACTTTGGTTTAAATAGTATACAACCAAACATACCAAGGAAAATAATCAATGAAAAGGAAAAGTATCTATTCATATAAATAAAATTTATACTCATGGGTCCAAATATATAATTGTGAATGAGCTCCACGGGATGTGTAGTATGCATTACATTCCCTTTTGGAAAGGATTCATTGTGATGATTCCCCAAAATACATCCCTCACATCCACCACTTAGAGGGGAAATGCAGGGAAGTCCAGTGGCCCTTTAGTGATGACTCATGTACCTTAATGATCCATAGCTAAAATACCTATGTCTATGATTCCATCATTGAATATAATCATTTTCTTATACCACCATAGCCACAAAATATTTCTTCTAAGAGGAAGTTGAAGGAGTTAGTTTATCCCCAATTTTGTACATCCAATATGACTCTTCACAATATCTAGAGGTAATTATTTTAAATCCATCATCAATATATTCAAACATCCAATGATCAAGCCAAAACTCTACCTTTATTTTTATATAGGTGATGTAATAAAAATATAAAATATTATGGCTAGTACTCAAAACATGAATAAACTTATAAAATTAAGGATATCCAATACTAACCTCTATAAAACTTACCACCTATAGGGAAGAGTCATATACAATGACAACATACTCTATAATCATGTAAAATATATTTGTGCTTGGACATATACCTTGATGCCCCTAAAATTTGCAATCCACTCATCAGAGGAGGTGAATTTCAAATATGATGAATTAATAGCTACATAATATTATGAGGTTTTACCATCATGACTATCCTCACCTTGTAAAGAGAAGAGACTAGCATTAGCATCCCCATTTTTGGTTGTTTCCTCAAGTTTATTATTGCAAATTCAACAAAAATTTGCTTCTTGTCCATCCTTGTAAATTTTACAAGTTGGCTTTTTGAAGGGATTTTGGTCTTCTCAATCAGCTTTGGCTTCTTATTATTATCATCCATAATCATTTATTTTTTAGGATCCTAGTTGATGAGAGGATGATTGTTATGACCACTATATTTAAGCTTTATTGTGAAGAAGGTATTTGAAAACTTCATAAATTAGAAGAGGAGAAGAATATAGAAATTAGAGATGAAGTATCTCAAATATAACAACTATATCATATATATTTGAAATGTTATTAAATACAATATTAAGAAGCTCAAAAAATCTTCCTTAAATATAGCCTAATATTCCTCTATTGTCCATTTTATAATTCCTCTATAGTCTAAGTTTCATCTTGCACCTTATTGAATTTACTTAAATACTCATTAATAGTATCAAATTAATCCGTAGTCATAGTAGTTAGCTCTTACTTTAATCTATTGATTTTTGTGTACACAATGTGATCATAAAACCCCTAAAATTTGAAGCAACTACTTGGGATCTATAGTATTGCTAACATGAATGTCATAGATATTTTCAACATGAAGAGCTATTACACCAAGAACCTAATCCTTCTTATCCATGAACAACTACTTTATTTCTTTAGAATTAGTCTCTTAAGGCTTCTCATTCTATAATTGAGAAATCCCTTTAAATTAAAGCATGAATCTTGATTTCCCAATGGAATAGTTTGTAACATTCAACATAGGCACATGCTAGTCCATAAATTTTGTATCAAAATATAAAATGTAGTATATAGTTGTGACCGTAAATAATTCTACCAATATGAAGATATTAAAAAATAATTCAATTTAAAAAATATAATATCAAAAAAATTACATAAATAAACATTATGGTGCTTAGAATTTTGACCCAAAAATCACACAAAATGCCTCCAAAACCTTTAAAATATTAAAAATTAGTTTTTATCTATAGCAAATGAGAGAATTCCATATGTTGTTGTATGATTGGTTGAGTGGGTGCCAACTAGATGATGACTAGATAGTGTATCAACAAATGAGGTAACACCACTTGACATTATCTAAGATAAGAAGCTACTAACTCGGTGCTAACTATTCAAGCCATTGGGAATTATACCAATGAAATAGACTACATTGCTTATCATGATTTGATTCAATCTACAACCCATGAACTAGTGTTTTCTATTTATCACTCTCTAATTCACTCTAATATTTATACTTTGCAAATTCTATTGTTGTTTGTGTTATTGTATGATCAATGGTATTTATGAGATGGTAGAATGTGATTAGTCGAACCCTATTTTATATCTAAAATGTATCATTTTACCTACTATATCAGCCTATAATATGTTAAACCTTTCCATATCATCACTTAGTACATTATCTTATGCCACGTTATCATGCACCATGTCAACAAGTGTCATGCCATCAATTACCACATCATTATGGGTTATAGTACCAATTCCTACATCATCATGCATAATATCACTAGATTTTGTGTCATTTTCAATTACCATATCATCAAGTGCATGCCAAAAATAGGTGATTTCATTAATTTCCATATCATCATATAGTGTCATGCCATCACACTATGCCAAGTCATAACTATTTATGTTATGGGTCATGGGAGTGGTATTATAATTTTTATAAAATTGCTTCATGGAATGGGATTCAATCCTTAGATCTCTAAGGTCCAAAGAACTAGGAGAGGCTCCCCTAGCCACTTGGGCTAAGGCACTAGTGAAAAACCAAAGTTCTATCACTTTGAATAATACCTTTTCCTTTATGAAGTTATATTTTATAGGACATACCAAATTTATTCTTTGCTAATTTTACACCCTTGTAGTCAACATTGTGTCATCATGACACATGCATGTATTACTTCTCTCACCCTTTGAAATAAACAGTGGAATATTCCATAATTTTAAATTCAAAAATTTAAATTTTGGAGGGATAGAGAGAAATTTTAGCACAAACAATGATACATAGAGGAACAATGAGAAAAAATGTTGAACTATGACCCCATTTATGGTTCATTCATATCTATAATTATTTCCCTCGATAAAAATTTTTTAAACATGACCAATTAAGACATCTTGTCACCCTAATACAACAAAAACATTGTCGCACCTTTTTAGCATTTTTTTAAGCAATTAAAAGGTCTTTGGCATGCATAGAATTCTAGCCACATTTGCATATAGGGCCTACCATATTTTTTAGCCTTTTCATTAATTATTTTATAGTGACCATGCAAATTATCCTCTCACCAATATTGCTATTAGAGACAAAATACTAAAATATAAAAGAAAATGAATTTTTTTAGAAAATCCATAAAAGGCAAGTGATTTTTAGAGAAAACCTCAAGAAACACAATCTTAAAACTATGGCATAAATCTAGTCAAAATTTTAAAATTAAATTAATGGATTGAGTACCAAGAGAGGAAAAAATAAACTTATCAATGATATATTTTCCTAAAGCAAATCTGTTGGACCCAATGATATCCTTGCAATCCAACTCCACCTAGGGTTTTATCAAAAATTATCTTTTATAAATTATCAGTGGCTTATATAACTTATTCTAGATACTCCAAATACTATTATCCTTAGGATACATCATATAATTTAATTTAATAAATACAATAAATTGAGTAATTCACGTCTTCTCCCATACTATGTTAGATTTTATAGAAGTTTCTAGAAACAAATGATATTAACACATTATCCATAAATACCAAAAAGTAACACATAAAAATCAATACATGCAATATAAAGGGGTGCCCATAGATACCAAATTATATTCCCAAAAAATTGAATACACTTCAACTAATAATCAAATGGTTTGTATGAGGGGGTATTTATACCCAATTACAAGCTACCTTTAGGTCAAGGTAAAAAACTAACAGTTACGTTAAATAATAAATGATTACAAAATTTACATTTATATGGTTTATAAGAACTTTAAGGTCTTACAAAATACAATACAATATAATACAAAGTCAATTATAGCTTCAAGTTAAGCTTAACCACCACATATTTCAACAATACTTCCCTATGTTGTGGGAAAATATGTCATTTCTAGAATAATGGCACCTCTCCTACTCAATGCACCCCATTTATTTGGCATCACTTGAAAAACCTAATGAATCATAGGTAAATCCTTATCTATCTATTGATTAGTATTTTATTTTTATAATTTCACCTTCTAGGATGAATACTTATATATAAAAGTGGCCACATGAGATTTCTCCAAACCTTCTTAACTTTTCCTTTTTCAAAATGGTGTTGTACATTTCATATTTTGGCTCAATTTCTTTCTCAATTTTGCTTGTGGGATCCAATATAAATGTTATATACTATGTAAATATCTCAAATTTGTGTTTTAAATGTACCTTTACTTCTTCTATAGGATTCTCTTCCTCTAAAGAAAAACTAAATGCCTCATATTTGTGAGACCAAATATTTCACCTTCCTTTGTTGATTTATAAGGATTGCACATAAAACCATATTTGATAGGAAGATGATATTTGTTAATATCTAATGCATTGAGGGTTACATATATTTGGATCTTTCATGGAATTCCAAGAATTTTTTAGAGTTCTTTTGGCATTTCTTCTTCAAATAAGTCAAAGGTTTTCATAAAATGAGATATGAATATCAATTATTTAAACCTTTTAAACTTCTTTTTCTCTTCATATTATGGCCAAATTTTCCTTTCCATTATCTTTATATAATTTAATTCATCATCTAATGGAAGCACTAATGCCTCATGTATTTTGACTCAATTATTGCTCCTATCATAGTCTCTTCTTCTCCTAGGGGAACATTAAACACTTCATATATTTTTATAGCCTATAACTCTTCATATGAGAAAGGACTAAATTATTTAGAATATTATTCAACCTTAAATATTTTATATTTAAAATCCTCCATTTTAATCTTAAATATTCTCTAGAGGAGTTTTTAATTCCTCAAAATGAAGATTGTTCACTATTACACTCGGAGTAGGGAAGTAATAGCTACTCATTTTAGGTACTCTAGTCATTGCTTGTGTCATAGGTATAGTCACTTGATTTACCATTGGTTGACTTATTATAAGTTGAATAACCATTAGTTAACCAATAGAAATGGGATATTTTCTACTATGGGTTGAATTATCATTTGGACATGGTGAATTGTCATAACACAATTTGTTGAATGATGGTCTATTTTATAGGTAAAACATCAAAATTTTAAATTTGTATTTCCAATACCATTTTTCACTTAATTGGTCATCCAAATGTTTACCTACTTGACTACCCTAGCCATAAGAGACTAATTGTAGGCCAAAATTTCCCTAATAGTGGGGATCAATAGGTCTTGTTATTGAGTTATTAGCCATTAAGGCTCCTGAATGGCAAATTGTTTATTTTTTGCTAATAAATTTGCCAAATTTTCTCTTTACATTTTCAATCCTATATTGTTAACCATTTAAGCACTATAAGCATACCCTTGATTTTTTCCAGTTCCATTTTAATGTCTCGATCATCCTATTGATCCTAGGGAACTTATTAATACCTTGGGCCACCTATTGTTGACGAATTTGGGATAAAGAAGCTAGATAGTTTTTTGCATAGAAACCATTAGATTTTGTTGTTGAGTAAATTTAGACTATTGAAGGCTTGTCTATACTAAGTTTTTGGCTCATGTTATCATTTTCCATGCAACATTTGGTACATATGTTATCCTATTAGAGAACATGCTAGTTGTTATCGAGGATATTATATCAATTGATTTTGTACAACTTGGTAGTTTGAATCCACCATATTTTGTTGTATAAACTATTGTATTAGTTGTTACCTTTTGTATTATGTAATGAGTTTGCATGGTGAACTGACCATGAGTAAATTATTTATGATGAGAATTTATTGTTGACCATGGGAAATTTATAGGTAATGGGGTAGTTGAGTGTTCAAAATATGTGGTATATTCTACATATTTTGGTGGTTATACCCTAGTTGAGTTTCCATGATGATGTATAAAGCTAAAATATGTTGAATTTAGGAGCAAAGCTCACATGATTTTCCTATTTAATGGGCAGGATTTAGGGCAACAACACACTTTTTTTTGGAATATTTTTTGAATAAAAAATCAACTTTATTTTTTAAACAAGAGAAGTTTCAAAAAGATAATGAGTAACTAGATTCCAACCTTAGCCAAAGTTTTCTTTTTTAATCAGTAGGATCACACTCATGTCAACATAATATCAACAAAGAAGATATCGAGTTTTTCAAAAAATTAATGAATTGTTGAGATTCTAGTGAATTATTAGAATAGGGACTTAGTGGATTAGTATATTTGAATGGGGATGAATGACATCACCTTTTTTCAATAAAGAAAAGATGAATTGTGAGATCACTAGCGAATTGGTGATAAGTTGACTTGGGAAAATCAAGGAATACTTTGGAAAGGGGTGATGTAAGTGAATTTCAATTAATTGAAGGCTAAATTAGTGAAATAAAAACATAAGAAAAATGGTAGACAAGGAAATTGACAAAAGACCATTCAAGGCATAAATGTTTTGATAGAAGATATACATTTTTTTGAGTTTTTAAAACATTCTCATAAACCAGACCTATGGATCTATGGATTTTCAATAAAACAATAAATGTTTTATATTGGTTGTCATTTGAGGTAGGTATTTGGGTATAATTTTCAATGGAGTTGCCATTTGCATCCAATTCATTGGATTATATAATAAGGTTGTTTTGAGGCTTATGCAAAATAATCATATTTTAGAAAATGGAGAATATATCTACAAAAAAATTTAAGGGTTTTTTTTATCAATTTTAGTGTTTATAAAAAAATATTTTATAAATATGATAAAGTTTTGATTGGTTGGCATATATTTGAGAATTAATGATTAAGGTATTGAGGGATGAATCCCATTATGCATGCCAAAAATAATTTATCCATGAAAATGATATGTGCCTATCAGGTTACATTTCAATAATTGGAAGGAAAGGATAGGTCCTTTTCAACCTTTAGATTTAGGCTAGATACCCACTAACCTACACTAATATAACTAATCCAAATATAGAAAATAAAATATGGTAAGGCAAGTATGCAAGGGATAAAAATAAATATAGGAAAATAAAATATTGCCAAAGGATATAGTGAGGCTAGTATATGATGAGTTGTGCCATTAAGAAAAAACTAAATAACAACTTGAATTCATCCATTCAATATGCAATCTATTATAAAAGAGGACTAATAGACAGGTGAGAAGGCAAGTCCACAAATAACCTTTATTTATACACCAAGAGGTCTATTGAATGAGATACAATTGAATATAAACATGATGCTTAGTTTTTATTTAGAGAAAAATAATTACAATTACAAAACATAGCTCTAGAATTTTCAAAATGACCAAAATATATTTACAATGATCCTAAGGCTCCTATTTATAGAAAGAGATTCACCTATTTTTCACCTAAGTAAAACTAACACTTACAATTATAGCCATAAGACAAATATCACTTTTAGATTATTATTTTTTAGCCATTGGCTCATAATTTTATGAATAGTTAGTCTATTAACAAATGGTAACTTTTGATAGATTGTAACTTTCCAATGGATCACAACTTTCTAACAGATTATGAATTTTCAATGGATTTGAATATTGTTGAATGAAATTATGCTAATATCAAAAGGAAAGCCAACAAATTATCAATTTATCGATAAATATAGAATTTTTCAAAAAAAGGAGTCCCTATACATATTCAATTTTCATAATTTACATCATTGCTTATGGGGATACAAAGCCCCTTTCCTTTACCATCCATTGGCTAATTCCTTACAGGAATTTGAAGGTATTAGGGAAGCCACTAAAAGGAATTATGGTGAGATGCAAACATCAAACCACAAGCCTCAAGGATCAAGGTGCTAAATATGCACCATATTAACCAGAAAATAAGATACTAAAATTAACAGTAACAAGATAATAAAATCTAAACAAGAACTAAAATATCATATATTAGAATAAAGTATGAAATACAATGGATAAGTCTTACTTAAATAGTCAAGGAATATCCACCACAGTCGTATGATCAACAAAGAGATAAGGATCAATATCCATTGTACAAATAGGGAGGTGTGATATGATCCATAGATTTGTAACTACCATGGGGAGAAAATATCTCAACCCTCCAAAAGTAATCAATGAGTGTAACTCCCTAGGAATCTAATAAATTCCAAATATCCCCATAATATCTAAATAAGATAAAACAAATATCCACACATAAAGTAGGTGAGAAACATAAACTAAAATAATAAAGTACCTAGGTAAAAATGAGCTAGAGTCTAAAACATCTACTCTAATACCCCACCTCAAGAAAATATAGGGGCCAAAAATGAGTGGCAAATCCATAGTATGAGTCCTAAAAACAAGGCCTGATTATGTCCTCATGTATAATGTGTATCTAGAATCTCTTGAACCAAAATGTGGAAAACCATATGGGAAAAAACCATCTTTCTAGAAAGAGAGAAGAAGTAAGAATGGAGCCAAGGAGTTCTCCCAACACCCCCTAGGATGATGAGCTCCATGAAGAAGTCCTATGAAGAAGTGGATGCCTCTACAATCAACAATGTGTCTCCCACAACGAAGCATTTGCTGAATGTCTTCCCACTCCAAGTGAGTGTGAGAAGATGGGAAAAAAATGTAGAATGATGACATGGAATTCTCTGAAGAAAGCTAAAATTAAGAATATGTTGCCAATAAATTATGAAATGAATCTTCAAGAATGTAGAATCCCAAACCAACACCAAAATGGGGTAGAATATAGTCCTAATCAATATCTAAAAGATCAATGTGCACAAAAACATGAGTGTGCAAAAGTGTAAGGGGTGTGTGAAGAGCATCCATCAAGGAAGAATCACCAATAGCCTACTGCATAAGTGATGAAAATCCCATGGATGCAACAAGAGAAATAAGTGAAGGCTTAGAAGCCTCAAAATAATCACCATGGTCTTCGGGATATCCAAGTGAGAGTCCAACCAAAGATAAAATATTTGTATCCAATGTGAAAGAAATAGGAGAAGAAAATGGTGGACAAGGTGGCTCACTCAAAGAAGTAGGGCACCTTATAAAAGGGTCCTCAAAGGAAGAAGTGCGTGGAGGAGATATAATGTATACATCAACATCAATTAAATGAGTGAGCTCCTCATACATATCAATAAAATCACTTGTATGACACATAATTAAGAGAGAGGTAACACCATCCAAGAAGTCATCCATATGTAAAAATATAACAAACCATGAAATATATATTGTATATGCTACAACATCAACATGATCATCCATATAAAACAAGTGTGGAGATGTGTCTTGTAAAATATCTAAAGTAGGTATTGTAGCATCAACCTCATCATCCAAAATATCATGAGATAGTGACTCCAAAAACAAAGATGCAATGTCACAAATGATGTCCTCCATGCAAGCAATTGTAAGAGAAGGTGCCTTGGGTAAAATTCATTTTATCAACATATGATAAGCAAGGTGAAGTGTGTTCTTCTGAACTCCAATAAATTTTTGAATCTACCCTTAAATTGTATAATAAAGCATGCTAGAGATCCTTAAATTGTGCATGAACCATGTCCTATACTCCTTATCCTTCACCATTGGTTTAGGTTATGGAGTTATGAAAAAAGGATGTAAAACTTCACTTTTACATAATGAAAAATTTATTTTAAACCATGCTTCAAAAGTTTCAATATTTGCCTCTATGCTTAGTTTAAAAAAATAAATTTCCAAGATGTCTTCAAACGTAGAAGAGTTTTCCCCAAAAATAAAATACCATTATAATGTAAGAGGTCTAATGTGATGTCACAAGGTGGTCAAAAATACCATAAAATCACACCAATACACAAATGAAACCTTGGAACTCTAAAAATATCCAAAGGAATTCCTAAAAGAATCCCCTCCTTCAAACTAAGTGCCTCAATGAGGAATATTGGTACAAGAAGATGCACCACAAAAAAGCAAGGGAAGTCAAAGACAAAGGACTCCTTAAGAATATCTATGTGTAGGCTCCGCAAATACTGAACACCAAGTAAGTTGATCACAAAGGTCCAAACTAAGTGGACAAACAACAAATGAAGGAAGATGGGACTTTATAACAATAGTCCATATACAAGGTTCAAGTGCAAAAAATAAAAATACCTTTTCACAATGCAATATAATGAGAGTGCATCATAAAATCATCATAAATTTTTTAATATAAATCCAAATGATTTAAAATTTTAGAAATAGATCAAAAACATGATTTTATAGTCCTGGAAAAAATTTAGCCAAGCAACTCCAAATATTTTTCCAAAAGAACAAGTTTACTAAAAATAGTAAAATCACTGTAACATTCTAAATATGGCTCCAAATGCACTAAAATTTTAGGTATCTTTTATGGGATTCTCCAATAATGTTTAAAATTTTGTAGATAAATTCATAGTCATTATTAATATATGATCAAAATAGCAAATTTGTACATGTTTTACCAAAACCTTTATAACTTTAAAAATATCCAACAAAAAATTTAAAAATTTATTGAGAGGTTTATATGATAGATTTAAAGAACCTCTTAGAATTTTGCAAAAAAAAATCATAGTCCTTTGAAAGATATGCTTTTTTTCTAGATGGGATAGGGTTTTGAGAGAAGAAAGATAGAAATGAGGATTTAAGCCCTAAAAATTATTCAAACCCTAAAAAAATAGCTACAAAAAATGAAACTCCAAGAAGATATTTGAGATGGAGGGTGAATCCATGTGAGGAGAAGAGTTTTGTTAGGTTGTGGCTGATCCACAAGAAGAAGGGTGAGCAAACAAAGCCCAAAAAAACCCTATATGTGTAATCCACCACCAAGAGATACTCCAACCATATATTCAAACCCTTGAAAATGGATCACCAAGGGATCAAACAATAGCAAAACCTCAAAAATAAATGCATTTATAATTTAGGATTTTTAGATATAATTTTACAACAGAGAATTTTGCAAATATAATAAATTTAGAGTCATAAAAAATAATATTTTACAAATTTGTATGCAACTCTCCTAAATTTGACACTTCTCAGTTTAATTAATGCAAAACTGACTTACATAAAATTGAAAGCCACTCTAATTAATGCAACAACTCTTCCACTCAAATATTAATGCCAAATATTTATCCTCATAAATACATGAGTTGCATGCAGGGAAAAATTGTAGGTGAAACCAAAATGAAGAAAATAAATTGTAAATATCCACTCTACTAAATTGTAGCAATAATTCTACAAACATTCAGACAATCAAATTTTTAGCTATGTGTAGAAATAAATAAATTTGTAGACTATGTAAAAATATGAATACAAAAAAAATTGTAATCTACAAGGTTTGATGGTGTTCAGCAGGATAGATCAATGGTGATCCATGATTTGCAGCAATCCATAGCACTAGATCGAAAATGATTCTACAACTTTATACTAGCAAGTAAAAAACGTCTAAAAAAAATATAACTTTAAGTAACTCCATGGTTATAGGGGTCAACCAAGATATAATTAAGGGATAAAATATATAGAATCTGTGTGTAAAACAAATAGAAGACAATTCTTTTCACCTTCTAGGGCTTAGAACCTCTAATCTCCAACTACAAAATCTTAAATACGATTCGATTGCACGATCCTCAATAATGGATATCTTCAATAGATGTTTAAGATCTGATACCATGAAAGGAATGATAGTGAGATGCAAACATAAAACTACAAATCTTAACGATCAAGGCATTAAAGATACACCACATTAACCAAAAATAAGAGACTAGAAATAATAGTAATAAAATAATGGAAGCTAAATAAGAACTGCAATATCATATATCAGAATGAAGTGTGAAATACAATGGAGAAACCTTGCTTAAATAGGCAAGGAATATCCACCATAGTCATAGGATTAAAAAAAATATAAGGATCAATATCCATCGTACAAATAGGGAAGTGTGATATGATCCATAGATTTATAACTACCATGGGGAGAAAAGATCTCAGTCCTCCAAAAGTAATCATGAGTGTAACTCCATAGGAATATAATAAATTCCAAATATCCTCATAATATCTAAATAAGATAAAATAAATATCCACACATAAAGTGGGTGGGAAAAAATAAACTAAACTAATATAAAAATAAATTACCTAGGTGAGCATGAGCTAGATTCTAAAACATCTACTCTAACAACCACTATAAGGGTATAAATAAGAACCCTAAAAAGACTTATTAAGGAATTAATAGGTGGGTATATTCCTCAATTTAGTCTAAAACAAGTGATAAATATAAATGGTTATGAATGTAAGGATATATTAAAAAATCTACTATCTTTGTTAGATATAATAGGACTTGACAAGCTAAATTTGATCCATATAATATTGAAATAGAGTTCAAGCATATACTTATATAAAATGAATTTTTTACAAAATATCATGATAGAAATTTTTGAAAAATGATCAACTACTATAAATATACAATTGTTACCATGGTTATACAGTACCAAACTTTAAAGGAAATTCTTAGAGATGGATATCCAAGTCTTGTATGTCAATGACAATGGTTCATATAGTGCTTGATTCTTAGTGGTCAGTTTGATAACAACATAGAGCTTGCACAAATTAATGTACCTCTTGATATGATTCCCTCATAAAGGTGGTAGGTACATTGGTCAAGACAAAATGCATAATAAACCACTTGTTGTGATCCAAATTGACATAATCAAAAGCTCAAAACTACAACTGTTATCTTCTAGTTCTATGATTAGGCATGCACCCGCTAATCACAATTCATACCTCAATATTGGATGGATTAAAGATTACTCTAATCCGACCTTCATAGTAGGTTGTGTTACCTAATGTTGACTTGTTTTGTTTCTTCTTTAGTTAGGATAGTGCACATTAAGGGGGAATGTTAGAATTAATGTAATGTGCACTATGCCTTCCTTGACACTTGTTAGTTTCACTTGACAAGTGTCATGCATTTCATATAGGCTTATGCCTATATATTGTAACCTTGTTTCATTTTGTAAGATATCTTATTGTGTTCATTTTATATAAGTCCCAACATTTGGTATCAGAGCAGGATTTCCCTGCCCTGTGAAACCCTTGAGGGGGGATTTCCCTCATGGAAATCCTCCCTCCCTCTCATTTTTTCCCCCATTTTTTATTTTTTTTTCATTTTCCTCCCAAATTTTTTTTTGACTGAGGGAGTATGCTCTCCATCCATAGGATGGATCAGAAACCAGAAAGTCTAAGAAAAATGACTGCCTATGTATGCCTATTTTTTTTTAGCCATTTTTTTTGGGGGGCCTCTGTTATTTTTGAAATGGAGAAGAGAATGATGGTCACAAAACCCATTTTATCAGAAAACTGTGGTCGTGGCTGTCGTAGGGTCGCACAGCATTATCATAGTGAACTGTGAGGATTCACGAGCAGTTTTGTCTCGAGATGGCCATTCCTTTGTCAAACTATCACAAGCCCTATCGATCGTAAGAAATGTTGAGAAACGTGTTCGCTTGGTGGAAGAATATTGAGAAGTACAAAAGTGCCTCTAACCAGGGCACTACCCTCGACATCGTGACGCTCGAGAAGCAGAGCATTGATGAGTTGTATTCCCTCAGGAAATCTCTGAAGAAAACTAACATTGCTACTCTAGTTGAGAGCATCGTGAAGTCCAAGGCTCTGTCGACAATGGTAAAAGATTCAAATGTTGTGTATCTGGTGCTCAAATCAGACGATGTAACAGTTGAAGGTTTCTGCATGAATTCTTGCAGGTTCCATGCCAATGTGTTGCCTTCTTCAACAAGCAAAAATTGTGGTGTTCCACACTCATCTGCACTGAATCTGTGTCGCTTGGGTGCGTGCAAGGGAGGAGTGCTTAACATAATATTCTCATTCTAAATTTCTTGGGTTCTCAATGCTTGTGCTGGAGACAGAAAACTGCAGGAAGAGCTTGTGATTATATTGGTATTCTTCATAGGTGTGGAAAATGGATTTGCAGCTGCCCTAAAGGGATATGGTTTAACCGAATCTAGAGAACCGGTCGTTCCCTACAACTTAAAAGGTGTATAAATCATAAAACTCTTTGTTAGTGTTGCTCGAGAGTCACCCAAATCAGAACCCCCTGTCACAACACGGTGATTACGATGAATGATAATTTTTTTTTGCTCTGTCCGTGGCCTCTGGAAATAACCCAGTTCCAGAATTCAAAGAACTATCAAGACACAATAGAAGAAAGAAGTTTCATCAAATGCAGCTTGTTGCCACCTGCTAGAATGCCAACGTAGTCAATAAGACAATGTAGGGCGATTGTTGAAATCCAACCATCATTTCACAAAATTCCAGCATGACGGGGGATGTTCTGTTCTCTGCCAAAGACCATGGCGGTAGGAGCGGTAGGGTTTTGTTGTTTCTGGGTGTCTGAGAAACTAGGAGTTGTTTCTTTTTAAAATATTAATATCATTTTGAATTGTGAACAAAATTGAAAGCTGAGGAATGAACAGTGCTTTCCACCTTCGCTGCCACAACAGTAGCAGCCACCACAGATGCCTGCCCTCTCGGCCGTGAGGCCGTAGCCTACGCTGCGCAACCCTGACCTACAGATATATCAATTTCAAAGAATTTTGATAGACTCCCTGTGTGTCTTCAATTCAGATCCAGACCCCAATCTTCTTGTAGATCTAGCTATGTGTCTTCAAAAGTTTGCCTGCTTCAGAAGAGTCTGGCACTTTGTTGTGCAAGTTACTACAACTTACGCACCCACCAGGAGGAGTTGTTTTTGTTGTTCGTCAAATAGAATATCGTCTATTGTGGATGGACTGAGACATTTGTCTAGTGCAGTTATAGCACATGTCGACGTGTGTGGCCAGAGAGTTGCAGTTCGATAAGCTCAATTAATTGATGTGAGTAAATGATCGTTGGATCTGCCTTTGAAGACATTTGATGTGCAATTTAATAAAGGTGGCGGTGGAGTTTAATGAACGCCAACAAGGCCTTTAAATTAAATCAAATGGCGCTAATATTTTGTGCATTCAATGGTGAGCGTATGGTGGGGCCCTTCTTTCAACAACCATATTTCATTTTCGTGGTGGTAGTTCATTGCTTTTATTAACCTGCACATGTTTTTCTGCGGAGTGATTCTTCTTCCATCGTGGTGAGGGTTTGAAGCTTCCCAAAGCTGTCAAGATGTGAGTCACGATACAAAATGGGCGACATCAATTTTTTTTGCACTCCTTGATTCAAAATTTTGTTCCCAATATCTACCAAATATTTGCTAGGGCACGTTGGTTAATGGTCCATTATTTTTTTAATGCAAGGAGGCCACTAAAATTAATGGGCAGTTTTATTCATTTTAATGTATGGGGGACTATTTTAATACCCATTGTAATTTTCCTTGGAAGGGAAGTAGTGGCCGACAAGCATCATTGGCCATTTTTTTTTTTAAATGTTTTCCACATGAAGGTGGAAGGGAATGTTTGTTTCTGAGGTTCTTTTGAAGAGTGGAAATGGAAGGCCTATGTAGGCCCATGTAATTCCCCTGCAAGGGAAATTTTAAGACTATTTTTATTCCACCTGAGAGCGATGCCGCCATTGAGCGATGTTGTTTATTTTGCTGCCTAGAGAGGCATGCTATTGTTTTTTTCCAGCAAGTTGAAGGCCCCATTCAGACACAAGTATAGGGGTATTTATAGTCGTTGGAAATTTTTTTTCATGACGGACACAATGGTGGTGTCATATTGTAATTTTGAGGCTATTTCAATTGAGTTTTTTAGCCTCAAATTTTTTTCTACTTTGGAGTGTACTTTCGGTTGTACCCGACACTCCCAAGGCACTATGTAAGTGATCCTAGTATCTAGTCATCTTCTCTATAGCACCTGGCGGATGCAGCAACTAGTTACCCATGCATTATAGTGGGATGAGACGATCACAATAAGGACACCTACTCTAGGGACTACAAAAATAGACACCCTAGACTCTATCCGATGTTTTTTTCCAAATCTACTTCTGAAGACTACAGATGAAGACACTTCAGAAGATTCTCTTCTTTTCTTCTTCTCCTCCATATTTGGCATCTATGGCTCATTTTATTGTATTGAGTGCATTTTCAGCAGAGACCGACACTCTTATATGGCTCGTTTTTCATTTGTATTAAGGTGCATTTTCGGCAGAGACCGACACCTTCTAGATTGAGTTCACCATGAGGAGGGATTTCATACTCATGGTGGATCTAGTCAGTGACCTACGAGAGGCAACATCCTCTGAGGATGACCTGCAAAGGCAATAGACCCAGAAGTGGCTGACCCTGAGGCACCCATGATGACCCTGAGGCACTTAGACGGCTGACCCAATGGCAACAGACCCATGGAAGTGGCTGACCTTGAGGCAACATACCAAGATGTATACACAGTGAATCTAGCATTATTCACAGTTGGAGAGCCAAGCGCAAAGAGCACGAGCCTAGACCAAATCAACAATAAAAGAGGATGATAGGTTGTTTTTAGAGAAGTCAACATTAAGGGGGAATGTTACCTAATGTTGACTTGTTTTGTTTCTTCTTTAGTTAGGATAGTGCACATTAAGGGGGAATGTTAGAATTAATGTAATGTGCACTATGCCTTCCTTGACACTTGTCAGTTTCACTTGACAAGTGTCATGCATTTCATATAGGCTTATGCCTATATATTGTAACCTTGTTTTATTTTGTAAGATATCTTATTGTGTTCATTTTATTTAAGTCCCAACAGGTTGGTATTCCTTTTCAACTAATAAGGTGTTAACTCATTTAATTTTAGTTAAATTTTTAAGATATAGGGATATAAATGAGTTAAGGGTTAGAAATAGTAATCAAAAAATGGCTGGATAGAGCTAAAAACATAGGCATTTGCAAGAAAAACCCTCTAGAAAAATAATTTGCAATGTCCCACACTTGAGATTAATAACATTCAAAATGGGTGATCTTAATCATTATAAACAAGACAGAGATATACTTCAAAAAAGTTATTTCAATATCAAGATATTAATCCAAATTAATAAAATAATATTAATATCAAGATTTAACAGAAAATTACATCGTACAAGCACAAATTCAAATATGAAAGATTTCAAATGCTCTAATCTAGTAATCCAGTATTAATAGAATAAACTAACCATAGCAACAGTAGAAAAAAAATAATTCATAGCTTGAATCTCTCAAAAATTATAGAAGACACCAGTCTGAGGCAAACATCCAAGTAATATTCCTTCTATTGATTTGCAAAAAAATATTACATAGCAGGGCAAGCAAACACTCTAGATTCAACCCTAAAAAATGAGGGCTCAACCTTATTTTATAGTTTTACATGAAAAATAAATGAAAATAAATGGAACATTACAAGGAAAATGAATGCCACATCAACCATATTTTGAGGTGGCAGCATTTGATTTGCATATGAGAACAGGGGAAAATGCATAATATTGCACTTCTTTTTAGCTCAACCCTTGCAACTTGCTAGTCTTTCATGGTGGTTTAGCTCTAGGTTGTAAAAACTACAATCCATACCATTCATCATTCTTGCAAGCATCATCCAACTGTATATTAGCAACCAACTGTAATTCTTGGTTCTTGGTCTAATTAACGCCTCACCTACTAGTTTGTTTCGATCAACTAATTCATGTCACAAATTTTCTACTTTTTTATGCTTGGAGATTATTGGTACGAGTCAATCATCAATCCACTTATGAACAACCAATATTAAAACTTGAAATTCATTGATAACTCCACATCATAGAACATGTTGTAGCCTACTCCTCTTAACAGCTTATAACATCCTTTAACCACTTTGACTATGGGCTAGAGCACATGAGACTCTAATGTGAAAATATAGTTTGAGATGCACAATATGGAACATTGCACTAGCTCACTTGATTTATCTTTCAATTTATTCAAAACCTGCTTCATGTTTGTGGCATAGAAACATATCTAAAATATGTTGTATCCTGCACCTTAAAATTCATGCATCTAAGTTTGACTATGGTTGATCATGGTGTAGAGTATTACTCTAGTCTGCATGGGATATATCATAAAACTTATGATATAAATGATTGCACTAGCCTACGACTTCACTCTTCATATTTTAAACACTAACTGCTTTGACCGTGGGTTGGAGCATGGTTGTTACACCACTTTAAAATACACTTGAACTCCCATGTGCTAGAACAAGCTTAAAATAGCCTTTAGCCTATGCGTGCTGGAACAACATGCACTATGTCATGATTAGGAAAGCAATGATGTTAGATTTGACTAATGTTGGCTACAAATGGGAAATAAGTTCTATGTCACGTGGGCTGAAGCATGTTGTAAATCACTGAGCTTTAAAATTAACATAAAGGTGTTGTGGCCCATAATTCAAAAATATCCAAATGCATACTTTGACCACTTTTATCGTGGGGTAGAACATCCTACGTTGTGTTGTTGGGAAATACATTGAAGCTTGTGCAAGCTAGAACATCTCTTTCTTACCTTAGAAAATATTCCAAAAAAAAATTCTAAGGATTTGGCCATTTTGGGTCTATATTTTGGTGCCTCCTGGAAGGTTTTGCTCATAAATCTTAAGAACTCAGACTCTTATCCATTGGGAATTAGTATTCAAAAAATATAAATACACAAACTATGCTTCAAAGAATAATTTCTATGTGACCATCATTCTTTAGAATATTGGTGAAGATAATTAGATAATAATAGCTCATATGGAGATCATGTTAGAAACAATAAACTTCAAAACTCTTCTCATGAATGTAGCCTCAATCTGGCAATATGAAACTATGTTTCCTTTTATACTCCAGCTAGCTTGATCAAAATATCCTCATGAATTTTTCATTTTTATGCTATAGCCCTCGTGCTTTTATTATTGTTTCTCTGACAGTGTTAGAACCAAAACAAAATACACAATATATACATGAATACAAAAATATTAAAATATGCTTCTGCCACAAAGTTACTTATTCCTTTTCATTCTCTTCTTGGTTCTAATCCTTGATTTGTTCATCCTGTACCTCTTTGGTGTCCTCGACATCCTTCTTTTATTGTCCTTCAACTTGATCTTCCTCTGCTTCTTCCTATTTTTGAGGAGTCTTTTGCTTATCTTTAGGGTCTAGATCCATCCCAAAAAATTGGACATCATTTTCAGAGTCTGCAAAGCTTGATTCCAAATGGCCTCAGTAGGGTTGGAGGTTTCTTTAAGAATATTAAAGAATCTATCTTAGGCTATACTCTTTTTTATCTCTACTTTTGACAACAAGGTTTTGCTTTCGATCCATAGTCCCCTAAAACCATATTATGTCATTTCATTATTGATATCCACAATGTCCTAACTTGTATCTTCAATATTATTTGATAATAACTAGCCCTTCTCAAAGTCATCCTATATTTTTAAATCCCATCTTGTTGATAGATTCTTCATCTACATTGTTTGTTTCCTGAAGCCCAATAAGAACTTTGTTTACCCTATTTCCCCTATTTCTAAGTAGTCTTTATTCCCGGTCATCATGATTTTTTTGGAGCTATAAACACTCGAGATCGAATCAATGGCTGAAGTAATTATGACTGTGAGAGGTTACTTATTGTTCTTGAAATGTTTCTCCAGGTCATATTGAGATATCAATCTGGCCTTTGCATCTACCTAGGATAAGGGCATTGTCATCATCTATAGAGTGGAGTTCTAGGTGGATGTACACATCCTTGCTAATATCACTAGAAAACTGTTGATGGGTAGAACAATTCGAAGGGATAAGCATGGTTGAGATATCAAACTCAAGGAGATCAATTCGAAGTCAAGTTTGCAAAATATTTTTAGACCAATTATGAGTCACGAGGAGTTACCCATCCCTTGGAAGGAGGTGATGAAATCTATTATGGAGTACATCACATTCGATTACCTAGGTTACCAACTTAGAAGCTTCCACATTGAATATCCCATAATTTTTGTATTTTTCCATGGATTATACCATTAATGCGACCCACTTGAAGAAAGAGGAAGCTTGGCCCTCATACCAGGGGCTATTGAAAGTAATTGATGTTCATCTTCTAGAGAAATTCCCTAAATAAAATGTGCAAACATAGGAATAGCAGGAATATTCCAAGCAAACAATGAAGGAGGATACGTCCTTCACTCCTTCCTCAAGGGTCCACAGTTCCAAAATGAGGAAGATGGAATGTGGCCACAAAGATGCTGAGAAGTCAACAAAAAATAAGGATAAAGTAGAGGCTACACCAATAAGAAGTTCATAATTTCTAAAGAACAAAGGCATTCAGAATTAGAGAAATATTTAAGGATGTTCCTAAGGATTTCGAGAAGGACAACATCAAGGATTCTATAATTTCTTAATTGGTTGTTGTTTTTCTATTGTCTTTGGTTCCTGTTTTCTTAGGACTTTTTATTTCTAGTCTTGTCCTTGTCTTTTGGCTTGTTCCAATTTTATTTACATTTTAGGTTTTTATGGATAGTGCAAGTTTTTTTATGGATGGTGCATCCTTTATTCTAGTTGATGTATCAAGGCATTAGGGCACCTTTCAAATGCCCTTATTAATATAAATTTTGTTAAATTACCAAAAAATAACCAACCCATCTGGAGAAATATGTTCTTCTCAACCACAACTCTAGCAGCTAATCTGGAAATGCTCCATGCCTTATTGGGAATAGGCTTTGTAGCTTCACTAAATCTACTTTCATATAGCTTGGAAATATGTTCTTCTTGTATTACCATCGGTTGTAGCTCATTGATGATTTTACCTATCTTTATTGGTATTTTGCAATAAATGGCTAGCATCATCCATTTAGTTTATTACAATCTAGATTCCTGAACACTTCTCAAGGATTTTAGATCATAGCTCCTTCCTAACCTTCTTTAATCCTTTTGAGAGGCTTGAAGCTTTAGCCTTCTCAATATATGGTTGGTGTTTTAGAGTTTGTATCTTTTTGTCTTGAGCTTCATTCTTTATTTTCTGCTCATCCACTTGATCTTTGAGTCTTATGGCCTCTTGATACTTGTTCTACCAGTTCTTGACTTCATTTCTCACAACTTGCTCCACCTTTTTTTGGTTGATGACTGTATTTTATAGCTTCTCAATATTTTCTTCCAAATTTCCACACTGCTCTTTATAAATGTCAATCTTGACATAGAAATTTTCTAGGTTGTATTTTGCTATGACCAAGTCATCCTCCACCTGTAATTGCTTAATATCTTTTGTGTACTCCTCCATATGATAATATTTTACAGTCATATCTTCATCAGGTTTGCTCACCAGAGGAATGATGGATATGTTGGTTCTTTTCCTTATCACTTGATCAATGATCATCGTCCTTCTCCTTTTAGCCAGCTTCTTTGAAGGCTTGGAAAGTTTCTCAGCCTAAAAATCTTGAATTTTCTATGAAACATATTTTCCTTTCTGCAAAGAAGCTAGTGTTGGATGATTTGTAGGATTAGGAGAAGCTATTATATAAGGGGAATAGATGGATTGGTTTGACCCTATATGGTCAAATATAAAATTATAGGTGATTATGTGATTGGAATTTCAGATGAATGGGAATAGATGGATTGGTTTGATCCTATATGGTAGCTTATGGGGTATGTGATGAGTTGTGAGGGGGAAAGGGTACCTTGTGTTCCAAATTTTCTTGAGAATAGGAAGGGGATTCATTTAGGGAAGGATAATAAGAATAAGGGATATAAATCATACCTTCACCTATATAAATAGGGTGTTTGTGTATCTCCTCCACACTTTGGTGTTGTGCATATTGCACTGATGACTCTACAACTAGAACATGGATTTGTTCAACACTCTACCCTTGATCCATTTTTAGCTTCTTGCAGAATTTGTTCTAGGATTCCTCTATTGAATATTTAGCTTTTCTCTTGAAAATTTTAAATACTGTAGGTTTATCACTCTTTGTATCCTCCTCAGATTGCTTTTTCTGCAATGCAGCTTCAACGGTTGGGATGAACTTTACTATAGCCACAATGGTGAAACTCACAAGTGTGAATACAATATTATCATCTTTATCCTTCCAAAATCCAGCCACTTGTAAATCATCTATACCTTCCTGTTAGCCACATGTCAGTCATCCACCTTCCCGCCATTATTTGGCCCAAATCCACACCTTCCCACCATTATTTGGCCCAATTTCACCTTTCCCGCCATTTTTCATTCCCAAATTTATTTAAATTAATATTTATATATATATTTTAATATTTTAATATATTTTAATATATATATATAAAGATACTTTAAGTGATTTAATCTGAGTCGTCAATCCTTCATTTAATCTCATCCGTCCATCCATCTTAATCCGTTTCACAACCTAGATTTATTCTCTACCCTTGGATCCACTTTAATCTTAGCCACACGTTCAAAGTGTCGTTAAAACCCTAAAGTGTGCCCTAAGAGTAGATTATAAATTGAGTCACCTTGATGGCTCAAGCGGGCTATCTCTTTTACTATCTCTCTTTTGTTATCTATCGCTATCTATCTCTTCTTCAGCTAAAACCTACCCATCCATCGTCGTCCCTTTTTCATCGCATCCATCGTCGCATCTGTCGCCAACTTTGCCGCCATCCCTTCTGCAGCATTTTGTAGAATCCCCCATTCTTGTCGCAAGTGCCCACGGGCGTTTACCCACAGCCACAGACGCAGACCGGCGTCTGCAACCCCGATCCAGAAGCACGCGGGTGTTCAGTGATCGCACCAGGGCACCTTCCGCAGCCGATTTGACAGTTACATCACTTCCAGGTGCCGCCTGGTCTCGCCGTGTTAACAAAAAAAGAGGTATAGATTCTAAAGCAAGTAATATTTTTATGTATTAATTCATCGTTAGATTCTGCATTCTATTTATTTCATTTCTAGGGTTTTAAATTGTTTTTGAGGGCTCACACAGTGGAGCCCTCTTACTAGTTTCTAACCTTTTTTGTAGTTTTAATGTGTGCAGGATTTCAATGGCAGATTTGATTGGATGATAGCAGCTGCTTAAGCTGGAGTGGTCCGAGCCAAAGGATACAACAAAGCCCACTCATTCTGTTGAGGTTAAGGATACATTCTTCGGAGATGCCACCATATTGTGCCAGCTAGGGTTTCGAGAGAACCCCGGAACAAATTGTAATCTTGTATCACGAAAAGGGTTACAGGCCCCGTTGTACTCAAAAGGAGTTTCTAAACTCCATTGATTAATAAAAATCGTTTTTTTTGTACAACTGTGTTCTGCATTACTTTTTATCGTGATTTCTTTATCTTTTGTTTGGCGTTGTATCTTTAATCTACAATTATCATCTTTATCCTTCCAATTTATCTCAGTTACAAGAGGCTCTCCACCTAGGGCTAGGCATTTAGACCTTTTCGCTATCTGGATAGTTTTTGTATTTATTGCCTTATCACTAGAATAATGTATTTTTCTCATAATTTGATCCCATACAAAATATTTCTTTAATTGCTCTTATGAGAGCTCAAATGCTTTTGGGGCCTCTTCAACTGTTAATGGAGCATTGGTCTCCACTTCCTGCATTTCTTCCTAATAATGTGGGGAAGGAGGGTCTGATGTTGCTTATATTTTCTCTTTTTCCTTTGTTTCAGCTCTCTTGTAACTCAATACCAAATTCTTGGCATCCTTGGCCTTCCAGGTCTTAATATGCTTCTCATATAGCTTAGAAAAAATAGTATCAGCCTATCGGCCCACTCTGGCATATCTATACCTATTTCCACTCTCATTTTCCACCAATCTACAATTTTACCTTCATCTCATTCCTTTTTTATCTCTATTTCCTTAATTTTAGGCTCTTTCAAATAATGGTCTTTGTTATTTTCAGGGTCAAAATCAACTATTTGCTCATAAAAGTCCCTTCAGGGAGGCAATTGTTCTATTTTAATGACATTCCACTACAACAAAGCATTTTACTTATTATTTCTACCATTTTTGAAATGAGATATCGAAGTATTTTCAAACTTGAGAGCTCTTTCTTTGTTTAGGGTAATATTTCTCTTTGAGAACTTGTCATCGGTTTCATACATCCATCTTTATGTTATGTACAACAGTCCTAATCTCTCCAAATATTGGGTAATTTGCTCACCCTGAACCCTTATTGTTATTGTTATATGATCCATGTTGCCATAGTAAGTTAGCAAGATTTTCCTCCCTTTATCAGTGCCAAAATTGACATCAACAAAGTCTGCTTGTCTTTAGTACTCTAGAACCAACAACCTACTAGTTACAAAGTGAGGTAGCAGAAAGGATTTACCAGTAAAACCATAGAGTTTGATGACAGTGCCCTCTATGAGGATATACCAATCTCCTTCCTTGGTTTCTTCTACTCATAGCAATTCTTTATCCAGATATAGCAGCCTAGGGCATTTCCCATACATTATTTTCAAGGTTGGCCCTAGAAATTCCAAGTTGAACTTGTAGTATGATTCTATGCTTATTAGATGAGTGGTCCAATAATAAACCGGGATAAGGTCTCCATTATCATTATTGTATTTTACTAGAATCCAAGGCATCATGTACCTTATAATAGCATAAAACATCTATACCAAATTTAAATAATATCAGAAGGAAGGGTTCTCTGAATATTTCTTCATTTTAACCAGTTCATATTTTTATTTAGAGAGAAATGTTGACCAATAAAAATAAATTGGCTTGAAGCCCTCCTCCTCTACTTTATGTTTGTACATTTTATCATTTAAAATGTAATATATGGTAGCTATTTGCTATTATATCACACACTGGTTAGAATCTAAACCCTCAAGGTAGACCAACATGGAGAAAATCTCTAGGTTAGCAAATTGTTCAATCGTGATTGGGATTTTGGGTAGTGTTTTCATGGACTTAATAGTTTTGAATTGATTGTAAACCCACTTCCTAAAATTATCTCCATGACCATGTCTTTGCAAGGAATATTATCTAGTTTGTTATACTATATCAAAGGATTTAGGCATTACAGGTGCTTCTACACCTAGTGCAAACAAATCATCGTAGGCCTTGGCTGTGATATTAAACAAGGCTTGTCATCAGTAATTTTTACTACTTTTTCTCTAGGCTCATAAAACTTAACAGTGGAAAAAATTAACTCAGGACAAGGAAGGACAGAGTCATAAATGTAAAAATATAAAAAGGAGTGAACAATGCAATTACCTTGGACTATCATAGGTTTACCATTTAAAAATTTGTCATTGATGATTTTTCAGAGCTTAGTTATCTCTATAAGAGTTAGACTAGTGTCGAAAACTACCTCTGCTTTATCAATATAACTTTCCAACTCAAATTTTGCCAATGGTATTGTTTCTTGGGTTGCTCTGGAGGTCATTTCCTATGAAAAGTTCACTGAGTATTCACTCTCCTATATTCTTGCAAACTATGCCTTTTGCATTGCTATGCTTTCCTCGATAGGTATATGTTGCTTATGAAATGAATGGAAATCGATATTTGAGATTTTTAAATATTCTTCCATGCACATCCTTCACCATTAATGTGAACGTTGGACATCTACCCATTGCACAATTCTCAAATCATAAGACAAGAAACTTGGCGGTGGGATATATCATGTTGTTTGTTGATTGGTCACAACATAGAGCATGTTCTCAATTCATGGTTCTTTTTTATCCCTTCGCATTTTAAGAGCGACATGGAGCACATGTGCAGCCCATGATCACTTTTATCTTATTGAGCACGGCATGGAGCACACATTGTAGTCCACTGCCACCCTTAGCTTATTTACAATATTACCTTGTAAACTTTTTCTCTTTTTTTATTTATGTGCAAAAAAAATTTAGAATAGAAAAAAACAATATAATACAAATATATACATATGTTACAAGAAAAATTACTCTTAATCAAAGTAGATTTTCAAATGGAAACCATTAATTGGGATCGGTTGAATGTTTCCCTTTGAGTCTTCAAGCTAGAAAGAGTTACTTTCTTTAACTTCAACTACTTTGAAAGGCCCATCCTAGAAAGATTCAAAATTATGATGATGTTCTAGCTTAGCTCTCTCCATATTCCACTTCAAAACAGAGTCCTCTACTTTGAATTTTTTTAATTTGAATTTCTTATCAAACCATACCTTAATATCATACGAATGCTTATAGAAATCTTCATATGCTTGACTCCTCTTTTATTCTAACTGAAATAGATGTGTCAATCTAGTTTCAATTGGATCCTGATCAAATTCTTCTTATGTGTCTACCAGCTTGAGAGCTGGTATTTCTAGGTGAATAGGTAGGACTGCTTCTTTGCCATACACCAAAGCATAGGGAGAGGTTTTACTAGACTTCTTGATGGTGATCTTGTCTGCCCATAGAGCCTACTCTAACAATAGGTACCAACTTATTTTGTTACCCTCTAATTATCTCTTCATAATTCAAAGAATATTTTTGTTAGTTGACTCTACTAATCCATTCCATTGAGGATATTAATTGGAGGAATTTTTTATGGTGATGCCATACCTACTAGTAAACTCAATGTACTTAGCTCCTATGAAAGCTAGACCATTGTAACTTACTATAGCTTCGGGGACACCAAATCTTGTAATCAAGCTCTCCATGAAGTCAATTACCACTTTCTAATTTGATTTCTTCATGGGGATGGATTCTACCCATATGGTAAGGTAATTTATGGTAGTCAAAATGTATTTATGTCCTATTGAGTAATTTGGATTAATCATCCCAATGAAATCCGACCCCCGTTTTGAAAAGACTCTTCTACCTGGATGGGCTTGAGGGGAAAGGATGCATTTTTGGTTCTTCTCACATACCTCTAGCATTCATCATAAGATCTTGTTACTTTGTAAGTATTAGTAAAAATAATAGGCCATTAATAGCCTACCCTAATTATTTTTAAAGTTGAGACCCTTCCTAAAAAATTTCCCCCAGATAAGCCTCCATGAAATTCTTTAATGAAATTTTGTTTTTGATCGTCTTTCAAGCATCTTAGGAGGACTCCATAGAGATTTCTTATACATAGTCCTTCTAGAAACAATACATATTTCAAAGCTTTAAGCCTATATCTCCTCCTTTGTGATGGGTTAAGACCCTGAGGATAAATCCTTGTTTGGAAATATTTGGTCATCTGATCAACCCAGACTGAATCTCTTGGTGGAGAATCTCCAATCTGATCTTCATTTTATGGTTGACAAGATGATAATTGTTTTGTAGCTTCCTTTTCTATTAACCCTTGGCACAATGCTCTACCTCTAACCATCTTGGTAGGATGTATCCCCATGTCATACTCCTAGATATTTATAATCCAACTAGCTCTTTTGTATCCTAGCTCACCTTGTAAAATAAAACTTCTTAGATCTGGGTGAACTACATACACCAAGGTTTTACTTTGAGCCAAGTATTACCTAAATTTCTTCAATGACTTCATCACTGCAAATACTTGTCTTTCGATGAAGTTGTATTTGATTTTGTACTCATGGAGATTTTGGCTCCAAAAACATATGGGATGTTCTTCTCGAGATCATAATTCTTTTGAGTAAGCACAAATGCGTAGCTCTCTTTAGCTCCATAAGCATACAAAATGAAAATTTTGTTGAAATCATGATTCACCAAAAATGGAGTAGTGGCAATGGATTATTTAATGATCTCAAAAAGCCTATTTTATTACTTCATTCCACTTGAAATTTATATTTTTCTTCAGCAACTTTGAAATAGGTTTCACCTTTTGAGCAAAATTTGATATGAACTTCCTGACAAAATTGATCTATCCAAAGAAATATTTCAAAGCTTTCTTGTTCATTGGCAAGGGAAGGGTAAGAATTTATTTTACTCTATATGGGTCAATATAAATTCCTTCTTTAGAAACCACATGGCCCAACAACTTTCCCTTGTGAACTGCAAAAAATGACTTCTTTGGGTTAAGAGAGATACTAAATTTTTTGTATTTCTCAAATAATTTCTCCAAGTTCATCAGGTGATCTTGTTTCTCATGAGAGAACATAGTCATATCATCCAAGTAGATCAGAATGACTTTATTAATAAGATCTCCAAAGGCATAATCCATAGCTCTTTGGAATGTGGCCCCTACATTGGACAGACCAAAAGGCATCCTCTGATAAGCAAAATTACCCCATTTGGTGGTAAATGTTGTCTTGAATTGATCCTCATATTTCACCTAGATATGGTTATATCTAAAAAAGTCATCTAACAGTGAGAACCTTTCTACTCTTGCAAAAACCTATAGAATCTGGTCAATATGAGGGAGAGGGTAGTGATCCTTTAATGATGCCTGCTTGAGATTCCTAAAATCTACACATAGGGAAATGTCTCTATTCTTCTTCCTCATAGGAACCAAGTTAGCCACCCATGTGGAAATGCTTAATAGAATATATAATTTAAGCCTTTAGTAGTTTAAGTATATCTTCTCTCATTATGTATTCAATTCTAGGATTCACATGCCTCTACTTTTGTCTAAAAGGCTTTGCGTCTGGTTCTAGCTCAATAGTATGCTAGATCACTCTTTTGTCATATACCTTAAGATCTTCATATGACCATGCTACAATGTCTTGGTATTTTAGAAATAGGGCTTTAATCTCCTCTACCTCTACTAAAAAACAATGGTTACCGACTTTGAGCTTCTTATCCTTTTCAATTTTTATCTCCCTATATATTTTTCATTGATATCCATAGCTTTGGACTTCCTCCTATATTCATTATCAAAGAGACTTTCAAGTGTGACCAACCCTCTTAGGATATGATTATTTTTTAGTTGGATAACATCTTGTTGGTCTATCTCATCTGGGACTTCCCCTTGAACGGTCGATAAGGAAGCCTCTCTCACCAAGAAATTGATGATTCATTCATCATTCCAAAAGACCTACCAGAAGATCTCTGATGTAGGAACTCAACATGAAGCTAATTTTCTTATTGATGCAATGCAATATATAAAGTACAATAGAATCTTATGTGGTTAAGTGGTTGTAACAAGTTTCCAAACATGGCCAACCACTTAACTAACAGATAACCATCTACTAAACAAGGATGACAACTAACTGCTAGAAGACAAGACATATCCTAATAGTTAACTAAACATCCAACAACATAACAACCTATTTCTAACATGGGCATACTATGCCTCACATGAATACAAAGTGCAAGAAATAGGAAATTAATAAAATAATAATAATAACTTAGGCTTAAATAGATAATCCTCAACACTCCTCACAACCATAGAAGCATTGGATCCCAATGCTCTCAACAAATATGGAAATTCATGGGCCATATCATGGTGAGGAATCAAGTGAGACATTTGTGGAAAGTGACCATGTTGGGTGATAAGGTAAGTAGTGGAAGAACCATTTCAAGTGTGATGAGTCTTCATCTCGAAAAATCTATCAAAAATGAGAAAACATTGATGATCGGGTACCACTACTATTTTAGGGTTGATGACAGGTTTAGGTACCAAAGGAGGATCCTAAAATAGTATCTCTAGAAAGTGGCACTTATCCAAAGGAATCCAAACTCTATCTCCAACTTGATATGAGTGAGGATTGTGATGCTTGCGCACCACTCTCTGCTGCTCCTACAGAGTATCTTGCAAGTCCTGTGTTATCTTGCCTAGAAGGCTCTGCTAGTGCTGAATGAAGGAAGTGACCTTATCTTGCTACTCCATGTGTGAAATGGTAGAAGAGGGTAAATCAAAGGTAACTTCTGTGGAGTATGTGGTTGTGTTTCCATAGGTGTACCCGTAATGATGCCAATAGAATGAATGGAATATTTCTCATGAGTGAGAGTGATGGGTTCCTTAACCACCAAGCTCTTGTGATTGTTCAATTTGTGGAAGTGAAACTTCTTCTTTATCACGTGCCTTTGATGGTTCTTTTTCTTCATCTTGTGTGGGAATTATGCAAGTAGGAGCCAAAATGAGTGTTTGACTTAGTGGATTACGAACTTACCTATAACTTAGCAACAAATTTTATGTGGGTGTAGTGCTTTGTATCAAGTAGGTTTTATCATGCAAATACAATGTGGATGTATTCATTTTAGTATGATATACAATATTCCTATAAAATTGATAGGATTTACCTAGAAATAGTCCACAACAATCCATCTCTGTGACATCACATCTTACTTTATCCACAAAATTATCACCAAAATAAAAATTCAAGGTGCAAGTGTGTGTGATGTTAGATGTGGAGTCTACATATTTCCACCCAAGTGCATATGGTTGGTGATGTGGCTTTATGGGAAGCTTCAACTTCTCCACAATGAACTTTGAAATGAGGTTCTTTTGTGATCTTTTGTCTATGATATAATCCACATAAAAATCATGTGTAAGGTGGGCTCTAGTGATAAAGAAATGGTCTCGATCCCCTTGAGCAAACACATTTGATATGAGGGTAACTTTGTTTAGTTTACCATTTAAAGAAATACTTTGTAGCCATAATGGGACCATCATGTGGTTCCTCACTTGTAGGTTGTACAATTAGGGACTTTTTCTTCGTAAATATTTTAAAAGTAAAGCATTTGGATTTTAAATGGCCATGATTTTTATAAAAATCACAATACATTGAAAAAGAAGGAGAATATTTAGAATGAGAAGAAGAATAATGTGCTTTAGGAGAAGTGGGAGGAGAAGAATAATGAGGGGAATAATGATAATGCTTCACCTTATTTTGATGTTGATTCCTACCTTTGGAAGTGCTCTTCTATTATGAACGAGATTTGTGATATGCATCAACTTTATCCTCTACAAGAATGGCATGGTTGAATGTCACATCCAAGGTGAGGAAAAAATTGAACTTTATTTCCCTAAAAATTTGATCTTGCAAGCCATGAGTGAACTTATTAATCAAATCCTCTTGTAAATATTTCACACTAAGGAGCACCCTTAGCCTATTGAATTGAAAAATGTAGTCAACAACAGACATACTATAGGCTTACCTCAATCTATACCACTTGGTCGTGATGTCACTTTGGTAGTTTGGTGGAAAAAATATGTTTTTAAGAATTTGGATCAATTATTTCCAATTCATGGAGGCATTATGGCTTTGTATTTCTACAATTAAAACTTTTTCTAAGCCTGTGATTTTTACTGTAGCAAATGCAACTTGTTCATCTTCAGGAATTTTAGCATAAGAAAACCAATTTTGCATATATAAAATCTATGTAGACAAGATATTAGGATCCCTAGACCTGTCATAAAATTTGACCTCACATTTAGCTTTGTTGGCATGATTGTGATAAAATTTTCTATCACTAGAATTCGATTGCAGAACAATATCTTTTACCTTATCTACCAAAATGTCTACTGCTAAGTAAGGTTTTCCATATTTGTTTTGAGATCTTGAGCCATGTTTTTCCATGTATATGCCAGACTAGGAGGATTATAAAATGGTTGCAAGAACTAATCTAGGATTTAGGAACAATTTTTAGTTTCCTAATGCAGAAATTTTACCTAGATTTTACAAAATTTTGCCTTCCAAAAATTGACAAAATGGGCTTTTTAAGTGCTTTTTACAAAATTAAATCAAATTTTACAATTTACAAATTAGCACTAATTTTGAGAAAAATAAGCCCTTACAATGCAAAATTCTACTTTTGGAGGTAATATTAGTCAATTTTCAAAAAATTGTTGAAAATTGCAAAAAATAATTGCTAAAATTGACCAAAATATGAAAAATCCACCTTGCTACTGTGTTTTGTTGTTTTGGGCACCAATTTTTGAAATTTGAATTTCAAAATTTTTAATTTTATCCCTCCAATGGTAAAAAAAAAATGAAATTGGCATACAAAGATTTGTTTAATATGTCAAATTGAGCCGCCAACTGCCCAGTCAACTATCAGGTTAATTGTGAATCGTATGTACGAAATCAAGTGGTCAATAGTGCACAAATTTTAGTGGTCAAACTAACCATCAATGAAATATGAGCACTATGTCAATAGATGATCTGTGGGAGGTCACTAAGTGGCCAACTATCCAATGGGAGTGGGAAGAGCACCTTCACATAGTGCGATCATGTGAACGGCCATTGTGAGCACCGTGAGGTGCTCACAATGTTTTATGTGCACCTTCACGCTTATCAAACTGAACTATGCCCTTGCACAACTGATGTGGGACAATGTCCCTGAAGACTTTTATCCCTAACAAAACTTCACCGAAATTGCCTATGGCAGGAACCCATATTCCATCACTAGGAAGCGTAAACCACCAATCAAAATGTTATCTACCATCTAGAAAAATCAATGGGGACCATTGCAGTAGTCAGGAACGGATTTCCATCTGTTGAAAAATAGTTTTATCACGTCAAAAAAATGAACTGCTCACCAAAAAAAAAATTGTTGCAAACTCGCCAACTCTCGCCAAGAACAGCTTTGTCGTAAAGAATCACCAAAAAATGTGTTGTTTCTCTTGTGAACATTGGAGACTGTAGAAGATATTGGATCTCATACATCATCATCGAGAATGATGGCTATCTTCGAATGCTGGAAGTCTAATAAAAACTTCATTGGAAAGCTAGAAATTTTTTTAGGGGTTCATTCATCAAAAAATATGTATCATCGAATTCGTCAATGTCACGTGGCCCTTCAAGTATTGGAATTTATTTAGGGTTTTCCTATTTTTCTATTATTACACCTTAGAAAAAAAATTAATTTTTCCTATAATCTCTATATTTGCTTGCATGTGAATTTTTTGTCGTCCACAAAAATAGCCTCTCCTCCACTTGTGATCAGGTTGTCCATGACTTTATTTTATTTGTGTGAATCCTTTCTCTACAATAATTGTGTGTGGTGATGGATCATTTATCACCCTCAAGGCTAGCCCATGATTGTGCAGTCGTCAACCAATTGAGCTTTAGCCATGCAGCCTGTGTAGTCACTGGTTGCAATGCAACTACCAATATATGGTCATGCATGGTAGCCATATGGGTGGGGGTGTAAGGAGGGGTGGGGTTTCAAGAAGTAAGCTATAGGGAGATATAAGGGGGAAAAACAAGTACTATGGGGTGGCTTCTAGGTAGCAGGTGAGTAAGGAGCTTAGGAGAAGAATGTGGGGTGGGGTAGGGGTTACCCACACCTCTGTCGATCGACAGGGGACATATCACTGGGGGTGGCCGATCGAAAAAGTGGTTTGTTAGCTCAGGGAGAAATGAGGGAAAATGAAGGGAGGGAAGAACTTAAAACAAGGGTTGGGGAAGAAATTTTTTCCCAACTACTTGATAAAACTTTCTTGATCCTAGTCTCTCTCAAAAGTGTAAATAATCTTCAACCTATGAATCCTTCAACCCTTGGTGTTCTTGGAAAGGAGTGTCAACGTATCCTCTTGACCCAAAATTTTGGCCTCAACTCTAGAATTGCTCTTCAAATATTTGCAACTAATATTCTAATCTTCAAAACAAACAAATAAATTTTCTTCAACCAAGAAAATTTTTTCTTGCCCTCACAAGACAAGTAGGTTTGCCCTCTAGTTTCTACTAGGGGTATTTAGTGTAGGGGTAAATTCTTCCCTCTACTACCTCCCAAGCTTCAAAAATAGATGTTGTGGCTGGCCTCAATCCAATTTCACACAAGCATATACCTAGGATATTTATGAACTAGATGTAAACTTCAACTAGACACCTAGCAAAGAAGTGGAAAACTTTCCCTCGCAAAAATTTATCCTCAACTCTGATTACCACTCATGTAGGAACTCAACATGAATATGATTTTATTATTGATGCAATGAAATATATAGGAAGTACAATAAAATATTACATGATTAATATTTGTAACAAGTTTCCAAACATGGCCAACCACTTAACTAACAAATAACCATATGTTAAACAAGGATGACAACTAACTAATAGAAGACAACACATATCCTAATAGTTAACTAAACATTCAAAAACATAACAACCTATTTATAGCATGGTCATGCCATGCCTCACATGAATACAAAGTGCAATAAATAGGAAATTAATAAAATAATAATATTAATAACTTAGGCTTAAATGGATAAAATCCTAAGTATCCTCAACAATCTACTTGTCTAGGAATACATGTCTGAAAACCATTTTTATTCTTTTATCTTTGGCAAATACTATATTTGTAGAAGGGTTGAAATTAGATCTCTAACTGCCAAAGTGTCATCCAACATGTTTTACCTTCTAGGGATAAAATGGATGTTGAGGTTATCAAAGTATTACATCAGATCCCACACTCTATTTCTGTATACCTTCAAGTAATGGTGCTTACTGCTACATATATCTCTTACCTGATTTACTATTAGCTCAAAGTTTCCATATATTTAGTATCTTGATACCCATGCTCTTAGCTTGCATTAGCCCTAAGCATAAGTTTTCATACTCTACAGCATTGTTGGTGTAGTACCATGTAAGTCTGTATGTGAAACTCTTTACACTTTTTGATGGATACTATAAAACTACACTAGTGCTAGCCCCATTTTTGCATCTAGCACCATCAAAGTGCATGGTCCAAGTCTCGTTTTCCCTCAATTACTAGTTGGAGATAGCAGGGACATTTCTCTCTATTTCTAAAGAAATGTTATGTGTGCCCATTATTATTCCAAACTAGCTGTAATCTTCAACCTATAATTCTTAAAAACTTTCTACTATTTCAAAATCATCTAGAGGTATGATGTTACACATGTCTTCTTCAATATTCTTAATGTGATAAGACATCAGCTTCTTGAATGTGATACTTATTATCTTTCCCTTGAATGGAATCACCATACTGGATTAATCCAAGTACATACATCCTCCCAATTTTACAGTGAGCTCTTTGGAAAGGCATAGACCAAAATAGGGATCTAGGTCTACTACCATAATCTCTTGCACAATGGTCACCTTTGGGGCTCTATGCAATCTCATTAGTACATATTTTATTATGCTAATTATCTTTACTGGCATCCCATCCAACTGTAAAACTCTTGAACAATATATGCTATACTCCATATCCATCTCCTCGTAGATCGCCTTGGGAATAATCATGGTGGAGACCCCTAAATAAATCATATAGTTATGAAATATCAAAACATCCATCCACAAAGAAATATAGAATGAAGGGGGTTTATTTCTTAAAGCAGTAGGAGACATCTTATATTTCTGGAAGACACACTCAGGATGGTAGTATCTTTCTTTTCTTGGGGATTTTTACTTAAATAAGCCTTTAGTAGGTCTATTTGACCAGGGATGAAGAGGGTACCATAGAGGTTAGCCTTGGAGGGAATTATTTTCATCTCTTCTATAATGTTTTATTTTGATTTTGCTAAAGTGAAATTCTTAGACTTTATCTCTGGCTCACCATACTTCTTGTATTGTTGTGTGTCTTCAATCATTTGCCTCTTATTTATGGAGGGAAATCAAAGCATTTCTTGTGCTTCACTTTTGGATATCATCCTATATTTGTTGTTTTCTTTGTCAAACCTCCTAGTGAAACTAACCTTATTTTCTTGACCTTTAGGAACCATGTCCCTCTTTTTAGTGGCTTGAGGAATAGAAAATTGATCATCATTTTGCAGAGGAGGATCTTTCTTCTTCTGTGAAGGGACTTGAAACTGGCCCATCTTCTATGGATAAACCTGCAATGTCTTCTTTCCATATCTTGTCATGAAAAAAATAGATCCATTTTTATTAGGGTCTTTTCCAACCATGATTTGGTCTGGTTTCCAAAGCATATTAACTCTACCTTTCATATTCCTCTTTACCTTTTCTATGGCTTGTTGCACATGATGTTGATACATAACACATGACTCTAAATCATGTGGATCATTACACACAAGGCACCATACGTTCACAAGACTAGTTTCAAAGGAACATTCTAGATCTTCTTGAATTGCATTAACTCTGATTCCAACACTATTACTGGTACTAGGCTTCTAATATCTATTGACATAGGAAAATATTCTTTGTTGTGACCTCTCTATATCTCTTTTATCTATTGAATTCATCCTGTTATTGAGAATTTTTAAGGTGTTCTAGATATCAAGAAGCACAGTAGATTTTTGAGGTGCTTGAGATGGAAGAGGAGGGAAAAAAACTAAAGAAAATAATGATTTGGGAAGGGAAATTGGAGTCATTTGGTGAATTAGTGATGACAGAGGATGAGGAACCATGTAAAAAGATGTATTTTCCTAACTTTGGATATTAGAAATTTTAGAGCAGTAAGGTATCATAGTCTTTGGAGGTAACCTCCCTACATTGATAAGGATATTCTCAGCCTCGACGACTACTTTGTAAACTTGGAAAAAGGTATATATCCTTGACTATTGAGTTTTTAAAACCAATTCTAATATAAGGGATCTGATATAGTACATAAAATCAAGGGTTGCAGTTGGCCTAACTTTAGGTGGGATCCTCTTCCATGTTCTGCTAAATCTCAAGTTAAAGTCTAAAATTGATTCTTGTTGATGTTTTTGTATGGAGGTAAACTGATTTAGAAGAGATAAGGGATCAACAGACTCATTGAATTCTTCTACAAAAGGCTTTGCTAATTCATCCCATGAAGTAATTCTATTATCTTCTAAGGTCCTGAACCAGTGTAATATTTTCCTTTTAAAGGATAGGGTCGATATTCTGACAATGACATCTTCTTTATTTATGTTATGAATTGTTGCTAGATTTAGAATATCTTGGAAATTCTCATAAGCAGTTTTTATTGATCCATCATAGGTAGGTATGGCCTTGGATATAGCTTGGATAATATCATGCATATGAGTAAGCCTCAGAGGACCAGATGTATTCCAACTAGTATGCTTTTGTAGGGGCTGATTTGGAGCCACATTGGCATTATTGGCTACATTTTTAGCCATATTTCTAGCCATTGACCTTACTGGAGGTGGTATTATAGGCACATCAGATGGAATTGCTAGAGGAGTTTTGTCTGACTAGAAATTTGGGTTTAAATTTGTTAATATAGTAGATCATCTCAAAGGAAGCTCATAATAGATAAAAGACTTTAGATTATTCTTTGTAGATGACCTAGTATTCATGAAAAACTATGAGCTAATAGAAAGTCTTTTTTGGATTCTTGCATTCAAGGAGTCGCAAGGTGAACTTACTAATCACTGCTTGATGAGATCAATAAAATTCATCGAATCTTGATGCCTTTAATAAAAGGTAAAATTAGAAAGGGTGGGTTAACTAGTGTTCTTGTTAATAGGTCCCACCGGTGTGCCAAAAACTATTGGGATCCAAATTGAAATCAAGAAAAAACTTAAAACTATGATTTTTATCTTCCAGTTCTCTGATTAGGCATGCACCCGCTAATCACAGTTTAGACCTCAACATTAGATGGATTAAATATTGCTCTAATCCAACCTCTAGAGTAGGCTGGTATTCCTTGTCAACTAAAAAGATGTTGACTCATTTAAGTTTGGTTAAATATTTAAGAGATAGGGATAGAAATGAGTTAAGGGTTAGAAATAGTAATCAAATAATGGTCAGATAGAGCTAACAACATAGTCATCTATAGGAAAAATCCTTTGATAAAACAATTTTTAGTGTCCCACACTTGATATTAATAGCATTCAAAATGGGTGATCTTGATCATTATAAATAGGATAGATATATACTTCAAAAAAGCTATTTAATATCAAGATACTAATAATACAAATTAATAGAATAAGATCAGTATCAAGATATAACAAAAAAGAAATTCTTACAAGCACAAATTCAATTATGAAATATTTCAAATGCTCGAAGCTAGTAATCCAATATCAGCAGAATAGACTAACCATAGCAGTAATAGCAAAAAAGCAATTCACAACTTGAATCTCTCAAAAATTATATAAGACACCACTCTGAGGCAAACATCCAAAAAATGTTCATTTTATTGATTTATGGGAACATATTACACAGCAAGGTAAGAAAATACTCTAGAGCCGATCCTAAAAAATGAGGGTTCGACCTTCTTTTATAGTTTTTATTTGCTTGACAAATAAATGAAAATAAATGGAACATTATAAGAAAAATAAATGCTATATCAGCCATATGTTGAGGTGGAAGTCTCTGATTTGTATTTGAAAATAGGGAAAAATGCATGATTTTGCACTTCTTTGTATCTCAACCCCTACAACTTGTTGGTCTCTCATGGTGGTTTAGCTCTAAGCTATCAAAACTATAATCCAAACCATACATCATTATTGCGAGCATCATCTAACCATAGATTAGCAACCAACTACAATTCTTGGTTCTTAGACTCATTGACGCTTCACCTGTTGGTTTATTTTAATAAACTAATTCATGTCACAAAGGTTTTACTTTTATATGCTTGGATATCATTGAAATGAGTCAACCGTTGATCCACTTATAAATGGCCAAGATTATAACTTGAAAGTCATTGATAGCTCTGTGATGTAGAACATGTCATAGATCACTTCTCTTAACAACTTATCACATCATTTGACCACTTTGACCATGGGTTGGAGCACATGAGATTCTAACACAAAAATATACTTTGAGGTGTGAAGGATGGAACATTGCACTAGCCCACTTGACTTACCTTTCAATTTATTCAAAACTTGCTTTACGCCTATGATGTAGAAACAAATCTAAAATATGTTGTAGCCTATGCCTTGAAACTCATGCATCCAAGTTTGACTATGGCTGATTGTGGGGTAGATCATTACTCTGGAATGCATGGGATATATCATCAAACTTGTCATATAAAAGCTTGCACTGGCCCTTGGCTTTGTTCTTCATCTTTGAAATGTTGACCACTTTGACCATGGGTTGGAGCATGGCTATTACATCACTTTAAAATACATTTGAACTCCCATGGGGTAGAACAAGCTTAAAATAGCCTTTAACTTGCGCAGGCTAGAAAAACATACATTGTGCCACGATTTGGAAAACAAGGACATTAGCTTTGGCTAATGCTGACCGTGGTCTGGAAACAAGTTCTTGCCATGTGGGTTGGAGTGTGTTGTAAACTGCTAAGATTTAAACTTAACAAAAATATTGTTGTGGCTCGCGATTCAAAAATATCCAAGTGCATACTTTGAATACTTTTACCACGGGGTAGAACATCCTACGTTCCACCACTGGGAAATACATTGAAGATTGTGTAGGCTAGAACATCCCTTTCTTACCTTAGAAAATATTCCAAAAACAATTCTAAGGATGTGGTCATTTTGGACCTACACCACTCAAATAAAACCTCTTGAATTTGAATGTAGTCTTCCCTAGATTAGTGGGATTGATGGGTATTTGATGATAGCTAAATTTGAGATTAATTTAGGTGAAGAATTTTGGACCATGGGGCTAGTCTAACAAGCTATTTATAAAAGGTAATGGATAGTGGTTGTTCAAAATGATTTTTTAAAACTCTATTTAATAATTCTGTGGATCTAACATAATTGAACTTCCATATGGCGAAAATCATCTTTATGTGCGCCTTCTAAATCAATTTTTGGATATGCCTCTTAATTTCCTTATTTTAAGGATTAATTTATGATACATAAGTGTGCTAGAAAAATGAGAACCAAGAACTAAATCAATGTAATGTCTATCCTTGTAATGAAGTGGAACCCTTATTGGCAACTTAAACAAGTTATTATATTCTTCTACAATTTGGTCTATTTATTTTTATTGTGTAGATCACGTGATCAATGTGGTGGTAGTAATAGTCCTCTTGGCCTTTGTGGCTTGATCATCAATATAATAATTCTTCTTATTTTGGCTATTACATTCCTACGATTAAGGAGATAAACATAGGAGGAGATACACCTAATATCTTGAACCATTGACCTTTGATATTGATAAGAATATTTTGAGGTATTTAATCATATACACCATGTCTCTTACATATGAATGGTTGATCCAATATTATATCACAAATATTAAAGTTTAAAACATCATAAAAAACTTTATCTCTGAAGGGTTCAATGGAATAAAAGAAAACAAATTATTGAGTGACAAAAATATATTTCCCTTATTGCAACCATTTAATATTATATTATTGTTGATATATCTTGACAAGTAGATCCAAAGGCTTTATAATTTAGGAATAAATCAAATTCTTTTGACTCCCACTATTAATAATGAAACACAACTTATCTTTGTGTATCCTAAATACCTAGTCTTGTTGCCATGGAATGAAAAGCATAACTATAATCTTGAATAGATTGGTGTTTACCTTGACATAGTTGTTACCATCATATGTCATGAGGGATCAAAACAATAAATAAGATAAACAATACCCCTAAATTTTATTTATATCATCATATCCTATGTTATCAATACACCCTCATGATGGTGATATTAATAAAGCAAAAACTATTGAAAATAAAACTACCCTTGTTATAGAAAATATAGAAATAAAGAAGGATATAAAACATGTCATTAAAAAAGGTAGTTAAGATACATGGCAAATATAGGGATAACTAAATATACATATATACATACATAGTTTGGTTATTCAAATTAAAGATCTTAATCCTCAAATTGAAGTTATGTTTCAATTAAAAATGATGGGGTAAAATAGTAACAGTCCTGCACCTGGTTCATCAGAGTCAATTGAATGATAATAGTCAGGATGTGTCTTATATAAAGGAGGTAATTAGCCTCCCAAAAAGCATTTTTTACAACACTCTTAGAAGAAAATCCATCTCAAACTTGGGTATTTTTTTCATGTCTCCTTGATCATTCTACACCTATCATTGACAAGGTAGAGCAGGTGCATTATTTAAATTATTTGAATAATTCGATATAATATGACAAATCACACATAGATAATATGAATGGAAAATTAGACAATTCAGAAGTAGAATTAAGGGTCATAAATGATCATTTACAAACATTGGTAGATTATCCAAATAAATAATAGGAAGAGAAAAAAAAAGAGAAAAAGATATTAAAAATTATAGTATAGTTTGCTACTCACTACAAAACTCTTATCATTTCTACTAGAAGGATTTTATCCTTTTTCCAAAATGCTTGTTAAAGGAAAAGAAAAATTGAAAGGCCCAACTCATTCCAAAATGCTTAGAACAATTTAAAAAATGGGTAGCTACTCAAGAACATAGTCTCATGCATATGGCCAAGAAAGGAGTAGTAATCCTTAACTTAGATGGTCAGATGAAATTTTATCGACACCATTAATATTTGGGCTAATCAGTATATTTATCTAAAAAAAATGCATGAATGGAATAATATTACAGTTGTTGAAATTACAATAAAAAATGTAACAAGAAATATTTTCACTGGTGTATTAATGCTTCATTAGAAGCAAAGCTTTAGGTTTACCAAGCAGTTCTTCAAGAACTAAAATCTAGTATAATAATATAATATTTTTTAAACATTGAAAATAAGAAAAAATAAGACCAATTACTGCTTGCTTACATGAAATTGAACAATTTGTCTCTATTTGAAGAGTTTTGTGTAGAATATATGAAAAAGGTTTATTATCTAAATTTTCATAGAGAAAACATGATTAAAATTCAATTTTTATCCCCAACACCTAAAAGTATTGGTCAATTGGTTTTGGATAATATTTTGGATAAATCTATTGACTTAAATACATTGTACATTCGTTGACCCAATTGAAATGTTTAGACATGAAATCAAAATAATTTGCATGCTCAAAAAAGAACAACAAAAAAATCCTAGGTTGACAAATAAGGAATGTTCAGGTGTAAATGGAGCCCATAAATTTGGTTGTTAGTCTTCAAAACCAAGAAAAATGTATAGATTCAAGAAGGTAAAATAAGTTAAATTTAGACCATACATATACTTCACCAAAAATAAAGGTAAAAGATAATCAAAATAGCAAAATAAGTTTTTTTCTATTCCTGTAAGAAAAAGGGTCGTTGTGCCTCTAATTGCCCCACAAGAGCTTTGAAGCATGCTAGAGCCTTGTTTATGGATGAAAATATTAGTTCAAAATGGATTATAATAGAGTCAATTGAAGAATTTGAACACAACATAGAAAATAACCTTCCACTTTATGTGCTTATAGAAGAATTTGAAGTTGAAGAGGGAGACAATGAACAAGTCAATTTCAAAAAATCCAAATTATCTTTTGACAAATATAATTTGGAATTAGACATAGATGAGCTAGAAAAAATCAATAATATGTTCATGTTTAATACTATTTATGATTCTCGCCGGATTGGATGCTTGTCCCTTTCCTAGTGCTTTCAGTGGCATAAAAGGTTTTAAATGATTGTGGCATGGTGGTTATAGGGGCGGACTGTGCAAAGATCTATGTGGCGGCTTCTAAGGCGGATAGCACAGAATACTATGGCGGCCATAAAAAACTAGACAGCTTGCCCGGATTCGTGGTGGCTACCGATTCCACCATGTAAATACAAAAAAAAATACTAGTTATGATTCTACATGTGGATCAGATTGTTTCATTCCACCTTTAGAAGATTGCTTTGATAATGATATTTCCATAGTAGAATATGAATCGAAAAAAGGCTATGAAGAATATCAATAGAATTGGGGAGTAAAAACTCAAAAAAAAAACTAGAAAATGGGGAAATTAAAATAAAATTAGAAGTAGTTGAAACAAAAACATATGAAAATACTGATTATACAAATATTGAGGACGAATCAGTCATTCCTAAAAAGGTTTAGTATGATCCTATAAAGGATCCACATTCACTTAGTTCCTATAAGAAAATTTTTAGTAATTTAGAAAAGGTAAACCAAAATCCTATGATAAATTATCCTATTGCATTAAAAAATATTAAAGTGAAAATCAATAAATTTTTCACTTCTCAATCATCAGTTTTGATACCAATTAGGGTTGCCAAAGATGGCAATGAGCAATTTGTAAAGGATATAGCTTTTGTTGTTACTGGTTCAAACATTAATTTTGCACATGAAAAGGTAGTTGATAAATGGTTAACCTCTAGTAAAGAGTATCAAGTATCTACCATGAATGTTAGTAGAGTTTTGAAATATCTTCCATACGAATTCCAATTTAGGTGTATAATAAAGTTTTACTCATAGATTATGTTCAATAGATAAGTTAGGATATGATTTTGGTTTAGGCGGTCCATTTATGGACTCAATGGAGCCATATACAATGGGACAACAATATTTGGTATTTAATATGGATAATTTTAAAATAATTTTTCCTTGTGTTTCGTCTATTTTACAAGCTCAATATATTAAAGGTCAATGGAGTAATCATTAAATAACACAAATTATAAAACATGAGGCTATGTTGAACCAAGTAAAGGTAAAGTATTCATTCCTATTACAATTTTCTTTATTTCAATGCCAAGTAATCCTTGCTTAACTAAAATAATAAAAATAACAAATGATTAAATGTTGTGTGGAACATCCCTTAGAAAAATGGGAGGTAGATTCTCCAATGGTTGAAAACCCTACTTAGCATCAATTACTTGTGAAATGTAAGAAAATTGTATTAAATATTGAAGATGATTTGGGTAGGAAAACAAATTGAAGAATTATCCCAAAAGGGACTAATTAGACCATCATCCTCTGCATATACTTGCCCTTATTTCATTGTTAGGAAACACTCAAAAATTAAAAGAGGAAAAACTAGGATGGTTATCAATTATATTCCATTAAATGTTATAACTTAGTCAATTAAGGAAGCCTTATTTAGCATGGATCTAGACAAAGCCTTGGGACTCGATGGCTTTCCCCCTCGTTTCTATCAAGCTTTTTGGGACATCGTAAGTGAGGATGTAATTTTTGTTGTCATAGAATTCCAAGCAAACAATAATATCCCAAAAGGTATCAACTCTACTTTTATTTCTATAATTCCTAAGAATCAAACCCCTGAATGTATGGCTGACTTCAGGCCAATCAGTTTGTGCAATGTTTCTTACAAGATCCTAACTAAAGCCATTGCAAATAGAATGAGAGATATTCTACCCCGCATCATAGATCCATACCAGGGAAGCTTTGTCTAGGGTAGGTCAATCTTGGATGGAGTTATCACAGTTCATGAAGATTTGCACTCTGCTCATAATACTAACAGGTCTATTTTTGCCCTCAAGCTTGATATGAACAAAGCATTTGATAGGCTAAATTGGGACTTTCTGATTGTTGTCCTCCTTAAGTTTGGTTTTCACCACCAATGGGTTAATTTGATCAAAGAATGTATTTCTAAAGCATGGTTCTCGATTCTAGTTAATTTAATAACTGTTGGTTACTTTCAAAGTCGTGGAGGAATTTGGCAGGGGGACCCCCTATCAGTCCCATGATATTCATCATTATGGCAAAAGCTTTAGGTAGAACCATAAAAAATTCTTACATTTCAAGGATAATATCAGGAATCAAGGCAACATCTCTCACTAGGGTTTTTTCTCACCAACAATTCATCGATGATACCCTTATATTGACTAAGGCATCAGTGGTTGAGGCCAAAATAATTAAATACATCCTGCAACTCTATGAGGGCGTTGCTGGTCAAAATGTTAATTTCAATAAAAGAAAGTTATATTTCTTGAACACCCCCATTCAGATGCAAGGAAATATTGAAAAAAATTTAGGGTGTGATATAGCAAACCTCCCAACTTTGTATCTTGGTCTCCCTCTTTTCATTGGTTCTTCGAGAGAGTCAATGTGGGACAGGGTTATTGAAAGAATTCAAAAAAAACTTGCTGGATGGAAAGGTCATCTTCTATCTCAAGCAGGAAAGATGACCCTCACTAAGGCCTCTCTTCAAAGCATTCCAGTCTATTTCCTCTATGTTTTCAAAGCCCCTATGAAGGTTTTCCAAAAATTTGAGAAACTCCAAAAAGAATTTTTATGGACTGGATCAGAGGAGAAAAAAAGATACACCTTGTAGGATGGACCAAAGTGTGTAGACCCAGGGGAAATGGGGGCTTAGGTCTAAGGAGAATTGCTCATATAAATTAGGCTTTACTAGCTAAGCAAGCGTGGTGTCTCATTTCTGGTGGAGAAAATGAATGGACAGTTATCATCAAACAAAATTGTCTTCAAAATATGGAATTTCTAAGTGACTCAGTTCCAATCAGAGGTTTTACTTTTTGGAAAGCAATTCTTAATTGTAAGGAAATAATAAAAAAAGGCTTAAGATGGGTTTTAGGCAATGGTGAGAGGATAAATTATTGGAATTACAGGTGGGCTAAGTATGACCCACTGACGCAATATTCTAACTTAGCCTGAATCAGAGATATCATAGAAGAACTCATTGGTAAAAAAGTCTTCGATTATATGGTTGAGGACAGAGGTAGAATGAAGTGGAAACAAATAAGAATTTAGGGATTTCAAGTAGAATCAAATGATCTTTGTAACATTCTCGGGCAATAGTTTATCCCCATGATACCCAAGGAAGATCAAGTGACCTGGGCTTCTACAGAAAATGGGTAGTTCACTGTTAAATCAGCTTACAAGCTTCTGCCTGATGACGAGGATTTTGTCCTCCAAAAGGACTTAGTTTGGATAAAAAATTTAATTCCAAAAATTGCAGTCTTTTCATGGTTGGTTATCCAAGGAAGAATTCTAACCATTAATAATATGATGTGTAAAGGTATTTGTATCACTAATCGTTGGTATCTGTGTAAGGCTAATTAGGAGACCATTTATCACATTTTCTTTAAGTGCCCTTTTTCCTTGACTTTCCTAAGTGGGGTTTTTCAGGCCTTCAATATTTCATGGGTTAAACCATCCACCATACTTGATTTTTTTGTCTAGTGGCCTTACCCCTTTTCAAGCCAAAGACTTAGATACATGTGGAAAATTTGTCTCAATCACTATCTTTGGTAGGTGTGGTTAGAAAGGAACCATAGAGTCTTTAATGAGTCTATCCATGATCATAAAACTATCATTTCTAGGATCCTATCCTTTGCCAATGAGAATGTGAACCTTATCCCTTTTGATAGTTGTAAAACTCATCTGCAGGAGACCACGATTGGTCAATATTTAAACTTAACCTTGTTAGATGAGTCTGTGCCTAGGGTATTCAACCCCAAAGCCAATGTTAAGTGGTCTCCACCTCCTACAGATTGGTTTAAGCTTAATTTTGATGGAGCGACTAAGGAAAATCCTAGCAAAGTAGGCACTGGTGGCATTGTGTGAGATCATAATGGGAATATGATGCTTTCATTTTTTGAATATTTGGGAACAAGGACGAACAATGAAGCTAAAGCTAGAGCTATGTGGAGAGGCCTTCAAATGACTCAAGACTTAGAATGCAATTTGATTGTAGAAGGAGACTCTATGCATGTTATAAATCTCCTCAATAATTGGAAAACACCTCCTTGGAGGATTAAAACAATTGTTGAAGAGGCTAGGATCCTTTTCTAGGGAAGACAGGACAAAAAAGCCCAACATGTCTTTTGGGAAGCTAAAAAAATTGCTGATAAGTTGGCCAATTTGGGTGTCGATGGTGATGGAATTTTCAAATGGGAACATGGTATCCCGAGTAAAGTAGAGGAGCTTATTCAACAAGAATGTCAAGAATGATAGTCTAATTTTAGGGAAGGTACTGTAAGGTCGAAGGCTAGGAGTATTCCCGTCTCTTTTTTGAATTGGACTCACAATAAAAATTATCTGAGTTGTCAGTCTTCATGGATGCTGCTTGGAAATACCACAAAGACTAATGGGGACAATAACATGTCAGATAATATGGCTCCTAGTCATATTAGTAATTTGAGGTTGGTTGATAATCACAGGGAAGAAAATAAATGACAATATAAGACTTCGAACCAAATCCACGTGGACCACCAGATAGCCATCGCCATAAATCTAGCTAGCAGGTTCACTTCTCCAAGGCTTATTGGCCAAGATAGTATGTGGTACCAAAGCATGTCATATACGGAAGAAAGTAATTACCAAAGAATTATTAAGAGTAACTATCAATACAAAGTTTGTGGGAGTTTTTTTCAATACTCTGTTATGTGTGTCTGCAGCTTTTTTTTTCTCCATTATCTCAAGGAAGGGATCCGTGTCTGTTTATTTTTTGTAATTATGATGCATGTGTGTTTTCTCGGGGTATACCCAAAATGTTGTATGGGAAGTTTCTTTTTGATAATAGGCTATGTGCCTTACCGAATGTAATGGCTTTGGTGGCATGTAGATTTTACATATATATGATCCTTAGTAAGGATATGTTCATCAACAACCCTGGGATGATTTTTGTAAAAGGTTTTGGGTCAACATGTAAAACCCGGTATTAATGCTATAGTATCTTATCTACCAAAAAAAAAAACTAGTCACTACCAGACAAGGCCCAACTAATTTAGAGATGTGATAAAGGTAAAGTATTTTAAAATGATACTGTATCTATGGATAACACTTGTTGTCATCTCCAATTGTCCCTACCCAGTACAATTATACCTTGTGTTAGAGCAACACAATGGGTCGTAGTTGAGAGCATGGGGTTCACCTCAATCAAGGGCCTCCAAGAGTTTTTACAAGATGAACTCCTTATTAAGATGTTATATTCAAGGTGATTGCTACTCTACCAAGGAAAAAGGGATGCAATAAAGTAAAGGAAAACTCAACAAATGAAAGGAAAAGGGGACGATGCACCAAGATATCTGCTAAGATCTTTCTACAAAAATAGGCCCAAACACTATGTGCCAACGATGAATACTTCTTATCCTTGATACAATGAAGAGAAATTGAGGTCTACCAATTATATATATAGGTGAGCAAGTGGATCCCACAAGAGATCCAAGCTTATAAGAGACTCAATTTGAAAATAGATGTAGGCTCCTCACACACATACACTTAGTATACATGATATTCATGTAAAATAATATGAACACACATACATACACTTCCATGGTTTTGTAGGTAAAGACTAAAAAATAGACATAGGTTTTCATGTATATATAAATGCAAGAAAATTTTACATAGATTGTGCCAAAATAGGGGGTTTGAAATTACCCACAAGTCATTCGAGGTTGCTACTATTTTTAAAAAGAGAAATGAAATGAAAGCCTACAATTACATGAATTGCAAAATTGTTCATCCTTTACTAACTTAATACTACTGCTATTTATAAATTGGCAAAAGGAGAATTTTCCCTCTAAAATTTGTAGGATGACTTGACTTTCTATCTACTCATTTCTTGGGGATTTTGAATATTTATTGGAGTAGCCCTTGGTTAGCATTTTTTTTAGTTTGTAGTTATCATGGTTGCAGGTCCCTTAACCTTTAATTAATTACCAATCCTTATCTGATTTGTGGAGATGAAGTATTGTTGGTAGATAGCCATATTTTCTTATTAATGACATACTATGTTTCTTTTCCATATGGAACCATACACTCACCTATCTCTTCCTTGCTCTTGACACCCTTGTCTGTCTTCAAAGTTATCCATTTATTCAAGATTTTTTTGGCTTCCTTTGCTTGCATGGTTGAGACCTTCTTAGTCAGGACTTTTTACTTGACTCCTATCTTCAAGAATTTATAGGTTTTGACGAGTCACTTTATTGGGCCTTTTCATTGAGTCTTCTCTATTTATTGGTTCAAAGACTTTCGATTGCTTTCATAGCTTTTCCATTTCTTCCTTTGTTCATTCCAACCTTTATTTAAATATTATTTCATGTCTACTTACTTTGTTGGTGACTTAACTAATTCTTTCATTATTGCAAAGAATTTTCACCTTAGCAATATTTTCTTTCAAATGTAGGAAAGTATATGTTCTTAAAATTCCATTCTTATAGAGTGATAAAAAGGATCCCTCTTCTTCTCTCACTTTTTGGCCTTCCTTTGCCATCTCCCACCATCAAGGATATTCTTGTGTGTCTGGTGGTGATATGACACATGGGTTACCAGAGGCTACTTATCCAAACTTATGCAAATGATGATGAGATTTTTTTATTCTACCATGGGTATTTTTTGGGTTGGTATTCCTCCTATATTGGAGTCTTTGTAGATATCACTAGAAAGGTTCATTAATTATTTTTAGGAGTGAGATCCATTTTAGATATCATCGAAAAGGTTGTAGACTACTCATTGTGAGCTATCTTATTTATTATATGGTCAACTTGCCTACATAGAAGGAGAGTTTTAACTCTTATCTCTACCTTTTGGAGATATCTATTTGATGAACTTTAACATGGTATCTTTTTAGGTTAGTATGTATTGCACTCCCTTGATTTTTGATTCTAGATCTTGATCTTCTTTTGGAGTGAAATATATCTAAGTTGTAGTGATTTATCACTACAATTTTAGCAACTCTTAGGGGACCTTCTACTTGTAGAAGAAAACAAACTCGTAAACTAAAATGCCTTTATCCATAAGATGCATATTTACATAGGTATAACTTTCTATAGGACACTGGCCTTTTTTTCTAGCTTTTACTTAGAGTCATTAAGGCTCATTATTTTTTACTTCATCATGTTTGGGTTAGCACCCTTCCTTGCTTATTATGTCTTTTCACTATATTGAGCCTTTTTCTTTGTGTCCAAGATGATGTGGTGGAGGATTTGGCTTGATTTTTATACTATGCATGATAATTTCTACTGATGTAAGCCTTCTAATTCACTTGCTTTGATTATAAAGTTTAGCATTGATAGCTTTTATGGGCTTATAATTTCCTACAAAAAGAAAAAAATTTGTCAAAACTATATATTATATATATATATATATATATATTTATTTATTTATTTATTTATTTATAATATACATGACCCAAAAGTTAGGTCTCATTTCAAGTTGCTACTATCCAATGCTAGTTTATCTATATTCCTTTGAGGGATTAGAATTCCAAATCTTTGTTACCTCATATCTAATTGGCTCTGATTATTCATCTATCCCATAGAGGTTTAGTCAACTTTCTTCATCTACCAATATTTGTTCATTGCTCCACTCATATGGTGGCAATGTCTCTATATGATGAGGATGTAGCTGCTCACTTGGATTGATTTGGGTCTTGTATATTGTCCTTAACACCATTAAGGACCAATCCAAATGTATATATCCACCTAATTTTGTAATTATTTCTCTAGATAGTCATATGTTAAAATAAGAAGGAAGGTCTATTACTGATATATCTTATAAGACCAATTTATCTAGACAAGCATAAGAGGCAAGCAACAATTTTTTTGTAACCCCTAATACTTGAACTGAGTTGCCATCCAATTGCAGTACTCTTTTATTTGTTTCTTTATAACTCATTTCCAATGCATTCACTATTTATTTTGGCATAATAGATGTGTTGACCTTCAAATATATAATATAGTTATGGATCAACTCATCCTTATAGACCAAAGTCAAGTAAAACAAGGAAGGATTGGGTCTATTATATCCTGGGGATAAGATTTGTAACACAATCATAGATGGTGGCTACCTTCTTCTTTCTTCCTCTTCCTGTAGGGCTTTCTTTAAATGTTCTTTATACCTTGGGATAGTTATTTTTTTGGTTTGTTCTGGCCTTTTTGTTTTGGTTGCTTATTCTTGTGCCAACATCTGTTTGTATCATGACCCTTTTTGTCACAGATTTTGCAATATATTTTAGCTTGTTGAGGTTTTTTCCATTTTGAATATTTTTAAGAGTTCCCTCCTTTCTAAAAATTACCCATATTCTTAGGACCCTTCTTGTTGGAATAGAGGGTTGTGTTAGAAGAATCATCTCTCTGAAGTTGACTTGCCTCCTCCTCTTGAAGCATATTGACCAACTCAATAAAGGTAAATTTTCATTGTGACACCTGAAGGGAAGTGATCAACACCCTATACGAATCAGGTAAATCTCTCAATGCAATTGAGATAAGGAGCTTGTCATCAATAGGTTCTCCCAAAAAATTCAACTTTGCTCTCAATTCAGACATTGCAAAGAAAGAGTTCAACCGTCTCTTCCTGCTTCATCCTTGGACTATGTAATTGAGATTGAAGAAATAGAATTGTGTAATCATTATTTCCCTCATATATAGTTTTAAATGCATCCCATACCTCTTTACGATGTTTACAGTCAGCAATATGGGGTTGAACTTCATCAGACATAGCAAGCAAGATGAGCACTTTTGCTTTGTTGTCTTTCTTGTCAAAATCATTCTGATCAGCAGTTGGAGCTATAACTCTGACAATATATGAAGGTCTTGTTGTTGTGTCAGATATAACATCCCATAAGTCATTCATTTCAAGGATTGCCTTCATCTTATTTTTCCATGGTGTATAGTTAGGACCTTTCAACAACTGATGAGCATCAGTCATTAATTTTGCAGACATTGTGAAGGTTCCTTATATCACAAAATGGTCCCCCTTTCGATATACCTTAATGCCAGGTCATTATACCATACAAAATACCTATCTTTATGTGAGGGAAACTATAGGTATTTTGAAAAATCAGAGAAATTACCTGCCCTTACGTGAGGGAGACTGTAAGTAATTTCAATGATTATATGATACGTGGTACTTAGGCAATACTAAAAGGGAATCATCTTTTTGATGATACCTACCATAGAAAGTCATCAATCCTCATGCATGGGGTGTAACTTCCCCTAAAAACTTCAAAAATTAGAACATTCATTAGGGTTTACGTCTAAACACAAGAACGATTGAGATAGTGGATGGAGTAAAAAAATAGCAAAATGGCAAACTTATGTCTCATTGGTGATTAATAGAGAACAAGCTCAGATATCATTGTGGTAGCTATATTAGGTGACAAATACAGTAGTGCAATTATGACAACATTACCTGTAAGTGTTGGCCAGAGGTATCACAAATATCGAATGTTGTAGTGCAATAAATTGCACGGATGGGCTTTATTTATTCCAGGGACTTAGGAAGTGAATTTGATTTTTAAATTTTAATGAAGTAGTAAAAAAAATGGAAAATGCAACATACAACATAAAATTGCCCACAGAAATAAACCTCTAGGTGTTGGGCACTGCCGAAAATGCACCTTTACAATAATGTCAATTTTGCTTTTTCAAATGCTGAAAAAATTACTCACTTTTCCTCCTTTGATTTTTGAAAAAAAATAGCCCCCCTTAAGTTTGTGGAAAAAAATGGTTCCCCACAAAAAATTTCCACTAAAGAATCTTTTAAAAATTTAATTTCTTATCTAAGATTAATAAAAATAAAAAATAAATTACCTTATCATAGTAAAATCATTTAAAAAAAATAACTTTTAACTATGATAAAAAAAAAGTAATTTAAAAATTTAATTTATTAACCTTAGTAGAAAAAAAAATAAAATAAAACTTTAATAAAAAAAAATTTACCTTGCATGGGGGGGGGTCGGCGGGTTTTGACCCCGTGACCTCGGGGATCCCAGAGCCCAATTGCTCAACTCACTACCACGTTAGCTAGCGGGCTGATCCATTTGGATCATGGGGAGCCTCCTAGTTAAGGAGGCTCCTTGAGCACTTTGTTTTTGATGTGACCTCCATGTCTCCACTTCAACGGCGGTCTACGTTGGTGGCAGCATCACTTGGGTGGTGGCTCAGGTGGCATCCGCTCAAGTGGCGTCTGTTCGCTTTGACTACAGCCTATCAACACTACAAAAAATAGGTGCTATCCCACAAAAAAAACCTTGCCACTACACATATTTGCACTCAAAAAAACCATTCTCAACCCTTCATTCGTTGTATAAGCTCGGATTTCTGCATAAAAAAAAATATGCAACTCTGATCTATGATGGGCACGGGAGGAGAAGCAGGTTATTTATGGAAAAATTAAGAGTTAAATTAAAAAACCAAACCGGCCAAGCTGCACGAAATCTCTGTGAGAAAAGATCTAACGCAGTCGTTAACACATGCATGCATTTGAGGAGTTAATGAAAAATAGCAACTGGTTTTTGGTTTTGACACTCGGGATGCGTTAGCAGGATATAACATAGGTTTTTTTTTTTTTTAAATGCATATGTCCCACATGTGTGTGGGAAAGGACATTAAACATGTTTAAGAGGACGAATACTCCATTCTTGGTGTATCTCCTCTCAAGGAGATGATGCCCGAGAGGACGCAGGCTCTCCTCCCACATGGGGGAGGTCTCCTTGGTGGCTGCCACCTGCGCACTTGTGCCTTGCATTGTCTTCGACCTCCTGCCTTCCATTGACCTTAAATCTGTTGATTGACCTCCATTGTCATTTGTCGATCCCAAAGTTTTGGGATTTTGCTCGGGTCATTCATTGGATCAGACCTTGTGGTCTACATCCTCATATCATTTGGGTCCTCATCCTCACGTCAGTCAACCTTGTCTAGGCCTCGTGTCAGTTGGGTCCTCATCCTCATCGCTCGAGATACCTTACCTCGGGATGCATGCATCAAATTTTATTGAGATGCCTTGCCTCGAGATACGTGCATCAAATTTGACACATGCTCTGATACCATGTAAAATTTTGGAACAATATGATTGATTAATTAAGTGTATAAATAATACATTGATGCCTTAGAATAGTCCGCTGAAAGCACAACTAACCAGGCGAGGAATAGATGTTGTTATAACAATATAACAACATACTAAATAATGAAATATAATGTAGAAAACTATAGTTACGCTAACATTGGTATAGTGGACTTCTTCAAGTACTCCAACTAAAATATTCCAAAGATATCACTTTTTGAGGAACAAAGCATGATTTCTTTGGGACTATATGGGTTTCCTTGGTTGGTTCTAATGGTAGTGATTGCTACCTTGAGACTGTTGGGGCATTTTTCTTGATAAACATCAAAGAGTTTGACATGAAGGTTGTTGGTGGTTCATAGATATCTTTGAACACTCTAATTTGACTATTTGGATCCCTTATACTATTAGGTTGAAGGATGGAAGGAGGCACAAAAGTCATTGACCATTATAGTTCTACATTCAAAGGTTGTCATTCTAACTAGGTTGACTTGTGCTAACCGCAAAGGGGTGAGGAGTTTCTTGTATCCTTTTCCTCCATTACCCACTTCTTGAACCTTGTTAGATAATATTATTGTACTTGAGGTCTTTTATCCATTAGAATTTCCATTTGGTTGGATATCACATGTATCTCTTCTTCATCCCATATTTCTAGGATTTGATCTTGAGAAACATGGCTAGGCTTTGTAGTGTTGCTCTGAGAATCATAGACTAACAATTGGCTTTTAGCTTTTGAATATAAATTGTATGGCATTTTCTCTTGTAATGAAGTGGCCAAAATCAATGATGTCTCTATTAAGTTGAATCATATGAAGGATACTTAAAGAGATAGGTAGTACCACATGGATATTTCCTCTATATAATTGTTCTATATGGGGGTCAATTATCTAGCATGATTGGGTACTACTGTTTGAAGTGGATTTGCCATCAAGACAATTTAGGATTGACTATTTCCTTGAGTATTCTAGAATAAGGGTTTGGGATTTCCCACAAATGGTTTCATTTATCCTTTGTTCCCTAATGGGAAGGATGGCATGTAGTTGTTCTGATAGGGATATCTTGGGTCACTTATTTCCCTTATCATATCTGCTATTTGGTTAGTTATAAATGCAAGAATCTTATGGGATGAGTCTTTCTTAATGTCCCTAGGGTTTAATAGAGTTAGGGTTTGTGAGACTTCAAAAATTAAGAATGAATGAGAGGATTCTTAAGAAGTCATTAGTTGAGTCGCAAAGACTAAGGGTTACACATTTGGTTATAGAGGCATAGGAAGCCTAGGGATCAGTCTTCTAAATTGGATTAGATCATATTCATCATGAATGACTAACTCATATGCCTCTAGTAGAGATTTCACTCCTCTGGATTTAATCATCATTAAAATTTTAGAATCTAGGGATTTTAGATAATATGTAAGTGGTATACCTAGTGGGAGGAACATTTTATTTGGTATTCTATGCAATATTTATGGAATCTAAGGTTAAAATCTTCTACTGCCTCCATTAAAGCTATTTTTATTATTGTCAATTGTTGTAGAAGAGACACCCCATCTACTTTTTTTCTAAATATTTCAATGAATACATCCTTGAGCTGGTCCCAACTAGTGATCAAACTAGGCTATAATATCATGTTCTATTCTTGGACCTTTTCTTTGAAATATGTCACCAATAGCCGTAGAGCCATATTCTACTCTGATATGCCTCATTTGGTGTTGGTGGTGCCAATGGACCTTTGTCATTCCATGAAAGGAATGTTTTGGGGGGTGGAAGTGGTGGTGGAGTAGTCATATTATGGCCTAGGTCTCTCCTCCTTTGTGAAATGGTTATATCTAGGGATGGAAACCTTTATCACATATGTTAGGTATAAAATCTTGATCATTAGATCTTATCTAGTCATATTTGGGATATTTATTTAGGATGGAGTTGCCAAGTGAATGCAGTTTATTACTTCTCCAAAAGTAAATATACTAAGGTCTTCACCCAAATCTTGGTCTGGTACCTTCAAAAGCAATTTTTTTTTGTATTCATTCTAAAGCATAGTCACTAGGTGGGAGAGGCACTTAACAAGTGAGGAATAGACTAAGACCCTCATCTAGTCTCAACCCTACATCTTATTGTGAGTATGGGACCAATGATGTATCATTGGGGTCCCACAGGGTATGCCATTAAATTATTGTCATCTCCAATTATCTTCACCTAGTACAATTGTGTCTCATGTTGAAGTGATACGGTGGGTTGCAGCTAAGATCATGGGTTTTGGCTCAATTACGAGCCTTTGAGTGTTTTTACAAGGTCATATCCTTGTTAATATGTAATCTTCAAGGTTCTTGCTACTCTACCAAGGGAAAAGGTATGCTAGAAAGTAAATGGAAAATCAAAAAATAAAAAAAAAGGGTTGATGCACCAGATCCACTAAGATATCTCTACAAAAATAGGCCCAAATGCTATGTGCTAGCAGTGAATATTTCCTCTCCTTGAAACAATGAAGAGCAATCAAGATCTACTAGTTATCCGTGAAAAAGTAGGTCATTAGGAGATCCAAGATGATAAGTGACTATGTCTAAACATATATGTAGGTCCCTCACACACACATACACTTAGCACACTTGATATTAATTTAGAAGCATAAGAACACACATACATACACTTCTATTATTTTGCAAGTAAAGGCCAAAAAATGGACACAGAATTCCATGTATTTATAAATGCAAGTATATTTTACATAGATTGTGCCAAAATCAAGGGTTCAAAACTACCCACAAGTTTCTCAAAGCTACTACTATCTTACAAAGAGAAACAAAAGGAAAGCCTATAAATACATGAAATGTAAACTTTTTGATGCTTTACTAAGCTAATACTACTACTATTTATATATTTACAAAAGGTAAATTTTCCCTTCAAAATTTGTAGAATGACTTGACTTTCTATCTATCCATTTCTTGGGAATTTTGAATATCTAATTGAGTAGCCCTTGGTTACCATTTCTATCAGTCTGTAGCTTCCATGGTTGAAGGTTTCTTGCCTTTGTATTTAATTATTTACCTACCCTTATTTTATTCATAGAGCTAATGTATTATTGGTAGATAGCCATATTTTCTTAGTAATAGTATATTGTCTTTCTTTTCCCTAGGGAATCATGTGCTCAACCTACCTCTTACTTGGTATTTTCACCCTTGTCTATCTTTGAAGTTATTTGCTAATTCAGGATTTTTTTTGGCTTCCTTTGCTCACATGGTCAAGACCTTCTTAGTTGAGAAATTTTTCTTGACTCCTATCTTCAAGACTTTAAAAGTTTTGATGAGTTACTTTATTGAGCCTTTTCATTGGACCTTCTTTATTTTTTGGTTCAAAAACTCTCAATTGCTTTCACAACTTTCTTATTTCTTTATTTGTTCATCCCAACATTTTTTTAGGATGTTTCCATGTCTACTTACTATATTGGCAATTTAAGTAATTATTTCATTACTATAGAGAAATTTTCACCTTAGCAGCCTTTCTTTTGAATGTGAGGAAGTATATATTCTTAAAATTCCACTCTTATAGAGTAATTACAAGGATCCATATTCTTCTCCCACTTGTTTTATTCCCTTCACCATATCCCACCATCAAGGATATTCTTACATGTCTAGTGGTGAGATGATGCATGAGTTGCCAAAGGTTTCTTACCCAAACTGATGTAGATGATGATGACCTTTGTTGATTCTTCCATGGCTATTATTTGGTTTGGTTTCATCCTATAATAAAGTCTTTTTATATATTACCAAAATGGCTCATCAACTTTTTTATCACCAAAAAGGTTGTAGAATAATAATTGTGGGCTATATTCTTTATCAGAAATTCAACTTGCCCACATAGAAGGAGAGTTTTCACTTCTGTCTCTACCTTTTAGAGATATCTATTTGGTGAACTTTGACATGCCATATTTTTAAGTTGGTATGGATTGCACTCCCTTGATTTTTTATTTTGGATCTTCATCTTATCTTGGGGTGCAATCTATCTAGGTTGTAGTGATTTATCACTACACCACCAAATTAGGATGAAAAAGGTAAATGTTCATGAAATAATATTTAACTCACCTCTTGGTTTTTTTTAATGGCTAGCAGGGTTATGCATAGTGGTGAATATTCACAAATTGAGTGAATATTAGGATTTTTAAAATTGAAAATTGGTGAATATGAGGACCCTCGACGTCGGCCCATTTGCCTAAAATTTTCGGGATCAATTTTTTCTTAGGGTGAATTCGCCATAATATATATCTAAACATAGACATATTTGTACTCATTGGAAAACTCTTTTCAAGCCTGATATAATGGATATTATTTTATGAATTTATAAGATGATTTAATAGGTCAAAATTGGATCCAAATATGACCTTACATTTTAGGGCTTCAAATACCCCAAATTTTGGTGTGAAGATGCTCGATTTGATTTGCTTAGGATTATCCATGATTCACCTTGATTTTGATTAGGATTCACCATTTTTTACAAGTACATTTTGAGTCCAACCCCTTATGCATAACCCTAATGGCTAGCAATGCCTATTGGTATTAAAATTCTCCTTACCAGTTCTAAATGAGGATGTATTAGATATTTCACTCCTATTATGATTTCAATGCAAATTATATTGATGATTTTTTGGTTTACTCTAATTCATTACAGGAACACTTAGAACATTTGAAAATATTTCAAAAGATAATTATAGACCATGGTATTGCATTATCAACATATAGCAAAAAAAAAAAATTGTAACTAAGGTTGATTTTTTGAGGGTTAATCTAACAAATGGTCAAATTAAAATGCAATCCCATGTTTTGGAAAAAAATTATAAATTTCTAGATAAGTTATAGTTGGTATTATAATTCAAGAGAGTCTTGGGTTATATTAATCATGTACATCAGTTCATTCCCAAGGTTGCTAAAAAACAAAGCCTATCAGAATGGTTATGGTTACTAAACCATTTCAATGGATAAATCAAGCCATAAAAATAGTTTTAAAACTAAAATAATATTGTTCCCAATTACCACCCTTGGAGCCATATTTTTTTGGTCCATACATTTTATAGATGGATACATTGGTAGAACACTGGGTTCTAGTGTTAATGATGAAAAGAAATGATCTAGAAAAATATCAATGTATAAAAGCAACTTCTTTGAAAAACATGAATTGAATTATTGGGTAATTGAAAAATAAATTTTAGCTATCATTAAAGGAATTGAAAATTTTAGAACTTTATTATTGCTTGAAGAATTTTCTTGATTCACACTAATAGGAATAAATTTATGTGGTTTATGGAAAAGTGGATTTTAGCCCAACTTTGTAGAGGGAGATATGCATGGTGGTAGACAATTCTTTCTCAGTATCAATTTAATGTTGAATATATTCTAGGGAAGAAAAAAAATCTTCTAGATACCCTTACCTTATAAATGGCACATAACAATATGTTCTCCCAATAAAATCATTGGTCCACATACCATTTAATTTCTACTAATGATTGTTTTAGTTTTTTTAGGTAGATGAGTTTCTTCCTTGCTCAATTAGAAAATACACCACAATATTATCCTATAATAGACTAAATGTCTAATTTATATAAGAATAATTAATTTAATGGTTACAAATGCAAGGTGGACCATTGAGGTGGCACACATGGTTCAAATGTTTTTGGATGTAAACAAATTGGACAATGTGATATTGACATGTAAGCCTATTTATGGCAATACCATTTTATTTGAATTTTTTTAGAGAAAAATGGCAAAATAAAGAATGGAAAAAATACCTAAAATAAAATCTCATACAGTTTAATTTTACAAAATCAAATCACATACAACTATATGTAGATGAAGAAATCTAACAAGGACCTGGTCCACATTCCCATGCAATAAGTCCTTAAGCACATGCACCTCAAACAAGGCATAATTCAAAAGGACAACTATTCTAGGGATAATCATCACAACACATTGACATACCAGATATTTAGAATCTCAATGACAATGATGAAGCATTTCAAGTCATATTAAAGCAAGTTAAATCCTGTCAAAAATGTCAAAATTCAACAAGAGGGCTATGTTGCAATCATTTGTTGTTTTTGGAAGGATCTAGAAAATGACGTTTACCATGGATTGATGATTTATTTATACAAATAATAATTATACATACAATACTTAGTTGACATCATCACAATGTCATGGGACCTAAATGTGATAGGTTCTTTATGTTTTTTAAAGCACCTTTAGTCTTTTATTTTAGCTTTAGTATTTTCTACCAATCTTTATTCACATGCTAATTAGCTAAGGCATATATCTTTATGAGATACTAGCTAGATAGTGGGTTTTTGTTAATATACTACTTCATTTTCATGGGATTATCCACTCATTTTCTAGGGTCTATACAAATTCATTATGAAGATAGAATAAAGCATTGAATTTGCCATCAAGCCTCTTGATAAAAATTGAGATATTTATATTTTCTTTTATATTATTAATAGAAGCCTATATGAAAGGTACTGCCTGAGTGTAGTGTTTTATTAATAATTTTAGCTCGTCTGTGAGTATTCAAGGAAACAACCTCCTACAAATCTACTTCATGCTCATCCTCAAAGAAATATGGAGACTATAAATAAGAGGGCAACAAGTATTATAAACACAAAATATGTTAGAGAATGTGACAATGCCCTCCAAAATAGGAGGATTATGAAAATAATGTGATGATAAGATGAATGCAAGTCCAAATAAACCTGTAAAAGGAGTATTAGATATGCAAAATATACTGCCAAAACACTAGTATAAGGCTGCAAAAAAATATTAGAGGCTACAAAAGATAAGGGTCAGAACCCTGCAAGAGAAGCTAGAGCATTGAATATGAAATACACCACATAAAAGTAACAAGTGAGTAAGGCTACAACCTGGAGTATAGAATTCAATGAAGCTAAGGTGGGAGGAGAGAATAAAGAATCTAGGGGAGCTCTCTTTCTTGCCTCCAATGGTGACCTCCTTGCTCCAAAATACTCCTCATCTTACTTAAATTTATCCCAATGTGGTAGGGTACCTAGGAATAGATATTTGGGGATATATTATTATATTGTATAAGGGTTGGCATGGGCCACACATAACCCAAGGTTGATTGTATTATAATATTATATTATATTTTAATATAATATAATATTAGTAGTAGGCTCTCCAAAGTAGAATAAGAATATGGATATATAAAGAAGAGATATTTGTCATTGTAAGGATATTCATATCATTGAAGAAGAATCTTATGTAATCGTCATGCCCACGAAGTGGCCTCTCATCTTGGGAGATCTTGTGGAGTTATTCCTTCCTTAAGGATTATTATTGGTGTTGCCCTACCTTAAGGGTATTATCTATCTCTCTCTCATTTGTGGATTGTTATTGTGGATAATGTATTGTGGATGAATGATTTGATATTTCTGCATATTGGTGAATGGTTCATGTTTAATAATAAAAGTTATGCAACAAGTGGTATCAGAGCAACGATTTTGGCAAAGTGGGGATTTTTGTGTGAAACCCTAGAATTAGGGAAATTTTTTTTTGGGAAAAACATCTCATATTTCAGGAGCCATATCTCTGTGCAAGTTTATCCGATTCAAGCGATTCTTGGATCAGATTGTGCAAAATTTGAAGAGCTTTAAAATGAGTGGTCATATGAAGGAATCCGAGTAGTATTGAGGGAGATACGACCTTTTGAAGTTAGTCATCCGAAACAAGGATAGTGACGAATTTCGCAGATTTTTTTGGAAAAAATGTCTCATCTTTCAAAAGCCATATCTTTGCGACAGTTAATCCGATTGAGGCGATTCTTGGATCAGATTGTGCAAAATTTGAAGAGCTTTAAAATGAGTGGTCATATGAAGGAATCCGAGTAGTATTGAGAGAGATACGACCTTCTGAAGTCAGTCATATGGAATAAGGGTAGAAACGAATTTTCAAGTCACGAATTTTTCAAAAGACGAACTTTGTTTATTTCGGGTAAGCAAAGCAGTTGCACTTTATTTTGTTTGGAAGAAAAATGGCAGATCTAGTTGTCTATGTGGAATTTTAGCTTCAAATCGGTGGAAAGATATTTATTTCCATAAAACCCTAGTTTGCATTAGGGCATGATATATATTTTCATGAAACCCTAGATTTGCATTATCTGGAGGTGAACTTATGGAGCTAGAAATATTTTTTGGAGAAGATGATATTGATGTTAGGGAATGGTGGAAAACGTTTAGGTCTCCATATCATAATATTTCTTTTGAGAAATCCTTCCTTGATATATGTTTTAAAGGGAAAGCTTTGTCTTGGTGGATAAAATTTTGTAAAGAAAGGAATAATGAATATACTTGGGATGAAATAGAGCATGAATTCTTGAGTATATGGGATCCATATTATATAGATTACCTAATGGATATCATCGAAGACGATGAAAAGAAACTACAGGAAACTCAAAATGAGCGGAATGCAATAAAAGGAGAATGTGAAGTTTTAAAGAAACAGAATGAAGACTATGAAAAAGAAATAAAATTACTCAAGAAGAAAGAGGAAAAGGTCAGGGAAGATAAAAAAGATGTCGGTATGCGAGACGGAGGAAACCATACCTTTGGTAGAAGATAAATTAGAAAATGGACAAAGGAATTTGTTTGAATCTAAAAAGTCTATTATGCAAGTTCATGGAAGCATTCAAAAGGAACAGGTTATTATTTCCATTGACCCTGGTAGTAGATATAATTTTATTAATATTGCTTTGGCTAAGAAGTTGCAAGTTCAAGCAACAAAAATCAAGGACATACGAGCTAGAGGGTGAGAATGTTCAGATTTTTGAAGATTTAAAGATCACCATGGATAAATATGTTTTACATTCAGATTTCTATGCTATTGAGATGGATGATAAGGATATTGTTCTTGGTTATCCTTGGTTAGATTCTTTGGGTCTTGTTAACATTAATGTGCAAAAGAAGTTTATGAAGTTATGGTACAGGAAAAAGAAGATAACATTACAGGATATTTCTCAGCTTAAGGAGCAAGGATCCAAGGAAAATCAAGAAGCGGTTGTAGAGAAACAAATTGAAGAACCTGAAACAAAATCCAAGAAGGCCGTAGCAGCAAAAGAGTCCATGGAAGAAGTAGCAGAAACTGATTCAGTGGAAATAACGATAATGAGAGTCCAAGGAAGCTTTGATAGAAGAGCACAAGGACACACCAAACAAAGAGAACATGAAAGAACAATGTGTAGAGGAATTTAAAATAATGGAGCCAAATGTTGAGAAGTCAAAGAAGGTAGAACATCAAGTAAAGGTTGCACCATATCGCCATCCACACCACCATGAGCGAAAACAATATTGGAGGCATGGTTCAAGGCAACAATATTATGGTTCTACATGTAATCAGAAGGGCACCAACTATGGCAGTGTTTGGCAAAGAAAGCATAGTGATCATGGTTTTCAGCATGGTTCATCAGCATCAAGGAACAAGTGGACCCATCATTCAAGTTATCAAAATACAACAACAGAAGCATGGAGCCAACGAAGCAGATTTGGATACTCAAGTAACAAAATGGCATACCAGCATCATCGGGTTTCACTTGGATGGATGGATGATCGAGATTGGTACCAATTGCTAACATTGCTTAGCAAATCATACTATCAGGTTTCTTCATATGTTTCGAGGACGAAACATTTGTAAGGAGGGTGGCATGGTAGGGTACCTAGGAATAGATATTTGGGGATATATTATTATATTGTATAAGGGTTGGCATGGGCCACACATAACCCAAGGTTGATTGTATTATAATATTATATTATATTTTAATATAATATAATATTAGTAGTAGGCTCTCCAAAGTAGAATAAGAATATGGATATATAAAGAAGAGATATTTGTCATTGTAAGGATATTCATATCATTGAAGAAGAATCTTATGTAATCGTCGTGCCCATGAAGTGGCCTCTCATCTTGGGAGATCTTGTGGAGTTATTCCTTCCTTAAGGATTATTATTGGTGTTGCCCTACCTTAAGGGTATTATCTATCTCTCTCTCATTTGTGGATTGTTATTGTGGATAATGTATTGTGGATGAATGATTTGATATTTCTGCATATTGGTGAATGGTTCATGTTTAATAATAAAGGTTATGCAACACAATGCTTATACAATGCTAAAAATTCTCGAAGAGAACTTAGAAATAGAGAATTCTTTTTGAAAGATAGAATGCTAGAAAATGTGGTAGAGCTTTGCTACAGTAAAATTTCTTGCCAAATGCCTACCCAAGTGGGTCCTTAATAGGATTTGGAGGAGGATTAATACCAATTTGAAATTAATGCATCTGGTGTGTTTCTAGGGTGTGTGGGATCAATGGTAGAGGATAGAGGATGGCAATATGTGCCCCTATGGCCCATGCCAAATATTTTGAGTTGTTTGGCCAAATTTGCCACTATCGACCAAATTCACCACTGGAAAATTTGGTAACCCAAGGTGGAAAATTTGGTAAGGAGGTAAATATAACTTTTAAAAATTTTAAATGGATGTTTTCCAAGTTCACCACTAGGCTTGCCAAATTTGCCACTGGCAAATTTGGTAGGACTGGTGAATTTGGTTCTAGATAGCAGTTGTTGTTTTACAATTTTAGGCATCGATATGTATCCAAATATAGGCATATTTATACTTGTCATAAATATATTTATAATATTTATCTAATGGTGGTGGTTTTATGAAATTTTGAGATAATATGATATGTAAAAATGTATCTCAAATATGACCTTACCTTATAAGGTTATAAAAATCCTAAATTTGGGTATGAAGATGATTGATGTGATTTTCTTGTTCAAAAGGTTTGTGAAGGTAAGGCAATTGATGAATTTTACTAGGATAAAAAATTGGTTAAAATATGCCTAATTTGACAAGGTTAGGATGCCTATATGAGGTGTTGTTTGATACCTTGATTGAGGATGATGTTGTCAAAATCAGATTTTAGAGGGGCAATTACACAACATTGGTAGTAAGGCTAGGATATCCAACTCGTATTCATGTTTACTTTGTGTAAAAATATTTGTTGGACAATCCTACAGCTAGCTACTAGCAACTTTAGTTTTACAATCAATCATAAGATGGTTATGCTACAAAAAGGACAAAAGGCTTATTGTTGCAACTATTTTATCTTAATTTTTGTGGTACCTTGCATAATACTGGGTTTGGGATTTTATTAAGGGATCCATATTCACAAGTCTATAAGTTCGATTGTATAAAGGATGGTATTCAAAGGACTTTTTATTTATTTTCTTTGGTTGTTTAGTTTTCTATTTGTTGTTCAGTGGGAAGAATTAGAAGTGGGCTTGGGTAGAGGTCTTTTACTAAGGAAATTAAGTTTTTAATATGTATTCTATGTCCTCAGGCCCCAACATATGGGAAGAATTAGAAGTGGGCTTGGGTAGAGGTCTGCTACTAAGGAAATGAGGTTTTTAATATGTATTCTACGTCCTAAGGCTCCAAAAGAGGTCCAATTTATGTATTTAATCCCACTTAATAATTACACTTATTTTATTTTGTAGAGGAAAAAATCATATTTCTAAACTAACCGAATCCTCAAGCTTTAATATTAATATTAATGTCCTTACAATAAATCTTCATCGATCTATTTCATATAGCATATTGTTTCTAGACAAAGATCGATTTAAATACAAGATCCACAAACTAAAGTTATTGTGAATTAGATCTATTTCATATAGCATATTTTTTCTATCCAAATATCGATTCAAATACAAGATTCACAAACCAAAGTTGTTGTGAATTAGATCTATTTCATATAGCATATGGTTTCTAGCCAAAGATCGATTCAAATACAAGATCCACAAACCAAATCTACTGCAAACATTTGCAGACTAGAAAGATAATTGAAAGCATTTGTCTTTGCCAAAAATCTACAAAGAAAAAATATATATAAAATATACTAAGTATCTGCCAATTGCAGTTTAACTTGCTTACAAACTTCATGCTCTACCGTATGATAGAAAGATGTATTATAAATATTATGCCAGTATGTCAGCCAGATTCTTGCTTGAATTTTTAGCTTTAACGTTCTCCTTTCCATGATTTCTCTTTGTCTGGTCTAGGTGAAGGGTTGGCCATAATTATCATCCGCAAATATGACTCTACCATCATCATGGAAAGGGTTGAAAATTTTCATATGCCTGCTCTTGTACCATGGGTTCAAATTGAACTTGAAGATGTGGTTTGTTATTATCTGAGGCTTTGAAGATACGACATCTTTACCAGAGTGAGGATCATACAAAATCCATTTAAATGATCCATTTGGTGTATGTAGAAATTTCCAATAATTCAAATTCTGGGTGGATGATGTTGCAAGAGATGCCCTCATACCCATATGGTGCAGTTTTTGGGCTGAAAACTCCAAAAACTGTACAAAAATTTGCACAGATGGATTGTCTTTGGAGAGATCTAAGGAGAAGATCATCTCATTGTTTTGACATTGAGGAACAACACATATAACTATCTGATATGGAAAGTATAGCTCATTTAAGTAATGTTTTTTCATATGCTTTGGAACTTGAAGTATTTTGAATGAAAAAACATCACATATAAGATTCTCGACATTCATCTTCAGTTGTATAGAGTCGTTTGTAATATCCATGTGATGCTTCAGTAGAATTATGCAATTTAATTATTGAGATAACATTGTGTAGCGCAGTATCTTCTTGATTTTCATTCTCTATTTGTTATATAAATATCTTTCTATGGGACACAATGCAAGGTATGGATGCCAATATTCCATAATTTAGGAATATTGACAACATAGGAATGACAAATGGTAAAGCATGGAAGATAAAACTATAAAAAGTTGAGATAAAGGGTTTGAAACTAAGGGTTTATTGCTAAAAGAACTTTGGTTGATGTTAATGGTTTTTAGTCAGACTGAGATAGCATAACCACTGTAGGTGGCCTCAAGAGACAACAAATTTAAAGCAAAAGAGAGTCAAATACGAGAGGGATAGGATTTTGTGTGACCGCAAAATCCACATCACTTTGAAGTAACTCTTTTAGAGAAGGTAGGTCGTGTTCTATAATAAAGTGAATCAACTCTTCTAGTGAAGGTAGGTCATTATGTTCTGTGTTAAAGTCCTTCTCAAAATTGGAAAGCATAATATAAATAAAAACATGGAAATACTTGAAGAGTGAATAAGATATCACCTGGGGTCATTCCTCTATGAAATGTTCAACCCTTGCATGGTATTGAGGGTCACGTCCATACATCAATAAATTTAGGCAGATGGCCATGCAGGAGATATTTTCTCATATTACAAGAAATTGTATGAGATATCCGTGCTTAGAAACATCCCATTCAAAACGGATTATTTTAGGATTAATGAAATTAAATTACTGGGCAAAAAGATATGTGAAGGAAAATGATCGTTCACCTCGCTCACCAATATCCCATTCAGAAAAGTATGGAAGTGAAGAAATCGAATTGTAAGCACTGCCACAAAACTGAAGATAAAATAGTTGCAGCAATAAGCCCAAACCCAGTATTATGCAAGGTACCACAAATCTAAAGATAAAATAGTTGCAACAATAATCCTTTTGTTTTTGTGTATCATAACCATCTTATGATTGATTGTAAAGTCAAAGCTGCTAGTAGCTAGTTGTAGGATTGTCCAACAGGTATTTTTACACAAAGTAAACTTGAATAGGAGTTGGATATCCTAGAATTACTACTAATGTTGTGTAATTTTCCCTCTAAAATCTGATTGTAGTAGCACATTGGGAGCCCAGTGAGGAAGGACAGAGCATTCAAAACTCTCAGTCGTTAAAAAGTGGTCTTTTTATATTGGCTTCCTCATCATAAGACATCAAAAATTGCATAACTGGACAGTCATTATATTTGCTTCATCATCATCACAAAATAAAAAAATTTCAAGAGCCAATAAATGTCTTTGTCAAGAAATTCATCTTCCAGGAGTATAAAGACTTTGATTTGTTTAAATGGTGCTACTGATATTGTCATTGGTGATTGGAAATTCTAGCCTCTATAAGATTCAAGTTTTTGAGGGTCTTCACTCATCCTATTAAATCCCTCTGTCTCTCTGAAATCCTCCACAAAACCTGTAGCAACAATGGGAATACGGGCATCTTTTTCTATATTCCAAGCAACTAGAAGAGTTTTCAAAAGGTCTAAATTTTTAAATAAACAAACAAAAGTATAAAGTAGCTGACTAGAAAACTGTAATATTCATTTCAAAATCAGAAACCCATTTACACAATATAAGAATCCTAGAGAGACCTAATATTTCAAAGATACATAGAGGCATCTTTGAGTTTCAAGAACAATAAAGCATGGCCTCTCTCGAAGACCATAAAATTCTATCAAGAAAGGCTTTACATCTCCAACTCCCAAGCCAAGCCATCTGAAATCCAGCCACCACCAAAGACCACCATGGAAATAATCTTCAGGTCAATCCAACCAAATCACCACAATCACATCAAAAACGGGATGACACATCCTCATAAGCACAGGAGGATTTGTGGAGCTCTTGGAAATGCAACAAGAGATCCCAAAAAGATCTAACCAACTAGATATTAGCAAGACAGGAGCAGGGGGAAGTAAGGAATTTAAAATGGGATCCTCCCTCCCAGAGTGAGAGACCTAGAATATAATCAAAACTTGCTCTTATATATTACTGGTTAAATGAAATATGTGAAGACTAAGAATATATATATTTTTACTTCAAGTTAGAGCTCAAACTACTAATTTTTGTTATGCTCATAAAAACTTGATATTTTGATGGAGTCAAACATTCTCAATGGATATACATTGATAAAATGGTCAACCTACCAAGGGATATTAAAAATTGATTCAAATAATTTCGGTAAAATGGTAATTTTTGAAAAGGGGATATTATCTATTAGATAGGGATTTACCACCAGGGGTTTAAATTAGAAGGGGAGGTGGTAAGTTTTTAAAATAGGGGATTTTTTAAGAAGCCTGTGAACGCACTTGTTTTGAAGGCTTTCAACTAAGTGACCCCCTGTGTGTATTAGTAACAATAGATCTGTATCCCCGTGAGTGTGGTCTACTGACAAGGACGCCACTTGCATTATCGATGATGTGACCCAGGTTCAATACCCATGGTGGATCTATATAAGAAGTATTATTCAAATAAAAAAATAAACAACAGATATGTTTTATATACCTAGGTTTTGGACTCAGGTGCATCTTTCCACATGTCTCCCACAGAGACTGGTTTGAAAAATATCAGCCATATTGTGGTGGAATGGTCTATTTTGGTGATGATCACCCTTTAGAAATTGTGGAAAGAGGGGATATAAGGATCAGGTTGGATGATGGTAGAGAAAGGATGTTATGTGATGTATGACATGTGCCCGATTTACAGAAGAATTTTCTCTTAATCAAAATGATGGATAAGCTAGGGTACTTTGTCACTTTCGGTAAAAACTATTGCAAAATCACCAGAGGAGCTCTTATAGTATCTAAGGGAGAATCTTATGGGAATTTATATCATTTATACGGTGATACGGTGGTAAACAATATAGCAACAACAACTTATTTTTAGGATGCAGTAATGTTATGGCATCAACGCCTAGGCTATATGAGTGAAAAAGGTCTAAAAATTCTGCATGATAGAGGTATGCTTTCTAGGATTAAGTCTTGTAATTTAGACTTATGTGAGCACAGTATTTTTGGTAAACAAAAGAGGGTTCATTTTACTGCAATCCTTGGTAAGAGTTCTAATGTTTTGCAACTTATACATTTGAATATATTTGGACCAGTCCCCACTCTGTCCTTAAATGAACCATCTATTTTTTGACTTTTATAGATGATTATTATAGGATATTGTGGGTTTGTTTTCTGAAGAAGAAGTCAGAAGATTTGTAGAAATTTAAAGAGCTCAAATCATGGGTAGAGAAGAGTTTGGGTAGGTTGATTTTATGTCTCAGGTTAGATAATGGGGTGAATATTGCTCCAAGGAATTTGATAATTTTTTTACACATGAAGGTATCAAGCACCAAAATACTACCATATACTCCAAAACAAAATGGTGTGGCTGAGCGAATGAATCGCACAATAATAGAACATGCAAGAAGCATGCTCAGTGCAGCTATGTTGGAGAGAAATTTTTGGGTAGAGGCTGTTAATACAGTTGTTTACCTTATCAATAGGTCACCTACAACTATGTTGGATGGATAGATTTCGGAGGAGGTTTGGTGTTGTAAGCTAGTTGATTACTCTCATTTACGTACCTTTGGCAGTGATGTGTTTGCCCATGTACCCAAAAAAAAAAGGTCCACACTTGACCCAAAGTCAAGGAAATGTATTTTTCTCGACTATGGAGATATAGTGAAGGGGTATTGACTGTGGGATCCTACTGCCCACAAGGTAGTTACTATTCGGGATGTTATTGTTGATGAAAATCCATGCAAAGGAAGGAGGCAAAACAAACTCCTAATGTTGTACTAGTTGAAGTAGAAAAGTTTTTTATCAGCATGCAAAACAACAAGTAGAGTAGCCACAACGATCACAAGACCAAGATCCATAATCAAAAAATCATTGGGTTAGGAGATCTACACGTATACAAAAGTTTCTGGAAAGTTATTCTCATGTTTATCAATCCTCTTTTGCTTTGTTAATTTATGATGGTGAACTTAGTTCATTTCAAGAAGCTAGAGAGTTTGAGAATGCAAAAAAGTGGAGGAAATCCATGGAGGAGGAAATCAAGGCACTTCGCAAGAATAAAATGTGGAAACTTGTGGATCTTCCACCTGCAAGAAATACTATTAGAAATAAGTGGGTGTACAAAGTGAATAAAAACAGCGATGGGTTGTTGGAACGCTATAAATTTCGCTTGGTAGCAAAAGGCTATTTACAAAAGTTAGGTATTGACTTTAACAAATTTTTCTCTCTTGTTGTGAAGATAACTACTATTAGAGTTCTACTTGCACTTGTAGTTGCACAGGATTTAGAACTAGAGTAGCTTGATGTAAAGACTACTTTCTTGCATGGTGATCTTGAGGAAGAGATTTATATGGACCAGCTTGAGGGCTATGAATAAAGAGGCAAAGAGCATTTGGTTTACAGACTGAATAAATCATTGTATGGGTTGAAACATGCGTCAAGGATGTGGTACAGGAAATTTGACACCTTCAGGAAGATCCAAGGTTTCAACAAGAGTGAAGTTGACCATTGTGGACACTATAAGAGGTTTAATGATGGTAGTTTTATTATTTTGCTATTGTATGTTGATGATAGACTGGTTGCAGGCCCCAACATGAAGAAAATCATTGAACTTAACGCTTAGTTGGCTAAGATATTTGAAATGAAGGATTTAGGAGCAGTAAACCAAATTTTAGGTATTAAGATACACAGGGACAGAAAAATAAGAAAGGTCTAGTTAAGTCAAAATTCATATGTGGAAAATATTTTACAGCGCTTCAATATGCAGAATGCAAAACCAGTTAGTACCCCACTTCTTTCACACTTAAAATTGTCTTCTAATCAGTGTCCTAGAATAGAAGTAGAGAAGACAATCATGTCTCATGTATCGTATTCATCAACAGTAGGAGACATCATGTATGCCATGGTGAGCACCAAATCGGATATTACCCAAGCAATGGGAGTAGTCATCGGGTACATGGCAAATCCTAGTAAGGAGCATTGGAATGTGATGAAGTGGATATTTAGATATTCAAGAGCCACTTTAGATATTTTTATTTACTATGGATTGGAAAGATTACAAGTTAAAGACTTTATGGATTCTGATTATGGTGGATATAGATATGGGAGAAAGTCCACTACAAGATATACCTTCACTCTTGCTGGTGGAGCGGTGAGTTGGGCTTCTAAGTTGCAATTTGTGGTGGCTTTATCAACCACTGAAGTAGAATATATTGCAACAACGCATGCTAGCAAAGAGGTAATTTGGATAGAGCGAATTTTGGGTGACTTCAAGGTAATGTAGGAGAAAATTACGTTGTATTTTACATTGTATTGTGATAGCCAAAGCGTTATTCAGCTAGTAAAGAACCCAACCTTCCATGATCGCACAAAACACATTGATGTCAAGTACCACTTTATAAGAAATATGGTGGAAGAAGGTAGGATCCTGTTGCAAAAAATCAACACTGAAGTGAATCCTACAGATATGCTTACAAATTCGGTCAAGGTAGAGAAGCTTGAGTGGTGCAAAAGTAACAAGGGCAACATTGGGAAGTTGAGATTGGATGAAAAACCTTGATAAAAGAATTCCTATATACTGACTTCAAGTGGAAGAATGTTAGGAGGTGAAGTCACTATGCAGGGTTTTAGCCAACAGAGACTGTTGCTAGACATCTAGGTAGCATTGCTAAACGTCTAGGCAACAGACATCTAGGTTGCTAGACGTATAGGCAGTAGTACTCGACATCTAGGGTTGCTAGATGTCTAGGAAGCATTACTAGACATCTAGGTAGCACTGCTAGACGTCTAGGAAGCAGTGCTAGATGTCTAGGCAATGGATGTCTAGGCTGCTAGATGTCTAGGTTGTAGTTCTAGACGTCTAGGCAGTAGTGCTAGACATCTAGGTAGCAGACGTCTGGAACAGACGTCTAAATATGAAAGACGAACAGTTCAGGGTCTTCCTTTTCTACTCTATAAAAGGGAATTGATCCCTTGCATATGATGAAATGTGAATGTAAATTTTTGTTGAAAATAATAAAAATGAGAAGTTTCCATTACCCCGTGGTTTTCCTGCACATTGCAGGTTTCCATGTAAATCTCTGTGTTACTTGTGTTGCTATTTTTTGTTCTTTGTCATTGTGTTTCTATTTTTAGGTATAAAAACTAAAGTTTTATCCTAAAAGTTTGCACCCCTTTTCTTTAAGTATATCACTTCTATTTGCTTTCTAACATCTATTTTGCAGGCCTATATGCATATGCCCTCCATATTTTAACCATAACTCTCTGTTTTGCAGGGTTTTATTGCATCTATTCTTCATATTTTACATCAATTTTACTTGTTGTCCTTTTATTTATAGTCATATTGTTTATATTGGCAGCATACTAACACCTCTATTCCTTTCCACGCTCATCTAATTTCATGCCTCTTTCATTTACAAGCATCAATATAATATAACATTTTTTCCACGCTCATCTCTCTTTTATGCATTACTTGTAGTTTTACATTGCAAGTCATATATCATTCTTTCTCCTTTTAAGATAGGGTGTTGAAGATACAAGGCTGTTATTGCCTTGTTATCTCACCTCCTTTGTCCAACTTTAAATATATTCCATTATAATATCCCTTCCTTTCTTATTTAATGGTGTAGATTTATGAGTCTTGGGCAGCCTTTTACATATTTTAGCATCTTCATTAGATTTCACTTCTCAATGCTAATTTGTTTTATTACAATTTATATTAGCCATATTACATCAGTTATTGCATATTTACACACACTTATACTAATTCGCATTCATATTTTAATTAGTATTGAAGTCATTTTACTCTTTCATTCACCGCTGCAAAATTCTATAATCTTGGACAGTACTTACATATTTTATCAATTTCATTAACCTTTCACTATTTTATTCTAATTTGCTCTTGTTAAAAGTTAGATTAGATATCCTACATCTTTCCATGTTTATATGGCTGCATTTATTTCTCATTTGCAGCCATATACATCTCTTTCTTTCATTTTAATAATTTCATTGCAGGTCTGTTTACCTTTTTTGCACACCAATCTCTGCTTGTACCTCTTTACTACTCCATTTTAATTTTTATTTGCAGCCATATCTATCTTGCACAAACTCATTTGCTGCATTTTATTTAAAAATTGCAGCCATATATATGTTTCAAATTCATTTGCTGTGTTTTATATAAAATTGCAGCCATATCCATTTTGCACAAACTCATTTGCTGCATTTTATTTAAAATTGCAGCCACATACACATTTCACAACCATATTGCTGTGTTTTCTTCAAGATTGCAGCCATATTCATCTTGCACAACTGTATTTGCTGCGTTTTCTTTAAAATTACAGCCATACATACCTTCCATGACCATATTGTTGTGTTTTATTTAAAATTGCAGCTATACATCTCTTGCATGCACTTCCTACTGCATTTTATGTAAAATTGCAGCCATATATACATTTCATGCTCACTCATTACTGTGTTTCATGTAAAATTACAGCTATACACACCTCTTGCACACAACTCATTGCTGCGTTTTATTTAAAATTGCAGCCACATACCTCTTTCATACATCACATTGTTATTTAATTGCTTTTAATCACTTTTTTGTAGGGTTGTTTGGCTTGTCATCTTATTAACTTTTATCATTTCCCTTGTCCATGCTTTTTAAGACCACTTAAGCTCACCTTGCTTGGGATTTAAAAGGTACTCACATCTATTTTATGTTCACTCTCTTTTATCATAGGCATAATAGCTTTTTGGCTAATTTTATCCTCTTATTGTTTATGCCTTTATAATCAACAATCTTTATTGTGCATTTAATTTCTTTAAATTTACAAGCATCTTGATTACATGCTCATTTATACTTTATTGCAAATTCTTCTAAATCATCTTGGTTTTTAGCATTGTCTTGTTCACAATCTAATCTCAACATTTAGAACAAATTCACTTTCAATTTCATCTCAAAACACTTCAATCTTCTATCACAAAATAAATTCATTTATCAAATTGTGGTAACTTTGTCATCTCTTTTTCCACTCCAAGGAAGGCACACATACTCAATATTGTTTTAACAGGGGGTCTGATCAGTTGGGAAGATAGCTTATCACCTCACTGCACTCAGACAGGCCCCACAAATAAGATAAACCTAATTTTTTGGTCAACTTTTGTAGGTTGTCAAATTCTCCATCAAAGTCTAGCGATAGTTCAACTTCTACTCAATCTCCAAAATAGGTAATTTGGCCCCTTGGAACTCCTTGCTCATTGTATTTTCATTATAATTTGTTTGCGTAAAATTTACATTTATTTTGGTCAATCAAGGAACCCTTAGAATATTTCAAATTCCTTTTTTTACTCACATTTATTTTGGACAAAATCAAAGAATCTTAGCATAAGATTTAAAATATTTCCTCTAAAAGCAATTAGGTAAGAAATTGGAATTCATTTAGTTAAATTTAGGCTAGCTTGTCTTCTTTCATCCTCTCTTGTTTGCCTTGAAATATCAAAATCTCTTTAGATAGCTCTTAAAAATCTAAAAAACATATAGTATAGCTCTTGTATTCATGCATTTGTGTGATAAAAGCCTTAGCATTGCATTTAGGTGATCATTGACGATTTAGGTTTAAATAACCATTAAGGCTCAAAAAAGAGTCCAGATAAATAGAGATCCAAAACCTTAGGTGTCTTCATTCACTTTACGGGTAAATATTATTACAACAAATATTTGAAAATGAATGATGATTGATGATTCCTTACAATGATAACATTCCTTCTTTACGTACCCATCATCTAATGCTACTTTGATGAGAGTGTAACCCTAACCCTAGTTTAATCATAAACTCTTATCCAACATATTATGATAAAGTTTTATTCCAATAGAATAAAAATTGGGTTAGGCCCATGCCAACTATCCATAAAACATGCACAACATAACATTGCATCCTAATATACCTATCTCTAGGTACCATACTAGAGCCATTGAAGAAATTGAATAAATTTATGCATCATCTTGTTCATGTGTTTTAAATGGGATTTATTTAATATCTCCTCAAAAGGGTTAATTGTCTTGGTTTAATCCATCTGTTTTTCATTTGAGATTATTTTAAATGTAAAGAAAGGGTAAAGTAGTTTTTAATATCCATAAGGCCATAGGCCATATGAAATAACCCTTATGGAGAATATTGTGTAACCAATATATGGTTATCCAACCATACTAAGGAATGTAATTAGATGGATCTCACATCTAATACTTGACCTTCTAATAGCTTGATTTTATGTTTTATGGGCATATACTCAAAAGAAAAACTGCTCTAATACCAATGATCCAAAACATAGAAATCTGGGTTATGAAAATCAAGATATATTACAATTCAAGAATATTTATAATAGATAAATATTAGATGATACTTATTATGTATAATTATTTTTTCTATTACCATGAAAATAGATAGGGCATGGGACCACAAGTTTTATATAATAAAATTTTACAATCTCTTAACCATTCTATTTTTAAAATGATTTCAAGGATGATATAAAAAGCATGAAAGATGGATATGAGGAAGAAAGCTACAATGGTAAGGGTCAACGCCACCTTTGACAAAGTGAGAACATATTGAAAGTACAAGCAAGAGATACTAAGTTATGATTTCTAACTAGTGCTTTTTAAATTTAATTATGACATGCTTTTGATTGATGTTTTGTTTCTTCTTCTAAATCTATCCTTAAATAAATTATATTTTAACAAAATGTAAATGATGAATATTATATAAATAGAAAAAAAAATATTTAATAGAGAGGTTCTTGAGTGTTTTCTTTAATAGTTATATGGGGATTCTATTGGAGGACCACTTCCTTAAAATAAAATGTATTACATTATTTATCAAACCAACTAAATTATATCTAAATACAAATAGAGAGCCAATGTCAAAATTCCACTTTTGAATAGAGAATACATGGGGTATTTTCCCTTTTGAATACAAAATTCCACCCATCCAAAATTCTTACTCACAGTACTTCTACATCGATGGTATAATATCCTAAGGTTGCTTAGTCTTGGAGTTGTTGGAGGCGAGATCATGTTGCTCATGCCAAAGATATGCTATAGAGATCTCCTACCATTAATGTTCTTAGATCCATAGCCACTCCTATGGAGATCTAATGATGGTGTCTTAAATGTTGTCCCTCATTTTAGAGAAAATATCATTCACTCGAGGAATTGTATATATTTACGTAGCTTATGGGGTATGGGGCAATGGTAGCAGCCTTTACTAGGGGGTATGGGGGGCCAGTGGCCCTTCATGAGGGGGTTTGAGAGTGAGAGACTCCAAAGAAAAATTTGACCTCCTAAACTTTTAGAGCACAATTGGATGTCATCTAACAAAAAAAAAGCATCCCTTAATTTAGTTGGAATTCCTCATGGTAGTCCTTCTTATTTGATTTATCCAATTGTTCTAATTGCCACCGTTGGCTAGAGGTGTTTGGTTGCTTGATATGGTCAGGCATCCCTTGGCCAAAATTTTGCTTCAATCCTAATGTACTATGGAGCCTTATGATTTTCATCAAAATTTTGATTGTGCCTTTCATGAAGGGAATATTGGTCATCGAAGCTTTTGTTTCTTCTTTTATTGAATCTCTAGTATGTCTAGTTCCATCTAAGCCTTCGTCTAGTTCTTGGGTGATTTGGTCTTCTATTAGGTTCAACCTTCAAAAAAAGGTTTGAATGGCCTTACTCCACCCAAGTGTAGTGATAAATCACTACAAGATGCAAGGCATCCAAGGAAACCCCTAGGGACAAAGGCTTCCTATAACTAGCCAAATGCAACAAAACATACAAATTCCCTTCTCCTTAAAACCAATAGATTCATCCATAAGACTTGTAGTACCCTTTATTATCAAATATGCAAGACCCTACAAATCCACGGGGGGTCACTTAGTTGAAAGCCTTCAAAACACATGCATTCACGGGCTTCTTAAAAAATTCCCTATTTTTAAAATTTACCACCTCCCCTTCTAATTTATTAAACCCCTAGTGGTAAACCCCTATCTAATAAATAATAACCCCTTTTCAAAACTTACCATTTTACCAAAAATATTTGAATCAATTTTTAATATCCCTTGGTAGGTTTACCATTTTATCAATGTATATCCATTGAGCATGTTTGACTCCATCAAACTATCAAGTCTTTATGAGCATAACAAAAATTAGTGGTTTGAGCTCTAACTTGAAGTAAAAATATGTATATTCTTAGTCTTCACACATTTCATTTAACCAGTAATATACAAGAGCAAGTTTTGATTATATTCTAGGTCTCTCACTCTAGGAGGGAGGACCCCGTTTCAAATTCCTTACTTCCCCCTGCTCTTGTCTTGCTGATCTCTAGCTGGGTAGATCTTCCTAGGATCTCCTGTTGCATTTCCAAGACCTCCACGGATCCTCTTGTGCTTATCAGGATGTGTCATCCCATTTTTGATGTGATTGTGGTGGTTTGGTTGGATTTACCTAAATATTCTTTCCATGGCGGCATTTGGTGGTGGCTGGCTTTCAGATGGATTGGCTTGGGAGTTGGAGATGCAAAGCCTTTCTCGATGGAATTTTTTGGTCTTCGAGAGGGCCCCATGCTTTATTGTTCTTGAAACTCAAGGATGCCTCTATGTATATTTGAAATTTTAGGTCTCTCTAGACTTCTTGTATTTGGAAATGAGACATTCAACAATGTTTTCATACAGTTGCAAATAAGAAAAATAGAAATTTTTTTATATACATTAAATATCAATATATTTATGCAATATCTCAAACTTGATGTCAAACTCAAAAAATATTTTTATGCACTGAATAACATTTTCCAACTCCAAGCTTACTAAATTTGAACTTGAATACTAATCTTCTCACTAAATGCCTCAATGCAATAGACCATAACTCACCTGAAACTTGAAAGAGTATACTAGTTTGTGATTGCATCATTGTACAACTATATTAAGATTCCCCCATGGATTCCATCAATCACAAAATTTTTGCATAAATTACATGATCGAAGCCACTGTCTACTAACTCTCTCAAAGTCCTTATTAAACTAGCAATTCTTAGACAAACCAAAAACTGAACAACTTAATCTAGATGTTGTTGGTTATTATTTGATGCTTATTACCAAAGTGAAAGTTCTCTACCAAGCCCATATTCTGTTGAAAAATTGCAAGCAAATGATAAACCATAAAGCAACCAATAAAATTATGGGACACATTTTGTTGTTTGGTTGATAAATGAACTATCTTAGGGAGATGAGCATTCACTCATTGACACAGACTATTTGAGGAATAGGCCTGATTCATAGATTTTCAAAAACTTCTTGATCTTGATTATGTTTACTTATCATAGGTGTCCATGCTTCCTCTAAGATAAAAGAACTTCCTCACCTATTGTTAGGAACAGAGACTTCCTAAATCAGGAAAGGCCTCAATTTATAGCAAAGGGCATGAGAAGCATCTTCTGTCAAGGAAAATGGGCCCACCTCAAAACCCACAATTGGGTGCATGTTAGGAACAACTTGACCAAACCACCACTCCAAAATTCATCCTAGGGATGTGAGGGTTCCACAAGGAGGGTCCTATAACATTGCTCTTTATTTTTACTTTTTTGCAAAAGCTTACTTGTCAGAGCAAAACTTGCCTTGGCCCTTTTGAATTTTATATATGCTCCTTTAAGTATTTTCAACTTTGACTTTGAAACAAATTTTTTCATTAACATTATAACCTTGGGAAAACAAACAAGATTGCCAGAAGTCTCAACCAACTTTTTACATTTTCTATATCATGCCTATAATTAAACACATCAATTTGTTGCTCAAGCTCAAGTTTAAAAAGTAAATTGACCATAGAATGACAACATGCAGGTCAAATCTATACTTTGATTCAACACAGAGACTAGGTAACACATATGAATCAACTTCAAAATTCAACCATTTGTTATTGATTTTGATTTTGTTTTTTAAGATAATCTCAATTTACATAAATAAAAAAAAAAAGCATTTTCTGGATTTATGGTGGGAAGATTTAGGTGCTTATACACCCAATCTCCAACACTTTGCCATCATAATTTTATGTCATCTATGCAACACTTTGGGCTATGAGAGAAATTGGAGTATGTTTGAGGACATTCACTCCAAAAAGCACAATAGACTCAAGCAACATAAGCTGAATGACCTCATGTTTGTTCGCTACAACCTTCACCTCCACCACAAACAAATAGCGAGGTCAGATTTTGAGGTAATCGATTTAGATGAGATTGATCCATTATTTGACTAGATCACAGAGCCATAGCAGCAAGAGGAGCCTCTCTTTTCAATGGATGATTTCAAAAAAAGGGAGTGAGAGGCAGTGGCAAAGGCACAAGAAGAGGCACAAGCACAAAATGAGAGGACCAGAGCTAGGACAAAGGGCAAAGGCATTGCTAGACACTAGATAGATGAGCTATAGTGGGCAATTGAGGCATTTTGAGCCATTTTGTACCTTTTTATATGATATTCATATAAAAATATTACTTGGATTTGAAATTTCTTTAATTGACGTGTGTTACCTATGAAGTTTAAGGTTTTCTAGCTTAGAGTATTAATTTTGAATGTGTATAATACTAATTAATTGTGACATGCATGATTTTTTTTTTAAATTGAAAATTTACATTTTCTTTGGTTGTTTTTAAACAAGTTTTTTTTGAGTTTGAGTCCGAGTTCGAGTCCTGGTAACAAATTTGCCTTACCAAGTCCACGTTTATCTACAATGGATTAAACTACATGTTCGTAGGTGGTTGATATGAATATATAGTTATAATAGGTGGAACTGATAGGTCCACAAGACCAGAATTTTAGTCTTCTGGACATTGAACAACAACATCTCACAACTTAGTCTTCATCACCTTCAACACTTGGCCATAACACCTTAGAGCCCATATTCTACATTGATTCCAGTTTGCAACTTGTCTCATATGTTGACTTTGTTTTGTAGATCATTCTAATGTTTTGTAGGAGGGAGGGACATTAGCCTTTTATAAAGTTATAATTTTTTGAGTATTTATTTATTTAATTTTTTAAAAATAAATTTAGGTTTTTCCTATTCTTTAGCTATGGATACAACTTCAAACTACTCTGATACCATATGCAACTATATCCAATATGTCCCTATACAAATATTATATAGATACCCCTAGATACGGTATTTGGGCTAATAACATAGAATACATACCCATATCCATTTCAGGCATAGGGGTACATGGATCCTGGAAGGAGGGCAAGCACATCCAACCTCTCCAGCAAAAAATACTTAAAGCCACAAATATATACAGATAACCTTCTACAATAATCACATTCAAAATTCCTATCTTCAGGTTCATATACAAAGCTTTGATTGAGTACTATTGGAATTGAGTCTCTAAAAGTTAAAATTGACTTTGTAACAACTCGCATGGTTAAACTTCTTAATAAATCTATTTCCTTGTGTACTCACATCCCAGCATTTTGCACTTATTTTGTAGTTGAGCTTGTAGTCTATGTAATAATAGCAAACCACATATTCCAACACTATTTTAATGGAATTAGCTAGTTTGTAGTTGCAAGCATATTTGAAATTACAGTTCCAAGCCATAATTTGTCAATTGTAGTTTTTAGGTAGAATGACAACTTGTTTCTAGCCAACTGTGATCCACCAGTCATAGTAATATGAGCACTATTGTGACAATTACCACAATTCAAAAATTCAAACTGTTTGTTGTTGCAAGTATAGTTGAAAAAATGCTTTCAACACAAATTTCCAATTATAGTTTTTGGGTAAAATAATAGTTTATGTTTGTCCACCTGTGGTCAACCAGTAATATGGGCACTTATTGCAACAATTAACCAAATCCAAAGCCTTATGGCATAATGACTTTGTTGCTTTAAATACAGTTGAAATTCTTATATCAAGGCAGAAAATGTCAATTCTAGTTTTAGAAAAAACAACCACCTATGACTAGTAAGTTGTGGTTTATCTGATGACAAGCGCTTGCTGCAAGTATTATCCATGTTCAAAATATTTAACTATTTTGTAGTTTCATGTATAACTGAGCATCCAGTTTCAACGCAGAACTTGGCAGTATTAAAATGGTAATTTATGTCATGTAGTGGTCTAGAAGAGAGGCACTTATTTCATGTACTACCCAGGTCCAAAATGTTAACTAGTTCCTAATTATTAGGATAATTGAAATTACAATCACGACAAAAATTGTCAATTCTACTTTTAGGAGACATAACAAACTTTATCGATCAGATTGTGGGGCATGATGTAGCAAGTCCATTTAGAAGCTATTGTTGGGGTGTGTGTGAATAATTTGGAAAGAAGGTACCTGGATTTTGATTAAAGTGATATTTTATGATTACAGGGTCATAAGTTCAATTCAATTACAACATTTGTCCAAGCTAAGAACTTGACTAGTTTGTTGTTGTAAGCATAGTTCAAATTCCAATTAGAGGGAACAAATTATCAATACTAGTTTGAAGGTGAAATCATATCATATGGAATCTATGGTCTAGCAGTAAGATGCACAGTGCACACTTATAACAACAACATCAACATACTTGAAATTCTAGTTGCAAGGCAAAAATTGTCAATTCTAATTAGGGATAAAATAACAAATAGGGTTCAAGCCAAGTCTAGCAGCTAAATGGCCAGTCATTGTAACAAATGCCCCAGGTTTAAAACATTATCTACTCTACAATTTTAGAGTTTTAAATATATTTGAGGGGTTTCAAGGCAAGTTTTGGGATAAAACAACTACTTTGTAGCTAAGCATAGTTGGCGAAACAACAACTTATGTTTGATATTATGATATATACAGTTTTCACTTATGATGAATTCTAGTTAACATAACTTCCAAAATTCAAAAGCTTATTTAAAAATTAAAAAAAAAAATTGATTTAGGAAAAAAAATTAAATTAAAAAAAAAACTAAGATCAATCTAAGGAAGCTCAATATATTAAATGGTATTAGTTTAACTGGTTAAATTTCTCAAGTTTATTCCTCAACTTGCAAGGAGAAGATACATGTATAATAGCCAAGTTGGTGTCATATCACTGTGGTAATGATGTAACATGAGTGAAGTTGTTCCAATCCTATATAATTAATTATAAAAAAACTGAATATGATTAATCTAACTGTAGATATAATATTTTTTTTATTTTGATAGAAGTGACCCAATAAAAACCACATATAAATTATTTAAAAAAAATTAAAAGCAAATAAGGACTTTGATCAAGAAGGAGAAACTGAAGTTCGTATTCACAGAAAGGACATATGCATAATTGTCAAAATGCGATATGGGTGAGACCAATTACAATCCCATATGACCCAAAAATAAAAATTAGAAAATTAGAGAGAATTTACCCTTTTCATAGCAATTACTCAAGTTGCAAACTTAACAAGCATGCTTATTGCAGCAATGACCTAGGTTTAGAACCCCAACATTAAAGTGGTTTCCATGACAATGCATAGCAATGGATGTAAACGAAAGGAATTGACAAGCAACAAACTACAAAAATAAGTAAATTGAACAACTTAACAACTTCAAATAAAATTCTCACAAACCTCAACATGAAGGCGATCATCGTAAGCTCTGGATATCCAGCCTCCCACTCGTACTGTCGCATCTTCTCCTGCCACCACCTGTATTACAACAGAACATGCTTTTTCCATTCCATAAAATTAATAGCAAATAATTTCTATATCTATACATTACTAACCACAATGAGATCCTTGAGATTGTTGGCCTCCAAGAGCTCTAGAACATATGACAGCACGGGCCGATTTGCCACTGGCAACAAGGCCTTGGGAACATCCTGCAAATAGACATATACTTCTATCAAATTTTTAGGGTTTTCAATTGGGCTTTAAGATTTTCAAATTATGCGTTAGGGTTTTCTAGGGTTTGAAATTGTGCATTTGATGTTGGGGTTTGAGAGACACCTTGGAGACCAGAGGAAATAGTTTTTTTGACGTTCCTCCAGCTAATATTACCACCTAAAAATTCATTGGAACCCCCATTGTTGTTGTTATTGGTATTGGGAGCTTCAAGAAATTTGGCCTGGGCTAACTAATTGCAGGTCCTGGGAAAACATATTTTCCTAAATTGATTTTTCTTTTTAAGCTTTCGAAAGGAATTGACAAGCAACAAACTACAAAAATAAGTAAATTGAACAACTTAACAACTTCAAAATAAAATTCTCACAAACCTCAACATGAAGGCGATCATCGTAAGCTCCGAATATCCAGCCTCCCACTTGGACTGCGCATCTTCTCCTGCCACCACCTGTATTACAATAGAACATGCTTTTTCCATTCCATAAAATTAATAACAAATAATTTCTATATCTATACATTACTAACCACAATGAGATATTTGAGATTGCTAGCCTCCAAGAGCTCTAGAACATATGACAACACAGATCGATTTGCCACTGGCAACAAGGCCTTGGGAACATCCTACAAATAGACATATACTTCTATCAAATTTTTAGGGTTTTCAATTGGGCTTTAAGATTTTCAAATTATGCGTTAGGGTTTTCTAGGGTTTGAAATTGTGCATTTGATGTTGGGGTTTGAGAGACACCTTGGAGACTAGAGGAAATAGTTTTTTTGACGTTCCTCTAGCTAATATTACCACCTAAAAATTCATTGGAACCCCCATTGTTGTTGTTATTGGTATTGGGAGCTTCAAGAAATTTGGCCTGGGCTAACTAATTGCAGGTCCTGGGAAAACACATAAGTTATTTATTTTCCTAAATTGATTTTTCTTTTTAATATTTGAGCTTGTATGATGCGTAGCATTTTATTATATTAATGACATATATATTATATTTAAAGGATGTTTAATGTGTTTTTCAGTATTTATTTTGGGTGTAAGCAAACAGGTCAAATCGGCTCATCGGTCGATGGGTTATGTCATTTCTAAATAATATTTGAAAGGTTAGTTTAAGTCGAGTTTCTTGTTGAGATATTGTAATGGTATGGTTTTGGGTTTTATTCAAGAGACCCAAGTTCAAACTATTGTACGAGGGACCCGAACCATTTCAAAAACCTGTATTTTACCTTAAAATTTTCTTTTTTTAAGAGATATTGTAGTGATATGTCTTTTAGTTTTCATTTAGAAAATCTAAGTTCAAACCCTGATCGGGATCCTTTTTAAAAAAACTATATTTTACCCTAAAATTTTGAAGACTTTAACTATAGTGGTGTCTTTGGATTTTTATCCAAGAGATCTAAGTTCAAACCTCGGTACAAGTGGACCATACCCCTTTCAAAAATCCATGCTTTACCTTAAAATTTTATGGGATCCCTTTCAAAAACCCATACTTTACCTTAAAATTAAATGTTCCATGAGAGATGTCAGTAATGATCTGTGTTTGGGTTTTCATTCAGGTTATCCAAGTGTTTGGGTTTTCATTCAAGAGATCCAAGTTCACACCCCAATACAAGGAGACCAAACCCCTTTCAAAAACCCGTGCTTTACCTTAAAATCAAATGTATTCTAAGGGATACCATAGTGATATGTCTTTAAGTTTTCATCCAGAGACCTAAGTTCAAATCCAGGTAAAGGAGACCTTTACCTTAAAATAAAATGTATTCTAAGGGATACCCTAGTGATATGTCTTTAAGTTTTCATCCAGAGACCTAAGTTCAAATCCAGGTAAAGGGGACCGAAACAAATGGTTGAATTTTGAAGTTGATTCATATGTGTTACCTAGTCTCTATACTTTTTTTAAAATTATTATTATTATTTTTAATGGGTTATATGGAATTGAAACGGCCCCTGCCCATATTACATCATGACTGCATAGTAGTATTACAACAGCTTGGTAATTATGCATGTATCATTTGGCAAGATTTAACCTTGGTCTCTTTCTTGAGAAATGATAAATCTATTAGAAATATGTTGAATATTTTCCATGTTATTCAGGTTCGGGCTATTTTTAGACAAGTTATTATAGACATGCTATTTATAGACAAGCTATTTATAAGCGTGTATTGGACACTCCAAATGCTTTTAGGGTTTAAGCTATTTTTAGACAGGCTATTTTTAGTTGTGCTATTTTTAGACCCATATGGGCTTTTAGGGTTACTATATTTGAACCCTTGCATTATTCATCCATGATATTATAAAAATGCATTCATGTGATTTTGTTATATATATCGCACTTGCATTATGATTTAATAGAGATAAAAGGAGAATATTATTGCATTGGAAATGGTCAAGTTAATGCAATAATAAAATAATACCATGATATTGTAAAAATCCATATATGTGTTTTCATTATATATGTCGCACTTGCATGAGGATTTAATAGAGAAAAAAGAAGAATATTATTGCATTAGAAATGGTCAAGTTAATGCAATAATAAAATAATACCATGATATTGTAAAAATTCATGCATGTGCTTTTGTTATATATATCGCACTTGCATGAGGATTTAATAGAGATAAAAGGAGAATATTATTGCATTGGAGATGGTCAAGTTAATGCAATAATAAAATAATACCATGATATTGTAAAAATCCATGCATGTACTTTTGTTATATATATTGCACTTGCATAAGGGTTTGAGAAGACAAAAAAATACAGAGACAGATAGAGAATATTATTGTATTGGAGACGGTGAAGTTAATACAATAATAATACTGTGTTGGTTTTTCTCGATTGAGGGTTTCCAAGATAAATATTGTGTAATGTGTGAATTTGTTATCTTCTTCTTTTGATTATGTTATTACTGCTTTTCAGTTTTAAGTTTATTGGGGCTGTTAATTTCTCTTCATTTGGTATTAGAGCTAGGTTGTAGCTTGGTTCGAGGAGAAAGGGTTTCAACCCTGGAATAAATCAATTCTTGAGTGGAAGTAGTGTGTGGAAGAATTTGGGTGAAGGAAAAATAAGAGGAAGCACAACGGTAGAACTGGTGAGCTCCAACAACGGTAGAGCTAGTGAGCTTCGATAGCGATAGATCTTGTGAGCTTTGGCAGCGATAGATTTTGTGAGCTTCGACAGTGGTAGAGCTGGAGATTAAGGTCGGAAATGCTTATTCTAGTGGCTTTATTGCAAAGTTGCTAAAAAATGTTTGAGATACTTTATTGGTTGTACCACAAGTTTTTGGGCAAGTATTAACTATTGTAACTAGTGTAGCATGTACCTAAAGAAGCTATTGTATCTGGTGTAGTTGTGGCCAAAAAGAGATTGGTGTGGATGCTAGTGGTGATTTCATGGTGTAATGTTCTCAGAGTTAGCTCCAGTAATATTTGTAATGTTTTTTAAAGTGGATTTTTGGACTATTTTGTTACCTTATCGGTATATGGCTGAGGGTAACAGGTGAAGCTAATATGTTTAGATATTGCACATGTAGTGAGAGTAGTTAGCAGATATATGTCCAATCCAAGGAAGGAACATTGGACTACTGTGACAGTTTTTGGACCCTATGGAAAGTATTCAACAAGTGAGAGTATGTTGAAAATGTGTTGAATATTTTTCATGCTATTATGGCCAGGTTTTGGGTTAATATATTTGAACCCATGGATTAATATATTTGGGTTAATATATTTGAACCCGAGTTTTATGGCCATGGTATTGTAAAACCCCTTCTTGTGTTGTTGGTATATAAAACAACACTTGCATGAGGGTTTGGGTGATGGTGAATGTTTGGACACCCCCCAAGGCGGGGAATGCAATATGCAAGAAATGTAATTGCAAGCGGTAGAGCAAGCGAGAAAGAAACTAAAGGATATTATTGTATTGGAGATGGTCAAGTTTATACAATAAGGATATATTCTTGCTGATTCGTTAACAAAGGTTGTACCTGCTCAAAAATTTTCTTGGTGTAGAAGATCTATGGACATGGTTGCCCTTGACAGTTGACAATGGCAATTTTTGGCCCCTATGGAAAGTATTCAACAAGTGGGAGAATGTTGGAAATATGTTGAATATTTTCCATGTTATTCAGGTTCGGGCTATTTTTAGAAAAGCTATTTATATACATGTTATTTATAGACAAGCTATTTATAGGCATGTATTGGAAACTCCAAATGTTTTTAGGGTTTAAGCTATTTTTAGACAGGATATTTTTAGTTGTGTTATTTTTAGACCCATATGGGCTTTTAGGGTTACTATATTTGAACCCTTGCATTATTCATCAATGATATTGTAAAAATTCATGCATGTGCTTTTGTTATATATATCACACTTGCATTAATATTTAATAGAGATAAAAGGAGAATATTATTGCATTAGAAACAGTCAAGTTAATGCAATAATAAAATAATACCATGATATTGTAAAAATCCATGCATGTGTTTTTGTTATATATATCGCACTTGCATGAGGATTTAATAGAGAAAAAAGAAGAATAGTAATGCATTGGAAACAGTCAAGTTAATGCAATAATAAAATAATACCATGATATTGTAAAAATCCATGAATGTACTTTTGTTATATATATATCGCATTTGCATGAGGATTTAATAGAGATAAAAGGAGAATATTATTGCATTGGAGACGGTCAAGTTAATGCAATAATAAAATAATACCATGATATTGTAAAAATTCATGCATGTGCTTTTGTTATATATATTGCACTTGCATAAGGGTTTGATAAGACAGAAAAAGACCCCCTCTTCTCCAACCCCATTTTTACCGGTAGAATCTATACATAGGTATGCATGATTTTTAAATACTCCCCTATAAGATACTTACCAATCTACCAATGGTTCAACTTGATATTAAAAATATCGTCTGTATTCACTCACGTGGTATTTACCATTTCCTTATATTGACCCCCTCGTGGGTCTAAGGTGAGGTTATTTACATGGATTTATTGCATTGTAGAGTTCTTACTAGTGAGCAACCTATGAAACATGGTTTTCATGACCCATTTAGATGTGAAATGTGTGGAGATAATGTGGACACTCTCAACCATATTTGTATTGAGTGTACCTTAGCATTTGAGCTATGGAGGAGAATTATCATCTTGCTTGGCTTACAAGTGTCCAATTTTTTTACTTTTGAACAATTTTAGAGGGATTGGCCTAATCAGGAGGGTGTCGATCAATTTATTAGGTAGCTAGTTTGGATGGGTTCTACCATCCTACCTTGGAATATCTAGAAAGAAAGAAACAACCAAATTTTCAATCAAGAAAAAGTACATTCACTCTATCTAGCAAAAAAACCATTGCCAACTTAGTTGAATCAGTACAAAAACTCCTTAAATACCCCTAAAATGCCCACCAAATATGGGATCAAGTGATGCAAAGTTTAAATATTAACTCTTTTAAGGGCAACATCTTAAAGGGAATGTGAGTAATAAAAATATGGATATAACAAGGAATTGGTAGCCTCCTCCTAAGGATTTTGGCAAAGTCAATACCCATGGAGACTCTAGGGAGAAACCTAGAAAAGCTAGTGCAGGAGGAATTGGTAGACTTTCAAATGATTCCTTGGTTTTCACTTTTGCTGAGAATTTGGGTATCCTTTCCAATAATATTGCTAAGGGATATGGTATCCTTAGAGGTATTTGAGAGGCTAATAAGGTCGGATGGAAAATGGTGTTGGTTGAATCCGACTCTCAAGTCATGATTAATTTGTTGAAGACTCCTAAGAATCATAAGGTTTATTGGAGAATAAAAATAATTGTTGAGAAGATTCAATTAATCCAAATGGGCTTTTTGAAAGTTCAATACAATCATGTGGTCAAAGAACAGAATATGATTGTTGATGCTTTAGCTAATTAGGCATTGGACAAAGGTGATCTTACTTACTATGGCCACCCTCCAAGATGGTGGGATTCATAAATAAGGGAATCTCTTCTTTATATCACTTCTCTAGATGGCTCCAGTACTAGAGGTACCTAGTTCCTTTTTTCTTTGTTTTTGCTTCTCTTTGGTTTGATCAAGGTATTTTAGTTCCCTTGCTTAGACTGATTATTCTTATGTTTTATTTGTTGATTCTTGCATGAATAGCCTTTTGGCCTAGAAAGGCCAAACTTGTTTTCTATTTTTTCCTCCTTTTTTTTTGTTTTTTGGTGTGTGTTGTTTTGTATTGTTTTTGTTCTATTTTATTTCTATGTTTTTGTGTTGTTTTTGGTGTTTTTGAATTTTTTTGTGTTTTTTATTTTTGTGTTTTTGTTCTTTTTGTGTGTGTATTTTTTTGTTGTGTTTGTGTGTTGTTTTGTTTTTTTTGTGGTTTTTTTGTGTGTGTTTTTTGTTTTGTTGTTGTTTGTTATTTTTTACATTTTTTGTTGTTTTTATGTTTTATTTTGTCATATTTATGTTTTTGTGTTTGTTTTATGTTTATTGTTGTCTTTTGTTGTTTTTGTATTTTTTATTTTTTTATTTATTATTGTTTTTTGTTGTTTTTCTATTTTTTATGTTTGTGTTTGTATTTGTTTGTTTGTGTTTTTGTTTTTTTAGACATGCAGTTTGAGTGTGTCGAAGGGGGCAGGCCAGGTGCAAGACCTGGGCATTTTTGGTAGAATAGAGACACCCATAAATCCTCCTTATGATCAAGAAGATGAACCTCTTGGTCGAGCATGATCCCGTGCTAGCACTAGACATAATCCACCCTCTGAAGGGCCAAGTAGAGGACTATCATGAATTCGTATCTCGATATGATCTAATCACCTGTCTAAGCATGAGTTAAAATACAAACCTTTACCTAGCTTGGATGGGTGAGCCACCCTGCTTGATCAGCCTTGGGTAAGTTGGAATTTTGCTCACTTAGATAAGTACAACTCACATCATACTAATAGAGTGGTCTCTTTCGTTGACACTCATTTTGAGGATGAGGAAGATGAAGACCTAGTTTATCCCATTTCCACTCATGGAGAGTGTTCCACGCGAGCATGTCATACCCTTGATTTGTCTCAACATGAATATCTCACTCCTATATTTGAACATCATGTTAACATGACTTCCCTTGATCAAGGAAAGTGGGTTATTACTTCCACTATGCCTACGATATGAGACAAATTCCCTCATGTTAACATAAGAGCTCAACAACCTTCCAGTACCAATCACATAGACCCAAAACCTAGGCCAAACATGATTCAAAAAGAGCACTTACACCAACTATAGTTGGATAGATTACAAAGAGACTAGGAGCACCTAGAACAGGAGTGAGAACACCCAAAACAAGAGTGAGAATACTTATAAAAAGATCATGTAGAACAATATAGAGTGCATTATCAAAGGTTGCATGAGCAAATATTACGTGAAGAAAGGTTGCATGAGCAAATATTTCTTAAGGATAAATTACATAGGGTGTATTATGATGAAGTCACCATGCCTAGTACTTATAGGCAAAAAACCAATAAAAAGTGCAATGCACAACACCATGAATTGTCTCCTAGGCCAATAGAAAATGAACCTCTACATGCGTTCATCCATCATTCTAGGCCACGAAAATATCCACTGCTATATCTTCAAGACTATGAAACCTATGAGGATCTAGAACCTGAGTATCGGGATCAAAGATACTCTGAGTCACTTTGGTGAAGATGTGGCTGATGAATATGTTCAACCACCTCATCTAACAAGAATCTTCCACCTCCTTTTCCTAAGATACCAATCCAAGAAAATAAGATCATATTATCTCATGCTTATAAGGTCGTTACGGAGCATATCAAATCACTGGAGAAGTAAGAGTTGGGCTATCAAAAGCCTACATTGTGATAACTAAGCAATCAACCCCTTCATCCATTAATTTTGTGTCCTCCCTATCATGAGCATTTCGAGATGCCAAAACTAGACAAATTTAAGGGATATGAAGATGCACAAGAGCATGTGATAAGTTTCATGAACTTGTGTTTCCAGATACAATAGGATGATGCCTTGCTATTAAAGACCTTGATTACACTCTCGGGCCCAACCTTAGAGTGGTACAATAACTTACCTAGGAATAGCATCTACGTCTTTGAGCAACTGGAAAATGCTTTTTTAGAATGCATTTCATTCAACATCAAGTAAAAGGCTAACTTGACTAAATTGTCCAACCTAAGACAATTTGATGATGAGAAATTCAATGACTACGATAATGGATGGAGGAAGATAATGTCCAAATTACCCTTCACTTTATTTGTATCCAAACTAACACGAATGTTTATGAGAAACTATTCAAAAAAAATCTTGCTTCTCCTATAATTATAGCAGTATCAAACATTTGAAGAGGCTTTGGCACAATCCAAAGTTATAGAGGACATAAAAATCCAAGAGGGGGATATCAAACTCTAAAAGGGGTGAAATAAAAATCCCAGAGGCAACCAAATATAGCAAAAACCAACTTTGATCAATCAGGTTGTCCTTAGTGTGCCTCATCCTGAAAAGCAAGCAATGCCATAAAATCCTAACTATCATGTGCAACCCCCTCCCACATAATACAATACTCAAAATCAATGCAATCAGGTGTAAAATTGGAATTATCACATACCTCACACTTATACATGACTTCTTGAATGTAAAGTAGCCCTCTTCAACTGATTATGCAAGGCAAAGGTCATTACATTACCTAAGATTCATAACCTTGAACCTAATAAACCAAAACCTAAAGGGTATAGAGAGGATAAATACTACACATATCATCGACAAAAGGGTCATGATATCCAAGTGTGTTATGCATTCAAAAATCTAGTATAGGATATGTTGGATAAAAATAAATTACAAATTGACAATCCTCTCACCCTTGATAATCAACAAATGGGTATTTTCAAGGATCTCTTGCCCACCCATGAGGTCAAGGATGATAAAATCATAAAAGTCAACAAATTGTATATAGCCCTACCCAACAAGGGTTTGTTAGCATGATCAATATTATGACGAGCAAAAAAAAACACCCTAACCGAGCTACATCACTTGTAGCTCCAACCAATGTTATTTATACATCATAATTCTCATATAAATTAATCCCTATATAATGATGCAAGGACCCTATAATCACCTTCCATAGGTAGGATATTAAACCAAATCCTACTAGTGAACCCAATCCTCCACTACGCATCATCGCTAGTGTGAATCAGATTCCTTATAAGTGAGTCTTGATTGATATAGGGTCATCTATTAGTATAATCACCATGACTACACTAAAATATCTCAACCTTCTGCCTTCACATGTCATAGCATCCATATTCACCTTGTGTGCTTTTAATGATGCTTTACTCCCCACTATTGGCACGATAGTCCTCCCTATCTAGGTTGGGATAAAGACCATGCCTACATTGTGCCACATCTTGGATGATAAAAGATAGTATAATATACTACTTGGAAGACCTTGGATGTGGGCTATGGAATGTGTCCCATCCATAGTCCATTAGAGCCCTTCAAATATTATAAAATGATTGATGATGCACAATAATCTTCCTTACCATCCACTCATATGGACGTCAAACCAAATGACATCATAAAAAATCCATATTCATTATTATGACCAGCCATTAAATCATCACCACTTCTTCCACCTTTGCTATCACCATCAGTTTCTTCCAACACCCCTTCTATATCTTTGTATTCTATGAACGAAGAAAAATCGAAGGAGCCAATTGAGGAGATTCCCCCATCCATTCCCATCATTCCAACAAAATACATCCTCACTCCTACCGATGAGGGAGAATCCGCTATTTTTTTGATTGAATCAAAATACACCAAACCAATTGCATCCATCCCATCTTAGGTCACAATGCAATTGGCTAATCTCAAGCTCGATGAATAAATAGCAAAAAATGTTATATTCATGTCTATCATTGAATCATTCAAAGATCTAGGTCACTCTCTTGACAAGTATACACCCATTAGTACCATTCATGATCCATCAACTAAACATGGGGGACAAGATTCTAGTCAAGAGTATACTAAATAGGTTAATGAGGCATATATACCTCATCCCAACAAAGGATTTTTCAAAACAATTAGTTTGGTGACAAAGGACAAGAGTTTTAAAGTTCCACTTTTCATCTCTCCAACATTACAACCCTCTCAATCGCCTACCTATAGCAACCAACTACCTCCATTAATATTACAACACATTCTATATCGACTAGATAAAATGGAGATACAAATGAGTCATGAAAATGATGCTTTACAACAAGTCATGCATCAACTCGTAAACACTGAGTTACAACAACAAAGCATTTTTTAGTACAAATTGCCTCCTTAATCACAAAACAAACCCCAACAAGATCAAACATAGGGTTCAACACGTTGTTTGCCTCGCATTTATATGCCATTGCTTGAATCTTTGACATCACTCTTTAGCTAGTTGTGTGATAAAAAGGTGATCACCTTATTTGAAATACGTACCTCATATCCTAATTGCCCAAAACCCAAGGGGTATAGAGAGGATTTATATTGTCTATATCATCGGTAGAACAATCATGATATCTAGGCCTGCTATGCTTTTAAGAATAGAATACAAGATATGCTTAAGAGAAATCAACTTCAAAATGAAAATCCTCTCACTACCAATGATCAACAAATAGATATAGTTTTTTTTTTTTTTTTTGGTGGTGGCCACAAGGGGTAAACAGACTGTGACCACGAGGGAACCATTACATAACATATTCGCAACATGTGAGGCGAGAGATTTGAACCTGGGCCTCTCAGCAACTAGAGAGGTTTAACTACCCACTTGCTCTCCAACTCCTCTACATGGGCGGATGACAAATAGATATAGTTAATGATTCATTACTTACATCAATAAATCAAGAAGGAAAATTTAGACATGTCACTAAGATACAAACAACCCTACCACCACATCAAATTGATCCACCTTATTCATCTCATTTAAAAATCCAACCTTGTACCCAGACTTCGTTATCCGAGCCCATGTTGACCATTTTTCAAAAGCTACAAGAGGCAAAAGTAATTACTTTACCTGACATATGCCCGTCAAACCCAAATAGGCATAAGCCCAAAGATTATAGAGAGGATAACTTTTTCCTTTATCATCAGATAGAAGGTCACAACATTAATTATTGCCTTGCATTCAAATATGTGATCCAAGATCTTATCGATGGGGAGTTTTTACCCCATAGAGGGTTTGTTTAATTTATCTTTACAAGCCATTTTTCAAGCCACATCATCTTTTCTACAACCCTAATTTCAACCACAACCTCGTAAGCCTAACAAGCTACCTCACCAGTATGTCAAAGTTTTGATGACTAATTCAACCCTATTTCAAAAACTCTAAGGCACAAGAAATCTTGTTACCAAAAATTAAACCAAGAAAACCTAAACTTGGGTCACACAGTGAAAGCCTCTACTATATCTATCACCACTTGAATGGGCATGACATCCAAAATTGCTACTCATTCAAGAATCTAGTGGAAGATATGATAGAATGAAATGAGCTTTGCATAGACAGATCGCTCATTTCACCCTATTGGGACATTGGCATCACATGAAATTCATTGCCACAATAGGGGGGTCAACTTTTATCACTCTCCCCAACCAAGCCAATCACACTGCATCAAGCACAATGCATACTAAGGATGCTCAAGGTGTCATACCTTATCTGCCATCAACATCACAATCAATGAAGCAAGTAATGGATTCTAAAGGTATCACCTTCACCACATTTATTGATCACCACACACTCTAAGGGTGTGTAAGGTATCACATTCTCCTTAAAAAAAATCAAGAAAAAACAAAATTACAAAAATAACAAAAATTATCAAAAACTTCAAACAAATCAGAAAAATGAAAACACAAAACAATATAAAACATCAAAGATATAAAAAACATGTACATCATGCATTTTGTGCATTCATTGATTTGTTGCATTAGGTATATTCATCCATTGTACTTGCACTAGGATAAGTTGTGTTTATATTCGTACGAATGACACCATGTTTGTATGCCAGTCATGAATCTCAAATCAACCTTATCCATCATCAATATTCATGGTTTTATGTATGAACTTTTGTTTATTAAGGGGTCCTCATAAGATAGGTTAGATACCAGATAAATATAAGCAATGATATTTAGATGGCCATTGGCTATTTTATGCACACCTTTTAGTTTACAAAATTTTGTAGGGAAAATCCTTACATCCCACATATATTTATCATCCACATTCTCCCTTGTGAGTAACTGTGTTTTTCAATACAATTAATGAAGTTGCTATAGGGTGTTCACTAGGTTTTCTGGTCATTCAACCATCCATAGTTATCTTTTCATATTTGGTAGAAAGCTACCTTAGCTTTAGAAGGTAAGGTCTCACTTTAATAGTACCTTGCATATCTCAAAATTCCAACAAAAATTTACACATTAAAATATGAGTCTAGATAAGGAAGGATGACACTACAATGCAGTCCTTATCACCTTAACTGAAAGGTTTTCCTTGCTCATCTTATCATGCACATGATCTAGGATGTTGAGAATTGACAAAAATACAAGCTTCCACTACCCAAGTAATCCCCTTGCTCTTACACAAAATGAGAAAGTTCCCAAAAAAAACAAAAAAAAGAAATAGTGATTTTCATCACTAATAAAATCCCTTACTCTTAAAAAATGATTTTCACCACTACCAAGAAAAAAAAATTAATTTTCATAACTATACATGAGCAAATATCTCAAGAAATCAAAATAAAATAAGGGAGTAATGAGCTTGAATCCTTGGAATCCTTAGTATTCAAAATCCATAGGGAAAATCTCTATTATAGCAATGGGTTGAACAAAACTCGCCTAACAATGGATTAGCCTTATGTAACACCCCAAAGACCCAACTATTTTAAAGGATGCCACTATTACTGCTATAAAAAAAAATTAACTAACAACATCACATATTAACAACCACAAAGTTTATCACATTTAGAACAAATAAAGAACAATATAAACCAAGCATTAAATCAAATCAAAATATGAAAATTAACTAGCAAAGGATATATTAAAAGCAACTATGGAAACCAACAGAAAAAGATACATTAAATAAATATAACAAAGATTCAATACACATAACACAATATATCCTGGGGAAAACCCTTATGGGAAAACCCAGCCTCAAATGTTCTCTTTTATTGCACAATATTGGTCTTTACAAATACAGGGATCCTATGATCCTTTCTCCCAACGTATGTCAATACAATGTTTAGAACACATAGTTCATACGATTTTATTATGGATTGCTCAATAAATCCACATAAAAATCTCCACGATTTAATTTATTGTACTTATACAATTAGTACAAGATTCTACATAAGAATCTTCTCATCCATTGATTTAACTAAAGTCCACACTTTTTAATTAAATCAAGAATCTAACTTTATTTACCAAACTAACTAAAGTCCCATACCTTTAGTCAATCCAATAATCCAATTTCTATTTACTAAACTAACTAAAGTCCCATACCTTTAGTTAATCTAATAATCCAATTTCCATTTACTTTCATTTCATTATAACTACACTAACATATTAGCATAATCATAACTTTCCTTTCATTACAACTACACTAACATCTTAGCATAATCATAACTTTCCTTCATTTACAACTATACTAACATATTAGCATAATCATATTTTTCCTTTTATTACAACTACACTAATATCTTAGCATAATCATAACTTTATTTCATTTACAACTACACTAACATCTTAGCATAATCATAAATTTTCCTTTTATTACAACTACACTAACATCTTAGCATAATCATAACTTTTATTTCATTACAACTACACTAACATCTTAGCATAATCATAACTTTTCCTTTTATTACAACTGCACTAACATCTTAGCATAATCATAACTTTCCTTCATATACAACTACACTAACATCTTAACATAATCATAATTTTTTCTTTTATTATAACTACACTAACATCTTACCATAATCATAACTTTTCTTCATTTACAACTACACTAACATCTTATCATAATCATAACTTTTATTTTTAATACAACTACACTAACATCTTAACATAATCATAACTTTCCTTCATTTACAACTACATTAACATCTTAGCATAATCATAACTTTTTTCCTTTTATAACAACTACACTAACATCTTAATATAATCATAAATTTTTCTTTTAATACAACTACACTAACATCTTAGAATTATCATACCTTTCATTTATTTACAAGTACACTAACATCTTAGCATAATCATAACTTTCCTTTTATTACAACTACACTAACATCTTAGCATAATCATAATTTTCTTTTCATTACAACTACACTAACATCTTAGCATAATCATAACTTTTCATTTTATTACAACTACACTAACATCTTATCATAATCATAATTTTCCTTTCATTACAACAACATGTTTAACATCTTCGCATAATCATAACTTTCCTTCATTTACAACTACACTAACATATTAGCATAATCATAACTTTTTCTTGTATTACAACTATACTAATATCTTAGCACAATCATAACTTTATTTTCATTACAACTACACTAACATCTCAACATAATCATAACTTTCTTTTCATTACAACTACACTAACATCTTAGCATAATCATATTTTTTCTTTTTATTACAACTACACTAATATCTTAGCATAATCATAAATTTTATTTTTATTACAACTAAACTAACATCTTAACATGATCATATCTTTCATTTCATTACAACTACAATAACATCTTAGCATAATCATAACTTTTCTTTTATTACAACTACACTAACATCTTAGCATAATCTTAAATTTCTTTCATTTACAACTACACTAACATATTAGCATAATCATAATTTTTCTTTTTATTACAACTACACTAAGATCTTAGCATAATCTTAACTTTCCTTCTTTTACAACTACACGAACATCTTAGCATAATCATAATTTTTTTTTTAATACAACTACACTAACATCTTAGCATAATCATAACTTTTCTTCATTTACAACTACACTAACATCTTAGCATAATCATAAATTTTTATTTTATTACAACTACACTAACATCTTGCATAATCATAACTTTCTTCTCATTACAACTACACTAACATCTTAGCATGATCATATATTTTCTTTTTATTACAACTACACTAAAATATTAGCTAAATCATAACTTTTCCTTTTATTACAACTACACTAACATCTTACCATAATCATAACTTTCCCTTCATTACAATGTTAGGATCACATCCTAACCCTTAATGTAATAACTTCCATGATGTAATAATTCCTAGAGAACGTGGGTAGTACCCATGATTAATATTTTGTAATGTTCTAATTTTTAGTTTATGTAGTGCCTATGACAAATGGCACCATTTTTATGTAACACATGGTAGATAGGTTATGTAAGGTAGCCTTGTGCATCAAGTGGTATTTTGCATGTAATTATAGTGGCACTATGCATGTAATTCGGGTGGCATTATGCATGTAATCCAGGTGGTATTTTGCATGTAAGCCAACCATGGAAGGGAACTCTTTAAATACCCGAGAAGGCACCAATGTATTCATATTTTTGCAAGTTAATGAAGTTTTGAAGGAGGTTACCCCCTCGAAGAGGCCTACGATTATACCTTATTGTGATATTTTTCCTTTATGCAAATTTTTGTTATAATGTGTACTTTGTTTCGAATATTAATGTGATATTTATGTGAGTTTATTTCTAATGCAAGACCATCCAACGAAAAGTAAAATATCGCAAGGAGAAAAAAAAAGTGTCACGATATCGCGACATGTTGCATTATCACGACCAAAAGCCGAGAGAAGGCTCAAGAGAGAAAATTGTCGCGATATCATGACATGTTGCATTATCATGACCAAAAGCCGAGAGAAGGCTCAAGAGAGAAAAAGTGTCACGATATCGCGACATGTTGCATTATCACGACCAAAAGCCGAGAGAAGGCTCAAGAGAGAAAAGTGTCATGATATCGTGACATGTCGCATTTTCGTGACCAAAATCCAAGAGAAGGCTCAAGAGAGAAAAGTGTCACGATATCGTGACATGTCGTATTATCGCGACCAAAAGCCGAGAGAAGGCGCAAGAGAGAAAAAGTGTCGCGATATTGCGACATGTTGGCAAAGAAGAAAAAATGTCATGATATCGCGACATGTTGGCAAAGGAGAAAAAGTGTCACGATATCACGACATGTTGGCAAAGAAGAAAAAGTGTCGTGATATCGCGACATGTCGGCAAGAGAGAAAAAGTGTCGCGATATCGCGACATGTCGCATTTTCGTGACCAAAAGACAAGAGAAGGCGCAGAGAGAAAAAGTGTCACGATATCGCGACATGTTGCATTATTGCAACCAAAATACAAGAGAAGGCACGAAGAGAAAAAGTATCGTGATATCACAACATGTCGCATTATCGCGACCAAAAGACAAGAGAAGGCGCAGAGAGAAAAAAATGTCGCGATATCACGAAATGTCGCATTTTCATGACTCGAAAAGGCCAGGCAGGCAGAAAAGCAAAAGTGTCATGATATCGAGACATGTCATATTTTTGCGTCTCGAAAAGGCCAGGCAAGCAGAAAAGCAAAAGTGTCACGATATCGCGACATGTCGCATTTTCGCGACTCGAAAAGGCCAAACAGGAAGAAAAGCAAAAGTGTCGCGATATCGCGACATGTCACATTTTTGTGACTCGAAAAGGGCTTGCGGTTATAGGGAATTTATCGAGTGGTGGGTATAATGAACGTCAATCAGACAGAATCTATAGTGGCAGCACTGAATAGCACGTGGCACCAAGTTGCAATGAAAGTAGATGAAGACCAAGAGTCAAAAAGATAAACATTTCGAAAGCCAAGACAATGAAGAGGCATAGGAAATGAAATGAAGGGTCAAAAAAGGGAAATGGAGAGTCACGCTAGATATTTTAAAAGGGGAAGCAAAGGTATGCACAAGGGGTCAAAAAATTGCTGAGACAGTGTTGCAGACGTGAAGGCAAGAGGGCCATTCTGGACCTATTTGGGTTGTTTTCTTCTAGAGTTGGAAATGCTATAATATAAAAATAAAAATAAACTATCTTTTGGAATAAAGGAGTTTATTTGGCAGATTGCTGCCATTTTTGTAAATTTTTCCAAGTTTAATGAATGAGAATTGGGTTTTGGTGTGAGAGATTTTGGCTCCCCATCAAGTGGTATCAGAGTGGGAGTTCCTGAGTGTGTAAACAGATCATCGAAAGTGAGGCATTTTGCACTAGGATCTATGGAAGAGCGGGAGTTCCTGAGTGTGTAAACAGATCACCGAAAGTGAGGTAGTTTGCACCAGGATCTATGGAAGAGCTTAGAGTTCTTGAGTGTGTAAACAGATCATCGAAAGTGAGGTAGTTTGCACCAGGATCTGTGGAAGAGCTTAGAGTTCCTGAGTGTGTAAACAGATCATCGAAAGTGAGGCAGTTTGCACTAGGATCTATGGCAGAGCTTAGGGTTCTTGAGTGTGTGATAAGATCATCGAAAGTGAGGCAGTTTGCACCAGGATCTATGGAAGAGCTTAGGGTTCCTAAGTGTGTGAGCAGATCACTGAAAGTGAGGCAGTTTGCACCAAGATTTGTGGAAGGGTTGTGAGAAGAGAGCGAGGAAGAATGCCTCCATGAAGAAACCATGGTGGTGGGAGAAATGTGGTACCTGAAGGAGATTTCAGAGCTTTGTAGAGTCAAGTGCAAGCCCTGCAAGAGGAGTTGCGAAGAGGTATTGAGCCAAGGAGAGAAGACCGTAGTGAAGATGAAGCTTGGGAGGTTGATGATCCATCAAATGAAGAAGAAGCAATGGATCCTATAGAAGCTAGATTAGTTAGGGCCATATATCAGATTGGGAAGAAGCCAAAGTTTGATGTCTCCATGTATTCTAAGAATCTCAATCTAGAGGAGTTGATTGATTGGATCAATGATATGGAGGAATATTTTGAGTATGAGGAGGTTGTAGATCCAGATCGGATCAAATTGGTAAAAATGAAGTTGAAAGGCCATGCTAGCATATGGTGGAAAGGAGTGTAGCTAGAAAGAAATAGAAGCGAAAATGAAAAGATAACCAAATGGCATCGAATGGTTGAGAAGTTGAAGAGACAGTTTATTCCTACAGATTACAAATTGGATCTATTGAGGAAAATGCAGAGTTTGAGATAGTCAAACAAATATGTCAAAGAATATACAAAGGATTTTTACTAGATCTCAATCAGAACTGGCCATTCTGAGGCTAAAAAGGAGAAGGTAGCTTGTTACATCAATGGATTGAGAACCAGTATTCAAGAAGAGTTGAGTCTGGTTAGGATGAGCACCATTGAGGATGCTTACCAGTTTGCTCTAAAAGTTGAAGAGAATCTAAACATAAGGTTTGAGGGTAAGCAAAAAGGAAGAGCTCATGGAGAAAGAACTGGTGGAAGAATAGATGGAGGACGAGATGAGAAGAAAGAAGAAGCTAGGAACAGTCAGGATCAGAAGGGAGATAATGATTATAGATCTCGTGGTCAGAACAACTACCCAAGATGGAGAGGTAGATATAGGTGAGAAAATGGAGAAAGAGGATTTTGTGGAACTTGTTTCCATTGTGGGGAAGAGAGACATCGGGCATATAAGTGTCCCCAACACTAAGAGAGGACGAATAAGAGACCTGAGGGTCATGCCAGAGCTATGGTAGCAGATGAAGGTGCTGAATCAAACATTCTGAGGAGGCAGAGAGAGGAGAAGTTATGGTCACAAGGAGAACCTTGTTGAATGAGGAGGAAGAACCAAACCAGAGGAGGATCCTGTTTCGCACAAGGTGCAAATGTTTAGGTAAGGTCTGTAATGTCATTATAGATAATGGTAGTACTGATAACTTGGTCTCTGAAGAAATGGTTACTAAGTTACAACTAGAAAGGAGGAGACACCCGCATCCATACCAGATTATGTGGTTGCAGAAGGACCACAAGGCATTGGTCAATGAACAGTACTTAGTCAAGTTCAATATTAGGAGATACCAGGATGAGGTCATGTGTGATATCCTGCCTATGGATGCTTGCCATATGTTGTTAGGAAGACCATGGTAGTTTGATTGTTGTGTAGTCCATGATGGACATGCCAACACATACTCCCTAACAAACGAAGGAGCGCCATAAACTAAAGCCACTGAAGGGGATGGATGAAAAGAGGTTTTTGACAACAATGAGAGTGGAAGTTGTGGGGTTTGGAGAACTTAAGGGTTTGTACCCTGAAGACCCAGATTTTGCTGAAGCTTGGAGAGCTTGTATAGCCCCCGTTACTCTGGATAGGACTGTCAATAGGAGTACTGGTAAATCACCATTCCAGATTGTATGTGGGAGTAGTCCAAGGAATGCTTCTGAGTTGAGAACGATGGATAAAGGAGAAAAGAGCAGTGCTGAGGCTAAAGATTTTGCAAGTTTTGAGATGTTGAAAAAGAAGGTGACAGAACAGTACAGAAGTAAGGTCACTTCTCAATCCACCCTGGTTATCTAATGCAGGAGCATCCAATGGAAAGCAAAATACCGCAAGGAGAAAAAAAAAGTGTCGTGATATCACATGTCACATTATCGTGACCAAAATTCGAGAGAAGGCTCAAGAGAGAAAAGTGTCACGATATCACGACATGTCGCATTATCGTAACCAAAATCCGAGAGAAGGTTCAAGAGAGAAAAAGTGTCTCGATATCATGACATGTCGCATTATCACGACCAAAAGCCGAGAGAAGGCTCAAGAGAGAAAAGTGTCGTGATATCGTGACATGTCGCATTTTCACGACCAAAAGCCGAGAGAAGGCTCAAGAGAGAAAAGTGTCGCGATATCGCGACATGTCGTATTAGCATGACCAAAATCCAAGAGAAGGCGCAAGAGATAAAAAGTGTCATGATATCGCGACGTGTTGGCAAAGAAGAAAAAGTGTCGCGATATCGTGACATGTTGGCAAAGGAGAAAAAGTGTCGTGATATCATGACATGTTGGCAAATAAGAAAAAGTATCGCGATATCGCGACATGTCGGCAAGAGATAAAAAGTGTCGCGATATCGCGACATGTCGCATTTTCATGATCAAAAGACAAGAGAAGGCGCAGAGAGAAAAAGTGTCGCAATATCATGACATGTTGCATTATCGCGACCAAAAGACAAGAGAAGGCGCAGAGAGAAAAAGTGTCGCGATATCGCGACATGTTGCATTATCATGACCAAAAGATAAGAGAAGGCGCAATGAGAAAAAAATGTCGCGATATCGCGACATGTCACATTTTCACGACCAAAAGAGAAGAGAAAGAGCAAGAGGTAAAAAGTGTCGCGATATCGTGAAATGTCGCATTTTCGTGAATCGAAAAGGCCAGGCAAGAAGAAAAGTAAAAGTGTCGCAATATCATGACATGTCGTATTTTCATGACTCAAAAAGGCCAAGCAGGCATAAAAGCAAAAGTGTCACGATATCACGACATGTCACATTTTCGTGACTCGAAAAGGCTAGGCAGGCAGAAAAGCAAAAGTGTCGCGATATCGCGACATGTCGCATTTTCGTGACTCGAAAAGGGCTGGCAGTTACAGGGGCCATTCCAAAGGAATTTATCGAGTTGTGGGTATACCGAACATTAGGCGAACAGAGTCTACAATGGCAACACTGAACAACACATGGCACCAAGCTACAATGAAAGCAGACGAAGACCAAGAGTCAAAAAGATAAACGTTTCAAAAGCCAAGACAATGAAGAGACATGAGAAATGAAATGAAGGGCCAAAAAAGGGAAACGAAGATTCATGCTAGAGATTTTAAAAGGGGAAGCAAAGGTATGCAAAAGGGGTCGAAAAACTGCTGAGATAGTGTTGCAGACGTGAAGGCAAGAGGGTCATTCTGGACCTGTTTGGGATGTTTTCTTCCAGAGTTGGAAATGTTGTAATATAAAATAAAAATAAACTATCTTTCGAAATAAAGGAGTTTATTTGGCAGATTGCTGCCATTTTTGTAAATTTTTCCAAGTTTGAGAATTGGGTTTTGGTGTGAGATATTTTGGCTCCCCATCATTTTCCAAGCAATTGTGTAAGAGTGTGTTTATTTGAGTTTAATTTATAGTATGATCCTAACAAGTAGTATCAGAGCGCTTTCCAGGGCCAAGTTTTGCTGCAACTAAGATGATTATTGCCAGTCATTTCACCTGTTAGGTATAATTTTCTTGTGTGTTTTTATTTCTATTTTTCTTTTATAAAAAAAAATCCAAAAAAATACAGTCATTTTTTTTCATAGAAAATCAAAAAATACTAAAAAAAAGTAGTTTTTAGTTGAGTAGGTAGAAACCTTGTGTAGGGGGTTTTAAAATATCTTGAAGGATCTGTCGTTATTGGTTAATCTAGATAGCCCATACAACATCTAGTGAAGTGAGGGGCGATTAGGCTCCAATACCCAGGCCTCAGATAGAACTCGTGCACGGACTTGAGCTCCCACATATCTTCGGGTATATCGGGAGACCATATAGGTTCAACAAAATTTTAGCCATTAGGAAAAATTTTTGCCTTGTATTATCCATATTCTACGGGAGAGCATCCCGGATGATTACCCTCCCATATTTTTAGAAAGGCAGGTAGTGTGCTCAAGGGTATGTGTTGAATCCTCCTAGGGTAGTGACCTAAAATATTGTTTTGAGCATTATTGTTCGTCACTACGGTATAATAGAGGTCCTATGGGTGGTACATACTACTTTTGCTAGCATTCCTTGGTTCTGTTAAAATTTCAACTGCAACAAAATCACAAACTGAAAACTCCCTGTTCATAAACCTGCATTCCAAATCCCCAAAAGTGAGCATATGAGAAAAGAATCCTCTACCAAACAAATAGCATAAATTGCATAAATTCAAGATACAATATGAGGGTGACAGTTAAGTTGAAAGTCTGGAGAATAACAGTCAGATTTATAGTGGTAGTAACAGGTAGGTCAGTCATGTCAGATAGGTCAGCACAATTAGGTCAAAAATTGTAGTTTTTAGTGTGAGAACAAAACTGTCATAACAGTAACCTACACAATACAGAGAATCTTCGAGCCAGTGAGGTAAGCAGTGTTAGATATACTATCAGGGCTAAGCCAAACATTGAGTGAGTGACTAGAGACCAATTATAGATAATGCTCCAGTACCCAAATTTTGCACTGTAGCTCATAATCCAAAATCATAAACATCATTAGACTCGATAAAATAGGAGAAAAATAGTGTCGAAAGTAGTGTTGTGAGATATAGCTCATTGTGACCACCTCTTCGAGCTAGTTGTTTTGATATATAACACCCAAGCACCTTTTTTGACACTTACTAAAAATAGTAAGCCCTGAAACTTAATTCTATTTTTAGTAATTGGTCACAAAAGGTTCCAAAATGGCCCAGGGTACCCGTGCACATCAAAAAGAGCTAGAACAGATGGACTCCTTAACAAAATCCATTGAGAACTTGAACTTGGCAATTCTCTCCATAAGGTAAGAGGTTCAAGGTCTTCGTCTAGATCATGAGGCCACTAGCACTCGCTTAGAAGAAACATTGATAGAAGTGGATAGGAAGCTATAGAGGGGACCACTCAAAATAGAAGACCAGGCTGAAAGTTCTACAAGGCATGACCATGACCCATCCTTTAAAATGCCAAAATTGGACTTCCCTAAATTTAATGGGAAGGATGTTGATGGGTGGTTATGTAGGGTTGACCAATTCTTTAGACTTCATAATGTTCCCATATATCATAGAGTTCAGATGGCTTCCTTCAACTTGGAATCTGAGGCTCTACACTGGTTCCAGTGGTTACATAATTCCAACCCAAATCTCTCTTGGGAGGACCTTGAGTCCCAAATACTCACCCGATTTGGACCTAGTGAGTATGAGGACTTTACTGGGGCCTTGACCAAACTGCAACAAACATCCTCAATCCATGACTACCAAACTCAATTTGAAAAATTGGCCAATAAGACAAGAGGATTGAAGGAAGGGTTCTTCATGAGTTTTTTTATCAGTGGGTTAAAAGGGGATCTCCAAGCCGAAGTAAAGATGTTGAAACCACAGTCCATGATGGAAGTTATCAGTTTGGCCCGTTTGGCTGAATCTAAACTTGTAGCCCAAATGCGGCCATCGAGGTTTCCTCAAAACCGACCTTCATTTCCTTATCGAGCCCAAAATTCAGTTGATAGTAAACCTGCTACACCCAAGTGACTGACTACAGAGGATATGGATGCACGTCATGCCCAAGGATTATGTTATAATTGTGATGAATTTTTTTTAAAGGACATAAGTGTGGAAACAAAAAATTGTTCTTGATAGATGTTGAGGAACCTGCTAACAGTGACCAGAGTGATGATGATGAGGACCTTCTTGAAACACCTTCTCCATAGGAAGAAGATACATAGGAGACTGAGGTAGATATTTCAGTCCATGCTCTTGTAGGCATTACTACTCCACAAACCATAAAAGTTGTGGTATTTTTAGGGGGGGCAACGTATTACCATCCTTATTGATTCATGAAGCACACATAACTTCATTGATCCTCGAGTTGCTAAACAGGAAAAATGATATATCCACACTTGTAATTAATTCGAGGTCATGGTAGCCAATGAGGGAAATTTACTTTGTAAAGGAAAATGTCACAATGTCAAGATTAGGATAGGGGACTATGAACTCAAGCATGACATGTTTGCCCTCCAGTTGGGAGGTTGTGATGTTGTTTTGGGATCTCAATGGTTGAGTACATTGGGAACTATCATTTGGAACTTCACAAAACTCTAGATGCAATTCTCCAAAAATGGATAGACACACTTACTCAAGGGCTCCCCTGTAGGAACACCTCACCTCATTAGTTCAAATCGTATGGAGAAAATGCTAAAGAAATCATCACGTGGGGTCATTGCACAACTCTTCTACATCCAACCATCCACTTCTCTAATGGTTGAAACCCCATCAAACCTACAACTAGTTCTACACAAACATGATGTTGTCTTTGTGAAACCAACTACACTACCACTACATCGCTCTCATGACCATGCTATTCCATTGCTCCTGGGTAGCGCACCACCAAATATTAGACCATATAGGTACCCTCATGCCATAAAATTAGAACTAGAAAAATTGGTACAATAATTACTCAAGGCTGGTGTCATCCGACCTAGTACTAGCCCCTACTCCTCACCAGTCTTACTTGTTCCCAAGAAAGATGGCTCATGGTGCCTATGTATTGACTACCGAGAACTCAACAAGACTATGGTCAAGGATAAATTTCCTATTCCAGTGGTTGATGAATTACTCGATGAACTACACGAGACCATGTATTTTACCAAGCTTGATCTCCCCTATGGGTACCATCAGATCCAGGTCAAGGATGAGGATATTTCCAAAACTGCCTTTCGCACTCATGAAGGTCATTATGAATTCTTGGTAATGCCATTTTGTCTCACAAATGCTCCTTCTACATTCCAAAATCTTATGAACAACATCTTTCGGACCTTTCTACAGAATTTCATCCTTATATTCTTCTATAACGTCTTGATTTACAGCCACACATGGGAAGAGCACCTCAATCATGTGGATCAAACTTTATAATTGTTGGCAACCCATCAACTTTTTTCCAAAAATTCCAAGTGTTCCTTTGGTCTGACTAAAGTAGAGTATCTGGGACACATTTTCTCATAGGATGTCATCAAGGTTAACCTTAATAAGATTCAAGCAGTTCAAGAGTGGCCAAAACCTCACACCCTCAAGGGACTTCAAGGATTTTTAGGGCTTATGGACTGTTATTGCAAATTTGTCTATAATTATGGGAAAATAGCTGCCCCCCTCACCTCCATGTTGAAGAAATATTCCTTCACTTGGACAATGCCTGCTGACAAAGCCTTCATTGAAATCAAGCATGCTATGACCACCACTCCTGTTTTAGCCATGCCATATTTCTCTAAAACATTTGTCATTAAAAGTGATGCTTCTGATCATGGTATTGGGGTAGTATTGATGCAAGAAGGACGACATGTGGCTTTTACTAGCAAGGCACTCTCTGATCGTAATCTAGAGAAATCCACATATGCTAAGGAAATGTTGGCCATCTTGCATGCAGTCACGCATTGGTGACCTTACCTCATTGGGTGTCACTTCTCCATCAAAACCGACCACCAAAGTCTCAAATATTTTTTGGAACAAAGAGTTGCCACACCTGACCAGCAAAAGTGGGTGTCTAAACTCATGGGCTATGATTATGATATCACCTACAAAAAGGGAAAGGAGAATATTGTGGTTCATGCTATTTCTCACCAAATTGAGACCATAAGTATGTTGTGTGTCATTTTAGCACCACTCCCCTAATGGATTTATTCCTTATGTCAATAAGCACATCAGGATGCAGATTTGTAAGCGTTGGTAGCCCCACTGATGGATGATCTATATTCTGAACTAGGGTATAGTTGGAATGGCCATGATTTATGCTACCATAAATGCCTAGTTTTGCCTCATAAGTCCCCACTTTGAGAGCTCCTCATGAAGTAATTGCATGTCGCTCCCTCTACAGGCCATTCAGGGTTCCTTAAAACATATGAGCAACTCAAGCGCACCTTCTTTTGGAAAGGTATGAAATGTGACATCCACTCTTTTGTTGCTGCCTATGACACATGTCAAAGGATGAAAGGTGAAACAGTGCACTCTCCGAGGACTCTTCAACCACTACCTATACCAGATCAGGTTTGGACTAAAATTTCCATGGACTTTATAGAAGGGCTACCTAAATCTGGAGGTAAGTCAATTATTTTTGTGGTAGTGGACCGCCTTTCAAAGTATGCTCACTTGTGTGCCCTTGCCCATCCTTACACAGAATCCACTGTTGCACAAATTTTTCTTGACTCCATATTTCACCTTCATGTCATGCCCACCTCCATTGTATTTGATCGTGATCCCACCTTTACTAGTCATTTCTAGCAAGAGTTGTTTAAGTTGCAGGGGACTCAGCTCAAAATGAGTTCAGCCTACCATTTGCAAACATATGGTCAAACAAAAGTTGTTAATAAATGCTTGGAAATCTACCTTCGTTGGTTTGTCTCATATCATCCTACTCAATGGGCAAAATGGCTTTCTTTGACCGAATGGTGGTACACGACTTCTTATCATACCGCAACCAAACTCATATCATTTGAGGCAATTTACAGACACCTTTCACCTACGTCGTCCTCCTACATTCTTGGCAGCTCCAAGGTCCAGGTCATCGACAATACTCTGAGTCAACACACCGAGGTCCTTCATCAACTTAAGCAAAATTTGAACATGGCCCAGAATCGGATGCACCAATAAGTTGATCAACATCATTTTGAGCGTAGTTTTCATGTAGGTGATATGGTCTTCCTTCGCTTGCAGTCATACAAAAAATCATCCCTACAACTCCGCAGGTGCCAGAAGCTCACCACAAAATACTATGGTCCTTATCAGGTTCTACAAAGGATTGGCCCCACAGCTTACAAATTGGCTCTCCCACCTATTTCTAAGATTCATCCTGTTTTTCATGTTTCCTCTCTCAAAACATTTATGGGCACACAGGTACAGGTTCAATCAACACTTCCTAAATTGGATGAAGAAATCTCCATCTTACTTGAACCTAAGCAGTTGTTGGATCGTCAGAATTGCACTCTTTGCAACTATACAATTACAAAGGTCCTTGTTTAGTGGTGGGGGCTTCAACCTGAATATGCTACATGGGAGTCTCTCCACCAACTCCAACAACAGTTTCCTCATTTCAGCTTTGAGGACAAATCTTCTTCAAGGGGAAGGACATGTTAGGATCCCATCTTAAACCTTAATGTAATAACTTCCATGATGTAATAATTCCTAGATAAAGTGGGTAGTACCCATGATTAATATTTTGTAATGTTCTAAGCTTTAGCTTATGTAGTGCCTATGACAAATGGCACCCTTTTTATGTAACACATGGTAGATAGGTTATGTAAGGTGGCTTTGTGCATGTAATTCGAGTGGCATTATGCATGTAATTCGGGTGGCATTATGCATGTAATCTAGGTGGCATTATGTATGTAAGCCAACGATGGAAGGGAACTCTTTAAATGCCCGAGAAGGCACCAACATATTCATATTTTTGCAAGTTAATAAAGTGTTGAAGGAGGTTGCCCCATCGAAGAGGCATGTGATTCTATCTTATTATGAGATTGTTCCTTTATGCAAATTTATATTATAATGTGTATTTTGTTCCAAATATTAATGTGATGTTTATGTGAGTTTACAACTACTCTAACATCTTAGCATAATCATAACTTTTCCTTTTAATACAACTACACTAACATCTTAAAATAATAATTTTTACTTTTATTACAACCTATATTTAAATACCTTTTAAATATAATTCAAAGCCTCCATATCATTCATGCTAATCTATATTTAAATAACCCTTTAAACATAATGCTAGTGCTGAATGCTAGTGCGATAAGCCCATAAGGCAAGCAGGATCTAAATGTGCCAATCCTTATGATTATCTACGATATTCTTTTTGAGGATGGCGACTAGCATTTTGTTTGATGCCTCTGCTTGCCCATTTGCCTGCGGATAATAGGGTGTTGAAAAACTGTGATGAATTTTGTACTTTGTGGTCAAAGCACACACATCTTTATTCTTGAAGGGCATCCCATTATCCGAAAGGATCTTGGATGGAATACCAAAATGACATGATGTTATGCAAAATAAACTCCGCAATGCGGGTTCCAGTCATAGAGGTTAGTGGAATTTCTTCCACCCACTTGGTGAAGTACTCTATGGTCGTGATGATGAATGTGTGATGACCCGATGACGCAGGGGAGATCTTTCCTATTAGATAGAAGCCCCACTATGAAAAAGGCCAAGCCGATTGGATCGGTTGCAAGGCCTGAGAAGGTACGTGTGTCAAATTAGCATGGTGTTGAAACTTCATGCACTTCTTCACATACGCACAACAATCTCACTCTAAATATGGCCAATAATATCCCATGCAAAGAATGCACTTTGCGATGGCCATACCACTGAAGTGGCCACCACATGTACCATTGTGTGCTTGGGTGATCGCCCAAGTGGACTCTTGCTAGTCCAAGCAACGAAGGAGGATTCCTTCATAGCTTCGATGATACAAAATGTCTCCTAGCAAGACATGTTTTGTTGCTTTCTGTTTAAATGATATTTTCATGACTTGTGTCAATCCAAGTGGGAGAGTACCTAGCTTGAGGTAATCTCTAATGGGTGTGTACCAATCCTGTTGATCAGAAACCTCAATGGTATGAATGGCCAATCCCTCTTGAAGTTCATCCCTAGCAAAAGCTGAGCGAGAAAGAACTTGTAAAAATAGCATTGTGTTGCTATTAAGAGGGGTCGGGGAGAACAAGGACCCCTAGTTGGCTCGAGTCAGACAATCATGGATTCGAGAGAACCTATCCTGAGATGGTTCAATCTGGATCAGGTGGATTCCTATCGTTATATCAGAGCTTGCACGCTACATCATGGATTGTGATAATGTTTTAACCTAAATGGTTGTCATTTCACTAGAAGTGTCTTACGGGATTAGTGACCCCAAGGATGCCATAGTATCCACAAAATGATTCGATGATCGAGGGAGTGCCTCGATGTCATACCATTCAAGTTATGCCAAGAATTTGTCCACAAGGGCTTTGTAGGCCTGTAGAACTGGACATCTACATTGGAATATCCCCTTTACTTGATTGACAATTAAAAACGAATCACCAAAGATGTTTAAACGTTTAATGTTCATGGTGATTGTTGTCTGAAGACCTATGAGCAAGGCTTCATATTCTGCATTGTTGTTGGTGCACAAGAAGTCTAATTTAAATGACAGAGGCATTGGAGCCCCTTGTGGAGTGAAGAATACAATTCTCATGCCACCTCCTTGCTCACACTTAGAACCATCGAAGAATAGGGTCATGTCAGCCTGTGACTCAAGCTCATCAGAGTCTGGTGATTCGAAAACATGGAAGACCCCATCATTTGGTAGTTCTACAGTCAGAGGCTGATTGTCTTCAAGAGGAGCCTCTACCAGTTGATCGGCGATGACTTGACCTTTTATGGATTTTTTTCCAATGAATAATATGTCAAACTCTGTCAACAACATGATCCATTTCACCGTGTGGCTACTATGATAAATACGACTCATCATGTATTGCAATGGATTCTCTTTAGACACAACATACGTCATATTGTTGATCATGTAGTGGTGTAGCTTTTTGGTAGCAAACACCGCGGCCAAGTAGAGCTTCCCAATGTATGCATAGTTAAGTTCATAACTGACTAGGGTATGACTAAGATAGTATGCAGCCTATTCTTTGTGTAGTTCATTTTTTTGGGACAGCATGGCGCCCAGTGCCACCTTAGTAGCTGAGATGTATAAGTAGAATGGCACTCCTAGTCTAGGTGGTGTCAATACTGGCGATGAAGCCAAGTATTGTTTAATGTCATCAAAGGTGGACTGGCACTCATCATCCCAGTGAAATGTTACCCCCTTGTGCAATAATTTATTCATGCGTTGGCACTTGTCAGATAGCTGCGCGATGAAGCGTTTAATCGACGCAAAGTTTCCCTGAAGACTTTTGAGCTACTTGATGGTAGTTGGGGGAAGAATTTCAAGGATTGCCTTGACTTTGTGTGGGTCTACCTCAATTCCTCATTTAGAAACTATGTAACCCAAGAGCTTTCTAGATGTGATGCCAAAGACACACTTCTTGGGGTTTAGTCTAACTTTATGTTCCATGAGGTGATCAAGGATCCTGCTTAAGTCACCGAGATGATCTGGGCGCAAAAGAGATTTGACCAACAAATCATCCATGTAATCTTCCAAAGTTTTGTGCATGTAATCTTGAAAGATATACGTCATGGCATGTTGGTAGGTGGCACCAGCATTTTTAAGGCCAAAAGGCATGACCTTATAACAAAATGTCCCCCAAGGCATGGTGAACGCCATTTTTAGTTGGTCCTCAGGATTTATATGAATTTGATTGTATCCTAAGAAACCATCCATGAGGGAAACCATTTCATGGCCCGCTGTAGCGTCTACCAATGCGTCGATGCTCGATAAGGGAAAATCATCCTTAGGACTTGCTTTGTTTAGATCTCAAAAATTGGTGCATATGCGAATCCTCCCGTCGAGCTTTTTGATGGGAACCATGTTAGACAACCATGGTGGGTAATCCACATAGATGACAAAATGTGCATCCAATAGCTTTTGCAATTTTTCTTTGACCATTAAGGCTACTTTTGGATGCATCTTGCGTAGTTTTTGCTTTACTGGCTTGACTGTCGGATCAAGCATTAAATTATGCGTGACTAGCTGCGGGTCTAGTCCCGGCATGTCTTTGTATGACCATGCAAAAACCTCCTTCTTATCCTTGAGAAGGGCAATGTAGTCGACTTGATCTTTGGGGGAGAGACTTACCCCCATCTTGAGAATACATGGATTCATTGGATCTGAGTTGATGTCTACGTCAGTCGTCTCCTCGACTGACATGTGGGATCCGTCCTCCAACTAGTGTGGAGTCAAAATCAGGTGGATATCGTTTGCTGAATTAAGATCATTGTTAGGAATGTCAGGTTCCTCTTCAGCATGGAAGACATCCTGAGTCTATCCTGGAGTGAAATGAAACATCCCACCACAAGGACAGTACTCTAATGGGGATGGTGGTGTGTCAGCGCGATCCCAATCGATAGCCTCTATGTCTATATGTAATGACCATGTCGGGTCGACTGGAGCATGAATGGGGGTGGTTAAATCAATGGAGATCATGTTAATGAAATGATTATGGTCTCCATTACCGTGGGTATGACTGCTTGGACATCCTAGATAACCTTTGTGCTTTGGATATGGCTCTGTGGGCACTGGCACAAATGGGTCAACCCTATGCGCAGAGATGAAGACAGGGTTCGCCATAGGCACTGATGGTTTGATAGGGTCTCCAGGTGGAAGATGCTCTCTGTGTACCTGGAGTGGCGGGTGCAGTAATTACTATAAATGTGTCGGGTTGAGGTGCCACCTATGTCTTGGCCCTATGTGCAGGTGTTCAAACATGTCATCTATGCCTAAGGGATACTATTGTTGCATTTGTCACATGTGGTTGAGATAGGCCATCTCAGTTTCATCTTCGTAGTCACTGTCAGAGATCCAAAGGCCTTTGTCGGCTCCAATAGCTGCTTGCAACATAGGAGGCTCATCTTGTTCGAGCAAATTAATGTGGTCCCATCGAGGTTGTTTCGCTCTCTGCAGGGGGACATGATTCTCTTGAAAGGGCATATGCTCAATTGGAGCACCTAAAGGGAACATTGTCATGAAGCTTTCCTGATAATCATCCATGGGATGTACTTGTGAATGATTGATGTCAGACTCGAAAGGATCCCAAGGTGCTACCTCGTATTTAGACTCATCTTTCGAAGACCCTTCTTGGTCTTGTCCATATCCCTCTTGTATGGGAGTCCATGAATTTTCTCCTTGTTTGGCCGAAGGGAAAGGGTTGTTATGGTCAACAAGGTTGGTTGTTAACAATGGGTGATAATCCCCCAATGTATATGTTGTGTGAGGATTGGCATATGGATCTAATGCCAACCCATCCTTGTTGCCTATCCTTAGGCCTTGCATGTTCTCCACCAATATGTCTAGGGGTAGGGGGTGGTTGAACCCTACTCCTGACTTGTCATATGGCATTTGGTATCTTGGTTGGCAAAGAACATGCACTCCTTGCTCATATCGGCCCAACCCATATCCGTGCCAATTGCATTGGCCAAGATACCTCAAAGAAAATTTCAAGTTGGACAGGTAGTTGACATCCTTAGCAAAGGGTTCTTTGTCTTCATCTTCTTGCATACAAGTCTCAACGCCATTATCCAGGCCCCCATAAACAATTTTTTTTTGATTGGGTGGGTAGCCTAGAGGAACCACAGAGCCGATGGGGAGTCAAGGTCACCCCATATCCTACATGGACTCAAGAGTGGGCTTTGCTACAATGTTCCTCACTAGATACTCTGTAGGCCCGTGCTGGCCATTTCAACGATGACTGTTGGCGGTTGAGGGGGGGTGAATGGGATTCCTTCCTAAGTCCACTCCATGTGGGGTGAACTAGGTGTCTTGACTTCCATTCTGCTAGGCATCTCTTCTGTCGAGATGGTTGAGACTAGAGGTGGCTCATCTTCTATGGATTTCTTTCCCTTGTCCTTGGATGTGGCCATCATAGGTGGCATCATTGTTGAAAGACTAGCGACAAAAGATGGACCTGGCTGAGGGCTCGATGGATTAATCACTGGAGATGCCTATGGAAACGGACCCTGTTGAGATGGATTCAACTAAAAATCCACATGTGTTGAGGGAAGGTTCGATTGCGGCATGAGTTGCACTGTATTGCAGTATTTGAAGGGCTCCAAGTTCATCGGGACTACATGCACTTGTCCTTCAAATGTATACTTCAGGCACTAATGAGCTATTGAAGGGACACACTTCATGTCCCTGATCCAAGGTTGCCCCAACAAGATATTGTAAGCCATCTCACCTTCTAAAATGTGGCACAATGTATGAATGGTCTTTTGTCCCACTTGTATGGGTAGGACAATTGTGCCAACTTTCGAGCAGATTGCATCGTTGAATGCTCGCAGTGTGTAAGTAGAGGCCACAATGTGAGATGCTAGCAACTTTAAATGTTTTAGTGTTGTTGTAGTGATGATATTACTGGACGAGACAGTGTCCACCAACACTCTCTTATATGAAATCCCATTGACCCGTGTAATAACATGCAAGGGTGGATCCGCCACATCACCAATCATTGCTTTCAATTCATCTTCTCTAAAGGTGATGACTGGTTCTATACATTGTTTGACATGCCCCACAAAATTATTGAAAGAGTTCGCTTCGTGAGGCTGTAGCTCGATAGCTTTTAAAATCTCCATTAGATCTTCTCGATGGGGCGTTGATTGTTGAATTAGCTCATATATGGAGAGCCTAGCCGACATGGTCCTTAGACTTTGGGCAAGTCTAGTCTGAATTGTGGCCACCATTCTAGGTGGGGGAAGTTGCGTAGGGGGTTTTTGTGGTTGTGACGTCGATGGAACCTCTCTTGTGGCTACCGCGGGGGCAGCTCGGTATCTCTTGTTCCTAGTCACTATGCTTATCATCCCTACATATCCCTGCATAGGACAATTTTGTTGCACCTCATTAACTTGAAGAGGTTTTGTTGGTGCCTCATGGGTAGGCAAGGGGTCTCTGAATACTCCCATATGTTGGTTGTTTGGCGCTACGGGGTTGTCCATCACCAATGTCTTGTTGTCAATGAGATCTTGTACCAAACCTTTGAACTTCCAACATGCATTAAGATCATGTCCCTTATGCCTATGGAACCTATAGTACAAATCCTCTCGGTACCCCTTAGGCTTTGGTGCATTGGGGTCTATAGTTTAGATCTCTGGAAGGTTGATCAAGTTTGCCACTAACAAGCAGTCAAACAAAGAATCCCTAGACTTTGTGTAAGGAGTAAATTGTCACCTAGGGTGATGCTACTGATTTTGCTCCTGCCTTTGGTTTTCTCTATCATAATTGTTTGGAGGCACCACCTGATAATTAGCCTTTTGAGGCTATGTTGCTTGTGCCAGCTTAGGGACGTTGATGGCAACCTGATTAACCGCAGCAGGTTTCGGTTGCGTGGTCCCTGGTTTAGTGTTCTTTGTCCATTCTTTCTTCTTATGTTTGGTGATCTCGCCATCCTGTATCTTAATCTCCTCGATGATTCTGGCTTGCGCCAGTGCTTCTTCTAAACTGGCATATTGTTGCAGCTGCAATAGCACGAAGATTGATCTCAAACAACTTTTGGAGAACATTTGGGTCAAGTTAGAAATAGGAGGGAGGTAGGGTAGCTTTGAAAACAACGTCCTCCATCGGTTCCCATATGCTACCATAGATTCCTCCTCATACTGCTTGAGCCTAGCTAGATCGCTTAGTGACACCTTTTTCTTTGTGTTGAAAGTGAAACGTTATAGGAACGCATCCACTAGCTGACCTAAGTTATAGATGTTGTGCTTTGGTAATTGAGTAAACCAATCCGAGGCAGGGCCTCCAAATGTGGTTATAAATTTTCTTAATAGCAAATCATCATTGTCCTGAATGCCAAAGCATTGTCTCAGGAATCGAGTCACATGCTCTTGGGCATCTTCCTCCCATCTAAATAGTGCCAACTGGGGTAGCTTAAAGTGTTCAGGGTATGGAGGTGTCGGCATGGACGGATGCACAGGATGACTACGGAGTTGGCATAAAGTGGGCTTTTGGGGCCCAGAAGTCTTGATCTCCATAGATTCTAAGTGCTTTAACAAAACTTTGTATGCATCAGAGGATTTAATTTTTGCCTCCTTAGTTTGCTCCCATTATGGATTACGGGGAACTTGAGGCCTATTGAGAGGTAGCTGGCTAGCACCCCCTCTACCTTGATAGAGTGTTTTAGCCCACTCTTCTTCTTGTTCATACTCCTCATAGGCTTCCTGAGGAGTGGCTGGCTGAGTTCTATAAGCATAGGTGGGTGCCCGCGGAGGGTGCCCATCATTTTTTCTGGGAGTGGCCTCTCGCTCAGGTCTAGGAGGTCTCAAAGGTAGTACTTGATAAGGTCACGTGGACCTCTCTCGTACCAAGGGGTCCTACCTCTCATACACTTCTTCTTTATGCACATGAGGGATTGGACCCTTCGCAGGCACCTTGTTATGAAGCAATTCGGTCGTCTGACGCTGAATGCGCTCTTTGTTAAGCCAACAAAGATGCTCTAACTATTCTTGATCTTGCCTAAGCTATGCGATTTACGCTTGGTGGGCAGCATGTTTGGCAATCGCCAAGTCAATTTGTTTCGTCGTCTCTTGTTTAGGAAGCCTAGATGCCTCCCCTACATGTCTTTCTCGGTCATGGTGATCCGAGATCCCTATGGGTTGCTTCCCTCTGTCAAGGTTAGCGACATTCACTTGAGGCTCTGGCCTCAATGAGTGATCCTGATACATTGCAAGTGCAGACGTGCATCATTCCCATGCTGTGTACTGCTCTTGAGGAACGTAGTGATCTTCCTCGTACTCTCTTTCATATGGGTAAAAGGTGTGGGCAGAATTATCTTGCCCTATTTGGAGATCCTGATACTCTGGATATTGCCTAGTGTCTCTAACAGTAATACAGGGTAAATAAGGGATGAAGAAATCATGTGGCCTCTCCTTGTGGACCCTCCGTTGCTCTAACACTTCATCACTAGGCCACTCATAACAAGTTTCTAAGGGAGGTCTCATGTCTATGTTAAGATCTATGTGTAGGTTCTCCTCTTGAAAGGACCTATGCTGAGTGGGGGTGCCCCTAAAAGAGGTGCCACTATAGTCCTGTTTTGTTATGGCATGATGGGGACTCTCTTGGGTGCCTTGTCGCCAAGGCGAGATGGCTAAGTCCTCAGGACTATATCGGAGGCGACTTGTCCCCCTCAGTGCACTTTCTGCAGCGCTTGCCCATGATTGGGCTCGACTACAAGTGAACACCATGATGATGTGCTCCTAAATATGAATATTTTTTTATATTTTTTTAGGATTTTTTATGCTACACTTAAACAGAAAGAAAACACACAATCAATGCAATGATTATCTCGTTTAAATATTTAAAAGTGTGCCCTAAAATCTGGTTTAGTGTATTTTGATGTTGTTTTGAAAGCTTTTTGTGAAAATCATTTAAATGCAATTATGAAGGCTCTTATGACTCCCAAAATGGTCGCCCCTTCAATATACCATTGCCGGACCGATATACCAACCTCTCTATATACCCGCCCTTACGTGAGGGAGACTATAGGTACGTGAGAGGAGATGATATGTGGAACATAGGTGATACAAAAGGGGAATCGCTCTGTTTATGACACCTACCATAGAAGACTTATCCTCATGCATTTGGAATTACCCCAAGCTACACTTGGTCAGCTTTCATCAGGATTTACGTCTAGCAATAGTCACGATCGGGGTTATGGATGCAATATCTCAATCCAAGGCGATGATGAAATCCACCGTTGGTCTTGCTCAAGGGTTGGGGTTTTATGACCAACTCCTTGTGTTTAAAATACCATGTGATGTGTGGGGTTATTTTTAAGTTGCAAAATTGAAACAAGAAAGCCTCTAAACTCTCCTATGCAAACAAAAATCAAAGAACAAAAAAATAGAAATCAGAAAATTGATAAAGGGTGTTTAAAACCCCTACCTCTTCTCTGCCTAAATCGGATGTCTTTGAATTTCTTCCTGAAACAGTATAGCATTTGAAAACTTGATACCTATAAGAAACAAAACAAGCAACTTTAATCAGAATTTTAATCTTAAAAATCAAGGGACAGAGGTCCCACCATGATCGCCACTGAAAGCATGAGGATACGAAAACAAAAAGGAATATGCCACAAGAAAGAACAAGAAAGAACATAGAAAAATTGACACAAGATAAAAGCAATATGAAATATGGTAATCTCTTTATTGATATGCTTTTTAAGTTGTGTTACAATACGTCTCCTTCCTTTTTATGGGATAGGAGCGTCAAATGTGTTTCTTGTCACAACAACCATGGATAACCATCTTTCTTTCGCGTGCCCACATGTAAGATGGGTGGACCAAAATGTCGCTGTCACTTGTGTATATGATTCTTTTCTCCTTCCTACTCCTCTAATGTTGGAAACCTATGTTCAAAGAAACAAAAAATATTAGTAGCACCTACAGACAGAATAAAGCATGTATTTCCCAAGGCCTACTGTCAGTAAATGCATGAAAATATTAAAACAATAATCAAATGACCTCGGATTGACCTAAAAATTTAACAGTAGCATAAATATTTTATCAAAAGACCACTTCAAAAAGAACAATCTAGAAATTCCTCACATATTTGTATTCGCTCTAGGGTGGGACGAATAGACCTGCAATAACTTGTCAAAAAGCACCCTCTTCAATGTCATGTTTATTAAGATCCAAATGACCTACAAAGTTGGGGTTAGCTAATTGGGGGTGTTTTGGGAAGACTCAGATGGTTAGATTTATCCAATTTTGCCTCTAGCACCTAGATTTTGATGATGGCATCTGCAAGTTAGTAAAGGCGAGAAATAGCAAAAACCTGATCAAAAGTGCTCCAAATGAAATTAAATTTAAACTACAGTCTATTGAAATGACCTAGAATAAGATGCAAAAATAAAAACAATGAAACCTACCACATATTGCTATTCGTTCTGGGGTGGGACGAATTAACCTTTAATACATTGTCAGAAAGTATCCTCTTCAATGTCTTGTCTAGAAAGCTCTAAAAGACATTCAAACTGGGTGTTAGCTAATTGTGGGTATTTTGAGACGACCCAGATGGTAAGATTTCTCCAATTTGGCCTCTATCACCCATATTTTGATGGTGCCATATGCAAGTTAGTAAATACGGGAAATGACAAAAACCTGGTCAAAACTTGTCAGAATGAAATGAAATTTAAACTACAACCTATTTGAATAATCTAGAATAAGATGCAAAATAAAAATTAGAGAAATATTCCATAGATTTCTATTCATTTTGGGGTGGAGCGTTTAGAGCTGCGATAGTTTGGGGAGCGCCCGGGGGCAGGACGCCCACCATTTGGGACTTTGTTTCAGCACCAATCCACTTGGGATGGGTCCAAAACCTGTTATGGGGTGTTGTCAACAAATTTTTTTGAATATTGTGGCCAAATGTTCGGGTTTGGGCTTAGATTTGCGCTTCCAATAATCACCCAATAACCTCCCCTTCAAATGAGAGATTAAGGATGTGAAAGGCACAAATCGCAAGTAGTTATGTAAATTGGTAGCACTTCATTGCTCAAATGCTCCTTCTCTGTATATCTTTTGGGTGGAAATACTCCCTAATTTATAGACCTTAGGGTCTTCTTGTTTAACTTGCGCATGTGAGTGCGCCACTTGAGTTAACTGTCCTATTTTCAGAGAAAATCTAGTTCCCTGATTTAGAATCTCCTTGCATGAGGTCTCTAAAATAAAAACATGCATGATTGAAGTCTCTCTTCTTGAATAAAATCTATTCCTCATAATTGCATGGCCTGAAGCCTCAGTTAACTGGCGGAGTTGCCGAGGTTTGACTTTTTTTGCCGATCAAACCTGCTATTCGCCCCACCCTGGGGTGAATTCTTAATCGTCCCTGGGTGGGACGAATGCCAGTTTGAATTCGTCCTAGGGTGGGATGAATAGGGAAAAAAGTGCCAAAAAGGTGCCAAATTGACTTTTGACCTTCCAAAACTGCTTTTGGGAGTGGTTAGAACCACTGTTTAACCTCTGGGGGCTGCCCTAGGGGTTGTGTGTGTCAATGCGATCAGTGCTTGTCGTCACATAATCGGATTGGTGCTATTTTGGTGTCTACAATGACAAATGGCACACTTTTTATGTAACACATGGTAGATAGGTTACGTAAGGTGGCTTTGTGCATATAATTCGAGTGGCATTGTGCATGTAATTTGGGTGGCATTATGCATGTAATCTAGGTGGCATTTTTTATGTAAGCCAACCATGGAAGGGAACTCTTTAAATACCCGAGAAGGCGCCAATGTATTCATCTTTTTGCAAGTTAATAAAGTGTTGAAGGAGGTTGCCCCATCGAAGAGGCATGCGATTCTATCTTATTGTGAGATTGTTCCTTTATGCAAATTTATGTTATAATGTGTATTTTGTTCCAAATATTAATGTGATGTTTATGTGAGTTTACAACTACTCTAACATCTTAGCATAATCATAACTTTTCCTTTTATTACAACTACACTAACATCTTAAAATAATAATTTTTACTTTTATTACAACCTATATTTAAATACCTTTTAAATATAATTCAAAGCGTCCATATAATTCATGCTAATCTATATTTAAATAACCCTTTAAACATAATTCAAAGCCTCAATATAATCTATGCTAATCTATGTTTAAATAACCTTTTAAACATATTTCAAAGCCTTTATATAATCCATGTTTAAATAAACCTTTAAACATTTTTCAAAGCCTCTATATAATCTAAGTTTAAATAAACATTTAAACTTGGGCATTGGTCCATTTGTAAATTTGGTCCTCTCGGTAGGGGATCAAGACACTCATAGTTCAGGATAGGCATGCCACTAAATGCATTTACTTTATTTACTTTGCTAAATTGCAACTATACAATTTAATCAAGTCTTTAACCATCTAATAGCATAGTTGATATCATAAAATAATCATTACTTTTACTATCTCCTCTCAAATACCTTTTAGAGAGCTTTTCAACATGCATAGTTTAAATCATGGTTATTACTCAAATCAAATCTATTGTTGTCTTAAAACATTAAAGCCTAATACCTTTAATCTTTAAACCAACCCTTTCATTTATTCACTAAATTAAAGCCCCATAACTTTAATTTAAAATAAACCCTTTTCCTATTCATTTAGAGATCTTTTCAACATGCATCATTTAAATCATGGTTATTACTCAAATCAAATCTAGACTTGTCTTAAAGCATTAAAGTCCAATACCTTTAATATTTAAACCAATCCTTTCGTTTATTCACTAAATTAAAGCCCCATAACTTTAATTTAAAATAAACCCTTTTCTCGTTCATTCATAAACTAAAGTCCCATACCTCCAGTTTATAAACAACTAATACATTTTCTTTTATTTCCAATAAACTAAAGCCCCATAATTTTAATTTATGAAAACAATACATTTCATTTAATTTTCAATAAACTAAATTCTCATAACTTTAATTTACAAAAATAATACATTTCTTTTTATTTCCAATAAACTAAATCCCCATAACTTTAATCTACAAAAACAATACATTTCCTTTTATTTCCAATAAACTAAAACCCCATAACTTTAATTTACAAAAATATTACATTTATTTTTATTTTCAATAAACTAAAGGTTACTTCAGTGAAATAAACTAAATTATTTTTATTTACAATTTAAAGTTAACTATTGGAATCGTAAATAAACCTTTCTTAAGTTTATCAACAAACCATAAATTAAAAATTTTCCAACTGAAACCCATGGAACCCTGTCGAGCACGATGCCTTTACATGATGTGCGCTCGTCTCGGTAATCTACAACAAATGCAAGATACCTTCCTACAGTTCAAATAACTCTATCAAGCATGGTATCAACATGGCCGAGACCAAGATAGAATGATAGAAGATTTTTTAGGTGGTTTTGAATGCACAGCAGTGGTCATCTATGCTAAGAACAACAATGCTCTTTTAACACATGCTTGAGTATGGCATTCTATTGGAAGGTATGAAGTCCACCCAATATTTGCAAGTATTCTAATGGAGGGAACGAACAACGCATCACCCAAAAACAATGCACAAGTAGCAACAATGCATAATTTCCTAGAGAGCAACAGAAGAATACAAACTGCCATCCCTTAACATTCGGGAGTCCCCACGATCAAAATAATAGCAGCAACCTAAGGGAGAATACCCTCAACTCTTTTCTAGGGAACACAACCAATGCCATGATGATAGTGCAAATATTCCCCATACGTAGACATAGACAAGGTTTAATATGAGATGATGTCTCATTAGCACAACCAAAAATTTGGCAAAGGTAAACCAACAAAAACACAGACCAACATGAACAACCATATGCATCATAATAGCCAATGAGCTGATGAAGGTAAACCAACAAAAAAATAGACCAACATGAACAACCATATGCATCACAACAACCAATGAGCTAGCGAAGGTAAACCAGTGAAAACACAGGCCAACATAAACAACCATGTGTCATAAATAAAACAATGGTAATAGGCCTAACCTAGAATTAATTTCTCTCTTGACATCGACAAGATGGCAATTTTTTTCTTGTTCGATGCTTTCCAAGGTTCTCCGCCTTCCTCTCGTTGTTCTATACCTCTATTTCATAGTCTGTCCACTTCTTCTTCTTGATATCCAACATCTAGATCTCTTTATTCCTCCCATCCTTAACGACCCACCACCCCTCGTAACTTCTCTAGCTACCTTAACACAATGATCAGTGAAGGAAAGCATTTTTTAATCATTTGGATAAGCTCCATCATAAATGGTGCCCATCCCTCCAACATTGGTAGGCTTCTCCCATCAACTCGAACATCCACTTGGAGTTCGTCCGAATTACAAAATATCTTGCATTGGATTAATATGGAGATCGATTATTATACTATAATATTCTATTAACTAATGGTTAACAATGATATTCTCATGCTATTATATAATCATTAGTTAAATAAAAGCCCCAAAACCATTTTAGATATTTAGACTTAATTGTATTTTAAAATAACTTTAATATATTATCTATAAATGAAGCTAAAATTATCATTTAAAATAATTTAACATATTATTTTTAAATGAAGCTCAATTATCATTTAAAATAATTCCAACATATTATTTATAAATGATTGTTTCCTCTTTTATTTACAACTTACAATTTCTTTATTATATTATAAATAAACTTCTCTTATTTACAATATACTTCTCCTATTATAATTACAAATAAACCTCTTTTATTTATAACTTATAATAGTCTACATTATACTTATACATATTATAAATAAACTTATTTTATTTACAATATATAATTTTCTTACTATTAATATGAGTAAATCTCTTTTACTTATATAATAGTCTATATTATAATTAAACTCTTTAAATTATAATATTACTATCATACATATATAATAGTTCTTATTATAAATATTCTCCTATTTATAATAGTTTATTATTATAGATAAACCTTTTTATTTATAATAAGTTATTATATTCCTTTATCAATATAATACTTATCCAATTATAACAAAACTAGGTATACATTATCTTCCAATAATACTTATTTTTCCATGTTATAAAGTTTGTCAAGGAGGGTTATGACATCCTAACCCCTGGGGCTAAACATCGTCTCAGTGTTTCTTGCAAAAAATTATTGCTACGAAATTTAGATGATCAAGTATAATGTTTGTCTTCCATTCTATTGAGTTTAAACGAGATTTCCTCATCCCCGAAATATCAACATTATATTTGTTCTATAGGAGATGCAATCCCACTCATTAATAAAAAAAAATAGTAACGTTTATTCTTCAAATCTATCTAGTTGAAGGTTTTGTTCCCAATTTTCCATATCTTTATACCTTCAAGACAAGAGGAAGAAGGAAAAAACAATTTTTGCATACCACATTGCCTCAAACTAATTATTTTGGGTAGGAATACCCCATCCTTAAAGCACTAGAGTCCATCATTTGTGCAAGAATATCACTCTTTGCAAGATCTCCTTCATTTTTATCTTGAAGTTCATTGCAACTTTCACCTAGAGATATCATTTCCTTGAATTGTTTCACTAAATCCAAGGGATTTCAAGTCATATTATTGTGATATCTCTTTACGGTTGGAAGTTAAACAAGATTTTCTTGCTTCATAGCCCTAGAATTTGCTCTTTAGATTATTTCTTTAAGCCTTCAAGGGTTTATTAAACTCAAAATTTGGTTTATTTCTTTAATCAACTTAAGGAGAGGACCCCATAATCCCCTCTAGAGTAGATTTCCTACCTACTCTTCCTTAGAATTGCAAGCTCAAATCCAAAGAATAGAACCCTACATTTATCTTTAAGTATGATTAACTTAACCAAAATTAGTCACTTCACCTATGATGAGCTAATTTTAAGATATCTTTTTCACCTTCATCGATGAGGCAACTAAATTTATCCATCCCATATTTGCTATGAGTTGAATCTATCCATATATCTCACCTTATCGATGAAATAGCTAAAGCCATTTATCTTATTTTTGCTATGAGTTGATTTTATCCATCTATCTCACTTAAGATAGATAAAGTCATCTATCTTATTTTTTGAGCCGAGTCTATCCATCTATCTCACTTGAGATATCTCATTTTTGTTTAGTTGACTCTATCCATCTATCTCACCTGAGATAGCTAAATTCATCTATCTCATTTCTACTATGATCCAACTCTATCCATCTATATAACTTGAGATAGCTAAAGTCATCTATATCATTTTATCTTCTTTCATTCGTGAATGGCTAAGGTTATGCTTGCTTTACGCAAGATACTATACCAGAGTAAAGTTGCTTTTCCTAGGACCAATCCTTAAGCAATCCTTAGCTTATCCAAGGAAGCTTCTAGCCCATCATACCTAGATCCTTATCTAGGGAAGCTTATAGTCCCATGACTATGTACTTTGATTTTAAGCAATTGGTAGTTCAAGGTCTTCTCAGATTTAGCTTAACGAATCAATGGCCTATGTAGGAAGGTACCTAACCCTTAGCACATTCCAAAGAAACCTCTAGTCCATTGTTTCCTAGAGTTCCTTTCATGCAAGCATCTTGTCCTATGCATTACTGCTCTGATACCATATGTAACACCTCAAAGACCCAACTATTTTAAGGGATGCCACTATTACTACTATAAAAAAAATTAAATAACTAACAACATCACATATTAACAACCACAAAGTTATCACATTGAGAAAAAAATAAAGAGCAATATAAACCAAGCCCTAAATCAAATCAAGACATGAAAATTAACTAGCAAAGAATATATTAAAAGCAACTATGGAAACCAATAGAAAATGATACATTAAATCAACATAACAAAGATTCAATATCCATAATACAATATATATCCTCGGGAAAACCCTTATAGGAAAACCTAGCCTCAAATGTTCTCTTTTACTACACAAGCTTGGTCTTTACAAATATAGGGATCCCATGACCCTTTCTCCCAATGTATGTCAATACAATGCATAGAACACATAGTTCATATGAATTTACCATGGATTGCTCAATTAATCCACATAACAATCTCCATGATTGCTTTATTGTACTTATACAATCAATACAATATTTTGCATAAGAATCTTTCTATCCATTAATTTAACTAAAGTCCACACTTTTTAATTAAATCGAGAATCCAAATTTATTTACCAAACTAACTAAAGTCTCATACCTTTAGTCAATCCAATAATCCAATTTCCAGTTACTAAACTAAGTAAAGTCACATACCTTTAGTTAATCTAATAATCCAATTTCCGTTTACTTCCCTTCATTATAACTACACTAATATCTTAGCATAATCATAATTTTCCTTTCATTACAACTACACTAACATCTTAGCATAATCATAAATTTCCTTTCATTACAACTACACTAACATATTAGCATAATCACTCGCATGAAAGTGGAGTAAGGCTCTTTCAAAGGGTTGACTCGCCATGCCCATAACCAAAAAACTATGCAGGTTCAAACCTCGGTTTCCCGTCTATCGATCTCAGTGCAATAAATGAAATAACACATCAAACCTATACTATAAAAGTTATTCTTTTTTCGTTCAGCTCTAGAATCCACCCCACACATCCAAAACCGTTGTTCCTTTATCTCCGGCCGAGTCATAGGAGCGAGATTCGATATCTTTTTCTTTTATTAGAACTACACTAACATATTAGCATAATCATAACTTTCCTTCATTTACAACTACACTAAAATTTTAGCATAACCATAATCTTTCTTTTTATTACAACTACACTAACATCTTAGCATAATCATAACTTTCCTTTATTTACAACTACACTAATATTTTAGCATAATCATAAATTTTCTTTTTATTACAACTACACTAACATCTTAGCATAATTATAACTTTCATTTCATTACAACTATACTAACATCTTAGCATAATCATAGTTTTTCCTTTTAATACAACTACACTAACATCTTAGCATAATCATAAATTTTTCTTTTATTACAACTACACTAACATCTGAGCATAATCATAACTTTTTCCTCTTATTACAACTACACTAACATTTTAGCATATTCATACTTTTTCCTTTTATTACAACTACACTAACATCTTAGCATAATCATAACTTTTTATTTTATTACAACTACACTAACATCTTAGCATAATCATAACTTTTCATTTTAATACAACTACACTAACATCTTAATATAATCATAACTTTCCTTCATTTACAACTACACTAACATCTTAGCATAATCATAACATTTCCTTTTATTACAACTACACTAACATCTAAGCATAATCATAACTTCCCTTCATTTACAACTACACTAAAATCTTAGCATAATCATAACATTTCCTTTTAATACAACTACACTACAATCTTAGCATTATCATAACTTTAATTTATTTACAAGTACACTAACATCTTAGCATAATCATAACTTTTTCTTTTATTACAACTACACTAACATCTTAGCATAATCATAACTTTTATTTTCATTACAACTACACTAACATCTTAGCATAATCATAACTTTTCATTTTATTACAACTACACTAACATCTTAGCATAATCATAACTTTTCTTTCATTACAACTACACTAACATCTTAGCATAATCATAACTTTCCTTCATTTACAACTACACTAACATCTTAGCATAATCATAACTTTTTATTTTATTACAACTACACTAACATCTTAGCATAATCATAATTTTATTTTCATTACAACTACACTAACATCTTAACATAATCATATCTTTTCTTTTTATTACAACTACACTAACATCTTAGAATAATCATAACTTTTATTTTTATTATAACTACACTAATATCTTAGCACAATCATAACTTTTTCTTTTATTACAACTGCACTAACATCTTAGCATAATCATAACTTTCCTTCATATACAACTACACTAACATCTTAGCATAATCATAACTTTCCTTCATTTACAACTACACTAACATCTTAGCATAATCATAACTTTTTCTTTTATAACAACCTATGTTTAAATAACCTTTTAAACATAATTCAAAGCCTCAATATAACTCATGCTAATCTATGTTTAAATAACCCTTTAAACATAATTCAAAGCCTCAATATAATCTATGCTAATCTATGTCTAAATAAACCTTTAAACATATTTGAAAGCCTTTATATAATCCGTGTTTAAATAAACCTTTAAACATGTTTCAAAGTCTCTATATAATCTATGTTTAAATAAAACTTTAAACTTGGGCATTGGTCCATTTGTAACTTTAGTCATCATGCTCTTCCATTGATCAAGTGATGATAGTAGGGTATTAGGACATTCATAGTTTAGGATAGGCATGCCTCTAAATGCATTTACTTTTTTTTTAGTTTGTCAAATTACAACTATACAATTTATTCAAGTATTTAACCATATAATAGCATAGTTGATATCATAAAAGAATCCTTAGTTACCAAATTCATCAAATTTTTTAGAAAAATTTTGAAATTTTTTGAATTTAAAACCCCAACGAATAAGTTCAGCAGGGATGCAACCATTCGAGCTTCATTCTTCATAGCCTCTATAACTATGGACTTGATGATTTCTTGAGCGATGGGGCACGATGTGTCATAGAAGTCTGTTGTCAAGTAATATTCTTCTTCACTTTCATGTGGTATATCATAGGATAGAGAGAACGATGAGAACGTGCATATCAGGGATAATAATAGCAAAAAATTGCTTTTCATCTTCATCTTACTTTTCCACAGACCGGGAGGGGAGGGAGGGGAGAAACACGAAACTGTTACATAGTTTCACCTGGAATGATCTATTCTTAAGGGATAGAGGAGCAGGAATGAATGTAATCATGTATGCAGGAGGTTTATATGAAGTTGTGTTAAAGAGGATTGATTGATTTTCAATCAGTTTGGATAAGAACACAGAGCATGAAAGCCATTGAATAATCAGGAGTCCACAAAGTCTTCCAGATGTGACTCCGGTGAGATGATATGTTTCTTCATCATTTCTTCAATAATTTGTTTGGTGCCATTAGGCAATGAAATACTCGAGAACCAATGTATCTGCTCCCACTACACACTGCTTTGTGCCATTCCCATTGGCGTAAACAAACCTACTCTTCCAGACGGTCGAGAACTCCTCAATATATTTTTAACATGCCATATTCTTGTCATTGCAAGGCTTTTGTAAGCACATTAAATGACTATGAGTTTGCACACACATCGTTAGAGTCATCATACATTTTTTTTTATAAATTTATTTTAATTAATGTTTTTGGTTTTCAAGATTTAAGTCAAACCTTAGAAATATATGATAAGGGAATTATTAATGTTTGTTTCAAGTCTTTGTTTGAGTTTCTTAGTTACTAATTTATTTACATAATATTTTGAAAGGATATATGCACATTTATAATATATTTGCAAGTCAAGGCTAATATCGGGAATCAAGGCAACATCTCTCACTAGGGTTGTTTCTCACCAACAATTCGTTGATGATACCCTTATATTGACTAAGGCATCGGTGGTTGAGGCCAAAAGAATTAAATACATCCTGCAACTCTATGAGGACGTTGCTGGTCAAAAAGTTAATTTCAGTAAAAGCAAGTTATATTTCTTGAACACCTCCATTCAGAGGCAAGGAAGAATTGCAAAAATTTTAGAGTGTGATATAACAAACCTCCCTACTTCGTATCTTGGTCTCCCTCTTTTCATTGGTTCTCCGAGAGAGTCAATGTGGGACAGGGTTATTGAAAGAATTCAAAAAACTTTGTTGGATAGAAAGGTCATCTTCTATCTCAAGCAAGAAAGTTGGCCCTCACTAAGGCCTCTCTTTAGATAATTCCAATCTACTTCCTCTCCGTTTTCAAAGCCTCTATGAAGGTTTTCCAAAAAATTAAGAAACTCCAAAAAGAATTTTTATGGACTAGATCAGAGGAGAGAAAAATGATACACCTTGTAGGATGGACCAAAGTGTGTAGACCCAGGGAAAATGGGGGCTTAGGTCTGAGGAGAATTACTCATATCAATTTATCTTTACTAGCTAAGCAGGTGTGGCGCCTCATTTCTAGTGAAGAAAATTAATGGACAGCTATCATCAAATGAAAGTATCTTCAAAATATGGAATTTTTAAGTGACTCGGTTCCAATCAGAGGTTCTGCTTTTTGGAATGCAATTCTCAATTGTAAGGAAATCATCAAAAAATGTTTAATATGGGTTTTAGGTAATGGTGAGAGGATAAATTGTTGGAATGACAGGTGGGCTAATGATGAACCACTGATGCAATATCCTAACTTATCCTGAATAAGAGATATCATGGAAGAACTCATTGGCAGAAAAGTCTCTAATTATATGGTTGAGGATAGAGGCAAAATGAAGTGGAAACAAATAAGGATTCAGGGATTTCAAGCAGAATCAAATGATCTTTGTAACATTCTCAGAAAATAGTTTATCCCCATGAGACCCAAGGAAGATCAAGTGACTTGGGCTCCTATGGAAAATGGGCAGTTCACTATTAAATCAGCTTACAAGCTTCTTCTTGATGATGAGGATTTTGTCCTCCAAAAGGACTTAGTTTGGATAAAAAATTTAATTCCAAAAATTGCAATCTTTTCATGGTTTGGTTATCCAAGGAAGAATTCTAACCATTGATAATATGATGTGTAAAGGTATTTTTATCATTAATCGCTATTATCTGTGCAAGGCGAATTGGGATACCATTTATCACATTTTCCTTGAGTGCCCTTTTTCCTTGATTGTCCTAAGTGGGGTTTTTTAGGCCTTCAATATTTCTTGGGTTAAACCAGCCACCATACATGATTTGTTCATCTAGTAGCCTTACCCCTTTTCAAGCCAAATACTTAGATACATATGGAAAATTTGTCTCAATCACTATCTTTGGTAGGTGTGGTTAGAAAGAAACCATAGAGTCTTTAATGAGTCTATCCATGATCATCAAACTATCATTGCCAGGATCCTGTCCTTTGCCAACAAGAATGTGAACCTTATCCATTTTTATAGTCATAAACCTCATCTGCAGGAGACCATGATTGCTCAATATTTAAGCTTAACCTTGTTAGATGAGTCTGTACCTAGGGTAGTCAACCCTAGAGACAATGTTAAGTGGTCCCCACCTCCTACAGGTTGGTTTAAGCTTAATTTTGATGGAGCGGCTAAGGAAAATCTTGGCAGAGCAGGTGCTGGTGGCATTATGTGATATCATAATGGGAATATGATGCTTGCATTTTCTGAATATTTGGGAACAAGGACAAACAATGAATCTGAAGCTAGAGCTATGTGGAGAGGCCTTCAAATGACTCAAGAATTAGAAGGTAATTTGATCGTAGAAGGAGACGCTATGCATGTTATAAATATCCTCAATAATTGGAAAACACCTCCTTAGAGGATTAAAACAATTGTTGAAGAGGCTAGCATCCTTTTCCAGGGAAGACAGGACAGAAAATCCCAACATGTCTTTCGGGAAGCTAACAAAGTTGCTGATAAGCTGGCCAATTTGGGTGTCGATGGTGACAAACTTTTCAAATAGGAACACGGTGTCCCGAGCGAAGTGGAGGAGCTTATTCAATAAGAATGCCAATAATGATAGTCGAATTTACCAATAGGGAAGGCACTGTAAGTTCGAATGCTATGAGTATTCCCGTCTCTTTTTTGAAATGGACTCATAATAAAAATTATTCGAGTTGTTTTTCTTGGTGGATGCTACTTGGAAATACCATAAATACTAATGGGTACAGTCACATGTCAGATAACATAGCTCCTAGTCATCTTAGTAATTTGAGGTTGGTTGATAATCATAGGACAGGAAAGAAATGGCAATATAAGACTTCGAACCAGAGCCACGTGGACCACCAAATAGCCACCGCCATAAATCTAGCCAACAGGTTCAATTCTCCAAGGCTGATTGGCCAAGACGGGATGTGGTCCCAAAGCATGTCATATACGGAAGAAAGCAATTACCAAGGAAGGGATCTGTGTCTATTTCCTTTTTTGTAATTATGATGCAAGTGTGTTTTATCGGGGTATACCCAAATTTTTGTATGGGAAGTTTCTTTTTTATAACAGACTATGTGCCTTATCGGATGTAATGGCTTTGGCGGCATGTAGATTTTACATATATAGGATCCTTAGTAAGGACATGTTCATAAAAATCCCTGGGCTGATTTTTGTAAAAGGTTTTGGTTCAACCTGTAAAACTCAGTATTAATGCTATAGTATCTTATTTACCAAAAAAAAATTATATATCGAATTTAATTCCAAATTTTTAAACATGTTGAATTTCTTTCGAACTTCAAGAGTATCAAACTCGAACACGAACTTAAACTTGGTAACTAAGAAAGAATCATTACTTTTAATATCTCCCCTCAAATACCTTTAGAGAGCTTTTCAACATGTATCATTTAAAGCATGGTTATTACTCAAATCAAATCTAGTCTTGCCTTAAAGCATTAAAGCCCAATACCTTTTATATTTAAACCAACCCTTTGGTTTATTCACTAGATTATAGTGCCATAACTTAAATTTAAACTAAACCCTTTTCCCGTTCCTTCATAAAATAAAGTCCCATACCTCTAGTTTATAAATAAACTAATACATTTTCTATTATTTTTAATAAACTAAAGCCCCATAAATTTTTTTACAAGGAAAAAAATCATAATTTTATTTCAAGAAAGAAAGAAAATTACGCTTCTTAGGTGCCTTAGCACAAAAAAAAACCTAGATAAAAATAAATTACTAGAAGTCAATATATAATTACAGTTGGTTAGATCGGAAAGGAAAAATCCCATATTTAAAATAGCATGGGGATAATAAGGATAAATATCCTTATATATCAATACTTAAATATCCAAATAACCTCCATGTCCATAACTTGGATAGATATCAGTGAAAAATAAACCAGCCAAAAGAAAGGAAATAGTTAAAAACTACCATAAAGATCTAATCAAATGAACAGGCCCATAGTATGAACCAGAGCCAGCATAGGAACTAGGGGTATGATATGTGGGTGAAAGAAGAAACTCCATCGTTGTTCTCTTCTATTTGCAACAAACCTTCTGGAACTTGTTGACCTTCTTTTGATGACTTATCTGCTTCTTTATTTGATTTCCTATAAGCATGAGTAAAAGAGATATTTCCAAAAATATAAATCATCTCGAATAGTTCATCTCCCACTAGTCTAACCATATTATTTTTTAATTGGGAGGATCTATTCATCCAGTTGATGACTAGAGTAGAATCTCCAAAAAATTGTAATTTTTTCATTTTTCTCTCCACAACACACTTCATTAGAAATCTCAATGCCTGGAACTCAGCAAAATTGTTGGAACCTATCCCAAGACCTGCTTTAAATTTTATATAATTGTTATCTAAGAAGTATAGAATACCTCCTGCACTACTAGAATATGACTATCTCTAACTAGCCCCATCAAAAAAACCCCATGGTTGAGACTTTGTAATGAATAAATTACCTTCTTGTCGAGGTTTCTTATGTTTGTCAGGTCCTTTTTTTATTGAGATCAAATTCCTCACCTAAAATATGACCTAAAATGGGGGAATTAAATTTCCTTAAAAAATAGTTGCATTTTATGCCAACCATATACCCCAACATATAAGACATGGTAAAGAAAGAAATTGTTTCAACTTTTTTTTCAAAAACCACTATCTTAAGCATACCTCCATTGTTTCTCCTTACCAAATATTTTGTACTCGAATTATCTGTTTAGATTCTAACCAAACCTTTTGAGAAAAATGGCATTTTATTAACAAGTGTGTTATGTTTTCCTCCTTTGACTAACATAACATACAGATACTTGGACCTTGTCTGCTTCTCCTCTGTAAAACTTCCCAAGTCAAAGCCTTATTTCTCAAATCTAACCACATGAAAAAAAATATTTTTTTGGGCAAATAATTTCCAAATTTGCTTCCACCACCAAGCAGAACCTTGAGGATGAGGGTCAAAATTTGCTTTGTAACCAAGTCTAGTCGTATATTGACCCTCATATTTGTTGTATGCCCAAGCAATAGTATTTGGTTTACCTCTCAACTTGATATGACTCTTATTAATATTATCAGTATAAGCCTTCCACAAAACAACCTACTCATTAGAAAGACCCAAGACCTGAGCCTGCTTCGAACCTTGGTTCCAAAGACTAGAAGAATTTGATTCCCCCACCTGATGAAGAAAGAAAAAATCTATGACTTGTAAAGAGCTTATCATAGCTTCTGGTAACAAAATATTTTCTCCACAATCCAAAATAGAATCAGCCCCTATTCTGACTTGTTCACCATTGCCGACTTCCCAAGCCAAATATTTTCCAATCATAGGAAAGGCTTGTACTAGTGCCTTCCATTGAATGGAAATAATTTTAATGTTTTTTTGTGGATTTTTGATCCAATCTATAAAGGTCCCTAGATAAAAATAGTTATGTTCAATAATATTCTTCCATAATCCTTCTTTGATCAAAATCCTCCATAAAATTTTTACTACCATAGAAGAACCAAAAAGATGGATATTTTTAAGATCCCAGCCACCTTCCTCCTTTGGCCTAGCAATACTCTACTACTTAACTAAAGGAATGCCTTCATGTTCATTGCATCCAATGCAAATAAATTTGAAGCAAATTTTTCTTATTTTCTCTAGAACTCTTTTACGAATGAAGACCAAGGAGTGCCAAAACACAAGAATTGCCTCAAGAACTAAATTTACAAGTTTTAATATCCCACTAATAGACAACCATCTATTACACCAATGGTTAATCCTAAATTCAATTTTCTCTAAAAGCAATCCTCAATCTCTCTTCCTGTAAGTATTTGGCTTCAATATAAAACCTAGATACTTAAAGCCCTCTTTGTTTTATAAGAAAAAAACCCCTTGCAGGGCTGCCTTGGTCTAAGAGACCATGAACAGGGGGTTCTACACCATCAAATTCACCCGAGAGTTGCACCCAAACCTGCTTGCACCAACATTATCAATTGGATTTTGGATACCCAATTCAGCATTTTGGTAGGGTGCATATTTAAACCTGGGACCTCCCTTGGAGGATTGCCCTCTCCTCTCCAACTCACCTACAACACCTAGGTGATACTTAAAGCCCTCATGGAAATCTAAGAGATTAAAAGGAAAATTTATGATTAGACCCTGTTCAATCTCTTACTCTATACCATTAAAGCAAATAGAGGATTTTTGAAAATTTATCTCCAATCCGGTAGCAATATTGTAAGTTTCCAATATTTCCTTTAACTTTCTAGATTCCCTTAAATAGCCATTTGTGAACAACAAAACATCATCAGCAAATAATAAATGAGATAAATAAAGGACCCCTCTTTGCATCCAAAACAACTCTACTCAATCCTTTAGCACCCAACAAAAAATGTAAAGGAAATAAAGGACATCCATTTCTTAATCCTCTTGATGATCTAAAGAATTTGGAAGCTGATAAATTGATAAGAACAATAAAATGTACAGATAAAATACATCCTGTAATCCACTTTACTATCAGATAGCTAAAGCCCACATGTAAGAGCATCAATCTGAGATACAAGCAGCTAGTTCTGTCATAAGCTTTAGATATATCTAGTTTAAGGAACATTGCAAGAAGATATTTAGTTTTTAGAGAGTGAAGGCCCTCTTGTGTAGCTCCTATGGCTTCAAAAATCTGTCTACCTGGTAAAAATCCAAATTGCTCTTGAGAAATAACTTCAAAGAAAATATTCTTCAATATAACATCTAGAATATTTGTAATAATTTTATAGATATAGTTACTTGAAAGCATGTCTATGGAAGCACGGCGTACCGGGTGCGATGCAAACAAAAGCAGATGTATAATGAAACGCTAAGTCCTACGAAAATGCGAAGAACAAGTGCATGAAAAGGGAAAACGATGCAATGAAATGAGATGTAAAGCAAAACTAAAGTGCAGCCTCTTTTATTAATGTTTCTTGTGATCCGGTTACAATACGTTCCCCCCCTTTTCAGGGGCTCGGAGCGTTCGATACAATTTTGTTACACCAACGGATGGTACGCTTCCCTTCGGGATCTTCCACGTGCCCACATTCAAAATGGGCGGGCCAAACATCACCGCTGCTTGCGTGAGTGCGTCCGTCATTCCTTGCTGCCCCTCCGGTGTCGAGATCCTACGTACAGAGAAACAACAAATGGTTAATAGCATATGCGGATGGAAGGAAACATGCAATCCCCAAGACCTCCGGCTAGTGAATACATGAAATAATAAAACAGAGATCAAAACATGTCAGAATGAGATGAAACTTGAATAGGAGCATCCAGACATCATTAGGGACACATTGCAAAAATAACAGTCAAGAAATCATGCATGGATTTCTAATCGCTCTGGGGTGGGACGCTGGCGACTGTCACAAAATGTGCGAAAGTGACCTCCCAAATGTCCTATCCAGAGGCCTCCAAAATACCTGCAAACTTGGGGTTAGGCAAAATGGGGCATTTTGAGACGACCCAGAAGGTCGGATTTGGCAGATTCTACCCAGATTGCCCTGTATCTGAAGGCACCCCCTATAGGTTAGTGAACGCGTAAAACGATAAAAACACAGTCAAAACAGGTCAGAATGCAGTGAAAATTGAACAGCAGCATAAAAAAATCACATACAACATGATGCAAAAGAAACAATAAAGAAATATAATGTAGATTTCTAATCACTCCGGGGTGGGGCGATTAGGACTGCAATAGTGCGAGGGGCGCCCGAGGGCAGGACGCCCGTCGTTTGGGGCTTGGTTTTGACACCAATCCACTTGGGATGGGTCCAAAACCTCCTAGGGGGTTGTGTCAAAAAATTTGGTGTGGGATTGTGGCCGATTGTTCGGGTTTTGGGTCCGGATTGCGCTCCTAGTATTCACCCGATAACCTCCCTTCCAAAAGAGAGATCAAGGATGTAGGAAGCACAATGAGGGGTGAGGGTATAATTTGGCAGCACTCCGTTGCTCCAAATGCTCCTGCTCTATTCTTTTTTTGGGGTGAGAAGGCTCACCATTTTATAGACCTGAGGGTCTCCTTTGAATGCGCATGCAAGGGCGCCACTTGGCCATCATGCCTTGTCAGGGGAGAGAAGATTCCTCCCTGATTAAGGGCTCCTTGATTTAGGCCTCCATGACTGCCTCTTTGAGCTCTAAAATGCTCACTCGCACTCCCATGCCTTGGAGGTGGAGTTGAGTGGCGGATCTGGGCTGCCATTTGTCAAGGTTTGACTTTTTTCTCGTCAAACCTGCTATTCGTCCCACCCTGGAGCGATTGTTGCTAATCGTCCCGGGGTGGGGCGAATAGCATTCTAATCATCCCAGGGTGGAACGAATAGGGAGAAGAATGCTTGAAAGGTGCCAAATTGACCTCTGACCTTCCAAAACTACTTTGGGAGTGGTTAGGACCACTGTTTAACCTCTGGGGGCTGCCCTAGGGGCTATGTATGCCAATTCGGTCAGTGCTTGTAGCCACATAATCGGATTGGTGTTGTTTTGGTGTCTATGAGATGCCCCTTTTTGGGATGCGTTGTGCGTGGCACAGTGCTGAGCAAAAATAGATAACCAAAGCACTTAATGATTAGGGTTTCTCAGTAACCTAACCAAATTTTGATGCCCCAAGTATGGAAAGGGCACGCATTCTTGAATCCTTGCTTCTGACGAGCTAAGGAGCTTACTTCAAGTGTTAACCTTTTTTGGTGAGGTGTTACTTGATCTTGGACATTGTTCAGTCATGAATAGGCAAAGGGCGCAACCTTTTGTCTATGGGAACCTTGAGTTCATGATTCCAGAATGCCAAGTGTTTGATCAGCTTGTGATTATTGCTTGTTTGCTGCCCCAAGCAGGGGCGTGATTGTCTTTGTCAATGATTCTTTGAATGCATGCCATTTCCTTGATCGGGTGTGTATTTGTTGATTGGTAACTGAGTGTGACTACCCCCTCAAGCGACGAATCGATGAGGGAATGACCAAAATGAGAAAAGCGACGAGTCACTTGACCCAAGATGACTTTTGCAAGGGTGCCTTCAGTTGTTTTTCATTGAACGCTTATGCAGTTTCCCAACAATCGGACCTATTTTTGGTGGGTTTTGACCCTTTTTTGTGTGACATTGATTGGGGTTGAAATTGTCAAAAATCCTTCCTCCCATGGAGTGGTCCAGCTATGGTAGCCTTATTAGGGAGTAGGATAGTGATAATTTGTGACCTCGATCAGTTTTTCATGCCAAGAATATCAGGTGCAAAGGCACCTTTGTTTGGTAGCTTTATTGTTGTTTTTGGTGCATTTTTTGGATTCTATTTTTGTTGCTTTATTTTTTGCTTTGTAATCGTCCCAAGGTGGGATGAATAGCAATTTTGTAATCTTCCCAGGGTGGGATGAGTGCTAACTAGAGTGCTCATCCCAGGGTGGAACGATTACAGGCCTAAGAGCCTATATAAGGGCCAAAACTAGGTTTTGGGCTCATTTGCAATCTTTTTTTTGGCGATTTGGAGTTGTGAGGAGGAGTGCGAGCTTGCATAGCGGAGCGCTACCAAAATTTCATGGACACCATGAGTGCAAGGACTGGATCTTCGAGTGGCGGAGCCGAGGTGAGACCGGTAGGTGCTCCTTCTCTCTGTTTGTTATTATTTTTTTTTGTTTTTATATGAATTTTTAAAACGCACATATAAAATGCCTGTTAGCGTTATTCTGCTTGTTTTTTAGTTCACATTAAGGTTAAAAACCCTAGTATGAATTTTATGTGTGTATTTGATTTTTTTGTTCACACTTAAGGTTAAAAACCCTAGTATGAATTTTTTGTTTTTATTTGATTTTTTTGTTCACACTTAAAGTTAGAAACCCTAGTATGATTTTTTTTGTGTTTATTTTTTTTTGTTATTTTTTTTTGTATTTGATTGTATAGTTTAATTTGAATGTTTTTGTTTAAATTAAGGTTGAAACCCTAATTTATTTTTTGTTTTAATTTGTTTTTATGTTTTTTATTGTACAATTTATTTGAATGATCTGTACTTTTGTTGTATAATTTTTTTGTACTTTGTTTTTCTGTACTTTGTTTGTCTATACTTTTGTTGTACAGTTTTTTTGTTGTCATGTTTTAATGTTTTTGTGTTGTTTTTGTTTTTCAGGTTGTGAAGAGTCGGTATCGCCAACCGAATGTGTTCTCAGATGCTCGGGATGCATTGACTGTTGCGGATTGGGAGTGGCTTGATGCCCTTGGGCTCAAGCAGGTGATGCGGTTGGAGCCTGTGGTGGGGGATCGGGCATATCTGACTACCTTGATCAATTTGTGGGATCCCCACACCAACACCTTTCATCTCCCAATAGGGGAGATGATGGTTACTTTGGAGGACGTGTATCAGATTCTATGGATTTTGATAGATGGACTGCCCATTCGGATGACTCCCCGTGATCAATGGATGATGGTGCTGACATGATGCTTTGGGTAGGCGACGGAGATGGGGGTGGATAGGGCTGTGGAGAGGGCAGAGGCAGACTGCTTGATTGGCGGGATTCTGGTGCGATGGTGGTTTGAGAAGGGTATTTTGGGGGTGAGGCATGCATTGCTCATGACCCTCATCTCCAACATGCTGCTTCCCGACTCCTCAGGTGTGAGGTTCCCTTGGAACCTGCTTGAGGTGGTGTTCAGACTAGTGGAGTGTCCAACAGTAGCACCACTTATTATGAGGTGGGGTCAGACACTATTGGCACAGCTTTACGATGAGTTGTACGAGGTCCACTGTCGGAGGTGAAAGGGGATCGGGTGCAGCTATCTTTTGCAGTGTTGGGGGTGGCAGCACATAGCTGTGGAGCGGCTGCAAGGGTTGCCTTGGACCACTCAGGGTGAGATGGTGGATAGGGAGATTGGGTATGCTGCTCTATGGCAGAGGTCGGAGGAGCATGGGCAGAGTCGACGGTGGGTAGGTGTCGTAGGGCACTATACTGATGCCTTCTTGCATCTAGCTCTAGGGGAGGTGTTCTGGCGGCCATACCGGGACTGTCATGTCTGGCCTAAGGCTGGAGAGTGGCTTCGATGGGTGCACAGGGGGAGATGGTTGATCGGGCGACATGGGACAGAGCAGGAGTACTTCCCGTATGTTCGGGTGACTCGATAGTTTGGGGTGCACCAGGGATTGCCTGGTGAGCCTTTGATCTATCGACGTCGGGGCGACGAGAGGACTCTAGCTTGGCCGATTATTGAGCCATTGGGCGAGGAGTCTGATGTAGTGATTGATGTCCCCGACGTGGACAATGTCGGGGTGACTGTAGAGTATGACCAGTGGTGGACGATGCGGCGATGGCGGGGTGAGGGGCCTCTAGGAGGTCCAGATGCGGTAGTAGCAGGTGATGGGGGTGCGGAGGCACCGATGGAGGGTTGGGGGCTCCGCTCGATGATGCGGATATGGTGGAGGTAGATGACTTGATTGGGGATGATTTAGGGGTTCCGGAGCAACTGGATACATAGGACATCCCGGAGCAATGGGTGCTGGAGCAGCATGCCATCTCAGAGATGCCCATGCCTCAGGCAGTCCTAAGGGATATGGAGGCTAGGTTTCATGCTGAGATAGCATGATTGGAGGATCTACTATGGAGATGGGATGAGGAGCACAGAGTCGAGAGGGATCTCCTACGGGCTCAGTTGGCATAGCGGGATGACGCATTGGCTACGTACCATCGATGGGATGTGGAGTGGGGTCGATGCCGGGTGGAGTTGGAGGCCAAGATTATCCACCTCGGTGGGCAGTTACCTGAGCTCACTGGAGGTGGATCATCACGCCGTACGAGAGGTAGTGAGACTGAGCAGTCTGCATCCTCTCATCGTAGGTGGGTGGGTGAGGGTAGCGTTAGTGGGCATGATGCGAGGGCTGGCAGCAGCCGCCCTGAGAGGTCCCATAGGACCCACACCATTGGGGGTAGTTCCAGTCGCACCGATCCTACGTGATCATGGTGGCCGACTCCCTAGGCTTTGGGGATTTTGAGTTTTTGGATTTTTTTGTGAGGTCAGAGGACCATTTTATTGTAGCCTAAGGGCATTTTTGACTTAATATATACATGACTCTCTTTTTTGATTATTTACTTGTTATGGTTTATTGTTCTTTTATGCACATTTATTTATGTTGATGTATGCATATGTTATTATGACTGCGGATGATGTTACTGACTATATGGATGTATGCATATGGAATGGATGAAATGATTTGTTGATATATTGGCAGTGGCACCATAGCTTGTACAACATTTACTGGCTTTCGTACTATGTGATTGCTTTATGAGATGACTTTGCATTTGTAATTTTTGTTTTTTTGTATTTTTTGATGGTGATGTAAGTAATGAAATGTACCACAATTATTTTAAAATGTAGTTAAGGTTTTTCTGAGACTCAGATGCTTTAACTAACTAATCAAGACTGTACATTATCTTACAAGACTTTTGAACAAGGTACGAATCAGACTTGAGTTTGACCAAGTTATTTCACATCCTTGTGTGTGCGATTGAGTTCTTTTATGTGGTATTTGTAAGGATACCGCCAGTGCCAGATAGGTTGTCAACCAAACCTATATTGAGGATCACCTAATTAGCTCCACTAACTCCTTTGTTGTATTTAGTAAGATTAATCTACGGTGCAATCTAGGATACCATAAGCTAGCTCATCCACATGCAAACATTGGTCTACACACACAAAGCTAATGTGATAGACATATCGTCATGCGTTTAGGATATCGCCATTTCCAGGTAGGCTATCCACCAAACCCGTAATGAGGATCACCTAAATGGTTTTTCGAATGTTGAGAATTCTAGGGATTCAAGCTCGAGCGTTTTTTATTTGCTTCAATTTTGTTGGGATACTTGCTCTCATATATAGTGATGAAAATCACTTGTTTATTTTTGTTTTTTCTTTTTAGCAAGGGGTTTGAGTAGTGGTGATAACCACTGATTATTTTATTGATAGCATTTTGAGGATTTTGAATTTCAAAGTTGATGTTTGCAACCTTGTGAATGGGTTGGGATTTTTGATAGTGGTGAAAACCACTATTTATTATGGGGAATTGGATGGGGAAGAGCTTGTCCTTTTGTCAATTCTCAGCATTCTTGAACCATTCACATAGGGGGATGAGCAAGATAACCTTTCACTTATGGTACCCTAGACTGCTTTGTAGGTTTCTCTTGCGTTCACACAACTTGGGAATTTTTATGTGTTTTAAGCTTGTGTTGGGATGCTATGTAACAAGGCGTGATCCAAGTAAAACTCTACCTTGTAAAAAATCTGTCTGACTTTGTACAACATTTGACTAGAAATCTAAAGACAGCTGAATGACGAAAAACCCTAAAGACATTAGAAGACAATCGACTATGATATGGCGAAAAATGTGGATGGCGTTATTCTTGTTGGATCATTTTACAAAGTGGAAAAATGTGGGAAATGATGGAATTGTCGAGTAATTACAGTCTATGGTGCTTTTGACATGTATGACCAACAAATATGCAATGTATGTGTGCGATGCCTAATGCAGTTTCTTTTTGTGTTTTGATTTAAGTTTATGCATGAAAGTGAGATGCTATTTTTTTGTTATTTTTTATTATCTATTGTTTTTTTTTTTTGAATATTTGTTTTTGACCAAGCGATTGTGGGAACCCTTGGAGATTTTGGTTTGACCAAAGGGATTATGGATACCTTTGGTGCATTTTAGGTTGACCAAGCGATTATGGGAATCCTTGGAGCTTTTGGTTTGACCAAAGGGATTATGGATACCTTTGGGGCTTTTTGGGTTGACCAAGCGATTGCGGGAATCCTTGGAGCTTTTGGTTTGACCAAAGGGATTATAGATACCTTTGGGGCATTTTGGGTTGACCAAGCGATTGTGGGAATCCTTGGAGCTTTTGGTTTGACCCAAGGGATTATGGAATCCTTGGGGTTTTGGTTGGGGTTGGTTGGGATTGGGGTTTTGGTTGACCAGGATTGTTGGAATCCTTGGAGCTTTTGGGGTGGGCTATGGCTCTCTAAATGTGGAATGGCCTCAAATGACTGATGTTCAAGGGTTCTAGTTCCTTGATTCCTTCAAGAGAGGTGAGCCGGTATGTTCTAGGTCCTATTTTACTATCGATTACATAAGGACCTAACCAATTTTCCATGAACTTGTCCCTTAAATGGGGCGGCAAGTTAGAATTTTGTTGGTTCTCTTTTAAGACCAGGTCACCAACCTGAAAGTCCCTCAGGTGAACTTTCATGTTGTATGCTTTCTTAAGTCGCTCTTGATAGATACGTAAATGCTCGAGAGCATTGACGCATCGTTCATCGAGCAATGTAAGCTGGTCTAACCGGGCCTGCCATGCAGTGTCATCATCGATGAACTCTTGCATTGATATGCGCAGGGAGGGTATTTCTAACTCGAGAGGCATGACTACCTCGGAGCCATACACCAACAAAAATGGAGTTGCCCCAGTGGGCGTCCGAATGCTAGTGCGATAAGCCCACAGGGCAAGTGGTATTTGGATGTGCCAATCCTTATGATTATCTATGACTATATTTTTAAGGATGGCAACTAGCATTTTGTTTGACGCCTCTGCTTGCCCATTTGCCTGTGGATAATAAGGTGTCAAAAAACTATGCTAAATTTTGTACTTTGTTGTCAAAGCATGCACATCTTTGTTCTTAAATGACGTCCCATTATCCGAGATGATCTTGGATGGAATACCAAAATGACATATGATGTTATGTAAAATAAACTCCGCAATGCGGGTCCCAGTCGTAGAGGTAAGCGAAATCGCTTCCACCCACTTAGTGAAGTACTCTATGGCCATTATGATGAATGTGTGATGGCCTAATGATGCAAGGGAGATCTTTTCGATTAGATCTAAGCCCCACTACGAGAATGGCCAAGCCGATTGGATCGACTGCAAGGCCTGAGAAGGTACGTGTGTCAAATTAGCATGGTGTTGACACTTCACGCACTTTCGCACATACGCACAACAATCTCACTCTAAAGATGGCCAATAATAGCCCATGCAAAGAATGCGCTTGGCGATGGCCATACCGCTGAAGTGGCCACCACATGTACCATCGTGCGCTTGGGTGATCACCCAAGTGGACTCTTGTTGGTCCAAGCAATGGAGGAGGATTCCTTCGTAGCTTCGATGGTACAAAATGTCTCCTAGCAAGACATGTTTTGTCGCTTTCTATTTGAATGATATTTTTATGGTGTGTGACAATCCAAGTGGGAGGTTACCTAACTTGAGGTAGTCTCTTATGGGTGTGTACCAATCTTGCTGATCAGAAACCTCGATGGTATGAATGGCCAATCCCTCTTGAAGTTCATCCCTAGCAAAAGTTGAGCGGGAAAGAACTTGTAAGAATAGCGTTGTGTTGCTATTAAGAGGGGTCGAGGAGAACAAGGACCCCCAGTTGGCATGATTCAGACTATCATGGATTCGAGAGAACCTATCCTGAGATGGTTCAATCTGGATCAGGTGGATTCTTGGCATTATGTCAGAGCTTGCATGCTCCATCATGGATTGTGATAATGTTTTGACTTGAATGGTTGTCATCTCACCAGAAATGTCTTGCGGGATTAGTGACCCCAAGGAGGCCATAGTGTCTACAAAATGATTCGATGATCGAGGGAGTGCCTCGATGTCGTACCATTCAAGCTTTTCCAAGAATTTATCCACAAGGGCTTTGTAGGCCTGTAGAACTGGGCATTTGCATTGGAATACCCCTTTCACTTGGTTGACAATTAACAGCGAATCACCAAAGATATTCAAGCATTTGATGTTCATGGTGATGGTTGTCTGAAGACCTATGAGCAAGGCTTCATATTCAGCATTGTTATTGGTGCATGGGAAATCAAGTTTAAATGATAAAGGCATTGGAGCCCCTTGCGGTGTGAAAAATATGATTCTCGTGCCACCCCCTTGCTCACATTTAGAACCATCAAAAAATAAGGTTATGTCGGCCTGTGACTCAGGCTCATCAGAATCTGGCGATTCTGAGACATGGAAGACCCCATCATCGGGTAGCTCTACGGTCAGAGGTTGATCGTCTTCGAGAGGAGCCTCTTCTAGTTGATCGATGATGACTTGACCTTTGATGGACTTCTGTCCAATGAATTCGATGTCAAACTCCATCAACAACATGATCCATTTCACCGTGCGGCTACTGTGATAAGTATGACTCATCATGTACCATAATGGATTCTCCTTAGACACAACATACGTCGTATTGCTCAGCATGTAATGGCATAGCTTTTTGGTGGCAAATACCACTGCTAAGCATAGCTTCTCGACGTATGCATAGTTAAGTTCATAACTGACTAGGGTGCGGCTAAGATAATAATTAGCCTATTCTTTATGTAATTCATTTTTTTGGGCTAGCATGGCACCCAGTGCCACCTTAGTAGTTGAGATGTATAAGTAGAATGGCACTCCTGGTCTAGGTGGTGCCAATACTGGCGATGAAGCCAAGTATTGTTTGATGTCATCGAAGGCGGACTGGCACTCGTCATCCCAATGAAATGCTACCCCCTTGTGTAATAATTTATTCATGGGTCGGCACTTGTCAGATAGCTGTGCTATGAAGCGCTTGATTGACGTGACCTTACCCTGCAAGCTTCTGAGCTGCTTGATGGTGGTTGGGGGAAGCATTTCAAGGATTGCCTTGACTTTATTTGGATCCACCTCGATGCCTCATTTTGAGACTATGAAACCCAAGAGTTTTCCAGATGTGATGCCAAATACGCACTTCTTGGGGTTTAGCCTAACTTTGTGTTCGATGAGGCGATCAAGGATCTTGCGTAAGTCATCGAGATGATCTGGGTACAAAAGAGATTTGGCCAACAAATCATCCATATAATCTTCCAAATTTTTATGCATGTGATCATGGAAGATGTATGTCATAGCGCGTTGGTAAGTGGCGCCAACATTTTTAAGGCCAAAGGGCATGACCTTATAACAAAATGTCCCCCAAGGCATCGTGAACGCCATCTTTAGTTGATCATCAAGATTGATACGAATCTGGTTGTATCCCGAGAAACCATCCATGAGGGAAAGCATTTCATGGCTTGTTGTAGCATCTACCAATGCGTCGATGCTAGGCAAGGGGAAATCATCCTTGGGACTCGCTTTGTTTAAATCTCAAAAATCAGTGCATATGCGAATCCTCCCATCCAGATTTTTGATGGGTACCATGTTGGACAACCATGGTGGGTAATCCATGCAGATGACAAACTGTGCATCCAACAGCTTTTGTAGCTCATATTTGACCATTAAGGCCACTGTTGGGTGCATCTTACGTAGCTTTTGCTTGACTGGCTTGACTGTCGGATCAAGCGTTAGATTATGCATGACTAGCTGTGGGTCTAGCCCCGACATGTCTTTGTAGGACCATGCAAAAACCTCCTTCTTCTCTTTGAGAAGGGCAATGTAATCGGCTTGCTCTTCGAGGGATAGACTTACCCCCAGCTTGATGATCTATGGATTCATTGGATCAGAGCCGATGTCTACGTCAGTCGTCTCTTCGACTGACATGTGGGACCCGTCCTCCAACTGGTGTGGAGTTGGGATCAGGTGGATATCATTTGCTGAATTTAGATCTACGTTGGGAACGTCGGGTTCCTCTTCAACATGGAAGATATCCTTGAGTTGGTCCTGGGGTGAAATGAAGCATCTCACCGCAAGGCCAGTACTCTGATGGGGATGGTGGCGAGTTAGCATGATCCCAGTCTATGGCATCTAGGTCTAGATACAATGGTCATGCTGGATCGGCTGGATTGTGGATGGGGGCGGTTAAGTCAATGGAGATCATGTTGATGAAATGAATTTGGTCTCCATTACCATGGGGGCATTGACTCGGACTTCCTTGGTGATCCTTATACCCCGGATCTGGCTCTGTGGGTATTGGCACGAATGGATCGGCCCTATGTGCGGATAGAAGGATAGGGTCTACCCTTGGCACTGATGGCTCTATAGGGTCTCTAGGTGGAAGGTGCTCTCTGTATGCCTAAAGTGGTGGATGCAGCACTTGGTCCAACTATGCTTGGTTCAAATTCCACCTATGCCTTGGCCCCATGTTTAGCTGTTCAAACATATCATCAATGTCCATGGGGTGTTGTTGCTGCCGCATATGGTTGAGATATGCCATCTCAGTCTCATCTTCATAGTCGCTATCGGAGATCCATAGGCCTTCATTGGCTCCGACAACTACGTGCGGCATGTGAGGCTCGTTCTGTTCGAGCAAGTTGATTTGGTCCCATCGGGGTTGTTTCGCTCTCTACGGGAGGACCGAATTCTCTTGAGGTGGCAATTGCTCGATTGGAGCATTCAAGGGGAACATTGTCATGAAGTTCTCCTGATAGTCGTCTATGGGTGTCACTTGCGAGTGATTGCTATCGGATTCGAAAGGGTCCCAAGGTGCTACCTCATACTCTGACTCGTCTTCAGAAGATCCCCCCTGATCTTGTCTATATCCCTCTTGGAGGTAATTTCTTGAACTTTCCCCTTTCTCGATCGAAGGGAAGGAGTTGTTGAGGTCAACAAGGTTTGTTGTTAACAATGGGAGATAATCCCCCAATGTATATGTTGTGTTGGGATTGGCATATGGATCTTGTGCCAACCCATCCTTGTTGCCTAGCCCTAGGCCTTGCATGTTTTCTACCAAGATGTCAAGGGGCAAAGGGTGGTTGAACCCTACTCCTAATTTATCGTATGGCATCTGATATCTTGGTTGACAAAGAATGTGCATTCCTTGTTCGTATCTACCCAATCCATATCCATGCCAATTACATTGGCCAAGGTATTTCAAGGCGAAGTCTGGGTTGGACAGATAGTCGACGTTCTCAGCAAATGGCTCTTCGTCCTCTTCCTCTTGTAGGTAAGGTTCGATGTCGTTGTCGAGGCCCCCATATACAAAGTTTGTCTGATTTGGTGGGTAGCCTAAAGGGACGATAGTGTCGATGGGGAGGCGAGGTCTCCCCATGTCTTGCATGGATTCGAGCATGGGTGTTGCCACAATGTTCCACACTAGGTACTCCCCCAGGCCCGTATTGGCCATTTCAATGGTAATCATCGGTGGTTGAGGGGGAGGGAATGGGAGTTCTTCCTGAGTCCACTCCATGGTGGGTGAACCAGGTGTCTCGACTTCCATTCGGCTGGGCACCTCTTCGGTAGAGATGGTTGAGACTAATGGTGGTATCTCTTCTAGGGGCTTCTTCCCATTGTCCTTCGGTGTGGCCACCATAGGTGGCATCGTTGGTGAAGGAACAGATGATGAAGATGGGCCCGGTTGGTGAGTTGAGGGACTTAACAGTGGGGATGTAGGTAGAATCGGACCCTGTTTGGATGGATTCAATTGAAAGTCCAAATGTGTCGATGGAAGGGTCGATTGTGGCATTAGCTGCACCACATTGCAATACTTAAAGGGCTCTAAGTCTGCTGGGACTACATGTACTTGCCCTTCGTATGTATATTTTAGGCATTGGTGGGCTATCGAAGGGACACACTTCATGTCCCTGATCCAAGGCCGGCCTAGCAAGATATTGTAGGCCATCTCACCCTCGAGGATGTGACACAATGTAGGAATAGTCTTTTGTCCCACTTGGATGGGTAGGACAATTGTGCCAACCGTCGAGCATAACGCGTCGTTGAATGCTCGAAGAGTATAGGTGGAGGCCACAATATGAGATGCTGGCAGCTTAAGGTGTTTTAATGCCATCATTGTGATTATATTGTTGGATGAGCCAGTGTCCACCAACACCCTCTTGAATGGAATCTCGTTGACCCATGCAATGACGTGCAGGGGTGGATCCACCATATCACCAGTCACCAATTTTAGTTCGTCTTCTCTAAAGGTTATGACTGGTTCTGTGCATCATTTTACATGTCCCACAAAGTTGTTGAAAGAATTTGCTTCATGGGGCTGTAGCTCGATGGCTTTGAGTATCTCCATCAGAGCCTCCCGATGGGGCGGTGATTGTTGGATGAGCTCATAAATGGAGAGCCTAGCCGACGTGGTCCTTAAACTTTGAGTAAGTTTAGTCCGAATCATGGCCACTGGTCTAGGTGGGGGAGGTTGTGTAGGGTGTTGTGGGAGTTGTGACATTGATGGAACATCTCCTGTAGTTGTAGCGGGGGTAGTTGTGCTTGGGTATCTCTTGTTCCATGTCACTATGCTTATCATCCCTACGTACCCTTGCATGGGGTAATTTTGTGTCACCTCATTTACTTGTAAAGTCTTTGCCTATGCATCATGGGTAGGTAGGGGGTCTTTGAAGACCTCCATCTGTTGGTTGCTCAGTGCTACGGGATTATCCACTGCTAGCATTTTGTTGTCTATCAGGTCCTGCACTAAGCTTTTGAATTTCCAACATGCGTAGATGTCGTGTCCTTTCTATCGATGAAATCTACAATATAAGTCTTCCCTATAGCCCTTGGGTTTTGGCGCGTTGGGGTCTACGGGTCGACTTTTCGGCAAGTTTATCAAGTTTACCATGAACAAGCGGTCAAACAAGGAGTCTTTAGACTCTGTGAAGTGTGTGAATTATCGCCTAGGATGACGCTACTGATTCTGCTCTTGCTTATGATTTTCCTTTTCATAGCTGTCAAGAGGAACTGCCTGATAATTAGCCTTTGGGGGTTATGTCGTTTGTGCAGGCTTTGGTATGTTTATGGCAACCTGATTGACCATGATGGGTTTCGGTTGCGTGGGCCCAATTTTGGCATTTTTGGGCCACTCTTTCTTGCATGGCTTGGCAATCTCACCATCTTGTATCTTGATCTCCTCAATTATCCTGGCTTGCACCAGGGCTTCCTCGAGAGTGGCATATTGCTGTAGCTACAATAGCATGGAGATCGACCTTAGGCAACTCTTCGAGAACATTTGGGTCAGGTCGGCCATGGGAGGGAGGTAAGGTAGCTTTGAAAGCAACGTCCTCCACCAATTTCCATAAGCAGCCATGGTTTCCTCCTCATACTGCCTGAGGCTAGCTAGGTCACTTAATGATGCCTTCTTCTTGGTGTTGAAGGTGAAACGTTCGAGGAACGCGTCCACTAGCTGGTCCAGGTTACTGATGCTATGCTTCGACAACTGGGTAAACCAATCCGAGGTAGGGCCTACGAACATGGTTATAAATGTTCTTAGAAGCAATGCATCATTGTCCTGAATGCCAAAGCATTGACTTAGGAATCTTGTCACGTGCTCTTGGGCATCCTCATCCCCTCTAAAAATTGCCAATTGAGGCATTTTGAAGTGTTCAGGGTATGGGGGTGCCGGCACTGAAGGATGCACAGGGTGACTACGGAGCTGGCGTAATGTGGGCTTTTGGGGCCCAGAAGTCTTGGTCTCCATAGACTCTAAGCGCTCTAGCAGTGCTTTGTATGCATCGAAGGATTTGATCTCTTCCTCCTTGGTTTGTTCCCATTGTGAATTATGGGGAACTTGAGGCCTATGGAGGGGTAGCCGGATAGCACCCCCCTGCCTTGGTAGGGCATTTCAGCCCACTCTTCTTCCCACTCAAATTCCTCATAGGCTTCTTGAGGAGTTCCTGGGCGTGACCTATAAACATGGGTGGGTGCCCGAGGAAGGCGCCCATCATTGGTCCTAGGGGTGGCCTCCCGCTCAGGTCTCGGAGGTCTTGGAGGCAACACTTGATAAGGTCATGGAGACCTGTCTCGCACTAAGGGGTTGTGCCTCTCATAAATTTTTGTCTTATGCATGCGAGGGGTTGGAACCCTCTCATGCATAGTGTTCTAGAGCAACTCATCTGTCTGATGCCGAATGCACTCTTTGCTAAGATGATACAGGTGCTCTAACTATTGCTGATCTTGCTCAAGCTACATGATTTGCGCTTGGCGGGCGGCATGTTTGGCAAATGCCAAGTCGATTTGTTCCACCGTCTTAGGTCTAGGAGGCCTAGATGCCTCCCCTACATATCTATCTCGGTCATGGTGATCCGAGATCTCTATGGGTCACTTCCCTCTATCGAGGTTAGTAGCATTCACCCGAGGCTCTGGCCTCAGTAGGTGATCTTGATAATTAGCAGGTGCGGAGGCGCATTGCTCCCATGCTGTGTATTGCTCTTGAGGAATATACTGGTTTTCCTTATGCTCCCTCTCGTACATGTGAAAGGGGCGGGTAGAGTTAGCTCACCCTGTCTGAAGAGCCTTGCACTCTGGATTTGGCCTATTAGTTCTGACAGTAATGAGGGGTAGAGGAGGGATGATATAATCATGTGGGCCCTCCTTATGAACCCTATGTTGTTCCAACGCTTCATCGTGTGGTGGCCACTCATAATGAGTGTCTAAGGGGGTCTTCCCATGTCTGTACTCCTCCTGAGAGGGTCTATGTTGAATGGGAGTGCCCCTCAAAGGGGTGCCTCTATAGTCCTATTTCGTAATAGCATAATGTGGACTATGTTGTGGGTCAGGCCGCCAAGGTGGTATGACCAAGTCCTTGGGGCTATAACGGAGGTGACTTGTGCCTCCTTGTACACTTTTTGCAACTTCTGCCCATGATTGGGCTTGGCTATGGGTGTACACCATGGTGGTGGTCTTTCTACAAGATATGTATGTTTTTATCTCCTTTACGATTTTTTATGCTACACCAAACAAAAGGGACCACACAAACAAAGAAATGATTATCTCGTTTACAGATTAAATGTGTGTCCTAAATCTGGTTCAATGTGTTTTGATTTTTGTTGTGCAAACCGTGTAAAGAAAATTTTGTTATTCATGCATGATGAGGGCTCTTATATCTCCAAAATGGTCACCCCTTCAATATACCACTGCCAGGCCATTATACCGAACCTCTCAATATACCCGCCCTTACGTGAGGGAAACTATTGGTACGCGAGAGCAGAACAGTACATGGAACATAGGCGGTATGGAAGGGGAATCACTCTATTTTTGACACCTACCATAGAAGACTTATCCTCATGCATTGGGAATCACCCCCACTACACTTGGTCAGCTTTCATCAGGATTTACGTCTAGCAACAGTCACGATCAGGGTTATGTATGCAAAATCCAAGCCAAGGTGGTGATGAAATCCATCGTTGGTCTTGATCAAGTGTTGGGGTTTTAAGACCAACTCCTTGATGTTAATATTATTACGTGGTGTGTGTGGTTCCTTTTACTTGTGCAAAGAAAGAAAACATGCAGCAAAATTCCCTATGCAAGCAAAGAAAATAGAAAAATTGTAGAGACAAAAACAGAAAAACACAGAGGATGTTCAAAAAACCTACCTCTTCTCTGCCCACAATAGATGCCCCTGAGTTTCTACTCAAAAAATGCATAGAGAGCTAATCATCCTAGGGTGGGATGAATAGCAGATCTGTATTCATCATAGGGTGAGACGAATGCCTATTCATCTCGGGGTGAAATGAATGCCAGTCTGTATTCGTCATAGGGTGGCACGAGCAGCAGTCCAGCGCCCTAAGGATTAACACACCTGCAAGAAAAACACAAAATTTTGATCAAAAACTTGATCCCAATAGTAGGGGATAGAGTCCCACCATGATCGCCACTGAAAGCATGTCTACGAAAGCACGGCGTACCGGGTGCGATGCAAACAAAAGCAGATGTATAATGAAACGCTAAGTCCTACGAAAATGCGAAGAACAAGTGCATGAAAAGGGAAAACGACGCAATGAAATGAGATGTAAAGCAAAACTAAAGTGCAGCCTCTTTTATTAATGTTTCTTGTGATCTAGTTACAATACGTTCCCCCCCTTTTAGGGGCTCGGAGCGTTCGATACAATTTTGTTACACCAACGGATGGTACGCTTCCCTTCGGGATCTTCCACGTGCCCACATTCAAAATGGGTGGGCCAAACATCACCGCCACTTGTATGAGTGCATCCATCATTCCTTGCTTCCCCTCTAGTGTCGAGATCCTATGTACAGAGAAATAGCAAATGGTTAATAGCATATGCGGATGGAAGGAAACATGCAATCCCCAAGACCTCCGGCTAGTGAATACATGAAATAATAAAATAGAGATCAAAACATGTCAGAATGAGATGAAACTTGAACAGGAGCATCCAGACATCATTAGGGACACATTGCAAAAATAATAGTCAGGAAATCATGCATGGATTTCTAATCGCTCCGGGGTGGGACGCTGGCGACTATCACAAAATGTGTGAAAGTGACCTCCCAAATGTCCTATCCAGAGGCCTCCAAAATACTTGCAAACTTGGGGTTAGGCAAAATGGGGCATTTTGAGATGACCCAAAAGGTCGGATTTGGCATATTCTACCCAGATTGCCCTATATCTGAAGGCGCCCCTGTAGGTTAGTGAACGCGTAAAACGATAAAAACATAGTCAAAATAGGTCAAAATGCAGTGAAAATTGAACAATAGCATAAAAAAATCACATACAACATGATGCAAAATAAATAGTAAAGAAATATAATGTAGATTTCTAATCGCTCCGGGGTGGGGCGATTAGGACTGCAATAGTGCGGGGCGCCCGGGGCAGGACGCCCACTGTTTGGGGCTTGGTTTTGACACCAATCCACTTGGGATGGGTCCAAAACCTCCTAGGGGGTTGTGTCAAAAAATTTGGTGTGGGATTGTGGCTGATTGTTTGGGTTTTGGGTCCGGATTGCGCTCCTAGTATTCACCCGATAACCTCCCTTCCAAAAGAGAGATCAAGGATGTAGGAAGCACAATGAGGGGTGAGGGTATAATTTGGCAGCACTCCATTGCTCCAAATGCTCCTGCTCTATCTTTTTTTGGGGTGAGAAGGCTCACCATTTTATAGACCTGAGGGTCTCCTTTGAATGCGCATGCAGGGGCGCCACTTGGCCATCATGCCTTGTCATGGGAGAGAAGATTCCTCCCTGATTAAGGGCTCCTTGATTTAGGCCTCCATGACTACCTCTTTGAGCTCTGAAATGCTCACTCGCACTCCCATGCCTTGGAGGTGGAGTTGAGTGGCGGATCTGGGCTGCCATTTGTCAAGGTTTGACTTTTTGCCCGTCAAACCTGCTATTCGTCCCACCCTGGAGCGATTGTTGCTAATCATCCCGGGGTGGGGCGAATAGCATTCTAATCATCCCAGGGTGGAACGAATAGGGAGCAGAATGCTTGAAAGGTGCCAAATTGACCTCTGACCTTCCAAAACTGCTTTGGGAGTGGTTAGGACCACTGTTTAACCTCTGGGGGCTGCCCTAGGGGCTATGTATGCCAATTCGGTCAGTGCTTGTAGCCACATAATCGGATTGGTGTTGTTTTGGTGTCTACAGTTACACAAAAAAATGGGTCTAAATTCATCAAATGTTTCAAGCTTCTCCTTTTTTGGAATCAAAGCTAAAAATGTGGAGTTAAAAGCTCCCAAAACCTGACCACTCAACCTAAATTCCTCCATTACTCTGAGAAGATCCTCCTCAACCAAATTATAGAAAACTAGAAAAAACTCCATAGGCCATCCATCAGGCCTTGAAATTTTACCCTTTTTGAAAGAAGTCAGGAAAAATTTTAGTTCTTCCTTTGTGGCCTCCTTCATAAGTAACTTATTGTCCTCTATCATAAAACTAGGGAATAAAGTAGTCAACTTTAAAATTTTCCCAATATTAACTCTATCAGGTTATTTATAGATTGTTTGAAAATGTTTTACTCCCAAACATGCTAGCTCAACAAAAATCCTCACAAGAGCCCCTTATTCATTCTACATCTCCCATATAGTGTTAAAATTCTTCCTATGATCAATAGAATTATGAAAAAGCTTAGTATTTTCATCCCTTTTTTAACCATACAACTCTACTTTTCATTCTCCATTTGACTTCCCTCCACTCCAAGAATTTGTTCTTAATTTCTAGTTCAAACAATCTTGTTTTCTCCTCTTTAAACAAACTAGCCTCATTCTTTTTATGAATTTCTAAAATTTCCTTCTCCACCAACTTGATATCTCTATCCATACTCTCCTTTTTAACTACAATCCAATATGACACAACTCCTTTTTATTTTTTAAAGCAGTAGTAAATTGAAAACTTGTGGATGACTTGGAACTTTGGTCATAACCAATCCATTCTATTTTAATTAGTTTTTGAAAATCTTCTTCCTCCAACCAAACTGGATTAAGCTTAAAAGTACAGACAGGTTTTGCCTCTTGAATTTCTAATTTAAGAAGTATGGGAGAATTATTTGAACCACCTCTAGTCTCAACCCATGACCATTTTATATCTATTTCATTCTATAATGACTCTGAGATCAAAAATTTGTCCAACCTCTTTGAGATCCTAGCTTTCCCAACTATATTATTTCTCCACGTAGCCATTAATTTTATTGGTTCTAAATTAATTAAATCATCTTCTTCAATATTATGCTTGAAGAAGGTCCGAGGTGTAGACCAATTGGTTCATCCAAACCCCATAAGGGGGGCAGAGATCCAAGGTTAAAATCTCGGGCCTCGTCGAACTGAACGCTTGTCCCTTTCCTGGTGCTTTCAACGGTGTAAAAGGTTTAAAATGATTGTGGCATGGTGGTTATAGGGGCGGACTGCACGAAGATCTGTGTGGCGGCTTCCGGGGCAAACAATGCGAGAATACTATGGTGGCCATAAAATCTGGATAGCCTACCCAGATTCATGGTGGCTACCTATTCCACCATGTAAATTCAAAAAAAATATTATGCTTGAAGTAATTTGTAAGTCTATCAAGTCTTACAGATTCTCCCCATACCTCACTTCTATTCATAGTTAAATGTAAGTTCCCACCAATAATAGCTCTTTCATCCTTAACACATCTTTGGGAGAAAATGAAGAACACATGCTTATACTGAGAGGGGGGTGAACAATATAAGATCAAAATTTACTTTTCTTTCCCAAACAATATTATCCAATGTAAACAATTGCAATATCAATAGTAGTAACAAAGCAATGCACAAATCATCACATACATAAGAGACAAATTTAATGTGGTTTACCCAATGTGGGTTACATCCACGGAGAAAATATTTCTTTTAAATTTTCTCAACAAATATTTTGAGAATTGATTCCCTATTACAATTTTTGCAGACCTCTATCCAAATGAGATCTCAATCCTTAATGCTCTAGTTTGTGTATCTCTCTCCATAGGAGAACTCTATCCCCTTTGCTCTAGTTTTTGGATCTCTCTCCATAGGAGAACTCTATTCCCTTTGCTTTAGTTTTTGGATCTCTCTCTACAAGAGAACTCTTTCCCCTCTGCTCTGGTTTGTGGATATCTCTCCATAGGAAAACTCTATGACCTTTGCTCTAGTTTGTGGATATCTCTCCACGGGAGAACTCTATCCCCTTTGATTTTTAGACCTCTATCCATAGGATAACTGTATCCCCTTTGCTCTAGTTTGTATACTTTTCTCCATAGAACTCTATCCTCTTTGCTTTGGTCAACTCCAAAGCTTACTCACAAATTTACTCAGGTATACCTCAAGCCTTCTCACAAGGCTAGCTCTTTATCAACAACCAAATCTACTCTCAAAGTTGTCCCAAATCTGAAAAAAAAAAATTCACAAGGCTAGCACAAATTTGCCTCAAACCTGCTCATATATCTGCCTTAAATATGCTCACAGATCTGTCACAACTCTTCTCAAATATATACACGTTACATGCATGAATCTGAACCTGCTCACAAATCCTACTTAGAAATGCTCACAAATTTGTCACAAATTTGCTTAAATTTGTACACGTTACATGCACGAATATGCTCTAGCACATGCTCAAATAGCTCACAGAATATGCTCAACTAATCTCAAATCTTGCACACAAATAATGTTCAAAACAATGCTTGAATCTCTTTCAGAAATGCTTTCTTCAACTAGGCAGTTTAGACATATTCTACCTATAATTCATTTAACCTCTTGAATATATAGAGAATTATATGTACTATCAAATACCCAATATGTTCTTCACATTCACAAATCTTGCATTCATCCAATCCAATCTATACCTCTTGCAAATCTCTTTCAAATAAAATCAAACTAGTGTATAACTTTGCTTCACAAAACTGGTCTCTAACCCTTGCCTATTCACATTCAATGTCACTCACATCAATGCACAAATGTTTCACAAATTCTTTCAATAAGAATGCACAATTTGCTCTCAAAACATAGCTCAAATATTTCCAACAATACACAGTAATCACCCCTTTTCTCTCCACCTTATAATTCTGAAATATTTGTTCAACCAACCACCTTAGACAAGTAATAATGTCAACATACCTCTTAATTTGCTTTGATGAAAATGAGCCATCAAAAACTGTTCTAAAATAATTTCCTTTTTGCTACTTCAAGATATTATCACAACACATTTTCATATATTGGAAAATATTATCAAGAAGTGTGCATAATTATATCTCAAACATATGCTCTAGAACTCTCTTGGTTTCTTCAAATAAAGCATCAAATTATAAATGAAACTCTTCAATACTAATGCAAGTATTACACACAATAAAGGAACAACATACATCTTTTATCTCCCACTTCAATATTTCAAGAATAAGCTTCTAAACCCTAGAAAACCCTTTTTCTATAATGCTAGAATTTACATTTGAAAACAATATATTTTACACCTTATAACTCCTATATTGACTTATATTAAGTCACCCCAAAGTCAAATTACAATGTATAGGAAATACAAATTACAACAGCTAATAAACATTCAGCACACCCTAATCACATAGTAGAATATTCAATTCTTCTAAAAGCACCTTATACCTTCACACTTTATAATAATCAAAGTATTTAATGTTACCTTGCTTTTAGATGTCGTGCGTTGTGTCAATACCTCCAACCTTGCTCGAAGACATCATGCACTACATCAACACCAGCAACCTTAGTGCATCACAAAATTTATCCAAAAATCAACTCTACCACAACAACCTTAGCGCTCCACGAAAAATCAACTCTGCCACTACCTAGAAAAAATGTGCTTGGAGGGATTCGACCCGTAGACCTCTGCCTCAACAACACAATAACAAGTGCCTTGACCTTCTACGCCACCATGATGGTTGGTACCAAGAAGATGCCCACTCTATCTTGCCCCTGTCTCAGCGCATCCAACTAAACTCTCAACACTACGAACAAAAATGATATCCAAGGGTTTTGACCCTGTGATCTCTCTTTTGTCAGTGCTTCTACACAGCTCACACAGCCAACTGGACTATCCTAGTTGGACATCCAAGGTGCGCACTATATTTTCTAATAACCAATCATACGCACACATTTTGTCACATCATCCTTCTTCTCTCACTATTTTTTGGACCTTCGCACTTCAAATCACATAGATATCATCAGAGATTTCACATTAAACAATTCGAATAAAGCATTAGTGCATGGTAATAAAATCAAATGTTTTGTTCCTTATTTATACATGCTTTGTCTTTACTTGAAATATCGACACTCAAAATATCATGGGAGTCCTTTTAAATATGTTGGCACCAAGAGTTTAAAACTTATATTAAAACATAATAATATTTATTTGCCTTCAAACCTTTTGTCTCATATATTATAATATTAAAATATTATAATATAAACATTATCACTTGAAATATTAACTTTTTTTTCCTTTTGAACCATGGTCTTGAACTTGGGTCTTCAACCTTTTAACCAAACACTTAGAACTTTGTCCCAAACCTTTTTGTCTTATAATATTAAAATAAACATTTTAACCGTTTCCTTTTTATCAAATGCCTTGCATAATTAACCATCTTAGGAGAATATTTCTGCCATACCAAACTATCTTTGACATCAATATTTTGACATAAAACCTTTGACATCAATGACAACACACTATACTCAAAATTTCCAACAATATCCCTCTTTTTTATTGATGGCAACCCTTCCTAAAAATTCCTTTTCCAATCACTGGATTCTAAAACTGATCCCCCCAAGACTCTGCTCCCCCTGATTGAATGCTATCCCTCTTACTCAAATCTCTCCCCCTTTGAAATCAATGGCAAAGGGAATCCTTTGGGGCTAAGGATAATACTTTTAGCTCAGCCCCCTTCCCACCTCCTCTCCTTTAAGTGATTAATTTTGGGGTGGGAGTAATTCTACTCCCAACATACAATGCTATTTTTCTTTTTGAACCTTCTTTTTCGATACCTTTGTAATCATACCCTTTTGATCCTTTTGAGTTTCCCTGTTCTTGCTTGACTCTGGAAGTTTTGGAAACTCTTTTCTACACAACTTGGCCTTATGCCCAATATTATTGCACTTGTAACACCTAATTTGTAGTTCTTGGAAGGTGTAAATGACCTGAAGTTCCTCTTGGTGAAGCCATAATCATTTCTTTCATGAACCCTGTAATGGATCGCTTTATGACCAAAATGATTACATGAGTAGCAATGCCCTTGAAAGAAATATCCATCTTTGAATGAGTTGAAGTTCCTCTTAGTTAAGCCATGATCCTTATTTCCATGAACCCTAAAATACATATCTTTGTGACCAGAACGATTACATGAAAAATAAAACCCTTTGAAGAAATATTCATCTTGTCTTGAAACATCTGGTCTCTTAGTCCTTTCTTTGTCTTCTTTATGATGATCCATGTTTCTTGTTTATGCATTGTTTCCTTTCTTAGTGAAGCTTCCATTCTTCAACTTATCCGTATAGGTCTTAGTTTCTTCTTCAATCTCTTCCTCTGAAACTTCCTTTTCTTTTGATCTTGGGCATGACCCTTCTTATTGTTTCCTTTTTCCTTCTTCAAAACCAAGTCCTATTTGATAAATGAAGATCTTTGTGAATTGATAATTTTATCCAATGTTGGCAATTTTGGGTACCTTGGGTACATTGCCTTTGCTCAAGTATAGATGTTGTCATTGATGTCAAGAAGTTCTTGAAGCAATTTGATTTGATGTCAAGGAACTTGTTTTGATAAAGATTATTCAGAGCATGATCAGTGAGTTTCCAAGAAGTTCTTAGTAGCCCATTTGCAAAAGATCAAGAAAAAGACAAGTAAGAAAAAGTATGCAGCTGGCTGGAAAAACTGTCACGATTTCGTGACATGTTTGAGGAGAGAGAAAGTGTCGGCAAAACTATCACGATTTCGCGACATGTTTGAGGAGAGAGAAAGTTCTAGCAAAACTGTCGTGATTTCGCGACATGTTTGAGGAGAGAGAAAGTTTTGGCAAAACTATCGCGATTTCGCGACATGTTGGCAGAGAAGGAGAGCAAGATGGAAAGTGTCACGATTTCGCGACATGTCGCATTTTCGCGACTCGAAAAGTGCAGGAAGGCAGAGAAGGAAAAGTGTCACGATTTCGTGACACATTGCCAAGAAAGTTGTACGGACGAAAAGGTGTCACGATTTCGTGACATAATGCAGAAAAGAGAGTCCGCAGTGTGAACTGTCACGATTTCGTGACAAGTTAGAAGAGAGAGAAAGTTACATGAAAAGAGTCACGATTTCGTGACATGCTAAAAAGCTCGAAGTGAGAACTGTCACGATTTCGTGACATGCAGTAAAAGGAAGAGTCTGAAATAAGGAGTGTCACGATTTCGCGACAGGCTTCAAAGAAGTTGTTCGGATGTAGAAAGTGTCACGATTTCGTGACAGGATGAAAGAAAAGCATGCGGATGGAGAAAGTGTCATGATTTCACGATAGAAACTGGAAGCAAGTCTTCTATAGGAGAAGTGTCACGATTTCATGATAGTAGCAGAAAGAAAGGCTATGAAGACAAAAGCGTCACGATTTCGTGACATGTTCCAGTTTCACGGGTGCAATGCAGAAAGAAGCTCAAGGCAGCGAAAGTGTCACGATTTCATGACAAAAGTTGAGAGGAAGGCCATGAAGATAGAAGGGTCACGATTTCGTGACAGGATTGAAGATGACATCAACAGAGGAGAAAGTGTCACGATTTCATGACAAAAGCAGAGAAGAAGGCCATGAAGACAGAAGGGTCACGATTTCACGACAGAAGAGAAGATGACGTCAGCAGAAGCAGAAAGTGTCGCGATATCGCGACAAAAACTAATAGGAAGCCAAAAGAAGCAAAAGTGTCACGATATCGCGACAACAGGCAAAAGAAGGTGTACGGCAGGCAAAGGTGTCGTGATATCGTGACATGTTGTAGTTTCACGATAGAAGCTATAGGAGAGTTGCAGAGGCAGTAAAGCCGACAGAGTTAAATTTGGGCCGACGTAGCTTAGGGTTTTGCAGCCGACGTTGTTTTAGGGATGTGCGATCGACTAGGATCAAAGAATCTGATCTAGAAAGTTTTAGTATAAGAGGAGGGCTGTTTGAAGAGTTTGATCATCGATCGAAGTGTGCGTTCGAAGTGCGACTTTCATAGAAGCAGAGTGCGAGGAGAAGTTCGATCGTCGAAGAGCAGAGTGTGCGAAGACAGTGCTGCTGTGATTGCGTAGAGGTGCATAAGTGGATGTTTGATCGAGTGCTGTAATTGCATAGAGGTGCAAATTTCGAGGACATAAGTGCCAGACCGAAGGACTGTGTTTGGTGCAGATAAGAGGACCAGCTTTAGAGGTGAAAGAGTTGAGGACAGAGGTCTCCAGCCAGAGCAGGGAAGACAGGTGTCTTCTGTGGATAGAGTTCCACTTGCTAAGGGCAGCAGAGGCAGAGGTCTTCTAGAGGATCACCAGTTAGAGCAGAGCTAGGGGAAGGTATCTCCTTTGGGTTGGTGCCCATAAACATTGTAATCGGGAAAGGTTTTCCCAGATTCTGAGTTGATAAAATTTAGTGAAAATTTTATCCGTGGAGTAGCCCGCGTTGGGTGAACCACGTAAATTGTTGTGTCTCTTTTGTGAATGGTGGTTTTTGTGCATTGCTTTGTTTACTGCTATTGATACTATTTTCTTTACACTGCATAATATTGAACTGCAAGTTGAATCGAAGGAAAAATTAAAAAGTGGTCTTATACTGTTCACCCCCCCTCTCAGTATAAGCTTGTGTTCTTCAATTGGTATCAGAGCGGGTTCCTTCGAAAAGGTTTAACAGCTTGAAGGAAGAACTGATTAAGAACACAATGGATTATTCAAGTGGCAATGCAGCACCTATCCTTGATGGATCAGATTTTGGTCTATGGAGTGCTAGAATGAAGGTTTATCTAATGGCACTTGGTAATGAGGTATGGGAAGTAATTGAAGATGGGTACACTATCCCTGTAAATGGTCCATACACTAAAGAAGATAGGCTCCTACATCACAGCAATTCAAAAGCTATGAATGCAATCTTGAAAGGCTTACAGAAAGCAGATCTTACCAAGGTGATTCACTGCAAGACAACTAGTGAAATGTGGAAACAGCTGCAGGTGGTTCACACAGGTGATGCAAATGTCAGAAAGGCAAAGTTGAGACATTTCAAAGGTATGTTTGAACAACTCAAGATGAATGATGATGAAAAAATTAGTGACTACATGCTTCGTATGGATGAGGTTGTTAACTCCATGAAAGACTTAGGTCTTGAGCTTGCTGAAAATGATGTGTGTGATAAGATTTTAAGATCTCTTCCTAATAGATTTAGTGAAAATATTTCTGCTATTGAGGAAGCTAAAGATTTAGATAAGTTGAAAAAATATGAGCTCCATAGTATTCTTGCAGCATTTGAGCTAAGAACTCAAGTGAAAGTTGATGTCAAGAAAGAGGCAGCTTTCAAAGCTACCAAGAAATCAAAGGGCAAATAGATTCAAGAGAGTGATGAGTCTTCTAGTGATGAAGAGGCATATTACAGCAAGAAAGGCAAGTTCTCTAGAAAGCACAAAAGCAAGAAAAATATAAGATGTTTCAACTGTGGAAAGTTTGGTCATTATGCTATTGACTGTACTGTTTCCAAGAATGAAAGTGATGAAGATATACGGGATGTTAAGAGCAAGGATTCCGAAAAGCACGAGTATTACGAGAAAGAACAAATATGAGCACAACAATCAAGGAAAGAGGTATTCTCACAAGAACAAGAAGAGTTTCTACCTAGACAAAGCAAGTAAGTGTTCTAGTAGTGATAGTGAAAGCTCTTCAAGTGATGAGGAAAATGAGATGTTGTTCATATCAGAAAAAGAGGAAGAACCGAAACATAGATTCATTATTATGAAATGTCTTAGATGTGGAAATTTTGGTCACCTTGAGGATGATTGTACAAATAATGATTTGGTTTCCAGTATATATAAGGATGTTTCAGAAAACTATCAAGAAGATGCTTGTATGGTTTTTGAAAAAGGTAGCACCTCTAGTGATAAGAAATCTGGAAAAGGCCTTGAGGATTCAGAAAGCAAACAAATAAAAGATCTTGAAAGTGAACTTAATAATGCTCTTAGTGTTTTGAAAAAGGAAAGAAAGAAGAATGATAGACTCAAGGATAAGTTAGATGAATGTTGTATGGAGAGAGACGATCTCATAGAAAGTCTTGACTTCTCTATAGCTAAAACACAGGAACTCAAGGATGAGTTAGAGTCTAAGATTCTTGAGTATAATGAGTTGGAACAGAAAATGGCTTCTCTGGAAGTAGAAACTAAAGAGTACAAGGATAAGTTGTACAGGTTTCAAGATAGCTCCAAAAGGGTTAAGTCTCTCATCAAAGGTCAAAGAAAACCAACAGATAAAACAGGTCTCGATTTTGTTGAGCCGCACAAGAAACAGGTTGGGGAATCTAGCAAGAGATTTCAAAAGGAAGAGAGTTCTGATGTAGAAAGTACTTCAGATCAAGAGTCCATGAGTGATAGATGCGCAGAAATAGAAAATAGAATTTTGAATGCAAAGAAGAAGTTTACCGGACCTAGAAGGTCATTTACAGGAAAGTTTAATGGCAGATGTTTTGCGTGTCACAGGTTTGGCCACATGGCTTCGCATTGCATGACTCGAATAAGGAAGGTAAATGACAGTTTCAGGGGCCGTAATTTCTTTCAAGGGTATTGCTACTCTTGTAAATAGTTCGGGCATAAGGCAATTTTTTGCATGACTAATTACAGGAACACGGTTAGTCATAATAGGCGGATTCAAAAAATAGGTATGCCGAACAAAAATAACAGTGTTACTTGTTATAAGTGCAACAATGACGGTCACACAGCTAGACAGTGCAGAGCTGATCTTTCAAAGTACAGGAATAGGAACAGGAATAGTAGTATAAACAGATCCAAGGATCAAGGCATGGACAAGAACAGGGATGAGAACAAGAACAAGAACAGTGACAAGAACAAAAATATTGACAAAAAATTCAAGAGAAGGCCCGACAAGGAAGTTTTAGACGCTGATGATGATCAGTGCCTAATGGGAGTTTCACTCCCACCCCTATTTTAATCACCTCATCAGGAGGTGGGGGAGGGACTAAGCTAAGAGGCTCATTCTTAGTCCCAAGCCCCAAAGGTGACCCTTTGCCATTGATGACAAAGGGGGAGAGATTTGAGTAAGGGGGAGAGATATGAGTAAGGGGGAGAGTTTCAATGTGAAGAGGAAAGCTTCAAGTTAGGAGAGAGCAAAACTTCAAAAGGAGATTCTCAACTGTTAGCACAGTTGGTTTCAGTTTTAGCTCCTAAGATGTGTTTCAGTAAAGGTTTGCCATCAATGACAAAGGGGGAGATTGTTGGCAATTTTGGGTACCTTGGGTACATTGCCTTTGCTCAAGTATAGATGTTGTCATTGATGTCAAGAAGTTCTTGAAGCAATTTGATTTGATGTCAAGGAATTTGTTTTGATAAAGATTATTCAGAGCATGATCAGTGAGTTTCCAGGAAGTTCTTAGTAGCCCATTTGCAAAAGATCAAGAAAAAGACAAGTAAGAAAAAGTATGCAGCCGGCTGGAAAAACTGTCGCGATTTCGCGACATGTTTGAGGAGAGAGAAAGTGTTGGCAAAACTATCACGATTTCGCGACATGTTTGAGGAGAGAGAAAGTGCTGGCAAAACTGTCACGATTTCGTGACATGTTTGAGGAGAGAGAAAGTGCTGGCAAAACTATCACGATTTCGCGACATGTAGGCAGAGAAGGAGAGCAAGATGGAAAGTGTCACGATTTCGTGACATGTCGCATTTTCGCGTCTCAAAAAGTGCAGGAAGGCAGAGAAGGAAAAGTGTCACGATTTCGCGACACATTGCCAGGAAAGTTGTACGGACGAAAAGGTGTCGCGATTTCGCGACATAATGCAGAAAAGAGAGTCCGTAGTGTGAACTGTCACGATTTCGTGACAAGTTAGAAGAGAGAGAAAGTTACATGAAAAGAGTCACGATTTCACGACATGCTAAAAAGCTCGAAGTGAGAACTATTGCGATTTCATGACATGTAGCAAAAAGAAGAGTCTGATATAAGGAGTGTCACGATTTTGCGACAGGCTTCAAAGAAGTTGTTCGGATGCAGAAAGTGTCACGATTTCATGACAGGATGAAAGAAAAGCATGCGGATGGAGAAAGTGTCACGATTTCACGATAGAAACTGGAAGCAGGTCTTCTATAGGAGAAGTGTCACGATTTCACGATAGTAGCAGAAAGAAAGGCTATGAAGACAAAAGCATCATGATTTCGCGACATTGTTCCGAGTTTCACGGAGTGCAATGCGAGAAAGAAGCTCAAGGCGGGGAAGTGTCACGATTTCGTCGCGACAGAAAGCTGAGAGGAAGGCCAGTGAAGAACAGAAGGGTCATGATTTCACGATAGGATTGAAGATGACGTCCAGAGGAGAAAGTGTCACGATTTCGTGACAAAAGCAGGAGAAGAAGGCCATGAAGACAGAAGGGTCACGATTTCATGATAGAAGAGAAGATGACGTCAGCAGAAGCAGAAAGTGTCACGATATCACGACAAAAACAAAAAGGAAGTCAAAAGAAGCAAAAGTGTCACGATATCGTGATAGCAGGCAAAAGAAGGTGTACGACAGGCAAAGGTGTCGTGATATCGCGACATGTTGTAGTTTCACGACAGAAGCTACAGGAGAGTTGCGAGAGGCGATGAAGCCGACAGAGTTAACTCTGAGCCGACGAAGCTTAGGGTTGTGCAGCCGACGTTGTTTTAGGGATGTGCAGCCGACTAAGATCAAAGAATCTAATCTTGAGATTTTTAGTATAAAAGGAGGGCTGCTTGGAGAGTTTGATCATCGATCGAAGTGTGCGTTCGAAGTGTGACTTTCACAGAAGCAGAGTGCGGGGAGAAGTTCGATCGTCGAAGAGCAGAGTGTGCGAAGACAGTGCTGCTGTGATTGCGTAGAGGTGCATAAGTGGATGTTTGATCGAGTGCTGTAATTGCGCAGAGGTGCAAATTTTGAGGACATAAGTGCCAGACCGAAGGACTGTGTTTGGTGCAGATAAGAGGACCAGCTTTAGAGGTGAAAGAGTTGAGGACAGAGGTCTCCAGCCAGAGCAGGGAAGACAGGTGTCTTCTATGGATAGAGTTCCACTTGCTAAGGGCAACAGAGGCAGAGGTCTTCTAGAGGATCACCAGTTAGAGCAGAGCTAGGGGAAGGTATCTCCTTTGGGTTGGTGCCCATAAACATTGTAATCGGGAAAGGTTTTCCCAGATTCTGAGTTGATAAAATTTAGTGAAAATTTTATCCATGGAGTAGCCCGCGTTGGGTGAACCACGTAAATTGTTGTGTCTCTTTTGTGGATGGTGGTTTTTGTGCATTGCTTTGTTTATTGCTATTGATACTGTTTTCTTTACACTGCATAATATTGAACTGCAAGTTGAATCGAAGGAAAAATTAAAAAGCGGTCTTATACTGTTCACCCCCCCTCTCACTATAAGCTTGTGTTCTTCATCCAAATATTTTGAACTTTTTCCAAACCTGTGTAGCTTATTCTTATAATATTTTACTTCCATCCTTAGAGAAATCACTTCTTGTTCTAATATTTCACATTCTAACTATTTTTCTTCTAAATTTGCAACCATGGCTTCTTTAAATATTCTTGCCTTAGCTTCTAAGTTTGTGAGGTCTTGTAGAAGTTTTTCTTTTATTTCCCCATTTCTTGAACTTGAGCCCTCAGTCTTGAATTTTGTTTTCTAAATATTTTCAACTCTCTAAGAGCAACAATAAGTTCTTCTAAAGCAACTGTACCTTCTTATTTTTCTAAAACTTTCTCTAGGTCTTGGTATTTAAGAGCATCTTCATACTCTTCTACTTGATCTTCAACAGGAGTGTTTTCTTCCTCTTCTATTTCCAAAAATAGAATCTCTTCTTCTTCACTATCTAAGATTCTTTCATCACTATAATTTGAAGCATTGTTTGTCTTGTTAACATAGAAACTCTTCTTGTGCCTTTGAAATAACTTTCTTTCATGCTTGCCTTGACCATACTTATTTTTCTTTTCATACCGAAATTTTCTTCCTTCCTTTTTCTTATAATCTTGTTTATCTTCACTGCTACTGCTTCCAAATTGTGGGCAATTAGATGCATAGTAACCAAAGTCACCATAATTAAAACATTTCACAGTCTTTATATCTTTGTGTTTTCTTGAGTCCTTATTTCTTCTCACATAGTTTCTTCATTACTGCTTGACTCATCACTTTATTCTGGTTTCTTATCTTTTGTCTTCATTGAAGATTTGAAGGCTACCTCTTTCTTGGAATTGTGATCCTTTTCTATTCTCATCTCATAAAATGTGAGAATTCCATGTAACTCATCCATACTCAACTTATCAATATCCTTCATCTCTTCTATAGTTGAAACCTTTGCATCATACCTCATAGGGAGTGATCTTAATACCTTTTGAGCAACACTGGAGTCCTCAATTTTGAATCCAAGTCCACACATGGTATTAACAACCTAATCAACATGAAGTATTTAGCAATATCTTCCTCATATTCCATATTCCATATTCAACTCTTCAAACCTCCTCCTGTGAGTTTGTAGTTTTACCAACTTGACCTTGCTATATTCTTCATATGTTTGCTTCAATTTGTCCCACATCTCTTTTGTTGATTTGCATTGCATAACTTTATAAAATTTTGATTCATGTAATCCACTTAAGATACAATTCATAGCCTTATAATTATTCACATGTAATTTCTTACCATCCTTATCTATGGGAGGAGTAGCTATAGGGGTGAACCCATCCTCAATATATTATCACGTTTCGTATCTTTGTACCATAAATTAAGTCTTCATCCTCATACTCCAAAAAGCACAATTGTTCCCATCAAACAATGGAACCTTATTTGTTGAAGATCTATTCTTAGATGTTATTTGTGTTCCTATAATATCTTCCTTCAAGCTGTTAGACTTTTCGAAGGAACCCGCTCTGATACCAATTGAAGAACACAAGCTTATACTAAGAGGGAAGGGTGAACAGTATAAGATCAACTTTTACTTTTCTTTCCCAAATAATATTATCCAATGCTAAAAATTGCAATATCAATAGCACTAACAAATCAATGCACAAATCATCACACACATAAGAGATAAATTTAGCGTGGCTCACCCAATATGGGTTACGTCCATGGAGAAAATATTTCTTCTAAATTTTCTCAAAAAATCTCTTGGGAAACAATTCCCTATTACAATGTTTGTAGACCTCTCTCCAAAGGAGATCTCAATCCCCAATGCTCTAGTTTGTGGATATCTCTCCATAGGATAACTCTATCCCCTTTGTTATGGTTTATGGATCTCTCTCCACAAGAGAACTATATCCCCTTTGCTCTAGTTTATGGATCTCTCTCCATATGAGAACTTTATCCCCTCTACTCTGGTTGGTGGATCTCTCTCCATAGGATAACTATGTCCCCTCTCTAGTTTGTGGATCTCTCTCCACAGGAGAACTCTATCCTCTTTGCTCTGGTTTGTGGATCTCTCTCCACATGAGAACTCTATCCCCTTTGCTTTGGTTTGTGGATCTCTCTCCATAGGATAACTCTATCCCCTCTAATTTGTATACCTCTATCCACAAGATAACTCTATCCCCTTTGCTTTGGTTTGGAGACTTCTATATATAGGAGAACTCTATCCCCTTTGTTTTGATCATCTCAAAATCCTGCTCATAACTTTGCTCAAGTTTACCTCAAGCCTTCTCACAAGGCTAGCTCAAATTAGCAACCAAACCTGCTCTCAAATCTATCCCAAATCTACACCAAACCTCATCACAAGGTTGGCACAAATCCACTTCAAACCTGCTTATAGATCTACCTTAAATCTACTTATAGATCTATCACAACTTTGCTCAAATTTGTATACGTTACATGCACGAATCCAAACCTGCTCACAAATCTTGCTTAGAATTTCTCACAAATCTATCATAGCTCTGCTCAAATATATACACGTTACATGCATGAATATAATCTAGCACATGCTCAAATAACTCATAGAATATGGTCAACCAATATCAAATCTTGCACACAAATAATATTCAAAACAATGCTTGAATCTCTTTCAGAAATGCTTTCTTCAACTAGGCAGTTTAGACATATTCTACCTAGAATTTTTTTAACCTCTTGAAAATATAGATAATAATATGTACTATCAAATACCCAATATGTTCTTCACATTCACAAATCTTGCATTCATCCAATCCAATCTATACCTCTTGCAAATATTTTTCAAATCAAATCAAACTAGTTTATAACTTTGCTTCACAAAACTGGTCTCTAACCCTTGCCTATTCACATTCAATGTCACTCACATAAATGCACAAATGTTTCACAAATTATTTCAATAAGAATGCACAATTTGCTCTCAAAACATAGCTCAAATATTTCCAACAATACACACTAATCAACCCTTTTATCTCCACCTTATAATTCTGAAATATTTGTTCAACCAACCACCTTAGAGAAGTAATAATGTCAACATACCTCTTAATTTGCTTTGATGAAAAAGAGCCCTCAAAACCTATTCCAAAATTATTTCCTTTTTGCTACTTCAAGAGGTTAGCACAACACCTTTTCATATTTTGTTTAACCTTCTCAAGAAGTGTGCACAATTATGTTTCAAACATGTTTTAGAAATATCTTGGTTTCTCCAAATAAAGAATCAAATTATAAACCATATTCTTCAATATTAATGCAAGTATTACACACAATAAAGGAACACATACACCTTTTGTCTCCCACTTCAATATTTCAATAATATGCTTATAAATCCTAGAAAACCCCTTTTCTATAATGCTGGAATTTACACTTGAAAACAATCTATTTTACACCTTATAACTCCTATCTTGACTTATATTAAATCACCCCAAAGTCAACTTACAATGTACAAGAAATACAAATTACAACATACACCTTATCACTCCAAGCTAATAAACATTCAACACACCCTAATCACATAGTAGAATATTCAATTCTTCTAAAAGCACCTTATACCTTCACACTTTATAATAATCAAAGGATTTAATGTTACCTTGCTTTTAGACATTGTGCGTTGTGTCAATACCTCCAACCTTGCTTGAATACATTGTGTGTTGCGTCAACACCAGCAACCTTAACGCATCAAAAAAGTCACCCAAAAATCAACTCTACCATAGCAACCTTAGCGCTTCATGAAAATCAACTCTGCCACAACAACCTTAGCATTCCACTAAAAATCAACTCTACCACTACCTAGCAAAAACATTATTTGAGGGATTCAACCCATAGACCTCTACCTCAATAGCACTTTGATAAGCGCCCTAATCTACTACGCCACCTTGGTGGTTGGAACCAAGAAGATGCCCACTCTATCTTGTCCCTGTCTTAGCGTATCCAACTAAACTCTCAACACTGCAAAAAAAAATGATGTCCATGGGTTTTGACCTTGTAATCTCTCTTCTTCTAGCGCTCGTACACAACTCACATAGCCAACTGGGCTATCCCAGTTGGACATCCAAGGTTCTCACTACGTTTTTCAATAACCAATCATACACACACCTTTTGCCATGCCATCCTTATTCTCTTATTTTTCATTAGATCTTCGTACTTCAAATCACACAGATATCATCAAATATTTCACATTAAACAATTTGAATAAAGCATTAGCACATGGTAATTAAATCAAATGTTTTGCTCCTTATTTATACATGCTTTGTCTTTACTTGAAACATCGGTGCTCAAAATATCATGGGAGTCCTTTTAAATACGTTGGTGCCAAGAGTTTAAACCTTATATTAAAACATTATAATATTTCTTTGCCTTCAAACCTTTTGTCCCATATATTATAATATTAAAATACTATAATATAAACTTTGTCACTTGAAATTTAAACTTGCTTTTTCTTTTGAACCATGGTCTTGAACTTGGGCCTTCAACATTTTAACCAAACACTTAGAACTTTATCCCAAACCTCTTTGGCTTATAATATTAAAATAGATATTATAATTGTTTTCTTTTTATCAAATGCTTTGCATAATTAACCATCTTAGGAGAATATTTCTACCATATCAAACTATCTTTGAAATCAATTTTTTGACATCAATGACAACACACTATACTCAAAATTTCCAATAGAAAAAACCTTTCTAAAATACCTGTCTATTTTCATAGGGACCATAACAATCAATAACTGATAACCTCAAACCCAAGTCTTTAAAAAAAATTCTATCCATAAGCCTGAAACCATGAAGGAAGAATTAATTACGGATATTGAGTTCTTCCAGCTAGTCAAAAAAACCCTTAAATTTTTTGTAACATCTAGAGCTAAGAACTCCTAGTCCCTAAGAAATTTACTTAACCCTTCAATGAATTTTGTACTTGCCCCCATGGTTTCTTGTAGAAAAATAACATCCGGATTATGAATTTCCACCATCCTGGCTAAGGCAATTCTTTTAGAGGGACTAGCAAGACCTCGAATATTAAGGGATAACAAGATAATTTAAACATCTTAGAGGGGTTTTATCTTGCTCTAAGGACCCCTTTGATAGATTTTTGTTTACCCTGTTGAATTTCCCTCAAAGCCTTCTCCTATGCATGAAATAAAAATGATTTTCTACCTGCTAAAGTAGTGGAATATTCCTTTATATGGTCCAATACCTAACCCCAATCTTCCAACAACTGCACAAGTTTTCATCTTAGATTCCTTTTTCCTAGAATGCAAAAAATATCCACAAGAGGATATTGTCTCCAAACCATCCCCTGAAATAGATATCTCCCAGGAAGATTCACCTCATAGGTCACAAAGACTTCCCCTAATAGTATAAATATTTGTATCACAATTCCTATTTAATATGTTTGAGCTTACCGATCCATTGTCCAAAATCTTAGAAAATTCCTTGTCCCTGGGACTTCTCTTTGAAGATTCATAAGGCAGTGTATAAATTTCTTTATTACCTAAGTCTATATTATTCTCATGTATTGGATAGTAATTTTCATAAGGCTTAGATGTCTCATCAAAAAAACTTAACAATATTTGATTCCAATCCTTTCAAAGTTTTCTTTATGACTCTGTCTCCTTCTCTAAAATCTTGTGAACAGTGAAATGAATACAAAGCTAGGTCCAAAATTTCTTCCTCCTCTAGAGTTTTGGTTCTAGGTTCAACATTATTCTTTTTTTTTGTTTGTACCAAATCAGGGAGCACTATTGAGCTCTAAAAAATATGTATCTCTTGATTTTTATTAGATGACTTGAAATCCCCACTAGTAATTTGTTTTCTCCTCCATAATTTTTGTGTGAAATCTTGAGAACATTCCTTAGAAATATGTCCATAGACATAACAACGAACACATCTAAATGGAATATTCAAATAATTCAAGATATGATTATGAACTGTATTCCTCATAATTATCTCTATACAATCCGGTAAGCCTTCACTGATATCCATATCAACCAAAACCTGAGCTACAAACCAAAAAAAACTAGATTTGAAATAAATATCTATATCCAAGGTTTTACCTAATGAATCTCCAATCTCTTTCAAAGCTCTTTCTGACCATAACTCCATTGGAAGACCTGGAAGTTTTACCCAGATTGGTATTCTCCTAGCAACTTCAGTCCTAGGATCAAAGCAAGTCGTCCAAGACTTTAAAGACAAAAAAGAAGATCCCCAATACCAATGATCTCCTAGAATTTTTTGTGCATCTTCCTCATATCAAAAAAGGAAACCTATCCATCATCTGGTAATTAAGTGAAAAATTGGCCCATATCCTAAAATTAGGACCCATACCTTTTGCAATCACTCATTTAGTGTATTATCAGCTATTTGACGTCCATGAAACTTTCCAATAAGGGCCTTCCTTGAAAACTCCAAAACTTGTTCCATCCTCAAGTCTTCCCCAAGTACCATTCTAATCTTTGACCTTCTCTTTTTAACCACTTTTGTGCCTTATGCACTTTAGTAACTGGAGTTGTAGACTATATTGATTGAAATTTTAGACCAAATCCACTTAGGGCCTCCAAATCAAGACTTTTACCAATAAAATGTGAACTAAACAATAGAAACTCTATCTAAAAAAGTGATTTTGTGTTATTTGTATCCTACTCAAGTTTTTCTTCCCCGTAATGAAATGCTTGCTCATTTATAATACCCATCACTTGAGTAGAGTTTTTTGAGACAACTAAGAATGAGCAAGCAATAGGACAACTAACCTGATCTGAACCTTTTGATATATATTCCTCTCTATCCACTAAAGTTTTATCACCTATAGTATTATTTTGATCACTCAAAAAACCCAAGGACCCCCACTTATCAACTTCTAAGTCTTGTTCAAAAATGGGACCCTTGGCCCTTGGAGTTGAAAAAATGTGTTATCCCTCAAAGGGGTCCTCTAAGAATTTCAAATATTCCTCTTCATTCTCCATCAAAAAACAAGAAACCAATTTTCCAAATTATATTTTTGCATGCTTTGAATCTAGAAAGTAAGTTGTCCAACCTTCATTTCCTTCACATGAACAAATTTAAGCGTACTTCTATTTTAAAAAGCTTCTTGTGTAATTTTTTTAAAGATATTAGTCAAGAACTAGATCCACCTTTATTTTATTCACATGAATAGATCTAAGCACATTCTAGTTTTAGAAAAAATAAAATACTACCACTTATATTTTTTACTTTTCTCTATGCTTCACTTGTAAACCCTAGCTTTATTGTGTGCACTCCATAGTTCTAGCCAAACAAAATTATTCAAAATATTTTTCACATGCATAGAAATATTCCTCCCTAGCAAAATTAATCTTTTCACCCCTTCAAATTAATTCATCTGTGATTCACTTTGCAAACCCTAGCTTCATTGCATGCACTTCATGATTACAACCAAAAAACTTCTTCCAAAGAAAATTTAAATTTTAGAAAGATGAATGCTTACCTCCTTTATAGTCTGAGCTTTCACCAAAATTATATATGGGTCTTTTATTACCGGGTAGTGATGATGATGGATCAACCACAACCCGGTGCAGTAGTGGCGGCGACCTCCAACAAACCCTCTCCTCGTTGAAAATTCTCTTACACTACTACTCAAGTTTTATCCATGAAATCTTCTTACACATCTACTCAATTTTTTTCACAAAACCATTGGATGTCGTTGCTCAGATGTTTTCCATAAAAATCCTCTAACGTTTTTGCCCCATAACATTAATTTATGAAAACAATACATCTTATTTTATTTCCAATAAACTAAATCCCCATAACTTTAATTTATGAAAACAATACATTTCCTTTTATTTCCAATAAACTAAAGCCCCATAACTTTAATTTACAAAAACAATACATTTCCTTTTATTTCCAATAAACTAAAGCCCCATAACTTTAATTTACGAAAACAATACATTTCTTTTTATTTCCAATAAACTAAAGCTTACACTTTCACTTTATGAAAATAAACTAAATTATATTTATTTACAATTTAAAGTCAACTACTGAAATCATAAATAAACCTTTCCTTAATTTATCAACAAACCATAAATTAAAATATTTCCAACTAAAACCCATGGAACCTTGTCAAACACGACATATTCACATGACACGCGCTCAACCCGATAATCTACAACAAATGCGAGCGATCTTCCTACAGTCCAAACAACCCTATCAAACATGGTAACAACACAATTGATACCAAGATAGAATGATAGAGGAGTTTCTAAGTAGTTTTGAATGCACAATAGTGGTCATCCACACTGAGAACAACAATGTCCTTTCAACATAGGCCTGAGGATAGTAGTCTATTGGGAGGGATGAAGTCCACCCAATGTTTGCAAGTCTTTTAGTGGAGGGAATAAACAATACGTCATCCAAAAAAAATGTATAGGTAGCAATAATGCACATCTTTCTAGAGAGAAACAAAAGAATACAAATTGTCCTCCCTTAACATTTGGGAGTCCCCACAGTCAACATAATAGCAGCAACCTAAGGGATAATACGCTCAACTAATATTTAGGGAACACAATGGTATTGCTCTCGTCCGATGCTTCCCAAGGTTAATCGCTCCCCTTGACATCGATGTAGTGGTATTTCTCTCGTCTAATGGTTCCCAAGGTTCTCCTCCTTCCTCTCATTGTTCTTTGCCTCTCTTTCACAATATGTCCCCTTCTTCTTCGTTCTACCCAACGTCTAGATCGTTTTTTCATCCTATCCTTACCAACCCATCGACCCTCATAACTCCTCTAGCTACCTTGACATGATGACCGATGGAGGAAAGCATTTTTAATTGTTTGGATAAGCTCCATCATAAATGGTGTCCATCCTTCCAATGCTAGCAGGCTTCTTCCATCAACTCGAACGTCCACTTGGAGTTTATCTGAATTACAAAATATCTTGCATTGGATTAATATGGATCTTTTGTACTAATAATATTCTATTAACTAATGGTTATAAATGATATTCTCATGCTATTATATAATCATTAGTTAAAGAAAAGCCCCAAAACCATTTCAAATATTTAGACTTAATTGTCTTTTAAAATAATTCTAAGATATTATCTATAAATGAAACTCAATTATCATTTAAAATAATTCCAACATATTATTTATAAATGAAACTCAATTATCATTTAAAATAATTCCAACATATTATTTATAAATGATTGTTTCCTCTTTTATTTATAACTTACAATTCCTTTATTATATTATAAATAAACTTCTCTTATTTACAATATACTTCTCCTATTATAATTACAAATAAACCTTTTTTATTTATTGTTATAATAGTATATATTATTCTTATACATATTAAAAATTAATTTTTTTTATTTACAATATGTAATTCTCGTACTATTAATATGAGTAAATATCTTTTACTTATATAATAGTCTATATTATAATTAAACTCTTTTAATTATAATGTTACTATTATACGTATATAATAGTTCCTATTATAAATATTCTCCTATTTATAATAGTCTCTTATTATAGATAAACTTTTTTATTTATAATAAAACTATTTTATTCCTTTATCAATTTAATACTTGTCCAATTATAAAAAAAAACTAGGTATACATTATCTTCCAATAATACCTAGTTTCCCATGCTATAAAGCCTTCCAGGGAAATTAATGATACCTTATGCGTGGTGATATGTTTGTCACATTAGTGAACTTCTTTTGTACATACCAATATCAGCTTACGGTTGAGCTAGTTTTTGGTGGCTTGTATCACCTAGTAGTCTAGTCCAACAACATCCAAACTCAGGATAAAATGACCATAGGATGATCCTCATTACACCAATGGGTTGCATGAAACCCGCCTAGCAATGAGGTTGTCTTATGCATCATTTAATACATTCATCTTGCACACATAGGGATATTGAATATCTAGGTCTTATTAACATACTTATATCTTTTATAAGTCTTGTGTAGTCAGTATACAACTTTTTATCAATCAACTAGGGTGTTTGAGTCTCACAAAAAATCTAAATATCCCCTCATAGCACCTAAAAAATCATCATTATTCACAGTTTTCATTATGATATTTTGCTTATTAATGTGTCCTCATAAGATAGGATAGATACTGAATGAATATCAACAATGATACTTAGATGGCCACTGACAATTTTATGCACACCTTTTAGTTTGCAAAATCTTATGGGAAAAATACCTACATCTAACATATTCCATCTCACACATTCACATACAAGTGTATAACATTTGTGATAAGGCTAACATTTTAATTCATGAAATTTATACATTTTGTGGTGTTTGTTATTATTTTGTTAAACACAATTATATTCATTCATTATATTTTAAGCAATTAAAACATACATCCATAATTTGCATTAGAACATCCATGTAAAAATTAATGCATCTCATATACAGTATATTTGTCATAACAACTGTATCGCTCCAAATTTTTCGCACCCTTACCTTCAGGCTATAGGATCCATGCCCGAAAGGGGGATGTGAAAAGGATGGGACAATACCTCGGACTGAGAGGCCCTTTGAAGGTCCCGCCTCTCGGGGGAGGTGTATAAGGGTGAATTTTCGATGGATGGTGGGTTCACCAGGAAACTTTTGAATGGCAGTTTCCACGCCTAGGTTGATAGTGTGTTTGATGTGTTCATTTTTATGCTTGATCATTCAAGTCCTAGGTTTGGCCGATATGAATCTAAACTATTCTATATGCCAATGCGGATTTCAATGAATACAGAAAATAGAAATAGATGCAAATTACAGAGAATATGCTAACCAGAAGAATTCATACCTGATTTCGGATGTCTGATGGAGATTCTGAGTCTTGTAGCAGTTCAGATCGTCTCAGTTTGTACATTATCATCTCATATTTCTTGGGATCATCTCAAATCATAGAAGGTCATCTGAAATAGGATAGAATCGCCTGCTTAAGAAAATTCTAAACTCGGACTGCCCCTAATCTGGACTACAGTTAGGATCACCTCCAATCGTACGAAATCATCCGCAATCGTCCGAGATCGTCTGCGACGATCCAAGCTAGCCTCGACTAAAAAATAGTAGAATTCCTGCAATAAAAACAATGTGCAAGCAATAATGCGAGGGAATAAGGAGCTAACTCTGCAATGAAATCCTATCAACAAAGGGGTTGGGGGTTCAGGGAGAATCAGCAAGAATTAGGCAAGGAGGCAGGGGGATAAACTAGAAAAATCCTAGTTTATATAGGATTAAAAAGAGGTTTGGGAGGTTGGGGATCATCCCAATCTGGGAGATCTCCAACAGGGAAATCTCCAACTGCGCGAGACACGCTTCGCCCGAGTTGGAGAGGTCATTGAAACAGAAGCTAATTATGAAAATTTGGTTTTGGGACGAAATCGTCTGGACGTTCTATTCCAGACGAATTCGTCAGATCGAGGACGATTTCGTCTAATCTGCGACGATATCGTCCAACGGTCAAAACAAATCCTAAAAATGGCATGGAAAACGGGGAAAGCGGGTAAAAGGCGGTTTAACGGGCAATTTGGGGTTGAAATTCAAATTTTAATATTTTATCTTTTTACTAAGGTTTTAACCGTGCCAATTTTAGGGTGCTACATTTTGCCCCCTCTTTAGCGAATTTTTTGAAGAAAATGCGTTAAAGACGAGTTTTTCCCGTTTTACGAGAAAGCAAAAATATACTCAATTTTTTAGACGACGATTCTTGGTCGAATCGTACGAATACTGACTATGGTGCCCCCTCCGTGTTTTTACCCAAATCGAACGTTTGAGGTAAAAACGCAGAAAAGCAAAATTTAAAATGCTGAGTTTTTTAAATAAAATTAAGAAAATAGGGTAAAACCCTAATTCATTTTTACTATTCACTTTGACTGTTCCAGAGTTCTACAGAAAAATATGGTGGAGACAGCGCACAGAGCGACAGAGGTCCGGCACGGGCTACGGGTAAGGATCTAATCCTAGTAGATTAGGTTTAATGGAACTTTATGCAAGTTGTTTTGATTTAAATTTGATTGTTTGGGGCATCACGGCCATTTTTAGGCCGTCGACGTCGTCGGGACAAAATAATCCTGATTTCGTCAAAATCGTCCCTAGATCGTCGATTTCGTCTGACGGCAAAATCGACGAAGTAGGGGCGATTTCGTCCAACAAGGGGCGATTCCCAAGTTGCAAAATAGGAGACGATTTCATCCTCACAAAAGATGATTTTGCCCAATTGGGGACGATATCATCCAATGGTGGACGATATCATTTTAAACTTGATTTTAAGTTGTTTAATTTGATGTTAATGATTGGTTTATTAATGATTTTGTTGTTTTATTGTTTGTTTTGTAGAAGGGGTTACTAAAGAGCCGAGAATGGAAATACGATGGGCTAAGAGATGACATAGCCACGCTTGACCAGGCAGAGCATGACCGACTTGGACTGGTCGGCCTACAACATGTGGTAGAGATGCCACAAGTGTCGACTGACATGGGGCTACTGACAGCCCTAGCAGAGAGGTGGTATCCGGGGTCGTCCTGCTTTCGGTTACCGACAGGGGAGATGGCTCCCACTCTAGAGGACGTATGGAGGATCATGAGGATCCCCATACAAGGACGGCTGATGACGCCTATGGCCAATCAGGGCCAGGCGATGATGAGGCTCACTGGAGACCCTAGCTTCACCCTGGAGAAGGGCGGAGTGAACATCGAGTCGCTACGATAGATGCCTGGGGCATCTAGGCTGACACGGGTTTTGGCAGGAGTTGTCGGTGGCTTACTGCTGTGCCACCAGAGCGGATGCAGACTACCGTGGGTGCTCTCAGACATAGTCTACGATATGAGAGACCACGGGTACAGATTTTCATGGGGGAGCTTTGTACTCTACCGCTTGTATAGGATCCTGCATGGGGTCGTATACAAGGGAGGTCGATGTCTGGTTTTGACATCGCTACTACAGGTTTGGTGCTGGGAGCACATTGCGGTGCGGAGGCCGATAGGGCTCCCATTGACAGGTGTTGACCGAGAGAGACCCCGGGTTTTCTACTGGTGGCTGCAGAGAGGGTCACAACGGCGGATAGATCTGTCGATGTCACGGAGGTTGCTAGACGACCTCATCCCAGACCAGATCACCTGGAGGCCATGGCGAGAGCACCCCCGGTGGGCAGAGGATGGGCAGGAGCTGGCTCGCATCAGGCGAGTCTACTGGCTGAGGATGGAGCGAGGAGAGGTAGAGCTCCACCGCTACGATCGGGTACTATGGTAGTTCGGTCTACAGTAGGGGATCCCATCTCTCAGGGATTACGAGTACTCTCGGACTATTCGAGATAGTACTACACTGAGCGGGGCTCTAGATATGCAGCGATTCTAGAGTCAGGACGCGGACGATGCCCCCATCCAGCCAGTGGATGGTGACGACATCGGGGTTGCGGATGGGTACGATGCCTAGTACGTAGGCATCCGCCCTCCTCGGATGACGAGGGCGCAGGGTCCAGTGCACGCTGTGGTGCGCCAGATGGGGAGGCGACGACAGGCTGCTATTGAGGCAGCGCAGGGTCACGGAGGGAGAGAGCAACGACGGATCCCATAGGAGAGATGCCAGAGGATGGCACGGGCTCCACAGAGGCCATGGGAGACAGGGCGGAGGGAGGAGAGACTCCCTTCGCAGCAGGGGGAGAGACCACCATCGCCCGATAAGGGCAAGGGTGTGGATGTAGGGGAGAGCAGCGAGACGATGGCTCTCCGGGCTGAGGCTGCCCACCTCCGAGCTCAGGTGCAGTCACTGCAGGACGAGGCCACTCAGCTGAGGATGCAGGTACGGACACTGCAGGATGAGACTACACGGCTCAGGGCACGAAGCGGAGGGGCGAGCAGGGATGAGCTAGTGCGGTCTATGATGCAGACCACATTCTACCAGGGGGTATACTTCCAGCTGGTTCCAGAGGGCCAGAGGGTACAGCTGCCAGCCAACATTGCAGAACCAATCAGGCTGGGATCGACGAGGACATCCTCCCGATCGACGACGAGGACCCGAGATACAGCCCGGACCTCTATGGGACCACCTCCTCCACGTCAGGGTGGGGGAGGAGATGAGGCTGAGAGCTCGAGGGCTTCTCGAGACTAGGTGTCTATGGACTATAGATTTTGTAGAGATTGTTGAGAGGATTGAGTATGCCAGGGTATAGATTGTGGCATACCAATCCAGTTTTGATATGATGTAAATAATTTTTGGATATATATATATATATATGATCTTGTTTCTGATGATATGACTTGTTCATATGTTTTTATGATGCTTTAATGTTTGAATTGTTTGCTTATTGGATTGAGGATTCATATAATTATGTCATTTTGAAATATTATAATTTTGATGTCATGCTGTAAGATTTTAAATGAAATAATCTGATGTAAACAATTTGGTGGTTGTGGTGTGATTTGATAAAAAATAAAAGGGACTTCTAACAATAATTTCAAAGGACATTGTCGCTATTATAGACCATTTCATGGAGTCGCCGCTCACTCGGTCGTCAAGCTAATCCCAAGTATAGAAATATTGTTAAAAGTAAAAGAGTGCTTAAGAGACTGTCTTAAGACTTTGTGTTGTAATGATGGAGATAATGATGGTTTGATGATTTGTTTTCAGATTTTCATAAAAATAGTATGCATGAAAATATGATGTTGCTAGGCATAAATTCCTAAGTGTGATAAAATTGTGAACAATTCCTTTAGAATTTATACCATGGGTGCAATATTGAATTTTGAACATAATGTCATGAAATAGAATAGGTGTTTGTTTGTTTGTAAAGCATAATTGTGTAACATAATGATGCAAGTCACATGTTTTGATGAATTTTGTTTTAAAATAAATGGAAAAGAAAATTAGAACGATGGTTTGCGCTAGGCATAGAATTATAGGTATAAACTTATACCATCATCGCGAAATCCAAAGAAGAAAATAGATTGTTGGTTTTATTGCAAGATGCATTTTTGACTTTTGATAAACAGAAAAATAATAATATGAAAATTTTGTTTGAAATTATTTTTGAGATTTTATGAGAAGATGTATGTAATTGCTTTTATACAAAACAAAAATTCTGAAATAAAAGGATAAAATTATTCCGAAAAGAGTTACAAGAGATATTTTAAATTATCTCAAAGAGAAATGTAGATTTATAAGGAATCCTCATGTGCAAATGTGAGTTCATTACCAATCTTGATTTATCATAATGATACAAAATCTCTCAAATACAAATGTGTGTGCGATTGTATTGTTCATTCACCAATTTTGAGCAAGATAATTTGATACAAGTAATTTGAATTAACCAAATGAATGTTCGTTGACCATGATTTATATGCATGTAACCGTACTAGACTACTATGTAAGTTAGGTTATCAAGAGCTAGCTAATCCATAAGCTAACAGAGGTCTATACAAAAGAAGGTCGCTAATGTGACAGACATATCACCACGCTAGGGATTACCCAAGGCCAAGCGGGTTGGGCACAAACCACCTGTTATGGGGCTTACCTCACAGTTTTCGAATAATTGAGAATTCCAAGGATTCAAGCTCATTCACCCTTCTTTTCTTTTCAAGGGGTAGGGAAAGGATTTTATTGTATTTTGCTTTTGCTTTTCACTTTTGCTCTTTTTTCTTTTTTTTTTTTGTACTTTTGTATTTTTGCTTGATATTTGAGATAATGCTGAAATATTGCTGTGATGATTCAAATAACCTTTTTCTTTTTCTTTGTTTCTTGAACTTTTCTTTTCTTCCTATGCTAGGGATACTTGCTCGGATTAGCTGTAGAGCAAGGGATTTTTATTCTGGGTAGGGGTGAGCTTGTCCTTTTGTCAATTCTCAAAGATTCTAGACCATGTGCATGATAGGATAGCAGGGGAAACTTTTCGCTCAAGAAACCATTTCTACTATGTAGCATCATATCGAATGTGCAATGAAATCATTTTAATGTGAAAAGATATACTTGGTTCAAGTAAATAACAAGATCAGTTCTCTATGCTCAAAACTTTATTTAATTCAACTGTGGGCTTTGATATAAGAGAGATGAATAATCATACAAAATAAAATCAAGATATTTATTCATGTGAATGTGAAAGTGCAGGATTCCAAATAAATACTAATTTATCCAAAATAACTGAAAATATAACTGCAATACTTCACAAATTGAGAGGTACAAAGATAAAAGACGGTTTTGAAGATTTTGATGATTTGGATGTTTTTGGTGTTTTTATATTTTAAGTTTATGAATTGAAAGAAATACTAGATAGTGGTTTTTTTTTTGAAATGTTTTAAACAAATATATACAATGATGAAATGACCAATTTTTACGCATAGTAACGTTTAAGATGCATAATGTTCATAGGTTCTTTAAGTTCTTTACCATCTAAGGTAGATAATTTGTATGCTCCTGATCCAAATTTAGCATTGATGACATATGGTCCAAGCCAGTTGGGCTCAAATTTACCTTTAAGGTTTGTAGTTGCATTAGTATTTTTTTTATTTTCTTTTAAGACAAGGTCACCGATCTCAAAGGATCGAGGATGAACTTTCTTAAGATATGCTCTCTTAAGCTTGTTTTGGTAGGCGCGAAGATGCTCCAAAGCATTGATGCGCTTTTCATCTAGAAGTTCTAGTTGACTAAATCTGCCAGCACGATATTCATCCCCTACTTCAGTATCTTGAAGTAGTAGAGCTAAAGAAGGAACTTCTAATTCAAAGGGAAAAATGGCTTCAACACCATAAACCAAGACAAAAGGTGAAGTTCCAGTGGGGGTTCGAACACTAGTTCGATAGGCCCACAAAGCAGGATATAACTGAATGTGCCAGTCTCGACCGGTTTTATTGACCAATTTTTTGAGAATTTTGATTAAGGTTTTATTAGATGCTTCTGCTTGACCATTACCCCGAGGATAATAGGGAGTGGACCAGCGATGTTGAATTTTATATTTTTGACATAATTTCTTGACATCTTTATTTTTGAAACAAGTTCCATTATCATAAATGAGATTAGCAGGAATTCCAAACCTACAAATAATTTGATTAAAAACAAACTTGGAAACTTGTGTTCCAAGTGCAAGAAGCTAATGGCATAGCTTCAACCCACTTCGTGAAATACTCAGTGGCAGTTATGATGAATTTGTGTCCATCAGATGACACAGGGTTGATTTTTCCAATGATGTCTAGGCCCCATTTTGAAAAGGGCCAAGGAGATGAAATAGCCTGTAGCTCTTGTGCAGGCGCATGGACAAGGTCAGCGTGTTTCTGGCACTTGTCGCAATGTCGCACATAATTATGTGCATCGGTTTCCATGGTAGGCCAAAAATATCCTATCCGAAGGAGTTTCTTAGCAATGGCGCTACCACTAAAATGTCCCCCACAAGATCCATTGTGGGCTTCATTCAAAGCTGCTCTGGATTCTTCTAGATTCAAACATCTCAATAAGATGCCTTCAAAAGATCTTCTGTACAAGGTATTACCAATAATCACAAAGCGACTTGCTTGTCTACGTAATAACCTACGCTGGTTGCTAGTGCAACCATCAGGGAAGGTTCCTTTCTACAAAAAATTAAATATATCAGTATACCATGGTTCAGGAGTTGTTTCGTTGATGAGAAACACATCCAAAGGTTCTAAACATGATTTTCTTGAAGCGGGTTCCTGGAGTCGATGAATAATGATGGTAGCATATTCATCGTCTAACTCCAAGGGTAAAAGAGATGCAGCTGCAGCCATAGCGTCAGCCACACGATTGCTAGTTCGAGGAATAGCTTCCAAAGTAACTTGATCAAACAAGGATAATAACTGCAAAACATATGCTTTATATGGGCATAATTTATCATCTCTGGTTTGATAAACATCATTGATTTGGTTTATGACAAGTTGGGAGTCACCGAAAACCAATAAACTTTTAATTTTCAATGCCAAGGCAGCTCGTAATCCAAGGATAAGAGCTTCATATTCAGCAGTGTTATTGGTGCAAGCAAATGTTAATTTGAAGGACAGAGGAATAAGATGTTTTTGTAGAGATATTAAAATAATACCCGCACCAGCCCCACTCATGCATCGGGCTCCGTCAAAGTATAGGGACCATTGCTCTGAATGGTCTGCCTCTAGTTTAAGGCATTCATCAGGAAACTCAATGATGAGGGGATGGGTAGATTTTAAAGGTGCAGCAGCTAATTGATCTGCTATGATTTGACCTTTAACAAACTTTTGTCCTATGAAGGTGAGTTCAAATTCGCTTAGCGCAAGAACCCACTTGGTTGTGCGACCAGATAAATACGGTCGACTCATGAGATATCGCAAAGGGTCGAATTTGGCAATAACATACGTTTTCTGACTGAGCATATAATGTCATAGTTTCTATGTAGAAAATATGACTGCAAGACATAACTTCTCTAATATGGTATAGCGAGTTTCATAACTGATTAAGGTTCTGCTAATGTAATAATTAGCACGTTCTTTCTTCTCATCGTCAAGCTGAGCTAACATAGCCCCTAAGGCAAAATCAGAAGCAAAAATGTACAAGATAAAAGGACGATCAGATCTAGGTGGGGAAAGCACTGGAGGTTTGAGGAGATATTGCTTAAGGAGTTCAAATGCTTCTTGGCATTCTTCATCCCAATGAAAAGAGACATCTTTCTTAAGAAGCTTAAGAAAGGGTCCAGTTTTGTCTCGCCAACTTGTCGATGAAGCGGCGAATAGCTTGAAGCTTACCTTGTAAACTTCGTAATTCTGATATATTTGTGGGTGCGGGCATATCTGTGATAGCCACGATCTTGAGAGGGTCAATTTCAATGCCACGTAAAGAAACTATAACCCCTAATAATTTACCGGACTTAACTCCGAATATGCATTTAGCAGGATTTAGTCGGATAAGATATTCCCTTAACCGATCAAATACTTTCCTTAAGTCATTTAAATGATCATCTTCTTTGATGGAACGAGCTATGATATCATCTACATAATCATGTAGGATATCATGCATCATGTCATGAAAAATATAAGTCATAGCTCGTTGATAGGTTGCACCCGCATTCTTTAAGCCAAATGGCATCACTTTCCAACAAAAAGTTCCCCAAGGGGTAATAAAGGTTGTTTTGGCCTGATCTTCAGGAGCTATCCTGATCTGATTATAACCAAAAAATCCATCCATTAAGGATATCATTCCACTTCCAGCAGTAAATTCAATGATCTGATCCATGTTGGGAAGAGGAAAATCATCTTTAGGGCATGCAACATTAATGTCTCTGAAATCGGTGCAAACCCTAACTTTAGTGGCTTCTTTCTTAGTTACTGGAACTACATTTGAGATCCATTCAGCATAGTCAATGGCTTGTATAAAAATGACTTTCAACAGTTTTTCTAGTTCTCCTTTGACTAGTAAGGCCACTTTGGGATGCATTTTTCTGAGTTTCTGTTTAACAGGTTTAGCATCTGGATGGACTACTAGATGATGCATAACTATGGAAGGGTCCAAACCTGGCATGTCTTCATATGTCCAAGCAAAGACATCTTCATAGTCTTTAAGAAATGAAATGTATTTATCTTGTTTTTCTTGACTCAATTCTGATCCAATATTAATGATGTGAGGGTTATGTTCGGTTCCAATGTTAATTTTTATAACGTTTTCAACTTCCATATGTAAATCTCTCTCAAAATTAGGTGGGGCGGGTGAAACACCCAATTCTTGTAATTCTTCCAAGGTTAGCTTGGATAATTCGTCTTGAGGAGTCGAGGCCTCAAGCTGGGCTATACTAGGTATAGAGCCATCAAAATAAAATTCATTATATAACAATTCCTCAATGGAAATATCATGAAAGATATCTCCCTCCAACTCGTCGTCGGATTCGGCAATCATTTCAGGATAGGCTATGGATAGCATATTGCAGGTAGAAGAATTATTCTTTGGACACAAAGAATCTTGTTTATCTAGATAATCTTGATAACATACGAGATGGTCATCATCCTCAAATGGAAAGGGCTGACCTTTACTAGAAAATAGGCCCACACCACAACGGACAGGCCACGGTTCTACCTCGAAAGGTTCTTTCATACCATTTTGGAAAGGTCCCAAACCTTTCCCTTTATAGCCCAATTTAAGCATTATGGGCTTAGCTTTAAGATAATCATTAGCAAAATAGCATCTAGCATACCCATCACAATGTGTCTTAATGTTTCTGGGTATTCTTCCCCAATCATATCCTTTATAAATAAAAGCACAACTCCCGACTTGGTAGATACTTCCCATAGGTTGTGGGAGGCCCAAGGTACGAGGAGAGGGTGGGAGTTTATTTAAAAGGAGGGAAGTCTGCATGGCAGTGTTGATCTCTTCTGATATAAGAATTTTAGATAAATCGGGTAAGAGCTCATCAGTGAGAGCATAAGAGGTAGAAGGAACATTTCCTTGATCTTCGGATGTGGAAAGAATGCCTGTAGTGGATGTAGATGTCATAGGGATATTGACGGGTGAATCTAGAGGTATGGAAGATATAGGAGTAAAGCAGGAAGCATTGGGTGTAGGTTTAGGCTCTTTTCGAGGTCCTAATGTGGTTTGTTCAGAAGATGGTTGAGCTAAATGTATAGGTGTAGTTGAAGGAGTAGATGATGTTATGGGTGTGTGTTTCACACGTTTGGGCGGATGATAAGAATTAGGATGTGTGGATGACAGGGCGGGGCAAAATTGCACTCCAACAGGTTTTGCCAAAGCGCACATATCAAAGGGTCTAGGATCACCATGAATGGTAACCAACTGGTTTTTAAATTCGAATTTAACACACTGATGTAAAGTGGAGGGAACCGCTCGCATCGCATTGATCCAAGGGCGACCCAAAAGTATATTGTACGATGCAGGGCAATGTACAATAAACACGGTCGTATCTAGGGTTCTAGGACCAACTTGCAAGGGTATAGTAATGACTCCACACGTTTCTTGTGTCTCGTCATTGAAGGCTTTGATAATCATATCCGTTCTTTTCATTTCGTCACTTCTAAACCCAAATCGTTGGTAGAAGTCAAAAGTGCAGATGTTTAAAGATGAACCATTATCAATCAAGACTCGTTTAACAGCTACATCTCCAATTAGGGCAGTAATATATAAGGGATTATCCTTATGTAAACTATGTTGTGGTATATCTCTATCTCGAAAGTCAATACAATCGACTTCTCGAGTGATGATAGTATTGGTCATGGCTTCAGGCTGAATATTTTGTGGTACCATCATTTGGCTTAATGTGAGCATTAATTCATCCCTATGGGTAGGAGAAGATCTTAAAAGATCCAAAAGGGAAATTCTAGCTGTAGTGTTGGATAATTGTTCATTAATATTATACGGAGGCTTAGGTTGAACATTAGACATATGATTCCCTTTATTGGGATTTTTCAAAATAAATGGAGCTGATCCATCATTCTGAGTTTGATCTTGTTGAGAATTTTGAGCCTGTTGTCTGGTAACGACTCCAATGGTACCTACAATGTTATGTTGAGGATGATGAATTGGTCTCGGTCTAGCGTTTATGGCTTGTTCATTAGGAAGGAACTGATGAGAGGAGGGTCGAGTAGTAACTCTTCTTGGAAATGGTTCTTCCGAAACCATAGAATCTGTGATAGGTTGAATAGGATCTGATTCATTTTCAGAACTATTCGATTGATTGGAGGTGATGTCTATTTCACTTTCAGTATCAGATTCTACATCACTAAAATCAAGTGTTTGCATATTATATAGGGGTCTGGACGTAACTATGGATAAAGTTGTGTCAAATATTTGAGGATCAAGAATAGGTAATTGTCCACTAATAGTCCCTACATATCGGGTAGGAGGGGGAACATTATGATGTTCGATTTGATTAGCCACCTCTTTACCATGCGTTGGTAAAGGATGTTGAAATATGTCCAATGATTGATTGGCATTCTGATTCTGACTTTGAGGGGTGCTCTTTTGAGCGTTATTAGAAGCATTTTGTTTAGGTTGGAAGGCTTGCACCTCCATCTCATTATTATCAATCAAATCTTGTATTTTATGTTTTAATATTTTGCAAGAGTTGGTAGCATGTCCAGGTCCTCTATGAAAATCACAATGTAAATCAGCTCTGTATCCGGGTATAGTTGGATCAGGTTCTCGAATAGCTGGTAATTGGATCAAGCCTCGTGCTAGTAATTGCGGGAGAATGGTTGATAAAGGTTGATTTAACCTAGTAAATTCTCGAGGTGGTTTATCAGGAGGTTTCAATATGAACTTCTCTATTGTTTTCGTAGTATTAATATTAGCAATGTTTCTACTATCAGTGACTCCGTCACCCACAACTTGTTTATTTTTATACTGATTTTTGGATGTTTTCTCATCATCTTTCTTTTTGAGCTGACCTCTTCTAATGAGAGCATCTTCCACCCTTCGAGCTAAGTCTATAGCTTGATCGAAGGTGGTCAAGGTAGCAGTTGATAATTCATAGGATAGTTGTTCTTGTAAATTATTGATAAAAATATCCAACATCTCCCGATAAGGTAACACAAAGTGTAGTTTTCCTATCAACTGTCTCCATCGAGCTAAGAAGTCAGCAAAACACTCATCTTTGTCTTGTTTTAGGTTGTACAAATATTTAATGGTTACATGCCTTTCGATATAGGCACTAAATTGATGCACAAAAGACTCAGCGGTCTCTTCAAAATTTCTCAAAGAATGAGTGGGCAGTTGATAATACCACTCCAATGCCATCCCCCCTAAGCTTTTCGGGAACATTTTTAGTAATAGCAAATCATCATGTGATATATCATGACATGCTATCCTAAACATACGAAGATGCTCTATGGGATCTTCAGTTCCTTTATATATAGGTAGGACAGGCATGGGAAAGCGTTTAGGATATGGTTGTGCTACAACTATAGGATCTAGAGGTTGACTACACATCTCTCGGTAATTGTACGAGGGACGGTAGGGATCTATTTGGTCCATACGGGAGGTTAACTGTTTCACCATGGCTTCCAGATTGCCAGTTTGTCCACCATATTGGTTTGGTGGTACATGAGTATGGGATTTGTGAGCGTAAGAAGGCGGAACATAAGGATTCGATGCTATGTTACTATTATGCAAATGATTGGTAGGAAGAGTATTATGAAGAAGATTTGTGGTAGCATTATGTTGTATCCCAGATTGTTGGAAATTAACATTTGGTTTTGTTTTAGGCTTTAGTTGATTTGAGGTATATTGATCAATAGTTTGGCGAAATAAAGTAGTGAATGAAGGTTTCTTTTGTGTAGGAATAACCCTTGGTTTGGTAACAGGCACTCTAGGTGGTTGGGTAACCTGTTGTTGTTGCATGTTCTGGATTATAGCAGCCATGTCCAAATTGGATGGTCCAGCTTGATCACTTTCTTGATCAACAAAGGACAAAGGATTAGTGCGTGTGTGATATATATCTTCTAGGGTTGCTTGAGTATCACTAATTTGATCTTTATCCATATGGACTGCTCTATTAAGAGTGCCAATATTATTATTAAGAAATTTCCAAAAATGGTCCATGTTCTCAAAAGTAACAGCTCTGTCTGGAGTTATTTTAGGAGATGAGGATCCTTCCTCTCTATCATTTTCTTTTTGTTCATTTGCGTCCACAAATTCTTCTTCTTGTTGGTTTAAGGTTACTTCTTCTTGAATTGGTTCTTCAAGAAGGGAATCTGGTTTATTGGTTTTTCCTAACCAATCTTCTTCTACTTCAATTTGTTTTCCATTCCTGAGTCTAGTCATTGTGTCTAAATTTAGGTTTTAGCAAATATATATTAATATATTTGCAACAGATCTTGGGAGGTATATATTTTAATTATATACCTACTATAATACTTAAAAGAAAATGTTTTGATTTTTTTTTTTATGATAATTTTATTTTGTTTTTGTTTTTGTTTTTATTTTTATAAAGACAATAAACAACACACTAAATACAAGAAATAGCAATAATAAAATAATAACTTAGTTTTCTATAAATAGTTTATAGATGTCATTGATAGGATCAAGTTCATCAGGAGTCATAAAATGCTCCTCTTCAAATTGGAAATGGTTTTTCAGGAACTTAATGAAGTGTGCTATAGTGATATTATCTGTTTCAGATTCTGTTTTGTAAAAATAAATCTCATGGCAATATTCTCGATATAACACAGCTCTGGGAACTCTATTCCATATTTGTCTATCCGTAAGAACGACCTCTTGATCTTCTATACGAGACAAAAATTTATGTACTACAACTGCATTATCGAGGTATTCCTCAAAGGTATACAACTCAGAAGACACAAGGGCTCTTTTATCTGCTAACCACCTATGGCAAGCTCTCTAAAGTTCATGGTACAAAATCACTTGATCGGGATCCAGGATTCTATCTAGGACAAACCTCTTGATTTGCCTAAGTTCAGTTGCTCTAGATGAAATGAGATCTAATCTCCTATTAAGTTCATCCCACAAAGGTTGAACCCTATTTGTTTGAGGTACTCTAAGTACTGAATTAATCTCTATAGTTGCTAATTGATTTTCAACATTAATGGTGACAACTCGTCTTTTATTATAATCTACCATCTAAATATGACATGCAATCTTTGATTCTAAATGCATTTATGTTTTGTTTTTTTTGTTTTTGAATTGAATTGTTTTCAAAAGGTTTTTAGTTTTCACGTCGGGTTCACCAAAATGTATCGCTCCAAATTTTTTGCACCCTTACCTTCAGGCTATAGGATCCATGCCCGAAAGGGGATGTGAAAAGGATGGGACAATACCTCGGACCGAGAGGCCCTTTGAAGGTCCCGCCTCTCGGGGGAGGTGTATAAGGGTGAATTTTTGATGGATGGTGGGTTCACCAGGAAACTTTTGAATGGCAGTTTCCACGCCTAGGTTGATAGTGTGTTTGATGTGTTCATTTTTATGCTTGATCATTCAAGTCCTAGGTTTGGCCGATATGAATCTAAACTATTCTATATGCCAATGCTGATTTCAATGAATACAAAAAACAAAAATAGATGCAAATTATAGAGAATATGCTAACCAGAAGAATTCATACCTGATTTCGGATGTCTGATGGAGATTCTGAGTCTTGTAGCAGTTCAGATCATCTCAGTTTGCACATTATCATCCAATATTTCTCGGAGATCATCTGAAATCATAGAAGGTCATCTGAAATATGGACAGAATCACTTAAGAAAATGTGAACTCTAAACTCGGACTGCCCCCAATCTGGACTACAGTCAGGATCGCCTCCAATCGTACGAAATCGTCCGCAATCGTTCGAGATCGTCTGCGATGATCCAAGCTAGCCTCGACTAAAAAATAGTAGAATTCCTACAATAAAAACAATGTGCAAGCAATAATGCGAGGGAATAAGGAGCTAACTCTGCAATGAAATCCTGTCAACAAAGGGGTTGGGGGTTCAGGGAGAATCAACAAGAATTAGGCAAGGAGGCAGGGGATAAACTAGAAAAATCCTAGTTTATATAGGATTAAAAAGAGGTTTGGGAGGTTGGGGATCATCCCAATCTGGGAGATCTCCAACAGGGAAATCTCCAACTGCGCAGACACGCTTCTGCCCGAGTTGGAGAGGTCATGTGAAACAGAAGCTAATTATGAAAATTTGGTTTTGGGACGAAATCGTCTGGACGTTCTATTCCAGACGAATTCGTCAGATCGGGGATGATTTCGTCTAATCTGCGATGATATCGTCCAACGGTCAAAACAAATCCTAAAAATGGCATGGAAAATGGGGAAAGCGGGTAAAAGGCGGTTTAACGGGCAGTTTGGGGTTGAAATTCAAATTTTAATATTTTATCTTTTTACTAAGGTTTTAACCGTGCCAATTTTAGGGTGCTACAACAACAATATGATTTCACACTCATAATAAGATAAACAAATCTAATAATAAATCTAACATTAGACACATCTTCCATAGGCATACATTTACGCATCCATGTTACAATATATAGTCCTACATCAATCACCTCACTATGCATCCATCAACTAAGCATACATCTAAAATGAATCCATATATAAAACATAAATCCATAACATAACACATGATGAGCCACATAAGAAGGTATATTATATATATTATATAATCAAGTACATCATGATACAAATCTACTCGTAGGCTACAATCATGTAGGTCCTTAGACCTTACACCCAAAAATAAGCTAACACATAAAGTAAGTCATGCAGGGCCTACACTCCCAGAGTTGCCTCCACCTCGACCTCATCCTTACGATTCTACCTGGATCCACTAGCCCTTGATATATCTTTCCTAGAGGATGACCTATGACTGAACTACATTGATGACTTTCTAGACTCGCTACATTGGCTCCTCTGAGACCCTCCTACTATAGACCACTTAGGTAAACTATATCCAAGTATCCTAATCCAACCCTCCAAATATACTATGTAAGCTATATCAGATCAATGCTAGGCTAGATATTCCTCTAGTAGGCTTTTTAATTTTCTAATCTTAGCCTCTCCACCAGATGTTGTCTACCCCCAAATTGTAGTCGTATTCATCTGTAATCCTTATAGTCTAGATACCTCTACCTATAAACCTACCACATCCATTATATCCTGAGCCACCGAAGTAGATACTATAGCCTACCCCTATCCTATAGTTGCAACCACAAACTGAACCTATAGAGCATCTCACTATACCATCTTGGCATCTCTCTTAGTCATCCTAGCTACCATATATGTACGTAGAGTGTCTCACTTTGTAGTCACCCTATCAATCTTCACCTGGGAAATCTCCATTTGGGCCTTGGGGAGATCCCTCTCCTTGAAGAATCCCCTCCATTATTACTACCCCCTATTGAGCTAACTTTATATTACTACAAGGGTAGTGTCTCACTCTACCAACTATCCTTGTAGGGTCTAAATATGTGCTCTCAACTAGGCCACCTCATCATCTGAATCCTCATCATCATCACCCTCATATTATGGCTCCTCTACCCCCTCTCTGGGTTGGCCCCACTCTCCCTTTATCTAATTATGCACTCATCACCCTCCTTCACTTGCCTTATCTCTTTAGGTCTCACCTACTACAACCTTAGTTAGCCTACCCATAGGTCCATCTCCCTACCATAGCCAAGTCACCCACCAAGTATCATACTCTACACTAGTACCTGGGTCTGCCAATACCATCTTGGCTATCGTTGAATCATCCTCATTTGCTAGTGCCTCCACTCGAGGCCAATCTAGTTGTGTCCCATTCCCTCATTGGTAATATAATGGGCTCCTTTGGAATATCCTAGTAGATCATGAACTATCATGTGATGCAAGAGTACTAGAAGTACTTCCACTCTATGCCATGTCGCCCTAGCAGCCATCGTCCATGTCTAACACACTCTAGATATGTTGTTGCCTCTACCAAATGAGGGTAATCCATGTATGACCTCTAAACCACCTAACCTATCTCTAATCCCTCCAGAGATCTCACAAAATGAGATATTCTACTTGCATGTGGTTAGCTCTAACCTCTCTTCTAGTATTACCTCCACCAAGTTGTATATCTGATATTAATGTCCTCCATATCTACTCTTGACACCAGAAGTCCCCCTGGTCAGTCTACTCTAATATAATCCCATCCCAAAACTTGAATGAGAATGTTACAACCCAATTCGCACTGACCTTGATTTTGGATATAATATAACTCATCGTATAAATTAGCAAGCAAGGTGCTTCCCCATGTCATGATAATAAGCTACTAGATTTCACACTCAATAAAATCATGTACCATATTGAGGAGGTTCCATGTGAACCTCACTCCTAAATATTCAGTCAATAATATGTTTGATATGATGCATATCAAAATGACATACCTTCGACTGAACACTTATGCCTCATACGAGGCCCCAATGAGGACTCCATCACTATGCATCTGTTGAATCGCAACCACAACCTTTGCTTCAAATACCCTTTGCAGTACTCTCTCCTACTCTAAAATGGGAGTAGAGGTAATCAGATGTCTCTTAATGGGAATGTGGAAGATCCAATAGACATCCTCTAGTGTCACCATCATCTTGCTAGTTGAGATATGGAATATTTTTGTTTGACTACCCCAGAGGTTATCCAATATTGTCAGATAGGCTTGATATGACCTAAAAATCGATATACAAACAATCTTCTTGAGGCCAATCACCTCAAACCACTTCTAATCCTTCTTAGTAATCTCAACTTGCACTCTATAAAATAACTCAAGGACTCTATGGTGGGCCTTCAATATCTGAAGCCCAGTAGGCACAAAAATAAACAAACATTCAAAAAAAAAAGTCGCAAAAACTTCAAAATATTAACAAACCATTGAACATCAATTCCCCAAATCAAACCAAATGTCACCTTGCATCGGTTACAAGAATTTCACTTGCAACTTAGTGATCATATCTTCCCGAGATAGCCTGTAGGCACCACCATCTTGATTAGGGATGGCTAGTAGACCAGACTGCTTTGCATAAGGATGGCCTCCCAACAATATCTCTTTGCCCTGTTTTCTTGTTTATAGTAGATTTTAAAACATTTTAATTACTAGATAGCATAGTTAGATTTTAGTTTTATCCATATTATTACTGTATTTTAGTTTTTCTTTATTGCTTTCTTTATCATGATCATGGGCCTTATCATGAAAGGCTCTTCATATGCTACTAATGCTTTGTAGATTTCTTATGTGCATATTTATAGGTCTTTTCAATGGAGCAAATGACAAAAATATTCTCACATATTCATCATACGTAGCGACAATCTCGTGAACCTATCCAATCAGTTTGTGGTATACTAAAAAGATCTTGTGTAGTACATCCAAAATGGTTTTATGTAATTAATTGTATCAAAGATTGGTAGTGATCCTTTGGAGGGGATCTTCTTTGTAACCTCTTTGTAAAAGAACAAGATATTATCAATAAAAGGGCACCTTGATCATTTATTTATTTTTTTCTTCATTTGTATGGTTACATTTGATTTGCTACATTTCAATCTTGCATTTATTTCTATGGATGTATGGTCTTTTTAGCTATCTACAGGTGTACACAATAAAAAAGTTCAAAAATTATCTATTAGAATAATTAATTATTCTCTTAAGTTCTACTAGGATAGACTTAATTGAGGTACCACTCCTCCATGAGTTAGGTGAACTCTCAGTATAGTCTAGGTTAGATTTTATGAGTTGTAATCCAACGGCTCTCAATGATCAACTTTGCTATTTATACAAAGTTGGATCCATGGAATAAATCAATCAATTTATTGAGCTTCTCTACAATCTTGTGATGTATTGTAGAACTAGTTCCTTCACTTAATAGAATATTATTTTCTAACATGGTACCAAAGCTAGGATAGTTCTTTGCAAGCATTCGAGTTTTCGAAGCTCTCTTTTTTTCCAGGATCTAGTTCATTTGTTTTTGGATAATTTTTTTGTGACTTTACTCAACTTGCTTGAAAGTTGTGAAAAATTCATTCTTATCCATTAACCTTTTTTTTCAACAACATTTTATTTTATTGAAAATAATTCTTTAGAATTTTTTTTTCAACTTGTATAATTTCGAAGCAAGAGGGAAATTATTGTAAAGCTCTTCTAGTCTTAGAGCTTAAGAATATCTTATTGATATTCTCACAATGACACTGAGAGGGGGGGGGTGAATTAGTGTAACTATTTAAAACTTGAATCTGCAACTCTTAATGCTTAAAAATGCAAACTTAAAAAAATAGATATAGCAAGTATAACAAAAGAGCATCACACTGTAGCACCCTAAAATTGGCGCAGTAAAATTGGAATAATTACATTCACCTTAGTAAATAATTTTAAAATCAAATTTAACCTCCCAAACCGCCCGTTAACCACCGAGAAACCCGTTTCCTCCTTTTCCACGCCATTTTTAGCAGTTGTTTTGACCGTTTGACGATATCGTCTCCGATCAGACGATATCGCCCCAGATTTGACGATTTCGTCTGGACTAGAACGTCTAGATGATTTCGTGCAAAACTAAATTTGCATTGTTGGAATTCGTTCCAACGGGTCTCCAATCCGGGCAGAAGCGTTTCTGCACTGTTGGGACCCTTCCCTCGTTGGAGATCTCCCAAATTGGGATGATCTCCAACCTCCCAACAACTATCCTATGCCTATTTAACTCTAAGACTTTTCCCTCCCCAACCCCTGGCTGAATTTTTATGCAAATTGAACCCTTATGCTCTAAAACATCGTAATTCATATTTTGCATTAGTCCTATAGTCATTTCATTGCAGGTACACCACTGGTTTTCAACCGGAGCCAGCACCTATCGTAGCCGACGAACCTGTCAAGATCAGAGGCGATCTCATCAAATTCGGGTGGATCTCGTATTGATGCGAGACGATTTCGACTGCAGCACACATCGAGGCAATCAGTGCCTGGAGTTTGCTCTTCTATCTTTTTTATCTGTCATTTTATGTTATAAATTAGATTGTCTATTCAGTTTTTATACTATATTGCATTTGGAGTTCACCCATTTTGTCTAGTTTGCATATTAAGATCATATTCTGCTATCTAAACACAGTTATTTGCATTTAATTTTGTTCTTGCATATTGTTCAAATACTCCTATTATTGTTTCATATAGTTTGCCCCTGTTTACAAAATAGAATTTCTTGTATTTTGCATCTGTTTGCTGTTTTGCAGGTGTTTGATGAATTCGTTTGACGAATTCGTCAGATTGCAGACGATCCTGTCAGTTTAGACGATTTTATCAAATTGAAGACGATTCTGTTGAATTGCAGACGATCCATACTGCTTCAAGCTTCAAAAACTCCATCAGACTTTCGGATCAGGTAATCTTCATTGGCCTCCTGCAAATTCTCTGTTTCTGTTTTCCTTTCTGTTTGTTGTATGCATTTAAATTGCATTTTCATGTAGTTTAAGTTAGAATCATTCGGCCAAACCTAGGATGAATGTTTAAAAATAAAACGAACTCATCAAAACTCATTCCCAAAACCTAGGCGTGGAAACTATCGTCAAATGTTTCCTGGTGAACCCACCATCCGTCGAAAAATCACCAAAATGCACCTCCCTTGAGAGGCGGGACCTTCGCAAAGTCCTCTTGTCCGAGGTACCGCACCATCCTTTTCCCATCCTCCTTTCGGGCACGGATCCAATAGCCTGAAGGTAGGGGTGCGAAAAATTTGGAGCGATACATTTTGGTGAACCCGACGTGAATGCATCATAACCTTTTGAAAACAAAAACAAAAAATATATATATGTGTGCAAAAAAAAAAATATAACAAAATCATCATTTCAAGTTTGTATGTTTTTAGATTCAATTCTAAATAGTAGATGCTAAATATTACTTTTAGAAGTACTAAAGAAACCATGAGTTTTTACTCAAATCAATATGAGTCCATCAGTAATGTTGGAATAATTCAACTAAATACATTTGTTGATTATGACCAACCTCATCCCTATTCAACACCACCTCCATCACACTCTTCTTATTTTTCATCCATAACCCAACAAAACAATCCCTTTGCCAATCCTCTTCATAATGATATTATCTATTCTCCCATATATCCATATTATGTCTATCAATCCACATATAATCCTCCGCCACCTTTTCAAAACTCTTCTTTCAATACAACACATCCATTTCAACAAGAAAATACTTATTCTTCCAATTCTACCGTGCACTCACCTCCTACAACCCAATATTCCTGTCATCATTCTACCCATAATAAAGAAAGTAGAGGTGAGAAACCATTAGGTCCTTTTATGACAAAATTCCTAAGGCATTTATCAAAAACCTCTCAAAAACCTTCATCACGTAAATTTACTAGGCTTAATCAACCAATGGATATAATTCTCAAGTATTTACTTGACACAAATATTATTGAACTTCCTTCCATAAGACAACCTGATACCACATCATATTGGTTTAAACCTGAGCTACATTGTGAATATCATAGAGTAGATGGACATATGACACAAAATTGTAAATATTTAAGATGTGCAATTCAAGATTTGATTGATAAGGGTCTTTTTAATATAAAGGAATTACAATCTACAACTGACTATAAATCTTCAGTAAACAATCAAACCCCTACACAACAAATGCCAATAATCAATCAAGACATGGGGATATCCCAAGAACCCCTATTCAATTATCAACAACAAGAAACCAATCAAATATTGCATGTTAATGTGTGCCATCATGATGATATTATTAATATTGTAACAAAAAATACAAATGAGCAACCTCAAGTTCAATCAACTCAATCCGATATTCAAGATATGGATTCCTCATTTGACCAACTTTCAAAACTATCTTTGGCTCTAGAGAATGATACAAAATGTAATGTAAGCATAGAAAGCTTATCTTTAGAATCAAGATCTCAATCTGAAATCCACTTTGATAACCAACAACAAGTGATTAATCCTCAAGCAAAAATATCCCTTTTAGAAGTATTACAAATTGCTCATAAGGAAATTTTGTTCAAAATACCTAGCCAACAATTTGTTCCTCATCATATTTTCTCTAAGAACATAATTAATGGTATAAACCCTCTTGAGGTTAACCATATTTCATTCTATGATGAGGATATTCCTTCCTCTGCTCCACAAGAAGACTCCTATCTGTACATTACAAGATCTAGTAAAGAAACACTTGTTAGAACTATCATGGAAGATAATGGCTTCTCTCTTAATTTATACACTTATCAATTATTCCAAAATTTCAAAACAAAGGAACAAGATCTTAATGAATCAAATGTTATTATAAAATATTTTAACAATGAAATTCAAGATTGTCAAGGTACTATAATTCTTCCCCTTAATATTGGAACCAAGATCCTGGATACTTTATTCTATGTAGGATATTGCCCTTCACCTTACAACCTACTTCTCAGAAGTCCTTGGATTCATACGATGAGAGTTGTCCCTTCCACTCTTCACCAATGTTTGAAGTTTGAAATTGTAAATAAAATTGTTACCATACATGGTGACCCAACACCATTTGAAGAATATTTAACGATTGAAACATCAAGTTTTATACATTCTCTATTGTCACAATTATCTTCTATCCATCACTTTTCTTCATTCATATATGATCATCCTTGTTTACAAAATAACATCCATGCATATCTTTCACATATACTTTCTCCATCTTATCAAAACTTGGAATATAATAATAAGAATGAAGAACTTTCTTATATTTATGACATTTTATTTTGTAATATGATCAATTTTACACATATAAAAGTCAAATCTTTTGCTACATTATTTTACATTATAACAAAGCTTTTGTTATCACTATATTTTACTCATCACCTTTTGTTCTTACCTTCAACACAACCAGATTATCCTTCAAAACATCCTTTGATTTTGAAGCAACCTTAGACATGCTATACTCAAATAAACCTTGTATAGTGTATATAGATCATCTTGTATATACCACCAATTTCAATTCATAAATTAAAATCAAAATACAAAAAAATCAAAATCCTCAAAATATTCAAAAAAATACAAATGCAACTAAGGAACTTAAAGGTAAATTTGAGCCCAACTGGCTTGGACCATACATCATTACTGCAAAATTTGAATTAGGAGCATATAAATTGTCTACCTTAGATGGTAAAGAACTTAAAGAACCCATGAATATTTTACATCTCAAACGTTATTATGCATAAATTTGATTATTTCATCCATGTATATATTTGTTCAAAATCATTATCTTGTATTTCTTTAAATTTATTCAAAAACCTCAAAAACATTCATAAAATCTTCAAAAATATTTATTGCATTTATTTTGTAAAGTTCCTTTTGCTTTAAAACAAAAATCAACATAAAAATCTAAAAACAAGCTATATGCTTGACTCTTTCGAAACCAAAACAATATACAGAATAAAGAGAGAGTCAACATTCTCAAAACTTTCTCAAAATCATTATTTTCCTACAATTATTGCAGTTATATGTTTCAACTTATTTTGGACAAAACTAGCATTTATTTGGCATCCCTCACTTGCACACTCACACAATAAATATCTTGATTTTATCTGGCATGATTACTAATCTCTCTTATATCAAAGTTCACAAAAATCAATTAAATAAAGTTTGAGCATAGAGAATTGATCTTGGTATTTACTTAAACCAAGCACATCTTTTCACAATAAAATGATTATATTTGTAATTTCCATGTTTTGCTACATAGTAGAACTGATTTCTTGAGTGAAAAGTTTCCCTTGCTATCCTATCATGCACATGGTCTAGAATCTTTGAGAATTGGCAAAAGGACAAGCTCACCCCTACCTAGAATAAAAATCCCTTGCTCTACAGCTAATCTGAGCAAGTATCCCTAGAAAAAGAAAAAGAAAAAGAAAAGAAAAATTCAAGAAAAAGAGAAAAGAAAAATGTTCTTTTATATCATTACAACAATGTTACAAGCATTATCAAGCAAAAGAAAAATAAGCAAAGTTCAAAAGAAAGCAATAAAAGCAATAAAATCCCTTTCCCTACCCTTTGAAAAGAAAATAAGGGTGAATGAGCTTGAATCCCTGGAATTCTCAATTATTCGAAAACTGTGAGGTAAGCCCCATAACAGGTGGTTTGTGCCCAACCTGCTTGGCCTTGGGTAACTCCTAGCGTGGCGATATGTCTGTCACATTAGCGACCTTCTTTTGTACGGACCTATGTCTGCTCATGGATTAGCTAGCTCTTGATAATCCGATCTACATAGTAGCCTAGTATGGTTATATGCATCTACATCATGGTTAATGAACACTTAGTTGGTTTATTCAAATCACTTGTATCATAGTATCTTGCTCAAAATTGGTAATTGAACCATACAATTGCACACACATTTGTATTTGAGAGATTTTGTCTATCATTATGATAAATCAAGATTGGCAATGAATTCACTTATGCACTTGGGATTCCTTATAAATCTAATTTTTTCAAAATACTTTGAAATATTATTTTGCAACTTGTTTGGAATAATCAAGTACAATTATTTAACAACATATCATATATATCTTATCGACTTTCGCAACGATGGTATAATTCCAAAACCAAAATTGGAATTTTATGCTTAGCGCAAGTCCTCATTTTCATATTTTTTGTTCATTAAAAATCAATCATGCAATAAAACTATCCTTTCTTTGATCTTCGCGATGATGGTATAAGTCTATACCTACATATTCTATGCCTAGCGCAAACCATTGTAACAATATTTTTTCCCAATTTATCAAAATTCATAAAAACCATATGACTTCATTTTATTACATAATTTATGCTTTTCAAAAGCAAACACATTTTTATTTTTTCATATCATTATGTCAACCTTTGCATTTTGCAATGATGGTATAATTCTTAAGGAATTATTCAACAATTTTTATCACACTTAGGAATTTATGCCTAGCAAAAATCATTTTACAATATTTCATGCATAATATTTTCATGGAAATCTGAAAACAAACCATCATCATCATCATTTGCATCATCACAACAAAGTCTTAAGACAGTCTCTTAAGCACTCTTTTCTTTTAACAATATTTCTATCCCGGGACTAGCTTGACGACCGAGTGAGCAACGACTCCATGAAATGGTCTATAATAGCGACAATGTCCTTTGAAATTATTGTTAGAAATCTCTTTTTATTTTTATCACATTTCATTACAACCAATCAATTTGTTACATCAGATTATTTCATTTAAAATATTTAAAGCATGACATCCAAGTTATAATATTTTCCAAAACGACATAATTACATGAATCATCAATAAAATCATTACATCAATCAACTCAATCAATCAATCAAACATAAAAAGCATCATAAGCATCACATAATACAAGTCATATGATCAAAAATATCTCATCTATATATATCAACAGAATATATACATCATCAAAACTAGATTGGTATGCCACAACCTGTATCTCGGTATACTCAATCCTCTATCAATACAAGTATAATACAATATCAGTGGCAGTATCCCGCCCTCTAGCCTTGAGAGCCTCTAGAGCTCTCGGCCTCATCTCCTCCCCCACCCCGCGGAGGACGAGGTGGTCCCATCGCAGTATGTGTGGTACTACGAGTCCTCGTCATCGATCGGGATGAGCTCCTCGTCGACCCTATCCTGATAGGATCTGCTATGGTAGGTGGCAACTGTACCCTCTGGCCTTCTGGCACCGCCTGGTAGTATAGCGCCTGATAGAATGCGGTCTAAGAAACTGACCGCAGTAGCTCCTAAGTGCTTATCCCTCTGCCTCGTGCCCTAAGATGAGCATTCTCATCTTGTAGCTGCGACACCTCAGCCTGGTGCTATGCAGCTACATCCTGTAATGTCTGCACCTGAGCTCGCAGACAATCTCTCTCTGCTCGGAGAGTATCCATCTCGCTACTCTCTCCAATGTCCACACCCTTGCCCTTATCAGGCGATGGTGGCCTCTGTGGAGATGGGGGTCTTGCCTCCCTCCTCTCCCTCTCCCTTTTTTGCGGCCTCTCTTGTGCCTGTGGCCTCCTCTGCTCTCCTCTGCTGTGACCCTGGGCTACCTCTACCACCGCCTGGTGTCGCCTCCCTATCCGATGCACAACTATGTGGATCGGTCCCTGAGCCCTCGTCATCCGAGGAGGGCGGATGCCTACGTACCAGGCATCGTAGCCATCGGCTACCCCTACATTGTCCCCATCCACTGGCTAAATGGGGGCATTGTCTGTGTCCTAACTCCAGAATCACTGCATATCTAGAGCCTCGCTAACTGTGGTGTTATCCCGGATAGTCCGAGAAAACTCATAATCCCTGAGAGATGGGATCCCCTGCTGTAGACCGAACTGTCGCAAAACTCGATCATAGCGGTGGAGCTCCACCTCTCCCCTCTCCATCCATAGCCAGCAGACTCGCTTGATGCGATCCAGCTCCTGTGCATCCTCTACCCACCCTGGATGCTGCCTCCATGGCCTCCAGGTGATCTGGTCTGGGACCAAGTCATCCAGTAGTCTTCGGGACACCGGTAGGTCGATCCATCGTTGTGCCCCTCTCCGGAGCCACCAGTAGAAGACTCGGGGCCTCTCCCTGTCAACCCCTATCATTGGAAGCCCTATCGGCCTCCGCACCGCAATGTGCTCCCAGCACCAAACCTGTAGGAGCGATGTCATGACCAGACATCGCCTGCCCTTGTACATAACCCTGTAAAGGATCCTGTACAGCCGGCATAGAACAAAGCTGCCCCAAGAAAATCTGTAGCCATGGTCACGCATGTTGCAGATCACATCTGCAAGCATCCATGGTACCCTGCATCCGCTCTAGTGGCACAGCAGAAGTCCACCAACCACCCCAGCCAAAACTCATGTCAGTGTAGATGCCCCAGGCATCTGGCGCAGTGCCTCAATGTTCACTCCGCCCTTCTCCAGGGTGAAGCTCGGGTCACCGCAAAGTCATCCCATCACGTGGCCCTAATTGGCCGCAGGTGTGATCATCCTCCCTTGTATGGGGATTATAAGAATTCTCCATACATCCTCTAGTGTGGGAGTCATCTCCCCTGTCGGTAACCGGAAGCATGAAGAGCCCGGGTACCACCTCTCTGCTAGGGCCGTCAGTAGCCCCATGTCAGTAGAAACTTGTGGCATCTCTGCCACATGTAGTAAGCCGACCTGTGCCAGCCGATCTCGCTCTGCCTATGTCAGAGCGGCCAAGTCATCTCTTAATCCTCCATATTTCCATTCTTTGCTCTTTAGAAAACCTCTCTGCAACATAAACAACAACAATAAAAAACAAATCATTAATAACAAACTCAAGTGATTGAAAATGCAAGTTAAAATAAGTTCAATTTTATACAACTGATGATATCATCCACGATTGGACGATATCGTCCCAAATTTGAGCACAATCGTCGATCTGTCGATCTGTGCGCTGTCTCTACCATTTTTTCTCTAGAGCTCTAAAAACAGTAAAATGAATAGTAACAATGAATTAGGGTTTTACCCTATTTTTCTTAATTTTATTCAAAATAATTCAACAATTATTTTTGATTTTCCATGTTTTTACCGTAAACGTTCGATTTGGGTAAAAACACGGAGGGGGCACCATAGTAAGCTGTCGTACGATTCGACCAAGAATCGTCGCCTAAAAATGGGAATAATTTTTTTTGCTTTCTCATAGATCGAGAAGAACTCATCTTTAACGCATTTTCTTCAGAAAATTAGCTAAAGAGGGGGCAAAATGTAGCACCCTAAAATTGGCGCGGTAAAATTGGAATAATTACATTCACCTTAGTAAATAATTTTAAAATCAAATTTAACCTCCCAAATCACCGTTAACTGCCAAGAAACCCGTTTCCTCCTTTTCCATGCCATTTTTAGCAGTTGTTTTGACCGTTTGACGATATCGTCTCCGATCAGACGATATCGCCCCAGATTTGATGATTTCATCTGGACTAGAACGTCTAGATGATTTCGTCGCAAAACTAAATTTGCATAGTTGGAATCCGTTCCAACGGGTCTCCAATCCGGGCGTGAGCGTGTCCGCGCCATTGGGACCCCTTCCCCCGTTGGAGATCTCCCAAATTGGGATGATCTCCAACCTCCCAAAAATTATCCTATGCCTATTTAACTCTAAGACTTTTCCCTCCCCAACCCCTGGCTGAATTTTTATGCAAATTGAACCCTTATGCTCTAAAACATCGTAATTCATATTTTGCATTAGTCTTATAGTCATTTCATTGCAGGTACACCACTGGTTTTTAGCCGAAGCCAGCACCTATCGTAGCTGACGAACCTGTCAAGATCAGAGGCGATCTCGTCAAATTTGGGATGATCTCGTACTGATGCGAGATGATTTCGACTGCAGCACACATCGAGGAAATCAGTGCCTGGAGTTCGCTCTTATGTCTTTTTTATTTGTCATTTTATGTTATAAATTAGATTGTCTATTCAGTTTTTATACTATATTGCATTTGGAGTTCACCCATTTTGTCTGTTTGCATATTAAGATCATATTCTGCTATCTAAACACAGTTATTTGCATTTACTTTTGTTCTTGCATATTGTTCAAATACTCCTATTATTTTTTCATATAGTTTGCCCCTGTTTACAAAATAGAATTTCTTGTATTTTGCATTTGTTTGCTGTTTTGCAGGTCTCCGATGAATTCGTCTGACGAATTCGTCGGATTCGTGACGATCCTGTCGGCTTTAGACGATTTTATCAAATTGAAGGCGATTCCGTTGAATTGCGGACGATCTAGACTGCTTCAAGCTTCGTAAACTCCATCAGACTTTCGGATCAGGTAATCTTCATTGGCCTCCTGCAAATTCTCTGTTTCTGTTTTCCTTTCTATTTGCTATATGCATTTAAATTGCATTTTCATGTAGTTTAAGTTAGAATCATTCGGCAAAACCTAAGATGAATGTTTAAAAATAAAACGAACTCATCAAAACTCATTCCCAAAACCTAGGCATGGAAACTGCCGTCAAATGTTTCCTGGTGAACCCACCATCTGTCAAAAATTCACCAAAATGCACCTCCCTTGAGAGGCGGGACCTTCGCAAAGTCCTCTCGTTCGAGGTACCGCACCATCTTTTTCCCATCCTCCTTTCGGGTGCGGATCCAATAGCCTGAAGGTAGGGGTGCAAAAAAATTAGAGCAATACACACACAACACAAGATTTAACGAGGTTCACCGATTTGGCTACTCCTCAAATAATGACTGTTTGGACTACAATCCAAATCCAGCCTTTGCAAGGATTCAATATTTACAAATAGTTTACCAGCACCCACTGGAAGGAGCACCAACCCCTAATTTATCTGCAATAATAGATAGGAGCACCAACCCCTTATACCAAGCACCAACTTGGATTTCTATTTTGAAAAATAGATTGACATAAAAATGCCTTCTCTTTTACAAGACCCTCACTAGTCTATTTCTCATTCAAATCAATCTCATAGAAGCATAAGGAGAATTGTTAGATACTCAATATATTCTATTGCTTACTAAAACCTCTCTTTTAATTTTTCAAGAAATAAAACCAGGTTTCAGTTCTATTGCTTTTTTTCTTGTAGCACACTTTCTATGCTTCTTACAGTACTCTTCCCAACCTCACTTTTAGTTTTTCAAGATAAAAACACGGTTGCAGTCACCTCACTTACTACGCCTTTTCAATTATTTATACTTGGCTTCCTCAAATGACTCTTTCAAAATGGCTCTATTTTTCCCTCTAATTTTTCATGCATTCTCGGCTACGTTCAATCTGTCACAGCCTCTCTGACACGCTCTGTCTTCTAGTCGCTTTCTTTTTGACTCATTCTGATAGTCTACTGTGCTCACTCTGACAACTTTTTCTGACAGCCTTTTTTGTGTATTTCGAAGCTCTGTCATTCTTATCTTCTATTCTTCATGCAACTACTCTCTCGGCACCTTTACCCTTTCCGATGGCACTCTTTTCAATTCTGAGCCAAACTTTTTCTTTTGCCCGCGACTTCCATTTCTGACACATGCAACCTGTGAAAGGATTTCTCGCTAATCGGGATTCTTGGTATATCTACACTTTTGACAACCTTGCAGCATCACGGCCCTATAATAGCCGTTCTTGTCTTTAATGCACTGTTCTGTAACTGGCACCTGTAACTGCAATTCTGACTCTCTTATATAACTGGTTGCATGATTTTCTTCTGCACTTTCCTCGACAATTGTCACTATGTAAGCTTCTCGGCTTTTACCTATGCAACTAAGACATGTCACGATATCGTGACATTTTTGCCCATTTTACCTTTTCTGGACAGTTGATCATGAAAACAAGACATGTCACAATATCGTGACATTCTTCACCTTCTTGTTCTCTTTTCGGCATGCAACTACGAAAACAAAACATGTCACGAAATCACGATGCATTCGTTGCCTCTAGCTCTTTTTTGTCTCCTACCCACGAAAACGAGACATGTCACGAAATCGTGATGCATTCGTTGCCTCTAGCTCTTTTTTGCCTCTTGCCCACGAAAATAGGACATGTCACGAAATCACGACACATTCGCTGCATCTAGCTCTTTTTCATCACTTGCCCGCGAAAACGGGACATGTCGCGATATCGTGACGCATTCGCTGCATCGAGCTCTTTTTCATCACTTGCCCATGAAAACGGGACTTGTCGTGATATCGCGACGCATTCGCTGCCTCTAGCTCTTTTCTACCTCTTGCTCGTGAAAATGGGACATGTCACGAAATCATGACACATTCGATGCATCTAGCTCTTTTTTGTCACTTTCTCATGAAAACGGGACATGTCACGAAATCGCAACGCATTCGCTGCATCGAGCTCTTTTTCGTCACTTGCCCGCGAAAACGGGACATGTCGCAAAATCGTGACACTTTTCATCCTTGGCGCTTCTTCACCAAACTTGTCATGAAATCGTGACACTTTTCATCCTTGGCACTTCTTCTCGCAACTTGTCACAAAATCGTGACACTTTTTCTCCTTAGCGCTTCTTCTCCAAACTTGTCGCGAAATCGTGACACTTTTCACCCTTGGCACTTCTTCTCCGAACTTGTCACAAAATCGTGACACTTTCCTTTGCCTGTGCCTTTACTCCAAACATGTCGCGAAATCGCAACAGTTTTCCTTGCAAGTGTTTCTTCTCTGAACATGTCGCGAAATCGCAACAGTTTTCAACTTTGCTTCTTTTCTTCCAACATGTCGCGAAATCATGACAGTTTTTCAACTTTGCTTCTTTTCTTCCAACATGTCACAAAATTGTGACAGTTTTTCAACTTTTCTTCTTTTCTTCCAACACGTCGCAAAATCGTGACAGTTTTTCAACTTTGTTTTTTTTCTTCCAACACGTCGCGAAATCGTGACAATTTTTCAACTTTGCTTCTTTCCTTCCAACCTGTCGCGAAATCGCGACAATTTTTCAACTTTGCTTCTTTCCTTCCAGCATGTCCCGAAATCACGACAGTTTTTCAACTTTGCTTCTTTCCTTCTAGCATGTCGCAAAATCGTGATGCGTTTTTCAACTTTGCTTCTTTCCTTCCAGCATGTCGCGAAATTGCGATAATTTTTCAACTTTGCTTCTTTCCTTCCAGCATGTCGTGAAATCGCGACAGTTTTTCAACTTTGCCCTCTCCTCCGATATGTCACAAAATCATGACATTTTTGGTTGTGCCTTCTCTCTCCTCCGTTATGTCACAAAATTGTGACATTTTTGGCTGCGCCTTCTCTCTCCTCCATTATGTCACAAAATCGTGACAGAAAACATGTCGAGATATCGCGATAGTTTTCTTACTTGTCTTTTTTTGCAATTTTTTGAATCTGGGCCACTTCTTTCTTCTTGGAAATTCACTGTACATGTTCTGACTGACCTCTGAACAGCATCAACTGCAACAATCTGTCTGTGTTGACAACAATGACAATACTTTTGTTGCACCTTGCTCAACAATCTCCGCCTTTGGAATTGTTGGCAACACATGTGCAATTTCAATTTCCTATAGTAATTCTTCTCCCCCTTTGCCAATAATACCAAAGGGCTACTGCAGACTCCCCCTGAGTCTATGCACAACATTCTCAGGCATAAGTAATTTAATGCTCCCCCTGAGAATGTGTTCCCTATAGCTAATCAGTGCTTGGGTAGTGTGACCACTCCCAGCTTACTCTGAAGGTACTCAAAACTTCTTTGGGCAATGGTTTTGTGAATATATCTGCTACTTGCTATGCGGTTGGAAAAAACTCCAATTTGACCTCTCCTTCTGCAACTTTATCTTTCAAAAAGTGATACTGGATTGCAATATGTTTGGTGCGGGAATGCATAACCGGATTCTTTGAGATGTTGATTGCACTAGTGTTATCACATTTAACTAAAATTGGCTCATTGAAGTGAATACCAAGATCTTTTAGTGTTTGTCTCATCCATAATATCTGTGTACAACATGTTGTTGCTGCAATGTATTCTGCCTCTACTATGGATAGAGAGACTAATTCTTGTTTCTTGTTGTGCCATGCTACTAGTTTATCTCCAAGATAAAATGCTCCTCCACTGGTACTCTTTCTGTCATCAATACATCCTGCCCAATTTGCATCAGAATATGCAAAAATATTGAAGTCTTTTCCTTTTGGATACCATAGCCCATACTCCATAGTACCCTTGAGGTACCTAAAAATCCTTTTCACAACTATCACATAAGTCTCTTTGGGACTAGCCTGAAATCTTGCAACCATGCAAACTGCCTGTAAGATATTTGGTCTGGTGGCTGTCAAATACAGCAGGCTCCCAATCATAGATTTGTACATTATTTGATCAACATCTGGAGATTTGTCATCATTGCTCAATTTATAGCCTGTTGTCATGGGAGTGTTAACAGGCTTACTATCCTCCATAGTGAACTTCTTCAACATTTCTTTCACATATTTAACTTGAGAAATAAAAATGCCCTTTTCAGTTTGATTAACTTGCAGTCCGAGGAAATATGAAAGCTCACCAATCATAGACATTTCAAATTCTTTTTGCATTTTATTTGTTGTCTTTACATGACTCATCATTGCTGCTACCAAATATTATATCATCTACATAAACAACAAGGACAATGAGATTGCCATTCTCAGTTTTGATATATAAATTGCTATCCACCATACCTTTCTTGAATCCTTGCTTAGTGAGATAGCTATCCAATCTTGCATACTAAGCTCTAGGTGCTTGTTTCAAGCCATACAATGCTTTCTTCAGCTTGCAAACAAATTTAGGATTATCACAGAGTTGAAAACCATCAGGTTGTTCAATATAAAATTCTTCTTCAAGATTTCCATTTAGAAATGCTGATTTCACATCTATCTGATAAACTTTGAAATTCCTATGAACTGCTAAAGCCGAAAATAGTCCGATTGCTTCAAGTCTGGCCACTGGTGCAAAATTTTCTTCAAAATCAATCCCTTCAACTTGAGCATATCCTTTAGAGACCAATCTTGCTTTATTCCTTACAACCTATCCGTCTTCATTCAATTTGTTTCAAAATATCCATTTAGTACCGATTATGTTTTTATTTTTAGGCCTTGGTACTAATTCCTAGGTTTTGTTTTTCTCAATTTGATCTAGTTCTTCATTTACTGCCTCCATCCAGCTTTCAGCTGTGCTTGCTTCAATAATATTTTTGGGCTCAATGCTGGATAATAGATAGTAGTTGTTTACTACTCTTCTTCTTGTTTGAATACCAACTATGGGGTCCCCAATAATCTGCTCTCTGGGATGATTTTTCTGCTAGCTACCTGTTTTGGATTTCCTGTTTTCTTCTATTTCTAAATCATCTAAATCTGATTTTTGTCTCTTCTTTTTCTTGATCTTCATCCTCTTCAATAAATTCTTCATAAGTCGGGTAGTTTTCTTTATGGCTAATTTCTTGTTTCCTTCCTTCATCAACCTTAACATCCGCACTCTCCACAATTTTCTTTAGTCTTTTGTTGTAGCATGTGTAGGCTTTGCTTTTTGTTGAGTAACTAAGAAAAATTCTTTCATCAGCTCTATCTTCAAACTTGCCAAGATTGTCTTTAGTTTGTTTAATGTAACACTTGCTGCCGAACACTTTGAAGTATTTTGTTGTAGCCTTTTTGCCAAACCACAGTTCATAAGGTGTTTTGCTTTCATGCGGCCTCAACATGCACCTATTCTGGATGTAAACTACAGTATGAACTGCCTCTTTCCAAAACCTGTTAGCAATTCTGCTTTCTATCAACATGGTCCGTGCCATTTCCTGCATAGTTCTATTCTTTCTTTCTACTACTCCATTCTGTTGAGGTGTTCTTACTATCGAAAACTATCTTCTAATCCCATGTTTTTCATAGTATTCTACAAACTCCTCTGAAATAAACTCTCCTCCTCTATCTGATCTTAAACATTTAATTCTCTTTCCTGATTGATTCTCAACAAGATTTTTGAAATATTTGAACATCTCAAAGGCTTCTGATTTAAGCTTCAGAAATAGTACCCATGTCATTCTGGAATAGTCATCTATACATAGCATAAAATATTTGTAGCCATTTATGCTTTTCGTTCTCATGGGTCCACATAAATCAGTGTGTATTAGTTCTAACGGCTTGCTCGTGAAGTACTCTTTTGCTTTGAATGTGGCTCTGGTTTGCTTCCCCTTTTGGCATGAAGCACAAATGCTATTTGAAGGTTTACCAATAGTGGGTATGTCTCTTACTGCCCTTTTTGAGCTGATTTTTACCAGATTGTCAAAGCTTATGTGATCGAGTCTCTTGTGCCACAGCCAATTTTCTTCTTCCTATCCAACCAAGCAAGCTCCTTCTAAAGTCTTTGAGAGAGTATACATATTTCCAGAAGTTCTCAATCCAGTAGCTATCAACTTCCCATTTTTTGTCTTTCTTACTTCACAACCCTGCTTCTTGAAAATTACTTCATGACCTCTGTCACAAATTTGACTTACACTCAGTAAGTTATGCTTCAGACCAACCACAAATAGGACTTCTTTAGAGTTGATTTTTTCATCACTTAATTTGACTGATCCTTTACCCACTATCTTGGCTCCATCATTATTTCCAAATTTTACAGAACCACCTTCGTATGTCTGTAACTTATCAAACTTTTGTTTATCTCCTGTCATATGACTGGAGCATCCACTATCCAGAATCCATGGTGCAGATTTTTTTTGGGCTTTGAGAGCTGTTTGAACGATCAAGGATTCCTTATCTTTCTTAGGTTGCTCCTTTTCTTTCCACTCTGATTTGACAGCAAATTTGGTCACTTGTTTTACCTTCTCCCTTTCATTGGCTTGTGCCTGTTTTTCAAGAAATTTTTTGTTTTGTTTCAATCTAGTTGGTTGATACTTTCTTCCCTGATATTTATTTTCTGCAAAAGATCTACGACAATTTCTTGCAATATGTCCAAAGTTATGACAGTTATAACATTCTACAACATAATCTATCAAAGGTGAAAAAACATTTCTACTAGTGAAATTCCTTTGTCCTACATTATATCTACAATTTGAAATTTTATGACCATAAGCATTGCATTTAAAACAATAACCAAAAAAGGAACGAGTGTACCCGGGTAATGGTTTTTGCCATGTTGTAGTAGGAGCCATGGGTCTTCTTCTTCTTTGATATGTGACTTTGGTGAATCCATCATTGGCAGTACTCCTTTCATGCTTGGCCTTATTATTTTCTTTTGCATGATTTGGTTTTTCTTGATCAACCCTGATCTTATATTTATTCTTTATTGGTTCTACAGTTATGGCCTTTGATTCCATTGATAATTCTTCTTCTACGAATCCTAATCCAAATTTAATGCCTGTAGGCTTTTGGTTGTTTATAATCTCATCAAGTTTCACAGAACTTCCTTCAAGTTTGTGGTAGCAACTCAGCTTTTGACTCTTTTCTTCTAGCTGCATTCTTAAGCCAACAATCTCTTCTTCCAGTTTGTTGCACTCATCTATTTTCACGGTTAATTGTGCTTCAAGATCTTCAGACTTTTTCTTAAACTCTTTAGTCTGTATTTTCAAGCTGATAATTATTTCACTGGCATCCTCAAGTTTTCTTGAAACCTTTTTATACTTTTTCCTTTATATACTTAACTCTTTAAGTGCAGCAACCAACTCACCTTCCAGATCTACCTCAGCCTCATCCTCTAATTTTTCATCACACTCCTGGGTTTCCTTTGTTCTTTCTTCTTCAAAAGCCATGAACAAGGCTACACCAGTTTCTTCTTCAGAATCCTCATCGGAGCTATCTTCAGAAGAGGTGACATTCTTGGAAATGAAACTTTTCTTCTTGAAGTTCCTTTTTCTAAAATGTGGTTTCTTCTTCCAGTCACTTCTTTCTTGGTGTGTCCCTTCATCACTTTTGTTTTTCTCATTCATTGGGCATTTAGCCGCAAAGTGCCCGATGCCTCCACAGCTTGAAACACTTAAACGGTAACTTACCTCTGTACTTTCCTTTTCCCTTTATTAGTTTCCTAACAAAGTTTGCTTCAGTTTCATCTGAAGATTCTTCTTCTTTAGATTCTTGTTTAGCTTTTATATTTTTTTGTGCTTGAAAAGCCGCTTCTCTGTCTGAGGGCTTAGTTTGTCCTATTCTCATTTCATATGCAGTTAAATAGCCATGCATTTCATCCATGCTAAAAGTATTTAGATCTTTAGCTTCTTCTATAGCAGAAAGTTTAGCATCAAATCTTTTATGGAGAGTTCTTAGTACCTTTTTCACAACAACTGCATCTTCTATTTCCTTGTCGAGTCCTCTAATCGCATTAATGATTCCATTTACTCTTAGCATATAGGCCTCAATGTTCATCTTTAATGCTTCGAACTGGGCTCGATGTGTTTGAAGCTTGGCTTCCTTGATCTTGCCATCTCCTTCATGAATGCTCTGTAGTTTGTCCCATATGTCTTTTGCCGATTTGCAGCTCATGATCCTTATCAATTCACTGTCTACTAACCCACACATAATAGCATTCTTAGCTTTAGAGTTGTTCTCAAACCTTTTCTTCTCAGCAGCATCTATTGGAGGAGTAGGGGGTATTGTGTATCCATTTTCTACAGACTCCCAAATGTCGTATCCCAATGCACACAAATATGTCTGCATTCTGAGTCTCCAGAAAGAGTAATTTGTTCCATTGAACAAAGGAGCTTTGTTGGATGAAAATCCTTCACCACCGACCATTGTGTATCTTCCAAGATCACCTTAGCTGATTAAGCTTGTTCAGGTACCTTGCTTTGATACCAATTGATATTCTCACAATGACACTGAGAGGGGGGGTGAATCAGTGTAACTATTTAAAACTTGAATCTGCAACTCTTAATTCTTAAAAATGCAAACTTAAAAAAATAGATATAGCAAGTATAACAAAAGAGCATCACACAACACAATATTTAACGAGGTTCACCGATTTGGCTACTCCTCAAATAATGATTGTTTGGACTACAATCCAAATCCAGCCTTTGCAAGGATTCAATCTTTACAAATAGTTTACTAGCACCCACTGGAAGGAGCACCAACCCCTAATTTATCTGCAACAATAGATAGGAGCACCAACCCCTTATACCAAACACCAACTTGGATTTCTATTTTGAAAAATAGATTGACATAAAAATGCCTTCTCTTTTACAAGACCCTCACTGGTCTATTGCTCATTCAAATCAATCTCATAGAAGCATAAAGAGAATTGTTAGATACTCAATATCTTATATTTCTTACTAAAACCTCTCTTTCAATTTTTCAAGAAATAAAACCAGGTTTCAGTTCTATTGTTGTTTTTCTTGCAGCACACTTTCTATGCTTCTTACAACACTCTTCCCAACCTCACTTTTAGTTTTTCAAGATAAAAACACAGTTGCAGTCACCTCACTTACTGTGTCTTTTCAATTATTATACTTGGCTTCCTCAAACGGCTCTTTCAAAATGGCTCTATTTTTCCCTCCAATTTTTCATGCATTCTCGGCTACGTTCAATCTGTCACAGCCTCTCTGACGTGCTCTGTCTTCTAGCCGCTTTCTTTCTGACTCATTCTGACAGTCTACTCTGCTCACTCTGATAGCTTTTTCTGACAGCCTTTTCTGTGTATTTCGAAGCTCTGTCATTCTTATCTTCTATTCTTCACGCAACTACTCTCTCGGCACCTTTACCCTTTTTGATGGCACTCTTTTCAATTTTGAGCCGAACTTTTTCTTTTGCCCACAACTGCCATTTTTGACACATGCAACCTGTGAAAGGATTTCTCGCTAATCGGGATTCTCGGTATATCTGCACTTTTGACAGCCTTGTAGCATCACGGCCCTGTAACAGTCGTTCTTGTCTTTAATGCACTATTCTGTAACTGCCACCTGTAACTGTAGTTCTGACTCTCTTATATAACTGGCTGCATGATTTTCTTCTGCACTTTCCTCGACAACTGTCACTGTGTAAGCTTCTCGGCTTTTACCTGTGCAATTAAGACATGTCATGATATCGTGACATTTCTACCCATTTGACCTTTTTTGGATAGTTGACCGTGAAAATAAGACATGTCACGATATCACGACATTCTCCGCCTTCTTGTTCTCTTTTTGGCATGCAACCACGAAAATAGAACATGTCACGAAATCGCGATGCATTCGCTGCCTCTAGCTCTTTTCTGTCTCCTGCCCGTGAAAACGGGACATGTCGTGAAATCATGATGCATTCGCTACCTCTAGCTCTTTTCTGTCTCTTGCCCATGAAAATGAGACATGTCACAAAATTGTGACGCATTCGCTGCCTCTAGCTCTTTTCTGCCTCTTACCCGTAAAAACAGGACATGTCGCAAAATCATGACATATTCGCTACATCTAGCACTTTTTCGTCACTTGCCCGTGAAAATGGGACATGTCGCAAAATCACGACGCATTCGCTGCATCGAGCTCTTTTTCGTCACTTGCCTACGAAAATAGGATATGTCACGATATCACGACGCATTCGCTGCCTCTAGCTCTTTTCTGCCTCTTGCCCGTGAAAACGGGACATGTCACAAAATCGTGACACATTCGCTGCATCTAGCTCTTTTTTGTCACTTGCCCACGAAAACGGGACATGTCGCAAAATCGCAACGCATTCGCTGCATCGAGCTCTTTTTCGTCACTTGCCCGTGAAAACGGGACATGTCATGAAATCGTGACACTTTTCATCCTTGGCGCTTCTTCACCGAACTTGTCATGAAATCGTGAAACTTTTCATCCTTGGTGCTTCTTCTTGCAACTTGTCGTGAAATCGTGACACTTTTTCTCCTTAGCGCTTCTTCTCCGAACTTGTCACGAAATCATGACACTTTTCACCCTTGGCGCTTCTTCTCCGAACTTGTCGCGAAATCGTGAAACTTTCCTTTGCCTGCGCCTTTACTCCAAACATGTCACAAAATCGCGACAGTTTTCCTTTGCAAGTGTTTCTTCTCTAAACATGTCGCAAAATCGCGACAATTTTCAACTTTGCTTCTTTTCTTCCAACATGTCGCAAAATCGCGACAGTTTTTCAACTTTGCTTCTTTTCTTCCAACATGTCGTGAAATCGCGACAGTTTTTCAACTTTGCTTCTTTTCTTCCAACACGTCGCGAAATCGTGACAGTTTTTCAACTTTGCTTCTTTTCTTCCAACACATCGCAAAATCGTGACAATTTTTCAACTTTGCTTCTTTCCTTCCAGCATGTCACGAAATCGCGACATTTTTTCAACTTTGCTTCTTTCCTTCCAGCATGTCGCGAAATCGCGACAATTTTTCAACTTTGCTTCTTTCTTTCCAGCATGTCGTGAAATCGTGACAGTTTTTCAACTTTGCTTCTTTCCTTCCAGCATGTCATGAAATCACGACAGTTTTTCAACTTTGCTTCTTTCCTTCCAGCATGTCACGAAATTGCGATAGTTTTTCAACTTTTCTTCTTTCCTTCCAACATGTCGTGAAATCGCGACAGTTTTTCAACTTTGCTCTCTCCTCTGATATGTCGTGAAATCGTGACATTTTTGGCTGTGCCTTCTCTCTCCTCTGTTATGTCACGAAATCGTGACATTTTTGGCTGTGCCATCTCTCTCTTCCGTTATGTCACTAAATCGCGACAGAAAACATGTCGCGATATCGCGACAGTTTTCTTACTTGTCTTTTTTTGCAATTTTTTGATTTTGGGCCACTTATTTCTTCTTGGAAATTCACTATACATGTTTTGACTGACCTCTGAACTGCATCAACTGCAACAATCTGTCTATGTTGACAACAATGACAATACTTTTGCTGCACCTTGCTCAACACTTATTTGGGTGTGTTGCCCACATCTCACTTAGCATTTATGCTAAATTTGAAGCATTCACGCCCATTATAAGGTGTCAATAATTTATTTTCCCCCTCATTGCATCGAACAAGTTGTAATTCGTTCTCTTTTCAAGATGAATCTAGCAACGTAGCCATACTGCTATTATAGGGCTTCATAGTCTTTTTTTGCTAATCGATATACCTGCTCTCTCCTCTCTTATTTGCTTGCATATTTATTGATATACGTTCAAAGGTTTTTTTTCAAAGAGCCTCTCGATATCGCGGGCTTCTCTTAGTTATGTCTAAGTGAACGTTGAACATTGCACTGGTCCTGTTCTAAACGAACATTGAGCTCCTCTTTGCTTTTTTTGGCATTCGTTCTTCCTATCTCAACAACACTCATGACATCCGTTGTAACTCTGAACTGGTCCTATTATCAATGACCGTTGGTCTCCTCTTTAATACTTTGTGATGTATCCTCTTTAAATATTGTGCCTCGGCTTCTTAAAGTGCTCTTCACTTCTATTATAGCTCGACGCACATCTCCCTCCCTTTTACGAGTTCACTCATGTAGTTCTTTGGTTGCAAAGCATTGTCAGTTGTCTTCATTGGCATCAATTTCATCAACGCCAATAGGAGTACTCTAATCTGATTTTGATTTGGCATCCTCCACTCTCCTATCGATGACACCTTATTTATCTCCTCCATCCTATCATCAAAACTGACCTACTCTGCTCCCTCAATTCGAAGCCATATTGATCATAAGGTATATCCAAATTATTTTTTTCTCTAACTTCATTGTTTTGTAGGGATTCGAAATCTCGTGCCTTTCAAATTGAAATGGTGATGCATTATAACGTTACAAAGCCACTCGCTATCGCTTGTTTTGTATGAGAAATTGTTTTTTGTAGGGAGAAAGCGATCAGTTTGGCTTCATTGCGACATAGGGAGAAATTGGCTTGTTTGTGTAAAAAAATTGTTTTTGTAGGGAGAAACCATTACCATTAGAAGTGAAGAGACCTTTTAGGGGTACTAAGCATTCTGTTATGTGGTGCAACAATGTGACATAATGCATTACATTTTGGCTTGTTTTGTGTAACACTTGTTTTTGCAGGGAGACACCATTTCGTTTGGCAGTGAAGAGAAATTTCAGGACAACACCCATTTGACTTCTTTGCATCTAAAGAAAGCATTTTGTGTGGCTTGTTTTGTGTAACACCTTTTTTGCAAGGAGACAACATTTCATTTGGTAGCGAAGAGAATTTTCAGGAGTGACTACGTACTGTTTCGTGGTACAACCCTATCCTCAAGCTTTGAGACAGAAGCAACTCCCAACTCTCTGTCATGTTCGTTGAATCCAAGGCACTTTGTAGACAGTCAGCTCGCAGGGAGTTAAAAATTTTTGTTCAAGAGAGAATGGCGCTCACCAACGCTATAGATGAGAGCCTTATAATGCAAAGGCATTAACATCTCACTCTTCCTCCATTCCTTTACTTATATTTTTTTGTAAAGAGTTTTTTTTGGTCTCTTCAATTTTGAAGTTGTAACCTTAATACTCTCATAAAATTTTGTATTTAGCTTAAAAAAAATCTGACTCTTTTTCACTTTTTCTCCTAAGCCTTTTCCAAAGGCTATCATCAAAAAGTGAAAGAGTCCATTGTAATCTAACTAAATACAAAGGACTATTTGGAGGGGGGGTTAATGGTGTTGGTTCTTGCACCTATGGTTTTGTTGGATTTTTTGAAAGGGGGGTTTCTTGTGTCTATCTTCATTAACAACACTAGTAGTCTTTCTTTTTTTAGTGGCACCTTTTTTTTGGCCACTTCTTGCTTGTTACTTCTTTCTACTTCTTTTAGCATATTCTGATTTTTAAACCTATATATATGCAATAAAGAAGTTTCTCTCAAAATCAAAGCAAGCACAAAAATTCTATTCAAAACCTAATAAAATTATTTAAAAAAAAACTTAATTTCAAAAATTGCCTATGTTCCACGTACCATTATACTCATAAAACTTATAGTTTCCCTCACGTAAGGGTGGGTTTTTGTGAGATACTTGGTATAGCGGCCTGGCAATTTAAATTTTTTTGGGTTCAAAAGCCTATGTTCCACGTATCAATTCTACTCATTACTTATAGTTTCCCTCACGTAAGGGCGGGTATTGAGAAGAATAGATATAAAGGCCTGGCCATTTTTTCTTGCCTCATAAGCCACTTTCAATATATCTAATCTCCTCATTTACTTATAGTTTCCCTCTCGTTAGGGTGGGTAATTTGAGGAGATAGGTATTAAAAACAAGCTTATATATCCTTCTTTAAAGATCCATTGCATTTGAAGTAAAAGGGGGGAATTATTGGTTCACTTCAATTTTCTTTGGAAAAATGAATACAATTGATCCACTCACCCCTCATAACTATCATACATGGAAACCCAAAATATTAAATCTCATTTCTCAAAAAGGGCTCACACACTTGCTAGAAGAGAAGCAACCTGAATTTGAAAAGGAATATGAAATATTTGTTCATAAAGGGAAGATGTATGAAACAATGGGTATTATAAGCACTAATGTAAATGAAAGCTTATGGTTTCACATTATGGATTGTAAAACTCCATATGAAAGTTGGCAGAAACTAAAGAACTTGTTTGGGAAAGTAGATCAAATAAGGTCAATGCAGCTAGAGGCAGAATTAATAGCATTATCTCCTGAAGACTTCAACAATATTGTTGACTTTCTCACCAAATTTAAAGAAGTCCTCACTCAATACAAAGGTAGTGGCAAGAATAAAATAGAAGAAGAATGCATCTATCTAATTCTTTCTAAATTAAATGGTGTATTTCAAATTTTTGCAACCACCTTTCTGTCTACAAAAGATGCTCTTGGTGCAAGTTTTACAATGCCCTCCTTAGAGGAATTTTGTGATAGGCTAACTAGAGAAGAAACAAAACTTGCAAAGTATGAGATCTCTTCCTCTTCCTCAAAAGCCTTAGTAGCATCCACCTCTACTAAAGAAAAATTCAAAAATAAAGAAAGGAGTCCCATAACTTGTACTCACTGCAAAAAGAATGGTCATTCTGTGAACAAATGTTGGAAAAGACTACAACAACTAGAGGCAGCAATGAAGGATCAAAATATAGACACTAAGAAGCAGATAGGAAAAGCCTTAAATGTTCAAGGCAAGACTATAAAAACTTCATCAAAATACTGGGTTCTAGATTCAGGAGCAACTCATCACATGACTTCCTCAGATGAGTCATTCACTTCAATCTCCTCAAGTTCAACATGTAGCATAGAAGTTGGTGACTCATCCTTTATCCCAGTCAAAGGAAAAGGTGACATATCCATTGATGGTGGTTATATCAATAATGTTCTCTATGTACCAAACATTGCAACAAATCTCCTCTCCGTCTATCATATTTGTACTTCTGGAAAAGGCAAAACAATTCTCTTCTCACCAACAGGAGTTGAGATAAGAGACTTTCAAGACCCAAAATCTCTCATAGCAAAAGGAGATATTGATCACAACACTCACCTATTTCACTTCAAAGGATTCAAAAATTTAGAAGGGGCCTCCTGTTTTGTTGCACATGGAGATCTTGAAAGCAAAATTTGGCATGAAAGGTTTGGACATCTCAGTTATAACTACCTAAAGGAATTGAACACCCATGAAATGGTAACAGGATTGCCTCAAGTCTCTTCTATTGATGGAGTATGTCCTGGATGTGCTCTTGGAAAGCAACATCAAGATCCTTTCCACCCAAGTGGTTCTCTAAAAGCCTCATCCCCTCTAGAGTTAATCCATAGTGACTTGATGGTCTTCCCAGAGCCTTCTTTCAAAGGAGCAAAATATGCCTTAACCTTCATTGATGATTTTTCCAGAAGAACTTGGGTCTACTTCCTAAAATACAAAAGTGATGTTCTATCCCACTTCAAAATCTTCAAAGCCTTAGTTGAAAATCAGGCCTCTTGCAAAATCAAGCAACTTCGTACAGATAATGGGGGGAATACTTCAGTAATGAGTTCTCAATTTTTCTATCAAGTCATGGCATAATTCATCAACATTCTGTCTCCCATAATCCGTAGCAAAATGGCATTGCAGAGAGGAAAAACAGAACTTTAAAGGAAATGGCAAACTGTATGCTCCACTCAAGAGATCTTCCAAAAAATTTTTGGGCAGAAGCAATTAACTATGCAAACTATATTCAAAACCGCACACCTCATAAAGCTCTTGGCCATTTGACTCCCGAGGAAGCATGGACTGGCTCAAAACCTGATGTCTCTTTCTTCAATATTTTTGGGTGTACTGCTTGGGCGCATATCCCAAAGAAGAAAAGGAAGGCTCTAGATAAGAAAAGCAAACAACTCATCTTTGTTGGTTATTGTGAGGAAATGAAAGCATACAGGCTCCTTGATCCCGCAACTCATGAGGTCTTTTTTCATAGGAATGTTCAATTTGATGAAACATTCCCTCATAAATATCCTCAACCATCCTCTTCCACCATTGATTCTCTTGAGCCATCTCCAATGTTAGAGCCTCAATATAATGAAGAACCCACTTTAGAGATTAATGATCAAAATGACCAAAATGAGGATCCTATACTCCAAACTCCAACTCAAAGTCCTACCACTCCAATTACTCCTTCCACAATGCCTAAATGGGCCCGCACCATTGTTGAAGAAGCAACTCCATACATCCAAAATATTCCATCATCCAGATTAGGCAACTCCATAGGCTCTGGTCTTGTCTATCAGTCCATTTCCATAGATCCTCAATCCTTCAAAGAAGCAACTGGTATTAAAGAATGGGATGATGCCATGGAGAATGAATTCTCTTCCTTAATAAAAAATAAAACTTGGGATTTAGTTCCTCTACCTAAAGGAAGGAAGTTAGTTCATTGTAAATGGATTTACAGAATGAAATATGGACCTAATGGAGAAATTGACAAACACAAAGCTCACCTGGTAGCCAAAGGTTTCTCTCAAATTGAAGGGATTGATTATTCTAAAACTTTTGCACCAGTTGCCAAAATGGATTCTGTTAGACTGGTACTTGCTCTAGTTGCTTCCCAAAAGTGGCCTATTTTTCAAATGGATGTAAAAAGTGCTTTCTTACATGGGGACTTAAAAGAGGAGATATTCATGGAACAACCTGCTGGATTCACTCAAGACTCCTCCCTTGTTTGTAGGCTAAGGAAGTCTCTCTATGGCCTCAAACAAGCTCCTAGAGCTTGGTATGAAAAAATGGACTCCTTCCTTCTTTCCTCAGGTTTTTCTCATTGTGAGTCTGATGCCACAGTCTACATTTGGAGAGATGAAGAAAAAAATCACCATACTTGTTCTCTATGTTGATGATCTACTACTCACTGGTAGTGACATCGCTCACATTCAGACTATCAAGGACTCCCTTTCTAAAAAATTTGAAATGGTTGATCTGGGTTTAGCTCATTACTTCCTTGGGATTCAAATAAATCAAACAGATGCAGGAATTTCATTGTGTCAACAGAAATACACTCTAGACCTTCTTCAAAGGTTTAAGATGACTGATTGCAAACCCTCTTCTACACCTTTTCAATCTGGAGTCACTCTAAGTACTTCCTACACATCCCCTCTATGTGATGCAACTCTATACCGATAACTTGTAGGGAGTCTGTTATACCTTACTCATACTCACCCAGATATCTCATATGTTGTTGGCTTGATATCCCGATTCTCACATCAACCTCATTTTAGTCATTGGCAAGCAACAAAAATAATCCTATGCTACTTGCAAGGAACTACTCACCTTGGGCTCTTATATGAGGGAAAATCCATGGATATCATTGGTTACACATATCTGATTGGGCAGGTTCCATAGAAGATAGATGTTCAACTTCTGGCTATGTCTTTTGTCTTGGTTCTTCACCAATTGCTTGGTCATGCAAAAAACAACAAGCAGTGGCTTTATCATCTACAGAGGCAGAATACAGGGCAACAGTTTTGGCAAGCCAGGAAGCTCTTTGGCTTCATCAGATACTAAGAGAATTTGGTTTTTCCCATGACAAACCTATTACTCTTTGGTGTGACAATCAGAGCACAATTCATATTGCACGCAATCCAGTTGAGCATCAACGCACCAAACACATTGAGATTCACATGCACTTCATTCGACAACATATTCAGAGAGGGGAAATATACTTGGACTATATTCCCACTGAAAATAAAATTGTAGACATCTTCACCAAATCATTTCCTTCTCTGCGTTACATTCAGTTGCGAGAGAAACTTGGGGTAAAGCATCTGCATTAAACAGAACAGAGGTTTGCACCTCTCCTTTCTTCTTATTGTTCTTTACTTTGGAGGATGGTTTTTTCCCATGTGGTTTTTTTATCATCTCTCCTATATGTTACACTTGTACATGAGTACCTCATCAGGCCAAGTTGTCGGGACTCATTCTTTTTCTCCATGAGGACAATCTTCGCCATCCGAAGACATGCCTCTTTCTTTATTTTTTGACAGATGGTTTTTTCCCAAGTGGTTTTTTCACCATCTCTCACATATGTAAAAACATTGTAAATGAGTACCTCATCAGGCCCTATTGTCGGGACTCATCCTTTTGGTCAATGAGGACAATCTTCGCAAACCGAAGACATGCCTCTTCATTTTTCTTTTTGATAGATGGTTTTTCCCATGTGGTTTTTACCATCTCTTCAAATAAGAAATCATTGTACATGAGTACCTCATCAGGCCCTATTGTCGGGACTCATTCGTATAAAACACCCCTAGTATCACTTAAGGGGGGGTGTTAGAATAAGTAATTATTCTCTTAAGTTCTACTAGGATAGACTTACTTGAGTTACCACTCCTCCATGAGTCAGGTGAACTCTCAGTATAGTCTAGATCAGATTTGATGAGTTGTTGTAATCCAACGACTCTCAATGATCAACTTTGCTATTTATACAAAGTTGATCCATGGAATAAATCAATCAGTCTATTGAGCTTCTCTATAGTCTTGTGATGTATTGCAGAACTATTTCCTTCTTTGAATAGAATATTATTTTCTAACATTATCTGCTCGCCAATCCTTTTGCTTTCTATGTGAACCATCAGGTATTATTGTATTTAATTAACAAGTTGACTATTCATGGATGAGTTATCAGGTGGTCCATCACATTACAAGAGTTCATGTTTTAAGTGGTAGTCAAACTAGGGAAGAAGCACGTAATAGTAAATCAATTTTCAAGGATTCACTTAGGCAAGCCTGCAAAAGTAGGAGTGTCGAATAAATTTTTGAATGCTCACTTATTTTCAATCACTGCATTTCCACTATGATGGGAGAGTTGCCAAAGGAGTTGATGGTAGTCAAAAATAAGAATATTATTTTGAAATCAACACCCTTTCAAGCGATAGTGAGATTGTTGTACAAGATCAAACTTGATAGAGTATTATGGAGGTGTGATGGATGAGGAAGTGAATGCAACACTGAAAGAAGATCATGAAGGGTTGGCAAGATGGCATATGGAACCAAACACGATTATGAGGATGGTGCTTTTAGAAGGGTTGTGGAGGCAGACCCTCTATCGTGATGGGAAGAAGTTTGTGACTGCATGTGATACATGTCAAAGAGTAGATGATATACTTCATGTCATTACACCCATCACAATCGCAAGAATTGTATGAGATAAGGTCTCAATTTTATTTAACTATTATAGAATATGATGTAGGTATATTGTGGTAGCAACTAAATATTTGACAAAGTGGTTCAAAGTAAAGTTGTCTAACAATTTTTCCAAGAGTACTAAACTTTTCTTGTACAAGAAAGTGATCACAAGATTTGACATACCTCTTTAGTTGACAAGTGATCATGGAGGGACACTTTTTCAAAGAGATTATTAAAAATTTTATCACATTATTTAAGATGTTACATTCATTGTCTAGTTTGTATTATCATAGATAAAAATAGGCAAGCAAGCAACGAATAAGGTCTTAGTTTTAATAATATACAAAACGTTTGGAATTAAATAGGTTTATTAGAAGATATTTCCAATAGTCATGTGGGCATACAGGACTACCTTCAATCCAACAATGAATTACACTTTATTCTAACTATTGTATGGTCAGGAGGTAGTTTTGTTAGTGGAATTTTGTATTCCAAGCTTGAGAATGATGCTACAAAATTATTTAGATGACCAAGAGAGCTTGGAAGAGAGGCTAACAACACTTATAAAATTAGACAAGAGAATAATGATGGCTCAATGGGCCATAAAGGTTTCCCAGCATCATAGGAATTTGTGGCATGACAAACACTTAATAAAAATGGATTTGAAGTCACGTGACTTGGTTTTAAAATATAATGGTAAGAGAGAAATCAGCCCAAACAAGTTAAAAAATTTATGGATTGAATCCTTCCAAGTGGATGAAGTAATGAGTAATGACGTAGTGAGATTGAAAAAACTAGATGAGACATTGTGCCCCAAAATAATTACTTGTTTGAAGTTGAATCCATATAATATGAAAGTACAGGTCAACATGGTGAATTTTGAACCAACTGGAGAAGGAACCAATATGAGAAGGTTGATAGTGGAACCAAATCAACCTTTGGAACCCTTTATAAGAATATTCATTCAAGAAGTTGAGGAATCAAGTTACACCAAGAAGGAAAATTGTGTTAAATAAAATAGTGACTTAGACAATAAACTTGTGGAGTAGCTAGCCTGGTTGTATGAGGAGAACACAAGTAGACAAGGAGAAAATATGAAATACGTGATTGAACAAGAGGAATTGAACCCTCAATCTATAGAGCATAAACACATTCGGGTACATTCCAAATTTCCAAATGTGGAAGAGGAATGATTGAGATCACTAGTATAGAAAACATATAGTGAATGGTCGTGGTGTATGTTGGGCAAGGAGTACCATTAAAATAGGAGCCTCAAAGTGGGAGATTGAGTATAAAGGCATGAGTTCACTTGCAGCCATTGGTCATGCACAACAACGAATGAGAGAAGAAACACAACAATTGTGAGAGCAAGGTGAATGACTGAATAACTGAATAAAAGAACTAAGGAGACAATGTGCAAAAAAAAATTCAATAATGTGATAGGATATTCAAAGAATGGGTAGAAGTTTTTTGGGAATGGTACAAGTTTGGAGGAAACTCCTGGAGGTGTGTAGCAAACAAGAAAGTGTTGGGAATTTTTAATGGTTGTGTGAAGAAATACTTACTGCAAGTGAGAAGCATGGAGAGACACATAAAATACCATTTCTAAGAAAAGGATAAGTTGAGAACTCAATGCAATGGTCAAGTAGTTTATCCTTAACAATTTCAAGTAATAATAAATAAGATTAGAGCAGTGATATTTTAGTCTTGGAACTTAGAAATAAAGCAATAAGGATGATACCATGAAGACACCAAGACAATCCACCAAGAGGTAATGAATAGTAGCAAGCAACTTATAGTTGAACTAATTTCAAGGTAGGAAGGCATATGAGTTGGAAAAATTTGAATCCACCAAAGCTTGAACAATTCATTAGAAATTCAACATAGTCTACAAAGACTACCAAATGACTCAAGGTGTGCATACAGCTTAGGAAATTTACGCAGTCTAGGAGGGTTATCAACTTCCTCAAGCCCTCTAGAATTCCTCAACCAAAGAAGGAGGTCATATGGCTTCTTTTCCAACCACCAAAGGGATAGTTTTTTTCCCTCGAACTGCCACTAGGTTGTATAGCTAGCAAGGTGGGTCATCTAGGAGATGGAAAGAGAACACACACAACCCTTGAACCATCTAAAATGAGGGCCAGGTTGTCAAATATTACTAAGGGTAGTCTAAGAAGAAGAAATGAAGGATTGAATGCAACTGGACTGTAACAAGAACAGGTTCTCCAGAAGTAGGACCAAGAGTGTCTAATAAAAATGAAAGAGAAGGAACATCCAACCATACAAAGGAAGAGTTATGGGAATGCCAAATTTCAGATAAAATGAAGGATTTGAACCTAAAAATAGAGGATCATCACAAAGAAGTCAATAATAAAGAAGGTAGTCTGGAAGAGGTGGTGAGCAACCACGTCAATCAAGTCATATAGAACATTTTAAGATCATAATAATATATGATCAAACAAGGTCATCGAAGTTAGGGTTATTCGGGATTGTAATCAAGGTCGTTTGGACAAGGGAATCATCAAAATAAACAAATGGAGGCACCATCAAGGCAATTAGACAAGTCGCTTGGATGCCTAGGTTGTACGCATAAGGAGAAAAAGCAACTAAATCATGATCATAAAATGGGAAAAGTGTGAAATATATAGGCACAAGGAGATAAGAATAAAGTGGAAAATAAACATGCACAAGATGGCAAGGATAAGATGAAAAGGTGGTGAAGTGGTAGTTGAGAGATAGTTTTCACATGAAGGATCGTTGTCCCCCTAACACATCCATCTTATAAATACACTTTGAGAAATGGTCATGAAGCATTCAAATGCTCAGTACCAAAAGAAGCCAAAGGAGGAAGAAGTTTTAGACTACACAAACCATATGGATGAAAGAATCTCTAGTAGCAAAAATTATGCGAGAGATTACATGAGAGGAGTAGAAGACTAAAGTAGGAGCATGCAAGAAAAATATTCGAAGGAGGATGCTACATTGTAGAAGAGTTACTAGAGAGAGGTGCAAAGCTACCAAAGAGAAGAGAGAAAGGGTTTATATGGGAAATCCATTCCCAAACTCGATAGAAAAATATTCTATTTTGCAAGAACAATGGTTGAAAAAAGCATTTCTAGAAGAGAACATAGAAAACAATATTACATCCAACTAGAGTGGTAAAAAATAGGGTCAATTCAAAAAAATAAAACTTTTATCATGTGAATAGTATGGGCCATATGAACTACTGACAAAAGAAAAAAGTACAAGCTAAAGACAAGCCCATGGATTGTCTAAAGGGTTGTAGATGCCATTGAACAAAAGGTAGAGAAACGCACAAGGGAGGTCATTCAATAACAAGTCGTTAAGGTAAATTCATCTAAGACCAAGTAATCTATAGCCATGCCATCAAAAACAAGGTCTAGGATTGGACCTTCCAAGGCTAAATCATCTGGTAGGAAATCGTTCAATACATAACCATATGGAGATAGAAAATCAGTAGTTATAGTATGTAAATAGTCAAGGTCATACAACAAGAGTTGAGTAGAGGCACAAGAAATAGGATTAGGTTATGTTCCACGTGGAGCTACGAAAAAAATGCATGTCATCAGGAAGATAGTTGTAGATTTTTTTTGTTGGTAGTTGGTAAAATTCAAAGCTGAAGAGATTGACTACAAAAGTGATGTAAAGAAGACCATAAATTTTGGGGTGGATTGAACAGGTTGAACTACAAAGGAGGTTATCACCTAGAATTGTGTTGCAAACAGGACCTCATACCCATGGGTAGAGCATCGATGTTGGCTTTGGGAGAGGCATAGTGGGTTGTGTGCATAGAAGAGAGAACATGACATAAATACAAAGCAAATAAGAATGAGGAAACACAGGATGGAGTCAATATTGGGATCACAAACTAGCACTCTTGATGCATGCCATGGAAATGAACCAGGAACTTCACCTAAGGTGAAGAATAAGAAGAAGGAGAAGATAGAAATCCACTTGGAAGAGATGACCTAGAAAATACTCGTGGGAGAATCTAATAATAAGGTTCCAAAACAAAACTGATTAATTTATCAATTTACAAAACATATATAGGCACTAACATGCCCAAAATACCATATTACAATTTGCACAATAGGTGCAAATAATAAATCACCCCTATCTATAGCTATCAAAAGCTAAAATTGAGCCTAGCAGCTAAACATAAGTTATCTAGAAGCTCACACTATATAAATCTCATGATTAATTAGCAAAAGCTAATAAAATAAGAACCTAGGAATAATAAATCTAATCCTAAGGTAAACCCTTATCAATAATTCTGAGGAAGAAAAAGAAAAATGCAATGAATTAGAGAAAGGCACACAATGCGTGAGGTGATGAGATAGATGTTATAGCTAAAGTAGGAATCTAATGGAGTTGAAAAGCAATTGCTAAATACCAAGGAGTTGGTCAAAAAGGAGAAGAGAAGATAGTTGGAGCAATAGTGGCAACAAATGGGAGTGCAATTGCAACAACAATAGCCAGTAAGTCAACGACCCCCACAATAAGCCATAGGAAAGAAGATAGAAGGTGGTAGTGTGCAAAAAATGATGGTAGGCCTATAGAGTGAATATTGTAGTGATGTAGCATGCACTGCAGAGGGGAACTCCAACACAACCAGGAAGTCAAGTTGTGCAAGGAGGCATTATTGGCACCATTGCAGGTACTAAAGTGGCTTCAAGTGAGGCTACCATGAGTGGAAAACAACCAAAATTGTGATAACCTATTGTGCAAAATGTGTAACGTGCAAATAAGTGATATCAACAGTATGATAAGAGAATTGTGCAGCAACCTACGTAAGAGACAACAGTATTTGTATATGTAGAAGTTCATATTGTGGTCGATGTGGTGGAAATATTACCACCATTGGATGGAGTACCAAGAGGAGATTATGCTAGTGATATTTCAGTATAGGTGAACAATTTTGATATACCAAAAAGTTGTCACACCACACCATTGATACAATATGTAGATGTTATGGATACATGTGGATCACCTCTGTTGTATGAGAAACCACCAATGGACTTTATAACTACAACAACATGATTATGACACCAAGTTTAGCAGTATAAAAGGAGAGTCAAGAGAATGGAAAATAGCCTTATATCAGAGTATAGACTATTGAAAGAAGGCCAAGTGATTGAACTAACAAAACAAGAGCCTGAGAAGGATAAGGAGACAATGAAAACAATTAAAAATATTAATGCAACAAGAGATAAGAATAGGGAGATTCATGAACGTAAGGTAACCAACCAAAGAATCGACTTGACAAATCACAATGGGGAAGATATGGAGACTACCACCAAGGATGATATAAATATGAAATTGGCAAAGGAGGATACAAGTAAGCATTTCATCATATAAGTGCCAAACTTGAGGAGACCACCAGTTCTACGAGAAGATATCAATGAACAAGTTGATACCTTTGAAAATTTGAGTGGGTTGTTTGATAGAGTTTTAAGTGAGTCTAGTTTTGGATGCATTGGGGAGTAGTGACTATGGTAGTTGAGAATGGAAAATGAGCTAAGCAAACTAGTGCATTGGGGTCATGATGATGACCATATGAAAAAGTTTACAAAAAATTATCAAATACAACCATGGTATCTCGGAGTTCGTAGTAATAATGATATGGTATTGGAAATCATAAATATGCCAAAACAAATTCAAGTACTCTATCAATACCCAACACGATAGTACATGGGTGAGGGAAATATGACACCTTATCTTAAACTCCCTAGTGTCAAGAATGTGAAGTTAGCACTTGAGATAGTCTAATCATATACTAGGATGAACTTTTTGGCATATATAATTTAGTGGTCAGCAGTAGGATTGGATACATTTCAGCAGATGGTTTGTAGCCTGAAGGAGTAGATAAACCAAGTGTAGGTGGTGGAAGGTCAACTTTAACAAGTGCAGCATGATGCCAAAGCAAAACTAGTTGGGATGAGCAACGAGATTGAGGTTGAGGCAGACGCATGAACAGTAGGATCAGCTAATAAGTCAATTGAATTTTGAATATGCACTATGGGATCAAACTCTAGAGGGAAGGATGAAGGAGCTTGCTCATAAGTATCAATTGATCACGGAACAAGATACGCAATTGGAAATAGTTGTGAGAAATAAGCAAAAACAGCAAATCAATAGACAAAGTTGAAAGTTAGGTGGGCACAAGTCAAGCAGAAGTTGCATCATTATGGCTTCTTATAGGCTCATTACCAATGCCTATGCCAAGAGAACCAAGGGAGAGAATGAATCTTTGAATATTCAGATCTAGGAGCTTGGAGGAATACCTATTCCATGGCCTCAACCTCAACAAAGCCAGAGTCCCTAGGAGCAACAATGGTCATTGACAAGGATGTCAACCAATCTATAGGGGAGTACAGATATAGGAGCTAGTTCTCACGTGCCACCTCAACAAAGAAAATAAAAGAGTTAGAAATAAAATATGCATAGAATTCAAGTACACATGCCAAAGTTTTATATTTTGATTAAAATTGTAAGTTGTAATAATACATGTAATAATGAGTCAAGTAAGATTTATGTGCAAATGTAGCCATACAATGGTAGTTATTACCCGGTTGTCTTCTAGTAAAGAGGTGAGGTGTCAGGGGTGGTAGTTGTTTGTAACTACCTTCCCCCAATTTAAATTGAACCCCTCATTCATTTGAGGAGGTAGATTTTGTAAATGCCAAAGAGTATATTGTAGACACAGAGGGTAGATGATACATCCACATGCACAAGAATTTCATTGCGTATGCCAGAAGCAGATGTTGTGTACGCAAGACGATCATGTACAAGCTATCATTAACGCAATATCTTGTTCATACTTGTTCATTTGCTATTGTTTATTGTGTAAGATATGCATGTATTACTATTGGTTGATTGTTGTAGTAGATTATATTCAAACCATGTTATTTTATATTCTTTCCTAAATACTCTTTGTACAAGGTCGTTTGGGTAGTTACCAAATCATCTGTTGCAATTGTTAGACCATCATGACTAAAGGCAAGCCATCTGGGTGAATGCCAAGCTGTCTAACTAGTGCCAATCATCTAAGAAGAGTGCAGGTTGTCTAATTCTCAGACTCGACCAACTAAAGTAGTGAAAAAGGCTATCACAGACAAGGAGATGATGTAGGCCATACAGTTGTATCTTTGCAAGTTGTGAACAGTTAATTTGTCAATCCAAATTGTTCCTCCAAGGATGGAATACCACCACCGTGCTACATACATGCAATACAAAGTGACAATTCATAGGTTGTTGGTATCTCATAGATAAGATAAATCATTTTTTAAATGCATAATTTTTTGTACGGCCAAAAGTTTCATAGATTAGCAACTTATGGGGCCTTGCTTCACTCGTAAGGTGGATAGGATTTCAGGCTATCTGCAAGAATTTTATTTCAAATGCAACCTATCCCTCTTGAATGAGATAAGAACAAAAAGTAATAATTCCAAGTACAAGTTCCTAATGACTTTGGCAAAATAAATACCTCAATATAGCTTGGGCATCTAAGTCTCCTAGATGAGAAACATATAGATTTTTAATAGTGAATGTAAGGTCTCGATATCAATCCACTCAAGTTTGGGAAGGAATAAAGAGAACATGCAACTCTCCCCCTCCCCGTGTGCGTGCGTGAAGAGAGAGATCTATTTTAGGCTATTTGACCACTACGAGTATCATGAGGCTATAAATATATGTGAATAATTCTGCTGCATATCGAAGAACCGTTCATCTCATCTTAAGCCTAAAAGGAAGGTCCCAACTTAGATTTAGTAACAACCAATAGACAATATTATAAAGGCATTAGGGAACCATGTACATATTCACAACATCCTAACTCCAATCCAATGTTAATTTGAACAAAAAAAATTTTGAAGTGTTACTTTAGTATCATATTTGTCCCCAAAATGTATCCTACAAAAGTAAATTATATGAAATTGTAACCAAAAAAATAAACTGTATGAAATGACTTTTAAATTTTTAATGGCATTTGTCCTAAAGGTTATGAGCTTGGAAGTAAAAATTTTAGAGGGGCAAAATTAACAAGAATAGGACATTTTGTAATGCCTTTGTAGATCACAATAACCCAACTTGTAGGTTTAGACTGTATTGGCTTGAGATTTTGTTGCATCTACTCATTAGTGGCTTGTGTAAATCACAACGACCCAACTTCTAGTTTAGATTATATTGGATTGAAAGTTCATTGCTCATTATGTAATGACCCAAGTGAAAAATCCCACATAAACAAGTGGAGGGCTTGGGCCTATGAGGGAAAGGGTTTGATAGGTAATGAGATTCATAAACCACGTAGAACTCAATGAAACATTGGAAGTCCATTTCCTTCAAACCATTAATTCATTCATAAAAAATTCATTTGGATTCTCTTGTAATTGGGAAAGGAACAAAGTTTAGAAGAAAACAGGCGAAATACATAATTCCACTCCAAAAGAGTACACATCATTGTAAAACTGGGGGATAGAAGTTGAAAGAAAGATATTTATATCTAGAGCAAAAAAACATGATCAGTGTTAGTTCAGAAGCCAAATCTGCCAGCTATTACAAAGACCAGCAAGAGGCAAATCAAAGACTGGTAAGAGAAAGTGATGCCTATCACTCACCTGTAACAATGTTTTTTTTTTTTTGCAAATAGTACAGTCCCAGAAATAGTATATATGATTTTAGTTATTTTATTTCTAATCCTTCAACCACATTTTTTTTAAATTATTGCAAATAGCACAATCCCAAACATAGTATATATGATTTTAGTTGTTTTATTTCTAATCCTTCAACCACAGCTTTTCACGTTTGCAGGATATGCCCAATTTTAGCACAATATATACACCTTTACAGATTTAGATGTCATGCATTACAATGTTTACATTTGGCAGAAAGGATCTTATAATAAATGTTTGACAAACTGATTTCATAGGAAGTCTATTATCTCGAAAATTGGATGAAATTCTTATCCTTCTCTTTTTTAATTCTTTCTAATTACCTCACGTGTTTAGGATATAGTCAGTCCATGTCCAAGGTTTTTTTACCTGCCTTGACGAGTTTCTCTAGACTCACGGAGTTTTTTTTTTTTAACTCGCGATTTTCTTTTTTTTTAATTTTGTTGTTGCTGAAAAACACAAAAAACAGTATCAATTTATTTTTTTTTCAAATTGGTCTCATTTTTGTTGTTTTTATTTTTAAAGAGCTAAGATTTTTGTTGTTTTTACTTTTAGAGAGAAATCAGACCCAAAAAAGTATTATTTACATCCTAAACCCAATTTTTTTTAGTTTTCAAGAATCTAACAACTACCTAGCAGTTACATTTGAGATAGAAAACACAAGAACCAAAAGGAAGGCTAATGCCACAAGGCCCACCTGATTAACAAAGGACCAAAGATGAAAGGAAAAGAAAAATTAGTCAGCAAAGTACAGGGATAAGGTCAAAGAAGATCAACAATGAAAGTTGAAACTAGAAGGGTAAACAACATTAAGAGGAATCTAAATCAATCTTGTATAAAGTGTTAGGGCCTGATCTTAACACTATGATGTAATGTTCCTTGTTGAACATGGGGACTTCCATAGTAATATTTTGTAAACATGGGGAACACCCATGATAATGTTTTGAAATATTTTGTAATAGTTGTGGCTTTAGAAGCGCCTAGACAAGTGGCGTCATTATATGCAACTGTTAGCAAGAATGTGGCTATTTTGTAGGTAGGAGATTCTAGCTCGGGTGACATTTTGAATGTAAGCCAACCTTGAGAGTTAGGTGGTAGATGAAGTCTTTAAAAATGTGAAGGGCAAGAATATATGTATCTTTTTGCATAATTGAATGAAAGCATTGAAAAATATTGCCCCCTCGAAGTGGCTTGTGATTTTGTGATACTTTGTGAGATTGTTCATTTTTGCATTTATATTTCATATTGCAATAGTTTTTGTTTTGAGCATTTGTGTTTATTTGCAATATTTGTGTAAGTTTATTTTTAATAGTAGGTTCCTAACAAGTGGTATCAGAGAGCTTTCCAAGGTTGTATTTTGCTGCAACTATGATAGTTCTTGCCATTTTGACTATTAAGTATAAGATTTCATGTTTTTGTTTTTCACTAGTTTTCTTATTATTTTTAAATCTAACCTTGTTTATTTTCCTCCATTAGTTATTTAAGTTAGAAATCTTTCGTCGAGGGTTTTAAAATATCACGAAGTTGTCGTTATTGGCTAAGCTAAATTTTTTGTAAAGCATATAGTGAAGTGAGGGTTGATCGGGCTCCAATACCCAGGCCTTAAACAACATCTGTCTATAGAATTGAACTCCCATGTATCTTCAGATTTATCCGAATACCCCTTAGTATTAGGAGAGAACTTTAACCCTTAGGAAATTTTTTGGCCTTGTATTCTCCATAGTGCACTGGATATAGCTTCTAGGAAGATTACCATCTTGTGTCGACAGAGAGGCAAGTAGTGTGCTCAAGGGTATGTGTGAAATCCTCCTTGAGTAATGGCCTGAAATATTGGTCCACGCACTATCCTTCGTCATTGCGATATAACAGAGGGTCGTACATACACCCTAGATTAACATACCCTGTTATGTTGAATATCAAACTTGTAACAAACACAAATTCTATTTTGTGAATCTCAAACCTGTTACCGTAACCTCATCATAAAAATTGAGCATATGAAGAAGACATCCCTGTTCTGAAGTTCTTGCATGAAAAATAGTCATGAAAAAAATTTGATAGAAGAATATAACAAACAAACAAAAACCACCAGAGTTAGAAATAGCGGGCAAGGGCCAGTGCCAGTAACAACCAAAAAAAATCAATCAGTAATAGTAATTTAGGGTTGTCAATTGTCAGTGTCAAAATAGACATGATAGAGTGTCATAAGGGGTTGATTGACACAAAACCTAACTTTTGAACCAAGCCTCTAGAGGGAAAGTCGACCACACCAGCAACCTCGACAACAAAGCAATAAAAAAAAGTTTGAGTGCCCAAAACCAATGTTGTGGTATATAGATCATTGTGATCATCTTCTCGAGCTGATCACTTTGATATATAGCTCCCAAACCACTTTTCAGACTCCTTACTCAAAATAGTAACCTTTGAAATCATATTTCTATTTTTAGTGTCACCAAAAGGTCATAACTCTTAGAAAATGGCTTCAGGTACTCGGAAACAAGAATTAGATAACCATATTGTTAAACAAGTGAAGAATTATAACAAACAATTATGGTCCTCATTCTCCAACACCTTAGACGAGATAAAGACATCAAAAACTTCTAGGAATATGAGTGTGGTCACCAAGGCATAGAGGGAAATGAAGGTAGAGTTATAGTCATATTTCTATTGATTTCTTGGGTCATCAAGATCAACAGGTTACAGGTACGAGTCACTACTAATGGAATGTACTAGATAACAATGGATTTAAATTGCCAAAATTAGACTTCCTAAAATTTGATGGAAAAGATCCGAAGGGGTGGATTTATAAGGCTGAAAAATATTTCAATCTTCATAATGTCCCATGCTACATGCATTTGATAATTGCCTCTTTCAATTTTGAATCAGATGCGTTACATTGGTTTCAATGGCTTAAGAAGGTCAAACCTGACCTTTCTTGGCAAGACTTTGAACGACGTCTACTCACTCACTTTGATCCTAGTGAGTTAGAAGATTTTATAAGAGCTATTTTTAAACTCATACAAACCTTAACCATTCGAGAGTATCAAACTCAATTTGAAAAACTTGCCAATCATACCACTGATCTAAGTGTTAAACCCTTTCAAAGTTGTTTTGTGAGTGGTTTGAAGCATGACATTAGGGCTGAGGTTAAATTGTTGAGACCCCAAACATTACCATAGGCAATACAATTGGCTACAATGATAGAAGAGAAATTTGAGGCTTTTAGACACACCTCTAAATTTTCTCAACCTTGGCCATTTTTTTCGTCCAAGCCTATGACAAGTCCTACCACTAAATCTCCCACTATAAAAAATTGACTCATGAAGAGATGGAGAGTAGAAGGGCACAAGGCTTATGTTACAATTGTGATGAAAAGTATTCTCAAGGGCACAAGTGTGTGCAACAAAAATTGTATTAGCTAGATATGGAAGAAGCACCAACCACAAAATCTTTAGAGGAAGAGGAGGATCCTTAAGAGGGAGAAACCATAGATCAAACAGTAGATCCGGAGGACTCCCAACCAAGAATCTTTATGCATGCTTTAGCAGGAGTACCCACTTCCCAAACAATAAAAGTGATTGGCTACTTCAAAGGACAATGAGTCATCATTCTTATTAGGACTTGTTGAGTGGTAATTTTGCCCAATTGCAAAACCACACTCACAGCTAGACATTTCTCCAAGGTTCCTTTTACTTAATGTGTGTATGTATGATTGTGAACATGTATTAAATAAGTGCTTGGAATACCTTAGTGCTCTGCAAAATAACTATTAACAAGGGGCTTGTGCTTGTGTTACTTTATTATGTTATGCTATTTTTGTTCATGAAACTTAAAAGGAGAATAATAAATGTGATTGACCCTCATATGACCACGATATAGTAGTGAAATTCCTTTTATCTTGAAATATTTTTATATAGATTTTATCTTTCTTCGTTAAGCAAGTTTAACCAATTTTATCCTTTATTAAACCTTGCTTTAAACATGAAATAAAAGATTAAAATCTCTTTCTAAAACATGAATCTGAAAATGATTAGTGGACTCATTTATATTGCTTTGAGTATGGGAGAAAGTAAATGTGCATGAGTAACTTCTAAAGTGTAATGGCCTTTGATATGCCATATAAATTGCCCTCTTTTTATGAAATTGTGCTCTTCTTAAAGAGAAAACATGGCTTTTTAAAATGCCTTATAAATCATTCCCCTTTAATGAAATTGAGATTTTCATAAAGGAGAAATGATTTATTGCTTGAAAATAAAAACGTAAAGCTTGAAATCCAAATCTCATTTTGAAATGTGAAAACATGTAAAACTGAAACTGTGAAATTCCTCATAAAACTGCAAACTTTGAATAATTTTGGAATTTTATCTTTGCCTCAAAACAAAATCGTAACTGCTCTAAATGAAACTTTAGAGCTTATTCTTTGAATCTATGCCTTTGTTTTTGGATTTTATATTTTTTTATATTTTTTATTTTATTTTGAAAACATTAAAAAATATGGAAAAAAATAGAGTTAAAAATAAAAAATAAAAAATAAATGAAATGCAATAAAACTTAAATGCCTCAACTCCGAAATTTCCATAGACCCTGCAATGTCAGTATCTTGCACCAAAAACTCGCATTAAAGTGATCCATATGCATGCAATCTAGCTTTTAATGAGGTGCAATCTCCTATGAACAAGGTGCAATACGTTGAAATTACAAACACATTAACCATTAACATGCATAAAATGTGTTGAAAATCCAAAATAATTGATAAAATAAGATTTTCGAACTCATGCAGAATACAAACTCAGCCATTGCATCACATGGTAAAAATTCAGTTCAACTAGATGGAAAGAAAAACATTTCCAAAACAAATCCAGTGTGTAGTCCAATTAAATGGAAAGAAAAACATTTTCAAAACAAGTCCAATGTGTGCATCTGCTTTCAAACCTGCAACTCTGCTTCAAACAGTTTCCAACCTGGCCCCAATTTCTCCATTTCGAGCGTATTCAAAATCTTCAATCTGTCCTTCCATTTCTCTTGCTTTGCTGGGCTTGCAAGCGTTTTCTATTTTCCAACGATTCATTTCATTTTCTTGGGTCTTGTAACGCTCTTATTCCATCTCCTGCATGGGCTTATTCTCCACCTAAAAATATGGACCCTATCTCCATTTCAACTTTCGTTTCGACGTCCACTTGTACACCCTCCTTCTGATACGAGCTTTCAATCATACCGCTTTGCTCTGCTCCCTCAAGATGGGTTTTCTTCCACGTGTAGAAATATACCTGCTCCAAACAAATTCCATCTATCTTCTTGTAACGGATGCGTCCATGTATAACCGCTACTACTTTCATGACTTATAATTGCTACTATTTACGCCATTCCGACGCTAAGCCCAGGACACGCAAGAAAACAATGGTCCACTTTTATTCAATCCACATGCATGCATGGGCTGCAGATTTATTTGAACACAGTAAATTTGGAAAACTCCTAACTCTACGGAACAACCTTATTAAAGATTATATGATATAATTTGAGTAATTGTATTTCCATAATTTGAGTAATTGTATTTCCATATTTGAAGTCCTTGGTTCTAGCCAAATTCCATTTCATAAATCGACGTTACCAGTTGCTTGCAGGGATCCCATGACAAATCTGACCTTACTTTCATCCCAATCTCGACCTCACGCATAACCTACTTCCCATGAGATTCTTGCTGCCAGCTTCATTCCAGTCACACGGGCCCGTCCATCTAAATTGTCCACATCGTTACGTCTGGCTGGATCCACGGCTTCATGGCATAGTCATTCGTATCCCTACGCCAGTGCATTTCATTACCATATTTTCATCGCTGCACCATGGTGGGCATCTAGATACTAGATGCTACTTATGTTCTCATCTGTTCTCCCAATCGGTCGCCATCTTCTACTAGGAGTCCACCACATCCTCCACATCCTTAGCTTTCATTGTGTACCTTGTTCGTCCACCATGTCAGAGGTATCTTCTCATGCAGCCTCGCCGCTGCCTGCACTTGATACGTCCTGGTCTGTCAAACTTCCTTAATCATAGGCACGGGCTCACTGTCTCGTTATGGCAATTACACGTCAGCCAAGTCCGTCTAGGTTGACATCACTCTTGCCATGTCATCATTTATCCTCCACGTCAGGTGGTAGACAAGTCTGTGTTTACGTAGACTATCACCAAATCAGTTGTCCTTCATGGAAACTTGCCCGTACTCCATAGGATTTGTCGCCTGAGTTGCCGCCGGATGGTCATCGCCGAGCTTCTTCCATCTCATAATGCCCGTGAAAATGCTCAACCCTCGATTAACGACACTTCTTTACCGGGCTTTCGCTACCTACCTCACTTCTGCATCGAATCTCCATTCTTCACCTTTTGGGAATGTGACAGCGAGCAATCCTCGACCAGATTCGGTTCTGCCATCGTGACCATATTCGTAGACATTCGAGTTTCTTTCTGTTGTTGGCTCCTACGACAGTCCGCACAATCGCCACATCCGCTCACATCAAGCTGGTAATCCGTCGCTGCTGAAGGCTACGCATCCTTCGGCTTGTAACTCATGCTGTCAATCAGTCTGCAACGTCCAAATCACGTCCTCGCTGTGTCGTGCGGTCCATGAATCCTTCCGGTTGAAATGTGTCGCTCTGTCAAAGGAAAAAAACAACTATTAAGACATGCTGAAACACGCTCTAAAAGAAATTATGAAACAACTTAAATAAAGCAATGAAATCTAATCCAAAACAAACCTAGACAAGGTAAGTAACGTGAAAATAAAACAAAAAAAAGAAAATTAACCTAAGACAAAAATTTGTAGCAACTCTAAAACAACCAAAACTAAACATATTATAATATGCATACCGTTCGTTTGTTTATTTATTTATTTATTTATTTTATATATAAGATATATATTTTAAAGTTAATTCAATCTACTTTAAATATTCAACTAATCTTAACTACAACAATGCAAAGTAAACACTAACACGACTTAAAACAAAATCTTGACCAACACTTGAAAATAAATGAAAAAGGATACTTAATCAAAAATGAACCTTGCATAAGACACCAAGACAATAGACCCATAAAAAGCATTACTAAAACAAAACCTAAAATCTAAGGTATTTTAAAAGACAACAAAACAATACACTTACCAATAAATCAGTTTATCAAAATTATCATTCGACAACAAGTAAAGGTTTCCAAAAACCAAAATTTTAAGGTGGATCCCTAAATTTGGGGCTAGTTGTGGTAAGGCCACAACAGGTTTTCAACAAGATCACTATTAAAGATAAATTTCCAATTTGAATGATTGATGAACTACTTGATGAGTTGCATGGGGTTCAATATTTTTCCAAATTTGATTTACGGTTAGGATATTATCAAATTAGAATCAAAGATGAAGACATTCCAAAAACAACTTTCAAAACTCATGAAGGACATTATGAATTTTTGGTTATGCCATTTGGATAAACTAATGTACCATCTACTTTCCAGATTCTGATGAATTCTATTTTTTGCCCTTTCCTTCGCAAATTCATTCTAGTCTTTTTTTATCATATATTGATTTACAACCGTTCATGGGAAGATCATCTTTAGCACTTAGATCAAACACTCAATATTTTTTCTGACCATCAACTTTATTCAAAGATGTCCAATTGTTAATATGGCCAACAAGAGGTTGAATACTTGGGTCACATCATCACTAAGGATGGAGTTCAGGTTGACTCTAAGAAAATTCAGGCTACCCAAGACTGGCCTAAGCCTTGTACCCTAAAGGGACTTAATGGCTTCTTCGCACTCACATGTTATTATAGGAAATTTGTGAAGAATTATGGCAAGATAATGGCTCCGTAAACAACCATAAACAACCATACTGAGGAAGAATTATTTTTTGTGGATAGAACCTACAGAGAAGGATTTTGTTGATTTAAAGTATGCCATGACCACTACCCCCATGTTAGCAATAACATATTTCTCTAAACCTTTTTTCATTGAAAGTGATGCATCTGGAACTGGTATTGAGACAATTTTAATGCAAGAAGGTGAACCTTTGACTTTCACGCTTGTAATGTCCCCTTCTTAATCGTGAGCTATGTCAGTTCCTGATAGCCTATCCAGAGTCCCTGTAGGCTAATCAGTGCAGTTGTTAAGGGATTCAACGGGTCTCTTATGGAGGTTACTATTTATAGACATTGCTATTTTTAGCAATGTAACGGGCCTGAGGCAGTTTCACCCATTTGCAGAGTTCATCTATCTTGTTGATGCAAAATTTACCTAAGTTCCTAAGGTTGGCGTCTCTTGATGAGAAAATAATAATTTTAAATTGTTTTATAAAGTCATAAAGTAATATTAAAATGGGGGACATAAGGCCACCTTTTAAAACAACGTTGCATCTACTAGGAAGGGGTACAACTTGGGCGCCCATATTAATGAAGTCATAGGAGATATAAGGGAATAAAATAATATTATTTCAAAATTTACTTTTGGCGCCAAAAACCAAAAAAGCTTCTCTTGGGCGTGGCCTTATATTCTTGCCTTGAGAGCTCATTTGCATTCATTCTATTTGCCAACATAACAAAACTCTGCCGGTTTCATACCAGGTTTGCAGTCTAAGGCTTGTGGAGACGAAAACCTTCATAAGTAACTCTGATTTCATGGGTGAAAGATCTCACCTAGTCAGATTCTTGGAGTCTTCATTCAGGAGATTCAGTTGGGCTTCACAGATTTGCAGCATAGGGTTTCATGATCGGAGCAAATGTGATGGGTGCTTGAGATAATGATCTGGGTTTGCTTCCTATCATTTTATTTTATCTGGGTATGCTTTAGTTTTGCAATTGCATGAAGTTTTGGTGCACTTCTCAAGCTGGCTGTACACTTCCATTTGTGTTGGTGAATACTCATTTTGCTCATAGCTGGAAATCAGAGGCAAATATTGTTATGGGTATTTTTGCATAATAATTTCTTCACCGTGGCAATCATTTTGGAGCACTAGTTCATAATATTTGGAGCAGATTTGAATTTATTGAAGAGGTCATACATTTCCAGCATAGGCCATACAACCTTGGGATTCGTGCCAAATTCTAAGCTGCAGATTTGAGGGTGTTTCCTACCCAGACCTTGGCGCCTTGCAAAAACAAATCCATTGCACTTTATGGCACGCAAATCAGAGTTGAATTGAAGAAGATATGAACATTTTAGTGTTGCAGCGGTAGGAAATGCATTTCCAGATTTTTATATCAGGCTTGTACTTGCATTGTCCAGGTCAGAAAAATTGAATAAAATAATGTTGTTTGCTCAGATTTATATTTGGTTCCAGTTCTATTTCATTTCCAGTTATTTCCATGCTTTATAGAGTGTTTATTTATGCACATTTGCAAGCATCAATTATCAAAAACCAAAAAAAAAAACATACTTTGCATTCAAGCATCAGCAAAACAGAAAAACAAAACAAAAATCAGTCAAAAACACATCAGATTTTTCAATGAGAAAAAATCAGACCAGCAAACAGAGTTGTAACAGGGGTGCACATTCCAGTGGTATCAGAGCACAGGCTCTACTCTACAGCCTGTTGGGTAAGTTATGCACACACATCAGTATTACTTAAGGAGGAATAAGTCCAATCCGAACATCAATCAGCAGGAGCAGCAGGGAAACAATTTAGAACAGCAGATAGAACAGGAAGATATATTGCATCAGCATAGCAGTGACAGTCCATCGGGAGACATGGGTGACAAAGGAAAAAATAGAGAGGGTTCCATGAGCCCGAATTCGAGAGCAGAGAGGCAGTTCACAATGATGATGGATATGATGTCCCAGTTGACAGCCAAACTTACCCAGAACATAGCAGTTCATACTCAGACTCAAGACAACGCAGGACATACTAGGGAGCACACAACAGAGTCCAATGGGACAAATCAGCATGTTAGCCGACTTACCTCCTCTAATCCTAGGCCTCTACAACCAGTTTTCACATCGAGGGTTGAGTCACAGGTTGCACAGGAGGCACCATTACCTCTGGTTGATGAGTACAGAGAGGCATATGCAGAATATTCTACCCTGCCGAAGGAGATCAAATCTATGACTACATTGGAGAATTTCATGCATCAGAGGAGGCTCAAGACTAATACACATAGACATGACCAACGAGGGCCCCCACAACGTGATTTGCACCAGGTGTTAGGAAAGGTCACTTTACCCCATTTTGATGGCAGTGGGAAGGTTTCAGCGAGATCATGGGTTGAGAAGCTAGACAATTATGTCACACTTAGATCCATTCCTGAGGAGGAGGCGATTAAGTTCGCTACATTACACTTAGATGGCCTTGCACACGATTGGTGGTACCATGGATTGCACACTTTGGGGCACAGGTATATCACATCATATGCAGAGTTCACGGATAAGCTGATAGACAGGTTTGACAGGAAGGATCCGGAGTTGCATTTTCGCGAGTTGGCACAGTTGAGACAGACTGGGTCCCTAGAGACTTATATTTCAGAATTTCAGAGATTATCGGTGATGGTATCTGATGTGTCTGAGAGAAGACTGACAATACTTTTTATGGAGGGCCTTACAGAACCTATACGGGGTTGGGTCAAGGCGTTTGACCCATCATCTCTACAGGAGGCAATCAAGAAAGCACGTCATTTGGAGCTAGTCGCCCCTAGAGCTAAACCATATTCTAAGTTTCCTCCTAGTAAAGACAACAAGAAACCTTTCCATCATGAGCATAAGGAGCATAAGGAGCAAAGGAAAGAGTTTCACAAAGGTGATAAGGAGTCCATGAATGATCTTAGAAGGAAAAATTTGTGCTATTCATGCAAAGAACCATGGGCCCCTGGACACAGATGCGCAAGCAAGGGCAAGGCTAATCAGATAGAGTACCAATCAGTCGAGGATGACTTTGCTGATCACTCCGATCAGCAAACAGATACTTCAGATTCCGATGATGAGAGACACATTTTCACCACAGGTATTGATGCTAAAGATGATCCACAGGAAGAGACACCAACCGACACTCATGGAGAGCCGATGGCGGCATAGTTGCACCGTAATTTAGCCAAAAATCAAGGGAGTTCTTAAGGGTCAGCGAATTATCACATTGATAGATACAGGGGCAACACATAATTTCATTGATGAGGGCCTAGTCTCACGCAGGGGATTACAGACGGAGAATATTAGTGAGTTCAAGGTCATGGTAGCTGATGGATTTACTATAGGATGCACGAAGAAGATTCCACAACTCTCTTTCCAGTTGGGTAATTATGAGGTGAGAGATGATTTTTATGTGGTGAACATTGGAGATTCTGATATTGTGATGGGAATCCAGTGGCTTAAGTCACTCGGGGAGATTGTCTTGAACTTTCAGACTATGGAGCTGAAGTTCAAGTCTAATGGCCGCAATGTAGTGCTGAGAGGTGTCACGAGCAGCGGGCCTAAGGTGGTGTCATTTCAGCGCATGGAGAGCTTATTCAGACACAATCAGGTTGAGTGGGCCGCAACGTGTATTATTAGACCCACGGATACAGGAGATTCCAAGCGATACTATCCTGAAGATATTCAGATTTTGCTTGACAAGCATAGTAGAGTCTTCAGTGACATTCCTCCAGGACAGCCACCGGACAGGGGAACGGAGCATGTGATTGAGCTTGAGTCGGGGACCAAGCCAGTGATTTCTACTCCTTACCGTCACCCCAAATGGTTTAAGGATGAGATAGAGAAGCAAATCAGGGAGTTGTTAGAGATGGGATTCATCAGACCGAGTAAGAGCCCGTTTGCTTCTTCAGTTGTGTTGGTGAAGAAGAAGGATGGCACACTTCGCATGTGCATAGACTACAGGCCATTGAATAAGATCACCATCAAGAACAAGTACCCTCTTCCACGTATTGATGAGTTGATCGATGAGCTACATGGTGCCCGTTATTTTTCCAAGATTGACTTGCGGTCTGGTTATCATCAGATACGCATGAGGGAGCAGGACATTGAGAAAACCGCATTCCGATGTCATTATGGCCACTTTGAGTACACAGTCATGCCTTTCGGTTTGACTAATGCCCCTGCCACCTTCCAGTCCTGTATGAACAGGATATTCAGTGCTCAACTCCGTAAGTTTGTGCTCATATTCTTTGATGATCTACTTGTGTATAGTGGGACTAGGAGTGATCATTTGAGCCATCTGGATGAGGTATTGGGTATATTGGAGAGGGAGTCCTTGTATGCCAAGGAGTCCAAATGTGAGTTCGGGATGACAGAGCTCCTATACCTTGGACATATTATCAGTGCAGATGGTGTGAGGATGGACCCTGAGAAGGTCCAAGCGATTTTAGACTGGCCACCTCCTAAGAACCTCACGCAGCTTAAGGGGTTCTTTGGATTGTGCGGTTTTTACAGGAGGTTTGTGCGTGGATTTTCACAGTTGGCAGCCCCTCTTACTGATTTGATGAAGAAGGGGGTATTTATATGGTCAGAGTCAGCACAGAGAGCTTTTGATAGGTTCAAGCAGTTGGTATGTTCCGCGCCTGTGTTAGCACTTCCTGATTTCTCCAAACCTTTTGTATTGGAGTGTGATGCATCAGGGGATGGGATTGGCGCAGTGCTTACTCAGGATAAGCACCCCATAGCTTTCGAGAGCAGGAAATTGAGAGACAACGAGAGGAGCTACTCGGTGTATGATAGAGAGATGTTGGCCATTATCCATGCCTTGGCCAAATTCAGGCAGTACCTGGTTGGGAGTAGGTTTGTGGTGAAGACGGATCATAACAGCTTGAGATACTTTCTCAACCAGAAATACCTGAATGATAGACAACAGAAATGGGTAAGCAAAATTCTTGCCTATGACTTCGATATTGAGTATGTGAAGGGCAAGAAGAATGTAGTTGTCGACGCCTTATCTAGGAAACCTCACATTTGCTCTCTCACCGAGATATCTAGTGATTGGAGACATGTCATCATTGTTGATTATGCATGGGATTCTTTTGCTAGTAGTGTTCTGGATGGTACGCAGAGTGATGACAGATACACCGTGCGGGATGGACTTATCTTCTATAAGGGGCGCATTTGGTTAGTTGCTGATTCTGAGGTTAGGAGGCAGATATTTCGGTGTTTTCATGACACTCCCATGGCTGGTCACCCAGGTTATTATAAGACTTACAGACAGATCCGTGAGAGATTCTCATGGAAGGGGATGAAGGATGATATTTTGCAGTATGTGAGGGAGTGTCCAGTTTGCCAGCAGAATAAGAATGAGGATACGTATCTGACAGGATTGCTACAGCCACTTCCCATTCCATCCAATAAATGGGAAAGTGTCTCTATGGATTTTGTGACAGGACTACCCAAGGTTCAGGGACGTGATTGTATATATGTGGTAGTTGACAGGTTGACTAAGTATGCTCATTTCTTTGCGATTGCAGTAAGCTATTCAGCTACTCAGGTGGCTGATTTGTTTTTTCGCGAGGTGTTCAGACTTCATGGGCTTCCGAAGAGTATCATTAGTGATCGGGACAACAAGTTTATCAGCTTGTTTTGGCAAGAGTTGTTCCGATTATGTGGCACGGAGTTGACACCAAGCACAAGTTACCACCCCCAGACTGATGGACAGACCGAGGTGGTGAATAAATGGATAGAGGGGTACCTGCGCAATTACATATCCGAGCAGCAGAAGGCATGGGTCAGATGGCTCTATTTGGGAGAGTATTGCTATAATTCTTCCTATCATATGTCCATCAGGATGTCACCATTCATGGCACTCTACGGTTATGAGGCACCTAGCCTTATAGATTTGATACTAGGAGACAGTAGGGTGCCTAAGGCACGTGATCTTCTACAGGAGTGTCAGGACATTGTGCGCTCGTTGAAGGATAATATTCAGCAAGCGCAAAATCAACAGAAGAAGTATGCAGATCAGCGGAGGACCGAGCGCTCATTTGAGGTTGGGGATATGGTGTATTTGCGGTTACAACCTTACCGACAGTCTTCGCTGAAAAAGAGTGGTGCAAAAAAGTTGAAACCTCGCTACTATGGTTCATTCCGAGTCATCAGGCGCATTGGTGAGGTTGCGTATGAGTTGGAGTTACCTGAGGGATGCAAGGTGCATAATGTATTTCATGTTTCTCGCCTCAAGAAGGCGCTTGGGCAGCAGGTAGTTCCACTGGCAGAGTTACCCCCTTTAGATGATGAGGGGAGATTGATACTGATTCCGGAGACCATTCTAGATACACGAGAGCGTACTCTCAGGAGGAGGACAGTGAGAGAGTACTTGGTGAAGTGGCGGAATTTACCTGTTGAAGATGCTACCTGGGAGAGCGAAGAGATTCTTCAGCATCCAGATCTTCGATTGCTTGAGGACAAGCAATCTTGGGGAGGGAGGACTGTAATGTCCCCTTCTTAATCGTGAGCTATGTCAGTTCTTGATAGCCTATCCAGAGTCCCTGTAGGCTAATCAGTGCAGTTGTTAAGGGATTCAACGGGTCTCTTATGGAGGTTACTATTTATAGACATTGCTATTTTTAGCAATGTAATGGGCCTGAGGCAGTTTCACCCATTTGCAGAGTTCATCTATCTTGTTGATGCAAAATTTACCTAAGTTCCTAAGGTTGGCGTCTCTTGATGAGAAAATAATAATTTTAAATTGTTTTATAAAGTCATAAAGTAATATTAAAATGGGGGACATAAGGCCACCTTTTAAAACAACGTTGCATCTACTAGGAAGGGGTACAACTTGGGCACCCATATTAATGAAGTCATAGGAGATATAAGGGAATAAAATAATATTATTTCAAAATTTACTTTTGGCGCCAAAAACCAAAAAAGCTTCTCTTGGGCGTGGCCTTATATTCTTGCCTTGAGAGCTCATTTGCATTCATTCTATTTTGCCAACATAACATAACTCTGTCGGTTTCATACCAGGTTTGCAGTCTAAGGCTTGTGGAGACGAAAACCTTCATAAGTAACTCTGATTTCATGGGTGAAAGATCTCACCTAGTCAGATTCTTGGAGTCTTCATTCAGGAGATTCAGTTGGGCTTCACAGATTTGCAGCATAGGGTTTCATGATCGGAGCAAATGTGATGGGTGCTTGAGATAATGATCTGGGTTTGCTTCCTATCATTTTATTTTATCTGGGTATGCTTTAGTTTTGCAATTGCATGAAGTTTTGGTGCACTTCTCAAGCTGGCTGTACACTTCCATTTGTGCTGGTGAATACTCATTTTTGCTCATAGCTAGAAATCAGAGGCAAATATTGTTATGGGTATTTTTGCATAATAATTTCTTCACCGTGGCAATCATTTTGGAGCACTAGTTCATAATATTTGGAGCAGATTTGAATTTATTGAAGAGGTCGTACATTTCCAGCATAGGCCATACAACCTTGGGATTCGTGCCAAATTCTAAGCTGCAGATTTGAGGGTGTTTCCTGCCCAGACCTTGGCGCCTTGCAAAAACAAATCCATTGCACTTTATGGCACGCAAATCAGAGTTGAATTGAAGAAGATATGAACATTTTAGTGTTGCAGCGGTAGGAAATGCATTTCCAGATTTTTGTATCAGGCTTGTACTTGCATTGTCCAGGTCAGAAAAATTGAATAAAATAATGTTGTTTGCTCATATTTATATTTGGTTCTAGTTCTATTTCATTTCCAGTTATTTCCATGCTTTATAGAGTGTTTATTTATGCACATTTGCAAGCATCAATTATCAAAAAACCAAAAAAAAACAAAAAAACATACTTTGCATTCAAGCATCAGCAAAACAGAAAAACAAAACAAAAATCAGTCAAAAACACATCAGATTTTCAGGGACAAAAATCAGACCAGCAAACAGAGTTGTAACAGGGGTGCACATTCCATGCCGAAATTTGGGTAAGTCTACTTATGAGAAGGAAATGCTTACCATTTTACATGCGATCAATCATTGGTGACCGTATCTCATGGGGAGACATTTTTCCATCAAGACTAATCATCAGAGTCTCAAATATTTCCTAGAACAAAGGGTGGCCATGCCAGAACAACAAAAATGGGTTTCAATATTGTTGGGTTATGACTACGACATCACCTATAAGAAGGGTAAGGAGAACATGGTGGTAGATAGTTTGTCTCAACTACATGAAGAATAGGCTATGCTCCATGCTATATCCACACCACATCCTCAGTGGATTCATCAACTACATGAGGAACTGATCAAGTACTCTTTGCAAAGTCTCATTTGTAAACTTCAAGCAGATCCTCATTCATACCTTGACTATACTTGGGATGGTCATGATTTATGGTGCCATGATCGTATTGTTGTACCCAATCAGTCACAACTCAAGGACCTCATTCTTCAGGAAATTCATACTTCCCCAAATGCATGCTTCCCCAACAATTGGTCATTCGAGGTTTCTCAAAACTTATACAAGGACCAAGCATACCTTTTTTTAGCAGGGAATGAAACAAGATATTCATACTTTTATGGTTGAATGTTATTGTTGTCGCTTATGAAAGGTGGGACTGTGAGTTCCTCTTGTACCCTCTGATCCTTGTCAATTTCTAAGCAGGTTTAGACAGATAATTCTATGGATTTCATTAAAGGGTTGCCTAAATCAAGAGATAAATTGGTTATTCTGGTGATAGTGGATCATGTTACGAAGTATGCTCATTTATGTTCCCTCTCCCACCAATACATCGCATCCATTGTCTCTCAAACCTTCCTCGACTCTATCATCTCCATGGAATGCCTAAATCCATTATCTCTGATAAGGATCCTACCTTCACCAATCATTTTTTGGCATGAATTGTTCAAGTTGCAGGGAACATAGCTCAAGCTGAGTTTGGCTTATCACCCTCAAATTGATGGTTAAACTGAAATTGTGAATAAATGCTTGGAAACATATCTTCATTACTTCACCTTTTAACATCCTACACATTGGACCAAGTGGCTTTCTCTAGTCGAATGGTGTTGTAACACAACATATCACATTACCACTAAGATGAGTCCCTTTGAAGCAATCTATGGTCAGCCTCCTCCAGCGCCATCCTCTTACATTCCAAGGTAGTTCCAAAATTCAAGCTATGGATTCCACTCTTCGTCAACGTGATTCTATTCTTTGCCAACTCAAGGTAAGTACGTGGCTCAGAACTGTATGAAACAAGTTGATCAACACCGCACTGAATGTAGCTTTGATGTTGGATACATGGATTTTCTTTGCTTTCATTCATACAAACAATCCTCTCTCCAGCTTCATGGTTGTCAAAAGCTTGTGAAATATTATGGGTTGCAAAGGATCGGACCAATAACATATAAACTAGCCCTTCTAGCTAGTTCCAAAATTCATCTAGTCTTCCATGTATCCTTAAGAAAGTTGTTGGCAACAAGGTCAAGGTGCAGTCTACACTTCCAGAGTTGGATGAGTAAGGTTCCATCATTCTTGAACCTAAATGCATTATTGATCATAGATCGTGTGCCCTTCATTGGTGTGTCATTGCTAATGTTCTTGTCCAATGGCATGGCTTACAACCTGAAGATGCTACGTGGAAACCTCTACAACAACTCCAGAATCAATTTCCTTATCTTCAGCTTTGATGACAAATGATGTAAATCTAGATGTAAAAGGTTAGAACAAAGACCTCCAATCACATCAAAACTACGATAAATAGAAATAAGGCAAAAACCCCATTCACATAAAAATTGCAATACATGGAAATAAACTGGTAAATGCTTTATTTTCTCATTCATAGATTCCATCCCATTACAATGTGATACCAAGGTAGTATATATCCCAAAATACCCTAAAACGAAACCCTAAATCTTAAAACCCTAAAGATAAGAAATTACTTTTTTTTGGGCAATTTGTCCCTTTTAGCCAAAAACAATATTTTTTTAGGACATCACCAAAAAAGCTCGGATAGCCCTCTAAATTAATACACATCATTGTATCACCCATATTAAGCCTCCTAGAAAATCTCAACACCTACCCATGTCTAAGAAGTTATTAAATTCCAAATATATTTTCTTCCAATTTTCTAAAAAACACTAAATTTTATTTTTGGGGCACTAGATGAAGGAATTAGGGCCCGATACCATACTAAAAAATCTTCTAGGTGACAATGTCACCTAGCCATGACATTGTCCTTCTTAACATCTAGCCCCCCGTAAAATTTCAAGTCGATACAACGGTCAGATCAAAAGATATGCCCTTCGAAAGATAGGCTATTGCATCAACAAAGTCTACCAAAGGGGAAGAGCATGTTAGGACCCCATCCTAACACTATGATGTAATGTTCCTTGTTGAACATGGGGGACACCCATAGTAATATTTTGTAATGTTTTGTAAACATGGGGAACACCCATGATAATGTTTTGAAATATTTTGTAATAGTTGTGGCTCTAGAAGTGCCTAGACAAGTGGCACCATTATATGTAATTGTTAGCAAGACTAACAAATTTGTAGGTTGAAGATTCTAGCTCAGGTGGCATTTTGCATATAAGCCAACCTTAGGAGTTAAGTGGTAGATGAAGTTTTTAAAACTACGAAGGGCGAGAATGTATGTATTTTTTTCATAAGTGAATGAAAGCATTGAAGGAGGTTGCCCCCTCGAAGTTGTCTGCAATTCTATGATACTTTTGAGATTGTTCATTTCTGCATTTATATTTCGTATTGCAATAGTTTGTTTTTTGAGCATTTATGTTTATTTGCAATATTTGTGAGTGGGTTTATTTTTAATAGGAGGTTCCTAACATGGAGTTCTACGATGATATGTCCACCCCATGCAAAGTTAACACCTTCAATAATCAAGAGCAAAATTTCTTTGCACTTCCTTGTAATATACATTCTCTAGAACAATCATCTAACCACTGGGCCTAGGAACAAACAAGTGCTTCTGAAATCCTAACCAACACAAAAACATTCACCATGTTTGAGGGAACTCAAAGGCATCAAGAATTAGGGACAAGTTTGGAACAGTACAATGCTTGGGTCTTCTCACAATCCCAATGAGATTTATAAGACACGCATAAAAGAGCAAAAGGTCATTTGATGAAGCAACAAATGTCCTTGAGGTTTCTTTCTAGGGAAGATAAATTGACTAATAATTGTGATATGCAGTTATACCCTTTTAAGGCTAATATACTATCCATACTCTACTCAAGATAATAGCACCAACCATATTCAACGTTGGTTTAAGCATTGCACCTGTGTATGGCCACAAAACCAGAATGGGAGGTAACATGACTTGAAGGCTTTTCTAAGAGTACCCACTAGTCGATAAATAACCATTCATCTATGGGAGGCATCCCCTAATACAACCACAATCGGAGAACCATGGAAATAAGAAGGGATATGTACTCTCTGGAATCTAACTCAGTATGAAACATTAGCAAACACTAAATATTCATCAAGAGGAAATAATTACGAATAAACAACACGTTAAATGACACCAAAAGGACTTGCATATGCTCCAAGACTGAGTCTAACAACCACCCAACACTTACATTGATGTGTTTTGTCACTTTCATGTGTAGTTTAAGGTTGTATTGCTTAGAGTATTAATTTTGGATTTGTATAATGTTAATTAATTGTGATATGCATTTTTTTTTTTTAACATTTTTTCAATGAAATTTTGCATTTTCTTAGATTTTTTTTTGTAAGTTTTTTTGTTAAGTCTGAGTCCAAGTAAAAAATTGGCCTTGTTGAGTTCACATCGAGTTCAAGTTTCTCTACTATGGTTTAGAACATATTTGGAAACCTGACAACTTGTGATAAACTTGACACCCCAATTTTAGAGATTTTATCAACAACTCATGAAAAACTCCACCAAAAAAACCAAAGAAATTTTTTCAATTAAAAAAAAAAACATTTTAAGCAACAATTGGAGAGACAAAAAGTTAATTTTATATTATTCATAAAAAAGAGGAGAATTACAATTCATGATCATCAAATCCAACAAATACATCATAATATCATACAAATACAAAATTTCAAAACATAAAGCAATTTTTAAACTGTTTTTGTTTTCCCCTCCTCCCCTTTAAACTAAATGGTTGGCCTTGGCCTTGAACATGTGGTCAAATTGAAGGCTTCTCATGCACAATATCATCATGGTATATCACCTCCAATCCTCTCAAATGTTTTGCTTCCTTTTCAAGTGCCTTGAGAAATGAACAAGCTTTCAATGAAACCTACTACCAGTCTTGGCTTTGTATTCCCTTCTTTGTCCTTGTTCATTTTTTTTAAGTTTTCGGAAATTTAAATTCTAGTAGTATTATATCAGGAAGAAGTGTCAAGTAGAATCTGTTTGGTATAATAATAAAAGAATGACGATCAACATTCAACATACTAGATTTATAATCAAATGCAGTTACAAATATTTTGCCTATTTCAGCAATTAGTATCTTCTCCCAAGGGTACATGGAACTATTAAGAGATCTCTATATTTCTATTGCACTTAAGAACTTAAGCTTTACTATAAATACCATGGTCACAAAGGTACATGGAACTATTAAGAGATCTCTATATTTCTATTGCACTCAAGAACTTAAATTTTACTATAAATACCATGGTCACTTTCTTTGAGATTTATGTGGATGTAGTTGAAATTTTGAAACTCCTCTAAATATAGAATACACATTATTTTCAAAACTATTAATAATGAAACTCTATAAAAAATTGTTCATAATTGGAGGGAAGGAAAAAAAAAAAAGCAAAAATAAGAACAAATGGCCTTTTAAAAATTTATTTTCCCTGCCATTATTTGCTAACTGTCCAAGGTTTGCCGAGTTTCCCACAAGAAAAAGCGAGAAGTATCGCCATGAGTCGGCGATTTTCTTGGCGCTGGGAAAAAAACATGCTGCCCGCAATTTCTTGCAAGTTTCACTAGAAATTGCAGGAAACCAGTGATTTTTCTAACTATGGTTTAGAATACCAATTTTGTTCGATCCAAGAATGTCAATAAGACTTGTCACAAGAAAAACAAAATATGCAGTAATTGTGCACAAGACAGATTTGTTGCTTGAAACAAAATTTGCATCCAAGGAAATTATATTTAACTGTGCTCTAAAATTTTGTCAACCATTAACTACACATTCATTGTCATCAGATTCCAGCTCAGGAGTTTGCATCCTGACTTTTGGGCCATGCCAGGCAACATTGGAATTAGATGTTCCTGTCAAATTAAATCCACCTGAGGAAAGTGTTTCCAGCAATGGATTGTCATGCTGCACTCTTCCACTAATCTCCAAACAAAGACCATCATGGGATTTGAATGTCCTTTTATCTTTGGTATTAGATTTTCGTTCAGAAGCATTCCCTGATTCATGAGTATCTATAAATACTGGTTGTTCCCGTATATTTGGGTTTTCCTTTATGCGATTGCAAGCTTTATCTTCAGTCAGAAAAATAGGCTTCAATATGCTGTTTTGTGTTTCCAGTTCAGCTGCTTCTTGATCAGTCAGCACAACCTGACAAGCATGAATATCCCCAAAGTTGTTCAAACCCTTTATCCAAGACTCTAATGTAAACCAAACATACCTATCAAGGCTCCCACCAAATGAAAACACTTCAGAAAATGCTTATGAGAAATGTGGTTAAACTATATTTAGTAACATAAGCGTTCACTCTTTATGTGTAATGTTACTTTCCTTACCAAAATATTCCAAAGTGAAGTCCTACGACTGTACAATTAAAATTAACACAACATTAAAAAGATAAAAGGGTTCCACAGGGAAAAAAAACTGACCTTGCGACCAACCAGATCAAATGTGACAATCACCTTCTTTCGTCGAGCTTGGTCTGCTTCTTCAATTTCTTCCTGCCTCTTCCGCAAGAGCTGTTTTTCCTGTCATAGCATTTGAAATGTGAGAATGTGCATCAAACCAGTTACTTTTACATCAACCTGCTGCTTGGAGTTTCAGTCTCCCTTATTGAGCCAATAGCCATACCTCTTCTGAAATCCATTTATTTCCCTCAATTTCATAATAATCACTCTGGTCATCAATGACAACTGTCCTTTCAGCTGCATTACGATCATACTCTACAAGCCTTTTTTTAAAGGCCACTGCTGCAGCTTCGGCTTCAGATAAAGGGAATGCAACATCATCAAGCCCTGCATAAGTGGATCCCTCACGTAACACAAGTGCCCCACAAAAGCTGCAAGGACCTTCTCCAGTCTGTTCACAAATAATCTTACCACAGGAAAGACAATTTGTTACAAGTCTGTGTCTACGAGCTTGGCAATCACAAGGTTTACCATGTTGAAGAACAACAGAGCCTTTTGCAGCTTCTGCAATAGAAATAGCTTTAGACCCTTTCTTCTTCTTTGCAAGATTCACTTTGCCCTTTGCACTATTCTTTATTTCTGAATTTTCTGTTGGCACCTTTGCTTCTTGCTGAACAGCTACATGATTCCTTTGATTTGAACTTTTTATTGCTTTTTTGTTTCCAGCAGACCAGAATTCCTCTGCTGGGGGTTTCATATAGACTTGCACAGCCTCTTTTGGAACCATCTCTAAATTGAGGTTCCTTTTAGAGGATCTCTTTTGGAGGTACTCATCTATAATTCCCTGGCTTGTCTCCTGACCAACAATATTCTGCAAGCCAATAATTTATAAAATATTCACAAACAAACTTTAGCATCCACACAATTTTCCATGTTGATAAAAGTAAGTGAATGTTAACACACAATATTATAATGAAATACACGTGATGCACATGAGTGAAAATTAAAGATGCTATTGAAACCAAGATCAACTAAAATAGATGTAAAAAATGCATTTTTCCATTCCATATGTAGTTCCTACAGGATAATTAATTCCATAGCACCATTCCCAAGATGTGCATGCAACTCCAAGTTTTGAATTGTTTTCATTCAATTGTAGTATAATTCTGTACATTCACTCCTGAAGCTGCAAGGTCTTGACTTTGATGATAGACTTTATTCTAAATTAACATCCTCTTGATCAAATTTCTATGCCAAATCTTTGAATGCTTTGCTGTTTACGAGAATTCGTAAGTACTTTCCAACGGTTTTTCATCTTCTCCAGGTGACATACTAGGAATTCTCGAGAATCCTTTAGAAGCACTGTACACTATAGTATTTTGTATTAACCCTTACCCACTTTTGTCCCGTTGAGTTTGTAAGAACTCTCCCAACAGGATCACTAGGCTTCTCCATCTACCTCATCTGCTTCATATGCTGATCCTTTCCCAAAGGAAACACAAGTGCCCAAGGTATTTTAAGATATTATCTCATATTAGCATCCTGACAACACATCACATGTTATGAGTGTATCATTCCTTCACCATTTCTGTCTTGTTTGCTTGGCAAGAATGCATTTTTCATCTTCAAGGATCACTAAACTTCACCATCCATGTATTGGCTTTCCAATCCTGATCCTTTTTACCATGGGAATTAAATGCCCATATTTAAATCAGGTAAGTCCTAGTTTTGTTTATAGAGGCTTATCATTTTTCTCATATATGAAACATGAGAAGCCTAAGAAATTCCCTTTGTTTCATTTAATCATTTTTTAAATTTTTTGTGGGGTTAGATATTTTAAAACGAATGATGTCAAATGAGGACAACACCTAAATCTTAAGCTTTTTTTAACCATGTGTTACCTAATTATTTAATCTCTATCCTCCAATATTACTTATTGCTTTTTCTTCAATTTGGGTGAAATCCCAAGATTTCAGTATGCAGCTTATTTACAGCATGTAGATGGTAAAATAAAAGTTGACCACTTCCCTTGGCCCACGTTAGGAGGATCCAACTCTCATCTATAACATTACTACAGTTAGTAAGATATCATAAATATGTAACTCTAGTAAGGATACCTTGTCTAACACTACAATATTATGGCAAATTTAAGAATCAACGGTGAAAGCACAATACCTTCTGGTATATTTAAAAAGGAAGGCACATTAACATAAACATGATCATAATCCACCTCTCAAGTTGAGCCATATTCCAAAACAGAGTTTCAATGTTCAGAATGCTTATCTGTGAACTCCTCAGATTTAATAATTATTACTTTAAATCTAGTAACAAGTGTAATAACAGCACAACTCACTTGTGCAGCTCCCAATAACAATTTGGTATACAGCCGATGCTAGGCTATTATATACGTAGTGTCAGGAAACTACATAAAGTGTCAAATTGTGGGAGGCAATCAGCACCAGCTCATCCTTCCACCTGTTGCTTCCTTCATTAGCTGCTTTGTCACATGCTCCCAGGTGGAAAGTGTTTTCAAGTTGTCTTGTCTTCCACTTCATTGAGAGTTACACGTATTAGTGTAATCTTATTGTATTCATTTCCTTATGGGAGGTGTCTCTAGATTTAAAAAACAGTAAGAAGAATGCTCCTTTGCAAACACAGGTTAGGAGTAGTAAACCGTAGACGTTTTACACTTAGTGGAAACTCATTTACAGCGTTAGGTTCTATTGTCAATTGGATTTAAAATATTTAAGTGGCTGTACTCAACGAAGATTTATGTAATGCTACAGAAAACAATTATTTACATTTTATGTAAAGTCATAAGTAGTTCTTAGGCAGGGGTCCGTGCGGGGGCACAGAATGTGGAAACACAGAGCAAGCGGTCCCATGGAAACAGAAAAGCACCACCATGGGAAAAATCAGAATCTTGTCCTAAAAAAGTGGAGCGCTGCATTTTTAGATCGGAAATGTTCAGTGGAGAGTTTTTTTCATGCCACGAGACTGTCTACATATCCAAATTCTATTTTTTCCTTGTTTTTATCTGTTTTCCTCTGTATTTTGGCAGGCTTAAGCTTTCTTATTATTTCTCACATATTTATTATCCCAGACAAAATTTGAAGCATGGGACCACTTCTTTGCCTAAACCCCCTAAACTTTCTAAGCAAGTACCTGCTGGAAAATTTTAATAATCCTGCCTCAAGGGACCCCTGCCTTACCAGATAGAAAAGTGGAAGGAAATTACTGACACTTATATATAATTCACCTACAAAAAGCTAATGGGTCTAGCAACTTCCATATTGAATATGTCAGTGCCTTTGGATTCATAATGGACCATCCTTGAATATGGCATGTTTCTCTGGATTGTTGATTTATGCCTCTTTCCACCAGCTACTATTGTCTATGTACATGGAGCAAGGAAGGTGCTTCTTTCCAGTGCGTAATGCTATAACTTTGAGATATCAGGGCCCTAATACTTCTTTTGGCTGTCAAAATCAGTCTAGGGCATCAGTGCATCAAAGTCATGATGATGTTGAGCGCAGCCAGCTATGTCATTTTTGCAACCGTAAATCCACAGGTTCTCATCCAACCTGGCTATAATGCCCTTCCATTCACTGACATCTGTAACTCATCTTCAGATGAGCTCCCTGACTTGAACAACTGAAACATGGAAGGTTCACAGGAGGGGATTGAAAGGGAAAAGAGCATTAGCAATTTGGTGCAAGCCTATCCAAAAAGGGTAAGGAAGAAGAATGACTACTAGCAGTCATAATAAGTGAGTAGTTTGTTTAAATCAATACAATATCCCAATGCCTGATCCTGCCTTTCCGTCAATCTACTAGGATCAAAGAAAGAGTTCCCAACAGAACGAGGCTATGGGAGCTCATCATGAACAATCAAATTCCTATTCTTCGGACTCTCTTGACCAAAACACCCCAATGGAGTACTTTCCAGTTGGGTCCCAAGAGAATCCAGAGATCTCTACCAATCCAAAGAATCCTGTATTTCATGAAGCCCAGCAGATTCTTGAATCTGTGGTCATAAGTGCAATGCAAGAAATGCGTACATTGATAAAGGAGAATGTCACCTAAAAGCAATCATTTAGGGAGATGGTAGCACAAATAATTGTTCAGTCAACTCACTGAATGGGTCAGTTTTGTTGGCGGTTTGAACATGTGGTGCATTGTCTCAATATCATCAGCCAAGGTATGCATCAAATGATTATTAGCCTGGGCATGTTGAATGGTGATGGAAACTGATTTGGTCTGCATATGAACATAGCTGTTCTAAAGGCTGCTTCTTCACAGTAGCTATTCTCCCAGCTGCATATGAAGTTTGAACGTCTTATTGACCATAAGTAAATAATGTAGTACTCGACACATAACTGTCCACTGTAGTATGCATCAAATGATTATTAGCCTGGGCATGTTGAATGGTGATGGAAACTGATTTGGTCTGCATATGAACATAGTTATTCTAAAGGCTGCTTCTTCACAGTAGCTCTTCTCCCAGCTGCATATGAAGTTTGAACGTCTTACTGTCCATAAGTAAATAATGTAGTACTTGACACATAGCTGTCCACTGTTTGATGGTATTCTGACCTCTTCACCATATTTTACTACCATAATCATTTTATCAACCCCCCCAAAAAAAAGCAAGCTTGTGTTGCCAAAGAAAGGAATTAAAGTTGTTCCAACTAAGATTGAAGTGGTCTTTGATTGGCTGACTGCCAAGAATGGGACTCCTTTGAGAGGATTAAATCTGATGTGCAGTTTTTGTAAAAGTGTTTTGGAGGCATCATGCCACCCTTAATGATTTTGTTATGAATCTTCTAAAAAATTAATTTCAAAAGCTGTTTGTGGATGCATTATGCCTAATCCTTCACGTTCACTTGGTTTTTGTCATTACCTAGACAACTAATAACATGCACACAACAAAAAGTTCTGAAGTAAGAAATAGTTATAAATAGAATGTAGCTGTTAGACAGTCAGTCTTATTGGAAAGAAACTCTTGTGCACAAATTTGTCATTGCGTTCTTGACCAAGGCAAGAGCCAAAATACATTTAGAGTTTATCTGAGTTGGCAACCAGACCCTCCCAGGAAAGTATCATCTTTCATGCATTGTGTAGAAATATTTTCTTAGGATATAATTAAGTTATATTTTAGTTTCAAATTGCAGTCTTTTACATTTACGTATTGAAATTCAGTGTCATTAAAGAGTTCCAATTTCTATCAACTTTCTAATGTAAAGATCTGAATTATGAAACAGTTATAAATAGAATGTAGTTGATAGACAAGGGGTCTTATTGGGAAGAAACACTTGTGCACAAATTTGTGATTGAGTTCTCGTCAAAGGCAATCCAAAATGCACTTGGATCTGAATTCGTAACCAAACCTTCTCAGAAACGTATGTTGATTTCATGCACTGTGTGGAAATATTTTTCAAAAAATAATAAAGTCATATTTGATTTCAAATTTTTAAATTCACATATTGAAATTCAATTTCAGTTAAAATTTCAAAATTCTGTAAACTTTTTAGTGTTTTTCCTCTGGTTTCCAAATATTATAAAACACAAGTTTGCAGATTTTAGGTCAGATTTCAGTTCAGTTCTGATGCAGGTTTTGTGAGTTTTTCAGCAACTGCAGATAGCAGTCTGAATCAGATCTCTTCTTAAAGTTCAAAATTCATTAATTGTTTGATTAAGCTTTAAAGGATCTGGTTTTCAAATAGTGGTATCAAAGCATTTTTCTAGCCATGTGGGACAAACCCTAGCAATGGCAGATTTGTTGGAAGAAGCTGCAAGTTTCATCAGCTCTCACTAGTTAATATCCAAGCTTATAAGAAGGTTATAATCAAAGTTTTCCTAGTAGGCCTTTCACGGAACATGTCAAGGTTTTTGAAGATCAAAGGAAGTAGTTTATCCAATCTGAAGAAATTGTTTACAAGGGAAACAGTTCAGCCCAATGTTAATGACGAAGATCTGGTGAAGATCCACACCATAGTGATGGTCTTTAAGAACATCATACTAGTGTTGTTGAATCTATGCTTCAGCCACTGGGTCCTAAAAATGAGACCTTTATACCTTCATAAGCAATTGGTGCCTTACAAGCCTCTTCTTTTAAAGTAGTGTACAAAGAAATATTTAAAGGATGTAGGGGGAATCCCATTTCCGATCAATGCCATTGCAGCACCTTCAAGGGAGTCTATCAGTAAAGCACCTGCTCAAGGATTGAAAGAGAACGCCATGAAGGCATTAGCTATTATTATTTCATGTTATATCTCTTGCAATGGAATGTCATGTTTTAAGTAGAGGCATAGGGATGTGTCCCCGCAAGTATACGAGCCTGGGGACATGGGATTTCAGACTTTAAGGCTAAGGTTCTGCCTTAGGGTCCACCGGTCATATTGCAAGTTGTAGTTGGGGTAGATAACACCCTCCCACAAACCATTTTCAGGTTTTATAAATGGAAAGGGGGAAAAAATATCAGTTTGGTCCTATTGCAAGTTGTATTTGGGGTAGATAACATCCTCCCAAAAACCATTTTCAGGTTTTATAAAAGGAAAGATAAAAAAATATATCAGTTTGCTTTATATCAAAGCCTCTCAGACCATAGGGTTGAAGTCCAACTCTTCAAAATGTTTGCATCACAAAGAGCCCACCAAAGTTTGATTCCCAGGGGTACGACAATAATAGGGTTTTTTGCAATACAACTACATGGCTCACTGAAACGTCGTGGTAATGCGGTCATGATGTAATACAGTTGGGGTCGTTTTCAATCCCATTTAATCAGTAAAAATATAAATGAATACTCTTGCACCACTTGCCATAGAATTCATTTGAAAGGAATCAATTTTTTGAAGATAGGAGAGCACTAATCATCATATCTGGATACAGCAATTCTGTGTTCAATTTGATCAGACGACCAATTGGTTGGTTGAATAAGGATTTCCAAAAAGATCATATGTAGCATTTTGTTAATACAAGGTGACAGTACCATTTTTCAGCCATATTTCAATGGCAAAACATTTCAAAAGGCGAAGACTTGTTAGCAAAGTTACAGGAACATCCAAAAACTTTTTCAAAATGGAAACTTCAACCAAAACATTGTCTACCATTTGTAGTGCTATTCAGACCTCACAATGTATTTCAGTGCCAAAATAAAGGTCAATCTTGTGGAATAAACCCTTCAAAATACACATGAACGCCTTTTATTGCATTGCATGCTACGAAATAGTAACATCAATAGGATGTGCTTGAAATAATCTTCATCACATTATGCACCATCTATTAATGATGTCATACCCATGCATAGGGCAAACATTATTTCAGACTGAAATGATAGCCACACAAACTGTCATGTGATTGTACAATGTATAATCGTTCTCATTTCCAAAAATCAGTACTTTTGTAAGTGTTTTTAATTTCATAAGGATTAAAAAATAATTGTGGAATGTTTAATTAATTGTAATTGTAGGTGACCTTTTTGTAATTTCATAGGCCATGTTTGGGTCGGGTCCGTAATTAAAATCTTACAAACATAAAAATACTTAGGATTTAATATCAATACCTATAAGTTGTAAATCCATCTGTATTTTATAGCTAAAATGCAAAACTGATCAATAATTTTCAACGTATGTAATTAATTGCCATTTTCAAATATTTGTGAAAATTAACTAATCTTTTAATCATAGCCCATAGTAGAATACTGGTATGTATGTTTATGTCTATATATACCCATTTTCTATACCGTTTGCTGAAAGTTCAAAACATCTGCTTCTGAAGGGTTTTCTGCTTAAAAACTGTACCCATTTCCAAATTCCCTGCAACCTATATTCTTAGGCATCAACTCACCATTGTAGCGATATGTATATATATAAAAAGAGAGAAAGGAGGGAGTCTGATTCAAATATAACCAGGCTTCCTTAACCCTACACGAATTTCTTTCCACAACAGTTCTCAAAAATTCTAACCTTTTTACCATTGTCGGATTAGGTTAAAGTAATGTAGTGATACAATTTTCTCAAATTTTCTTCCTGTTCAGCGAATTTCCTGCCCCACTACCACATGCTAAACCAAACAAAAATAAGAAGAGTAGAGAAGGCCATAAAAATTACTGACAGTGAGGTATTCCTTGGCATCCTCGGGACGGGCTCCCTCACAATACGACACGAGTCCATAGATGACGTCATCGTCGAGACTCAACCCCGAATCTGCTGATTTGCAGAGATCATGCAAGGCATTCTCCAGCCATTTGCCTGATTCCCTTGACACCATTTTGCAGGTCAACTGCTTCGCTAAACCCCTATATTCGTAAATAGTGATAGGAATATCCCTTCTAAGGTCTTCTGTACTTTCTCTTGGAAGTTGTCTGGAGGGGTGGGGCTCTAGGAACGTTTGGAGTTAATTAATAGGACAATGAACGGTATTAGCCGGTGTTCATGGCGTTTAAACGAGAGTTTATTAACAAGATAATGAGTTTCTTTAGTTGTTGTTTTTTTAAGTATTAAAAAAGATAATGGGTAATATTAGTAAATTTATTTGTGTAAATTTATTTTATTGGATAGTGGTTAAAGATTTGTTTTTTTTTTTTTTTTTTTAAGGAGGTTTAAGTTTCAAAACACAGCATACTTAGAATGGGATAGGCTGGATGGTAGTCCGACTGTTTTTGGTTGGCTGCTCCAGTTTAATGTGTTGGAGGGTCAAGTTTAATGTGTTGGAGGGTCAAGGTCCCTTTGATTTTGTCTAACCTAATAGATTAGGGTTTACCTTAATTTGATATCCTAGAATCAAGATCCCCTTAAATTTGTCTAACCTAATGAGCTAAAATTTATCTTGATGTGTGATGGTTGGGTTCCATTGACTTTGTCTACTTCAACAAACTAAAGTTTATTCTAATAATACTTTGAACCAAGTTAAAGTCTTATTAATTTTATCTAATCCAACTAATTATAGTTTTTATAATTTATAGTAATAAAAAAATTGATTGCGTTTAGACTATTGTTTTTTTTTTTATGTTAAGCACTTGCAAGGGAATTTGAATAGTTAAAAATTTACTAATTTAATTTTTTTTAAATAATTATTTTTATTTAGATATAATGTTTTAATTTATCCGAAGATCAATATTGTTAATTTTTTATATTTTTTTTTTATTTAGTTATTGTGAGAAATCCTTATGACCGATGTATAGGGCTGAGTAGTCTCCTTCCAACCATGACCCCTCCTAAAGTTGAGAGCTATACTTATTAATAGGGAATTTTACACAAAGTCACCACACACCCTCTAAATTTTTATGCATGTTGTTGTCATGTTCAATAGTTTTATTTTTATTTTTATATATTTTTTTTAATTACATAGATTAATATTTTATTTATATAATTATATTTTTTAAATAAATTTGCTTGATAATAAGAGGTTGTATTTGGGTCCCTCACTCTTGACAAACCACATCTTTTTTCTTTACTGTCTCAGAGTTTACAAATAGATATACTTCTCATCTCAATTGAGATGCTATAGTTAGAAACCTACATCATTTTACATAGAATGTTTGAATTCTTGATTTTCATTTTCTGGATCTTTTCAAATTTTTGTATAAACAGAATTACTCTAAAATTTAGCATCTTTCTTGATATTTTCAATAGCAGCCTTCACAATGCCAAAACTTCACCTCTACTATTTATGCCTTGCATAATAGCAGCCTTCACAATGCCAAAACTTCACCTCTACTATTTATGCCTTGTATCTTAGTAGAGTAATATTTCCAAAACATTGCACTATCATAGTCTACTTTACCAAATTTGAATTGCTAGTTTCCTTCCTTGTTGAAGTCATAGCCCTTCATTGCTCTTCCCATTGTTCAAACCTTAGTTGGCAAATATTTGCAATTTTATTTTTTGTGACTTGAAAAATCATCATTGCCCTTGTTTCGAATGGTTGACTTCATAGGGTCATATCTCCCTCAATAGGTATTTTGATTGCATGGATTTCCTGAGGTGATCATTTTAGAGGGATTCCAGATTTACTTCTGAATTTTGAAAAGCCCTCTATCATGCAATAGGCACAAAACTGAATATGAGCTCAGCATACCACCTTGAGATAGATGGTCAAACTAAATGGGTAAACCAAGTACTAGAAGACATACTCCACATGTGTTGCATGGATCATAAGTCTCATTGGCAAGACTATCTACATCTTGTAGAGTTCTACAATAATGGACATCACTCCTCTCTAGGAATGGCTCCTTTCAATGTCTTGTATGGGCAAAAGTGTCGAATGTCATTATCGTGGGACAACCTGGAATATCGAGTTGTAATTGGGCCAGATATGATCATAGAAATGGAAGACCAATTAAAGGTAATCAAGCAAAGACTTAAAGAAGCTATCGATAGCCAAAAAAGTTATGATGATCTAAAGAGAACTCTAAGAGAGTACCTAGTTGGAGACAAAGTGTTTTTAAGGGTTAAACCAATGAAGAGTGCTATCAAGTCCACAAAGTTGGATCCTCGATTTGTGGGACCCTTTGAGATCACTAAAAATATCAATCCAATTGCATACCAACTTGCTTTACCACCTAACCTATCAAACATCCATGACACCTTTCACATATCCTTTCTTAGGAAATATATTGCTGACCCTGAACATGTGTGGGATGTTTCTAAATTGTAGATGGCAAATTCAGAGGCTATTGAAATTATGTTGGTAAAGATTCTTGAGTTCCATTCTAAGTCCATGTGGAATCAAACTCTTGAACAATGTAGGGTCTAGTGGGACCGGTTTTATGAAAGAAATACCACTTAGAAAAAAGTGTATAACATGAAAAAATATTTTCCCTTTTTGTTTGAAAATATATGATGTAATAATTTTATTTTTGAATTGTAAACACCTGGGACGGTGTTTAGTCCCAAGGGGTAGGATGTCATGACCCTCCCTGATAGACTTTTTGGCAAAGAAACAATGTATTAACTATTGATGCTTTAATACTTAGTTTGTGCAATTGAACAACTATGCAATGCTAGTTTAATATTTTGAAAGAACATGATATTGCTGACATATTGTTAATGTGCAAAATTAGGTACACTTGTGGGTGGAAGAGGTAGAATCATCCACCAGAAATTGGGTACCTAAGATAGGGGAGCGTAATTATTACAACTATGGGGTAACATGGATAGATACCCTCATATAGGCATGCATAATTGAATAGGGATAATCATCAATTAGCTAGCTACCTTGAGCCTCAAGTTGATAGCCTAGTAGCTATCATAAATTCTCAGGCTGAGACAGGTGACTAAGTTGATGAAAAGACTCCCTCTTTGTTTGTTGCATATGTTTGATTATCTTTTACTTCATCACTTGCTACATCAATGGTTTAGAAAGCATGCATAAATTGGTTGTCTTTGAAAAACTCCTTGTGTCGCTTAAATCCATTTAGCATGATGTTAGTATTTGATAAAAGAATCTTTCTATATTTTAAAATAAGTATATAAAAATATATAGTAAGTTGTTATTTTAAATGATAATTGAAATTCATTTAAAAAGATAATAAGCTTTTATTTTAAATGATAATTGAAATTCATTTAAAATATAATAAGCTTTTATTTTAAATGATAATTGAAATTCATTTAAAAAGATAATAAGCTTTTATTTTAAATGATAAATGAAATTCATTTAAAAAGATAATAAGCTTTTATTTTAAATGAATAAAGGAAATTTCATTTACAAGAATAGAGATTTTATTCTATAGGTAAGATATTTGTTAACAAACAAGATTTTCATATTAAGATATTAAAGTCTTGTTCTAAGTAATAGCGAGCCATGAGAGCTCTTACTTTTATATTACAAAAATTGTTTTATCTCTCCTTTTGGAAAATGGGAGATTGGATTTGGTTTGAGAAGAGATATCAAATTTGGTGTGAGAAGCTTCCGACTGATTTGGTAAATTGCACTATGGATGAATCTCGAAAGGAGGAAAGATTACTTTTCAAAAACAAAACTATCTTTTCAATCATCAGGAAGATGAGAAAGAAGTTAATTCGAGCAGTTGAGTTGTAATGGCGAATACAAAGCAAGTGGATGGGGTTGGCAATGAATACTCCATTCCTTTAAGAATGAGAGGAGAAGAGAAGAGAGGGGTTCTTTTTGGTTCACTATGGAAGAGGAGGGTGAAGCAAAAACCATAAAGACAAGCTATTGCGATGACGACACCTCAAGGAAGTTAGCACTTCCTCTTGGATAAAATTACCAGGTTGGTACTATGGGTTACCCTTTTGGCATAAAGTTCTTCCTTGTGCTCTATTTTACTTTGATTTTGTTTCCTTCCCTCGAGTCTGTGTACTCCTAGGATTGGTATGTGAGTCATTAGTTTTTAGACACTTGCAGCTCCCACTATTGTCCTATCACTGTGTGTTGGCAATGTCATTTGGATTTGAAACCTTTGGTAGCATCGAGGCAAGCATTGCAGTTGTGTAGTGTTGCTAAGGTCGAGTTAGAAGGACTAATGTTGTATAATTGGATGTCTAGTCCTTGGGTTGCATTAGTGGTTCCCTTGTAAGCTTTCCCTATGCTCTGTGTTGTTGTGTTGATGACAATCGAGTATGCCTTTGACCTAGCTAGTGAGGCATCCACCATTGTTGTTGGAGTGTTGTTTAACCCCGCTATCTTTTTGTTGCATCCACAATAATTTCCTATAGAGGAAACCCCTTCTATCCCTATGAGGGTTTCAAATTTCACATTCCTGAGACACCAACTAAATCTTCTTATGCTTTATGTTGTAGACAACGTCATGAGGTAGTATGGTGGTTGACCGCTATGTGTTGTGTGTTGGGTTGACTGTGTTATGGTCTTCCCTTGATGTTGTTGGTTTTGCCTTTTGTGTGTTGCATTGAACATGGAGGATCCCTTCGTTGTTGCATGGGTGGTTGAGAAGCTCTTCGCTTCTCCTTCGTCTTAGGCAATGACCTATGTATGATTATAGGGTGGTAGTTCCCTTATGGTCTTTGTTAAATAAAGATTAGCATTAAGGTAAAACTTTGATTTGTGGGTTCGGGTCTATTATCTCCTTTGCTATGCATTGAGAATGTAGTTTGTTGTTATGGGGATATTTGTGAGTTAAAGGGCCTTTGTTTAAAGTTACCTCATGTATTATTTATTTAATTAGAGTAATGGGACTTTAATTGAAATAAATAAAGTAGCCTCATGTATTATTTATTTAATTAGAGTAATGGGACTTTAATGAAATAAATAAAGTAGCTTCATATATTATTCATTTGATTAAGAGTGTGGGTACTTTAACAAATGAATAAGGTTGCTAAATGAATTGTTTATGAATTAAAGTATTTAGACTTTGATTTATTAAATAATTAAAGATAGTTTGTTTCATAGATTAAAGGTATGGGACTTTGATTTATAAAATGAAGGAAATAAATTGTTTATGAATTAAAGTATTTAGACTTTGATTTATTAAATAATGAAAGATAGTTTGTTTTATAGATTAAAGGTATGAGACTTTGATTTATAAAATGAAGGAAATGAATTGTTTATGAATTAAAGTATTTAGACTTTGATTTATTAAATAATGAAAGATGGTTTTTTTTTTATAGATTAAAGGTATGGGACTTTGATTTATAAAATGAAGGAAATGAATTGTTTATGAATTAAAGTATTTAGACTTTGATTTATTAAATAATGAAAGATAGTTTGTTTTATAAATTAAAGGTATGGGACTTTGATTTATAAAATGAAGAAAATGTCTTGTTTATGAATTAAAGTATTTAGAATATGATTTATTAAATGAGGAAAGATCATTTGTTTTATAGATTAAAGGTATGGGACTTTGATTTATAAAATGAAGGAAATTAATTGTGTATGAAATAAAGTATATAGACTTTGATTTATGAAATAAAGGAAATATGGTTTATTTTACAGATTAAGTAATGAGACTTATTTTATAGAAAAAAAGGAACCTAGTTTATTTAAGGATTAAAGGTATGGGACTTTAATTCATTGAATAAAGGTTGGAAAAAATTGATTAAAGTAGGACCTATGATCTAGCTGCATTCGTTGAAAGACTCTCATGGGGTAATGAGAGGGGAAAATAAAAATAGTGGTTTTTTATGATATCAACTATGCAGTAGATGGTTAGATACTTTGATTTAATTTTTATAGTTGCAATTTGGCAAAGAAAATAGTAAATGCATTTAGAAGCATATCTATCATGGAACCATGAGTGCCCTGATCCCCTACTATCCTCAAATGATTGAAGGAAATACATGGAGGACCAAAGATGGTAGTTGGGTCATATACATCGGTTTGACTTACTTTTACAATGATTTACTTATGCTCAAATAGACTAGAATTGCGAGAGATATCCCAGATGGAAAATGATGTATTATGTTATTCTTTCAAAGTATGGAGGATTTACCATACTTGTTTATATGTAATAACTCATTTTATGATTGGAAAATGTACTTTAAATTATGTTTATGAAATGCTTATGCTTCTCTAGTTAACTCTTTCTCTTCATTTATATGTCTTCCCCTTTTTAACATTTCTTGTATGCTTTATATATGTTCTTTGATTAGATAGAATGAATCTTTATTGTTTTATTTACTAAACACAAAAGCAACCTAAGAAATTGAGATCTTAGGGTAAGCCAAGAGAGTAACCTAAACTATTGAGATCCTTTAGGGTGAATGTAGGAAACCTAAGAGAATTAAGACCCCTTAGGGAGAGTGAAAGCTAAGTAGACTAAAATATTACATTTGAGTTAAGATAGTTCATCATGGAGATGAGATGGATATATTAACTCACAATACACGTAGTATACCTACATAGATGGATTTGTGTACAGTATGATTATGGGCGTATACTCTCGACTGATTGAGAGTGATAATTTTAGCTCATCAAGAGTGATGGGATAGATAAGCTTATTTGCAATAACACATAATACACCTACACAGACTGATTTGTGGTAGGGTATTTGGTGAGATGTAACTCTTTGGGAAAGTTAGGAAACTTAGTGATATTAAACAAATAGAATAACCAAAGGTCGGTTTGGGATTTATGAATCCCTCTCCTTAAAAAAAATATTTATCTTTTCTGTGTGTTTTCTTGTAGCTAGATTTTGGATCATTACAAGACAAGTGTGAAGACACTTTTGAGTTGCTTAAACAAAAGATCACTACTACGCCTATTCTTAAGATTCTAGATCTACAAGGGAATATTTTAGTCTGCACTAACACTTCTATGGAAGGTATGGGAGGATTTATATCCTAGAATGATTTAGTTGTAGCATATGAGTTAAGGAAACTCAAGAAGTATGAGGTCAACTATGCTATGCATAATTTGAAACTAGCAATTGTAGTGCATACCCTTAAGATTGGTGACCATTTTTTGGGGAAGCTTTTTGAGTTAAGAACCGACCATCAAAGCTTAAAGTATATCTTTACCCAACCAATACTCAATGTAAAGCAGAGAAGGTGGATCGAGTTCTTAGAAGAATATTATTTTGCTATAGAATATATCAAAGGCAAGGAAAATAAGGTTTTCGAAGCCTAGAATAGAAGAAGGCATATAACTACTTTGACCTAATATTATGTGGACTTAATGGACCAAGTCAGGGAATGCAAGCATAGGACCAGTATTGCAATGAAATTTAGACCAAGATGGAAGGAAATCCTAAAGAGAATAAGGATTTTTGCAAGGATGAAATTTTATATTTTAAGGATAGGATGATGATCTCTAACATTGGTGATTAAAGGAAATTTATCATGCAAGAGGTATATAGATCTCCTTACTCTACTCACCTAGGAGGGAAAAAGATGATGGAGAACATGAAGAAGACATATTTTTCAAGAAAGAAGAAAGACATCACCAATTTTGTGGGTCATTGTTTGGAATACCAAAAAGTGAAATTCAAGCATAGACATCGAGCAGGATATTTGTACCCACATGAAATTCCATTATGAAAATAGTAGGTGATAGATTGACCAAGGTTACTCATTTTATTCTAGGAAACATGAAGGATGATGTTCAGATAGTAGCCAATAGATTCCTCAAGGAGATTTTTAGGCTGCATAGTTTTCCTAAGATGATCATTTCAAATGAGGACTCTAGATTTACATCTAAGTTTTGGTAGGCCCTTCATCGTGCAGTTGAAATGAAGCTAAATATTAGCTTTGTATATCATCTAGAAAAATATGGTCAAATAGAAAGGGTAAACCAAATATTGGAAGACATGCTCCACATGTATTGCATGGACCAAAAGTCTTTATGGGAAGAATTTTTGCATCTAGTTGAGTTTGCTTATAACAATGGATATCATGCTTCCTTGAAAATGGCTCCGTTTGAAGCCTTGTATGATAGGAGATGTAGAACTCCCCTATCTTAGGATAACCTAGAGGATTGGGTTGTCATTAGGTCAAATGTAGTTAGAGAGATGGAGTAGCAACTTAGTATGATTAGGTAAAGGCTTAAGGAAGCTATTGATCATCTAAAGAGATATGCTGATTTGAAGCATTCACCTAGATAATTCTTTGTGGGGGATAGAGTTTTACTAAGATTTTAACCCATGAAGAGTGCCATAAAGTTTTCTAAGTTGGAACCTCATTTTTTTAGGCCTTTTGAGATCACTAAAAAGATTAGTTCGATGGCTTATAGACTTGCCTTACCACCCAACCTATCAAAGATCCATGAATATTTCCACATATCCCTACTTAGAAATATATTGTTGATCCTAATCATGTGCGGGATGTTTCAAAATTAAAAGTGATAGATCCATCAGTCATTGAAGTAAGGCCATCAAATATTCTAGATTTTAATTCCAAAGTGATGAGGAAATGAACTCTAGAATAGTGCAGGGTCTAATAGGACCAGTTTTCAAAGAAAAACTCCACTTGGGAGAAAGTGGATGAGATGAAAAAATATTTTTCTTATATGTTTGAATAATGTTAGAATGTAATATTTTGTAGGAAAACACAATAGACTATTTTTAGTCCAAGGGGGTAGTATGTCATGACCCTCCTTGGTAGTACTAGCTACTCAAGTTGGACTATGTATTAGCAAATGATGTTTAATGCTTAGCTTTGTTGTTTTTATGGATATATGCTTCTAATATTATGTCCATTTTGTATAAGAATATGGTACTATTGATGCTCTACTTGGTTGCAGGATTAGGTACTCTTGTGGGTGGAAAAAATAATTGACCACAAGGAATGAGAGACCATATTGAAGGAAAACTGATGATGATTCATTCATCAAACAACTCAAGGTAACATGAATGAATACCCTTTCATGTGGGTACATTATGATTTGCTTATGCTCATGTTCATACCATTGGACCAAGAAAGTTGCTTGCAATGAGTCTCCTTAACATGAGTCGATGATAGCTTATGTCTATCTTAAATAAGTAGCCACTCATTTAGGGATAAAATGATGGTATGAAACATTGAGAGAATAATTTTGTTCTTGCATATGACATGATGGTTTTTATTATCTCCTTGTGTGTTCTTGTAAGAATTACTTGGTTGATAATAATCCTTATTTGCCTAAGGTTGATAAATAACCCTTTAAAAGAATGTTTGAGATTTTATTTGTGAGCATTAATTTTTTCTTGGTTGTGGCCTTTTGTTGGGTGCCTTTAACCTTTGAAGTGGTGCACTAAATACTTCTTGCTTTGGAGTGATGGCACCTAAGTATAGCAGGTACACTTATGTACCACTCTTATTTGGCTGAGCACGTAATGAGGACAACGATATATGGTAGTGGATGTTAAAAGAGAGGCACCTTGAGTGTTATGAGAACTCTCCATTCTAGGTGGAACTTGGTTTTTCATCACTAGGAGGAGGACATTATTTAAGCTAAGATAAGTAGGTGCAAGGAGGAGGAAGGACAGCGTGTATGCAGTGGCAACTGAGTGGAGCAGTAAAAAAGGAATATGAGGATAGTGTTAGCTTTGAGCAAAATCTAGTCTAGGTAAGGATCAAAGCTCTTGATTGCATGGTTGTGTTTACCTTTATTTTTTGCTCTGTTGATTGCTTAGTTTCACTCCTATTTTTCCCTCTAACTCTTGTTGCAATCGGCTACCCTGTGCATCAGTGGTTGAATAGGGATATTTGGTTTATACATGAGATTTTTGCTCACTTGGAACAAGTTATTCATGCATGGCAAGAAATAATGTAGTGCTAGGGTAGTGAGTGTTTGAATTAAGCTTAGCTTTGATTGCCTATGTTGGTTGTATTTCAAAGCATCCATGCTTCAGAGTTTTCCTAACCTTGTTGACCTAAATAGTATTGGTTTTGCCTTGTTTCTTATTCCTACGAATGATGCACCTTTCAATACTTTCCTTAGTTTGTGTTGATTTCATTGTGGACTTTATTGGCTAGGTTGCACCTACATGTAAGCTTTAGGGTTAACCTCTTTGTTAAGCTTGATTTTGGGTTTACCAACCTTTTTATAAGCTTGTTGATGTGTTGCATTGAGATCATCTTAGGTTTTCCTTTGTGCTTTGATATTTTTAGGAAGGTTGACCTTGGACCCTGGTTTAGCTGCTTGGCAGTTTTATTGCTTATCTTATGTTAGCTTATCTTGATGCAATCATGGTTTATAAACTAATGTTAGAGTAGTTTGGTAAATTACTCAATTGATTGATTAATTTGGATTACCAATAAACTAATATTTTTTTTTTGAATTTACATGGTGGAATTGGTAGCTACCACAAATCCGAGTAGGCTATCTGACTTTTTATGGCTACCATAGTATTTTGTGTTGTCTACACTAAAATCTGCCACATAGTTCTTCATACAGTTCGTACCTATAACCACCATGTCACAATTATTTTAAACCTTTTACGCCACTAAAAGCACCAAGAAAGGGACAATCATTCAGTTTGATGAGGCCCGAGATTTGAACCTTGGACCTTCGCCCCCTTACGGGGTTTGGTCGAACCAATTGGTCTACATATAGGACTTCCAATAAACTAATGTTAGTGTTTGATTAATCTTAGATTTGCAAATAATCAAAGGATGGATTATTGCTTCTAAAATTTAGATGTGCTTTGTTGTTAATCCAATGAAATATTAATGCTAATTAATCTTTAGTTTTATAATCAATCAAATGATAGATTATGGCAATGGTTTTGCTATTAATGGATTTATACAAATTAATATTTAGTTTTCTTTTACATTTAATAAAATGATATATTAATGTAAGCTTGGTTTTGCAATTTAATCAAAGGGAATATTAATATAAGGTAGTCTTTAGATTAAGTTACTACAATCTTAGATTTGGAATTAATCTAATGATAGATTAATTTTCTTTAATGGAATCCTAAGGTTGGGATTAATCTAACTATGGACTAATTATAATTTAGTCTTAGTAATGAAATTAATCAATTTATGGATCAATTTGGGAACCTAAGTTTGGAATATTAATTTTTGAATTGATCTAAGGTTGTATTTTTAATGCAATCTTGACTAGGTTTTCATCCTAACAATGGAACAATCTAATGCTTTCTCTAGTTTGAAATTAATCTAAGGATGGATTAATTTAATTGCTTTGGGATATAATCCAATGATGGCTTAATTTAATTCTTAGTGTTGGAACTAAATTAATCTAATGATAAATTAATTCATTTTAATCTATAGGTTACAACTAAACAAAGGATAGATTAGATTGGTATTTAATCAAATTTTAGATTAATATTTAGCCTTGCAAATGAATGACAAGACTTGCTAATGATGGATTGATCAAGTATATATAGAGTTGATGTATGGCTTTGGACTTAATATTTGTGGAAAATATTTTGGAAAGAAGTATGGGCTTCTTTTGCTTATGGAATTGATGTGTTTGGATTTAATATTTGTGGAAAATATTTTGGAAAGAAGTATGGGCTTCTTTTGCTTATGGAATTGATGTGTTTGGATTTAATATTTGTGGAAAATATTTTGGAAAGAAGTATGGGCTTTTTTTGCTTGAATTTTGCTTTATTGAATTGATTTGCATAGGAATGAAAGGCTTGGGAATCAAAATATTTGTGGAAAATATTTTGAGAAAGGAGTATGGGCTTCTTTAACTTATGATTGTTATACAATTGATCATATAAAAATGTATTCATACTTACAAATGAGATTTTGATCCCCACCTTCCTATCAACTATCATGCAAGCCAAAGGAAAAAGATGTTAGATCATGTTGTAGATGGGGAAAAATGTTCTCTTTCTCTTTAAAATTCTAATTAATGTCAAGCGTGCATGGGGGAGTTTTACTAGAATATTTTCTTCTCCACTTGAGGGTATCTTTCCAAAGGAGACCCTGAGAATATGGATATACTCAACATGACTGGATCCCTACTCAATGCTTTTTTCTCATGCCTTGTAGAAGTTGATATTATGCTTGTTTGACTGATGTTTTACATGGGTTTATTAAAAAAAAACACCTAAGGTTTGGATCGCTATCTATCTCAACTCTTTTTCGAGCCTTAACGATTATTTAAGACCTAAGAATGAAGATCATCTAAATGCATGCTAAGCTTATATCACACAAATGCAAGAATACAAGAGCTATCTTATATGCTTTTCAAATTTTGATGAGTTAACTAAGGAGATTTTGATATTTCAAGGTAAAACAAGAGAGAATGCAAGAAGACAAATCTAGCCTAAATGCAACTAAATGAGTTTTGATTTCTTTGCCTATGTGCTTGAAAATGACCAAGAAACTAAGATTTAGTCTAAGGTTCCTTGATTGACTAATTTAGATGTGTTTTGTAAAGAAATTAGGGTTTTACTTAGTATTCCTTAATTCCCCAAATGAAATATGATTTATAGGTGCAAAACAGTAGAATACAAAAGCAAAACACAAAGAAATGGAAGTTATAGAGCTTAAGAAAATGCCTAGTGCAAGAATCACCTCTTTTGGAGTCTTTTTTCCAAATTTGTAGCTTCTTGTGAATTTTGTTTTGATTGGGAAGAATTTGGTGTCTACATAAGTTAAACAAAAAAAATAGGTTTTCTAATTTAGGAGGTTTGTCTAAGAGTCGGATAGGGTAGTATACTTGTCTAAACAACTGATTATACCCCTTATTGAAAGAAATTTTGAGTTTGCTTACCTCCTAGAGTGGAAATTTAGCTTTTACCAAATTTTCTAGTAGGCTTACCAAATTCACCACTAGCAAATTTGGTCAGTGGTGAATTTGGTTCTATGTATTCCAAAGAGCCAAATTTGCAAGTGACTGTGCAGGGTGGCAAATTTAGTCTTAATACAGGATTGAGATAGTTTTGAAGGCTATTTTGGGAGGATTTCGATGGATTTTTGCAATGAGAAGTGAGTATGATGTTGTTTGAGGGATTTTATAGGTCTGTAACTTATAAAATCATAGATATAAGCTACAAAATATATGTGTAAAAAGGATGAAAATGCCAAATATGTCTTAATTTTTGTTTAAATGAGGATGCAAAGGAGTGAAAAATGCATGCAATAATGTTAGGTAGGATATAATATAGCTAATACAACTTCTAGTAAAAGTAAATTAGCATTAAGTAATGAAAAACTAATGAAAATGCTAAAATATGAAAGTGTTGCCCAAAACTTGGAAATCTACAACAATAAGCAAGAAAGGGAGAGATATTGCAATGGGAAATGCTTGAAGGTTGCAAAATGATGAGATAAAAAGGAAATGACAACCTTGTATCTTCAACACCTTGCCTTGAGAGATGAGAGAAGAATGGTATATGAGTGAAATGTAAAGCTACATGCAATGTATGAAGAGAGATTGCTAAAAGAAACACTATGTTAAACTTATGCCTGCAAATGGAAGAAGCATTAGATTAGATGAACATGAAAGGAAATGGAAGATTTAGTATGCTACCAATATAAATAACATGATTGTAAATAAAAGGGCAACAAGTGTTATGATATGAAATATAGCAAGAAAATTGTAATAAAATCCTGCAAAAGAGAGGATTATGATCAAAATATGGGTGACAAATGAATGTAAACCACAATAAACATGAAAAAGAGATGTTAGAGGCTAGATGAAGGTGATATGATTGAATAAGAGGCTGCAAAAACAATTTTAGATGGCTGCAAATAGAGATTAGAACCCTACAAAAGGAATTAGAAGCATGAAATGTAGAAATTCCAAGAGAAAACTCAAGCTAGCAAGGCTACAACCTAGAGGACAAAATGCAAAGTGAAGTAAAGGTGAATGGAGAGAAGAAGGATATTTGGAGAGCTATATTCCTTGCCTCCAAGGTAACACCCTTGAACCAAAGTATTCCTTGCCTTGCTTGGCTTAGCTCCAAAATTCTTACAAATGCTTGAAAATGCTTGGAAGTGCTTGAAAATTAAGAATGCTAAAGAAGAAGAGCTAGAAGAAGGATGCTAGAGAAATATTGGTATAGTGTAATTACCCTTCAATATCAAGCTAAATGCTTTCCCAAGGGGCTACTTAAATAGGATTTGGGATAAAATTAGTTAGGATCAAATTGAAATCTACAAATATAGTGTAATGTTAGAGTGTGTGAGGTCAGAGCAGGGAATGGAGGGATGGAATCCAAATACCTAAGAATTATTCTAAGATATTTTGGTCATTAGCCAAATTTACCACTAGAAAATTTGGTGGCTTTGAGTGGCGATTTTGGTGAGAAACCAAGTTCGTTTCTTCAAATATTGAAATTTGAATGTTTTCCAAATTTGCCACTAGGTTTACCAAATTCACCATTGGAAAATTTGGTAAGGAGTGGTGAATTTGGTAAAGTTGATTTTGACTGTTGGAATTTGATTTTGAAGTTTTACCAAATTCACCATTGATCCTCCCAAATTTACCACTAGCAAATTTGGTCATGGTGGTAAATTTGGTAAAGATCAAATTTGATGCCCAAAATGTTGGGTTTTTTCCAGATTGAAATTTTGTAATGTTTATGACCAGTTTTGGTATCTTTTGCCTTGTCGGTGTGTCAAAATTGGGTGTCTACATTTTTACCTAGTTTTAACATGATGTCTGTGAGATTGTGTTAAAAGTTAAGTAGTAATACTCAAATTTGATATTGTAATGTATTGTTGTTGCATTGTTTTGTTGATTGGAAGAAATGATTGAAAATCACATTCATTTTGGTTGTTTTGCATCATTATTGAATGTATGCCTTGTTGCTATTCAAAAAGTTACCACAAGGAAAAAAGTTGTCCTATGGTACGGTCCCTTGAGAATAATACACCCAATGGTAGATTTGGGGTGAATTTCTCAAAAACAAGATGTTCGACTGAGTTGATTATGGATAGGTTAAAAGGAGAAATAAATGTAAAAGTACGCTCATTTGCACTTTACCACTATTAGAGAGTTAGAGAGAGAAAAACTATTATTTGAAAATATGGTGAATAACCAGAGATGGGTGCATCGTGCAAACATTGTTAAATGGTTTGTACATGTACCACATTGAGATTTGTAGGTATGTTCTTGGTCCCAACTCAAAATTTTGATTTTTGAGTCATTTTTTTTTCAATTTTCCATATCATTGGCAAATTTGGCACTAGTGCTAGTGGTGAATTTGGTACAAATGGAAAATTTGGCATCAGTGGAAAATTTTTCACTAACCAAAATTTTTATTATGAGACTTTTTAACTGAGTTTTGGATGTGGTTTTGATAGGCGATAAAGGTTTTGGTGAGCCAAGAGCACCGTGTGAAGTGCTTGGAGAGTATATTGGTGAGTGAGTAGAGGATGGAGGATGTGGGAGTATTGACTATGACTAGGCTATACTATGTGACATATATGCCCAAGCTAGAGTTTGACCATCCCTTATTGATAGCTCTTGCAGAGAGATGGTACCCATTGTCTAACACTTTTAGGTTGTCGATGGGGGAGATGATGGTGACACTAGAGGATGTATGGTGTATCCTTAGAGTACCTATTTAGGGTGTTCCTATTCATTTAGGGATAGATGTAGATGTTAGGATATTGGCCTTATCAAAGGAGGGTGATTTCATAGGGATGGATTTAGGGTTGAGGATCAATAATACCTACATGGTAGGGCATATTGATCGATTGACTATACTGCTATCATTTATTGTGTTAGGATTGATGATGAGTGATACTAGCAGACATTTTATATCGTGGGAATGGGGAGAGATCATTTCTAGGTTGAGATATGAGCAAACTATTTATGCTTGGGCTTCCACTATCTTGGTAAGGTTATACCACACTTTGTATAGAGTGGTATATAGGCAGGGTAAGAGCTTGATTTATTGTACTTTGCTCCAAGTTTGGTCATGAGAGTATATAATGATCCATCAATCCATTCTAGTGATGAGGGATTGTGATCCTAAGAGACCAGCAATTTATAGGTGGGAAAAGTGTGTTTTTCCTTCCTTTTGTTCTTTGGATTAGGTACAATGCCTAATTGATGATTTGACGCTAGTGCACATTATTTGGAAACCATGGAAGAAGAGGTATGTGTGGTCAAATGACCACAAGGAGCTAGCCAAGGTGAGGTAGATACAATGGTTGGATGATGAGAACTAGGTCTATGAGTTATACCAATATGATAGTGTGTTGCATCATCACAGTGAGGTGCAGGGAATATTGGTTGTAGGTGAGGTGTTGATACAATGAGTACATCATGAGATATGGTGGGATCTTGTGGAACCCTGTACCTTCATGGAGGCTTATGTAGATGACCCTATGGTGTTGGATCCTATGAGAGATGATGTAGGGGTGACGAAAGAGTACACTAATTGGTATGATAGATTTAAGCCTCGTCAATTGATAGTAGGTCCACCATCGAGAGACCATAGATAGGTGTTTCAATATGTGGTCAATGCCTTGAGAGGAATCAAGCATCATTTTGGGAGAGATGTGGGAGAGGCTAAAAGCTAGGAAAATAGCTAGGGTATCATCCCATACTCCCTTGGATGTGCCTCCTTTGGCCATAATTCCACTCGTAGGTGCCTCATATAGTGGAGTAGGATCTTGTACTTTTGTGGGAGGTAGGTCCTAGCAGGATTGCAGATGAGGCTATGATGATAGAGTTAGGGATTCTTCATCATAACTTGGAGGAGATGAAGAGGCAATTGGAAGCTTCAGAAGCCATGCATATAGAGGAGGTTACTAGAGTTAGATATGAGATGGCGCAGATGAGGGCTACGAGTGAGGATATCATTTCTAGACTCTAGTAAGCTCTGGATCGAGTTGGGAAGGAGCAATATGTGGACCAAGTGATTATCACTGGTATAAGGTCAAAGTTGGAGCAGATGAAAGGGGAGAGATATGAGGCTCAATCATAGGTTTGGTAGGTCATGGATATTGTAGTAGTGGCTATGATTATAGGGCCACTAGAGCGAAAGTTGTAAGATTCCAAGGTAGAATTTCAAGCTTCACGGGTAGAGCTAGCCAATGCCTCAATGAGAATACAGTGTATGAAGCTTCAAACTAAGAGGGAGTAGGGGAGGACCATGTATTACTAGTATTTATACCATACAAAGGTTCCTACATAGTGGTGAGCACCATCACCTTTGAGGCCACGATTGAGGGTACCATTGATAAGTGATGTTTTTTGGAGATTTGTTAGTTTCTAGCCACCTCCTTTTCCACTAGCAGGTGATGGAGGTGATATAGGTTCTAACTATTAGGCACATTTGGAGCATGTGTACTATTTTTTTGGATGTGGTACATCCTCCTTTTATGAGTTGAGTGTATCAATTTGTCTTTCTTTGTGATACACCTTCTCCAGTGGTATGTATAATATGAGGTATATATAATGATGATGATATTTACATTTTGAGTCTTGATGTGATGTTTTGACCTTTTGTGGTTTGATTGTGTGATGTGAAAATGTGTTAGATGTTGAAAATATGATGTTTTGATGTATTGATATTGTACGATGCAATTGACTAAGTGATAATAATTTTGATTGACTGGTTAGTGGTGGTCTTGTGAACCATGATGATGATCAAACACTAAGGGAGGGTAGTTACCCTGCTGAGAGATGTATTGAATTTTTAATGATAGATAACCATTCAGATGCATGCTATGAGTGATGGTCTCTAGACTTGATAGAGAAAATTATCATTGTTTTGGGATGCGATATCCCTTGAACGTTTTTGTAAGAGGAAACATCATCTCATCATGTCTAAATAGTGGCCTATGGAGCCATATGAAGGATAAGTATTTAGGCCATGATGAGGTACCTACAATATGTATATGACATGTATTTTGAGATGATATTTTTCTTCTCACCAATATTTAAGTGTCATGCTCTATGAAACACTTAACTACATAGATGAGGTACCTATAATATGTACATGATATGTATATTTTTTTCTCATCAATGTTTAAGTGATATCCTTGATAGCACTTAACTACATAGATGAGGTACTTGTAATATGTACATGATATGTATGTTTTCTTCTCATCAATGTTTAAGTGATATTCTTGATAGAACTTAACTGCATAGATGAGGTACTTGTAATATGTACATGATATATATATTTTCTTCTCATCAATATTTAAGTGATATCCTTGATAGCACTTAACTGCATAGATGAGGTACCTGTAATATGTACATGATATGTATATTTTCTTCTCATCAATGTTTAAGCGATATCCTTGATAGCACTTAACTACGTAGATGAGGTACTTGTAATATGTACATGATATGTGTATTTTGAGATAATATTTTTCTTCTCATCAATGTTTAAGTGATATCCTCGACTAAGGAGTGGGCACTTAACTACGTAGATGAGGTGTTTATTCTTCATCAATGTTTAAGTGATATCCTTGACTAAGGAGTGGGCACTTAACTGCATAGATGAAGTTTTTTTGCTTTTCATCAATGTTTAAGTGATATCCTTAACTAAGTAGGGGCACTTAACTGCGTAAATGAAATATTTTTATTTTTCATCAATGTTTAGGCGATATTCTTAACTAAGGAGTGGGTACTTAAATGCGTAGATAAAATATTTTTATTTTTGTCAATTTTTAAGTGATATCCTTAACTAAGGAGTGGGTACTTAACTACGTAGATGAAATATCTTTTTTCTCATCAATGTTTAAGTGATATCCTTGACTAAGGAGTGGGCACTTAACTACATAGATGAGGTATTTGCTCTTCATCAATGTTTAAGTGATATCCTTAACTAAGGAGTGGGCACTTAACTGCATAGATGAAGTATTTGTTTCTCATCAATGTTTAAGTGATATCCTTAACTAAGGAGTGGGCACTTAACTACGTAGATGAGGTATTTGATATTCATCAATGTTTAAGTGATATCCTTGACTAAGGAGTGGGAACTTAACTGCATAGATGAAGTATTTTATTTCTCATCAATGCTTAAGTGATATCCTTAACTAAATAGTGGGCACTTAATTGTGTATATGAGGTATTTGTTTCTCATCAGTGTGTAAGTGATATCCTTGACTAAGGAGTGGGCACTTAACTGTGTAATGATATTTTTTCTTGGTATTTTGCAAATGTTTTTTTTGCTTGAAAAGGTTTTTCTAAGGTATTGAAACAAAGATTGCAATATTTTGTAAAGTAATGCTTTGATGATTACAAAATATTTTGCAATGTTATTTTAGACATGGAAAATTAACCCATTAAAATGAGTCATTTTCCTTAGTTTTCCTCTTAAAAAAGCAAGGTCATATTTGATCTTACTTGTACCCAACCAAATCCCATCCAATTTTTCCAAAACCTATACCATTGGATCGAGATCAAAAAGAGATTTCCAATAGTATATGATATGACCAATTTCAACATCATTTGGCCCCTGAAAGTGCCAAAAAAAACTGCACATTTCCTTTATTTTTGCATTTTCCCTCTTATTTGAGCAATTTCACTCTATGTCAAGCAATTTCACTTTATTTTGAGTAGTTTTGCTCCCACAATGAATTCACTCACTTTGGAGTAAATTTGCACAATCAGGAGTGAAATTTCCAAATCCATTAGTTTACCTGAATTTGGAAACCCACCAATATTATGTTCCAATAGAATCTGTTTTCCAATATTCATGCTACATCAACTCCCCAAATTGGCCTAAAAATCTACCCAAATTGGCAATTTGCCTAGTCTAGGTTAACATCTGAATGATAGCCTAAAATTAACCAACTTCCTACTCTTATGCTAAATAAAATATTATAAATTGAGCTCTCTGTTTAATAACCCTAATTCCAATACCAAACAACCTAAGGGATTTTTTTTTTCGCATCTAGTCGTTTTTACGGTTACTAGTTCAAGTGCATTGAAAGTATTTTTATGTGGTTCTCTTATAGATAAGTTTCCAAGTAAGTTCAAGGCTGCACTTTGTTGGAATATGTAATGCAACATTGTGTAAATTATTCTTAGACTAAAATATAAAGTCTAAAGAATAATATTTGAATTAGAAAATAATTCTATTTTATGTAAAAATATTCCCACCCAATTAATAAATAAAATAAGGGTGCTAGGAATATTTAATTTGTGGGAAAAAGTTATTTCCCCTTTTCTAGAAAATATTAAAAAGTAACCAATCACTTTTTAATATTTGATAGATGCCACTTGTCACACATCTCAAGATAAGATTGTGATAATATTAGTAAGTAAAGCCATCTCAAGATAAGATTGTGATAAGATTAGGGTAATTTTAGGGTTGTAGTAGAAAAGCTTCTCTTTAAATAGGGGTGTTGTCTACTACATCTTGTCATATATCATGTTGATGCATATTGTTGCATAACATTGAAGCATTCTTGTATTGTTGAATCATTGAGTAATATAGTGAGCTTCATAGTGGATGTTTCCCTTCTTCATTTGAAGTAGGGTTTTACCACTTAATATTGGTGTTGTGGGTTTTCCTCTTTTGTGTGTGATTGATCTTGTGGAGCATTCTTCGATCTTGGGGAGACTTTGCTTGTCTCACATTTGGTATCAGAGCGGTTGGGATCTCCATCAAGTGTCTTCAATCCTTTGAGGTGAAAAACCCATTAAGAATGGTTGATCATGGAATCTCCTTCACACCTAAGCACATCCTTGATGGATCAAATTTTGGAATATGGGAACCAAGGATGAGGGCTGAATTTCAAGCAAGAAAGTTATGGCCCATTGTGAATGGAGATGAAGCAATCCCAACCTAGGCAAGGGCACTTGAGACATACAACAACAAGAGTCACCTTGCACTTTCCATGATTATCAATAGTGTGAGTGATGAGATATTGCTCACTATAAGCCATTGTGAGCATGCTAAAGATGCATGGGATTTGCTAAAACAAGTCCATCTAGGGTCCAACACATCAAGGAAATTCACTTTATTGTCCAAAATTCTTAGCACTATGCAAGGTGAAGAAGAAAGTGCCTTGATCTTCCTCTCAAAGATGAAAGACATGAGAACTCAACTATTGGCTTGTAATTGTGATTGGATAAGTGAGAAGCTCTTAAGCTTTATCATTTTGAGGAACTTGTCAAGCAAGTTCAAGAATTTTGTCACCATTATTGAGACTAGGCTAGAGCAAGAAGAGGATGGCATTCCTCTCAACACTCTTTCACAATTATTGATTCAACATGAAGAGTCTCTTAATAGAGACAAAGTGAATGGTCAAGTTGTCAAGGAGAAGAATGTTGCCTTGAGTGCCACTAAGGCTTCCTTCAAGAAGAAATACAAGGGAAGGAAAAATCAAAATTTCCAACCCAACAAGCCTAGAGTTGATTTCACTTGCAACTTTTGTGGCAAGAAAGGCCACAAGGAATAAAATTGTTTCAAGAAGAAGAAGATTGCAGAAAAGGAAGAGCAAGAAAAGGCTAAGGGACAAGGACCTAAGAAATGGTTTGGCAAGGGAAAGAAAAAGAACAACAATGTAAAGCAAAATTCTAATAAAAATGCCTTTGTTTGTGCCCTCTACTCCATTGACTCATCTACTTCTAATGAATGGGTGTTAGATTCTGGATGCACTAACCATATGTGTTTTGAAAAGGATAAGTTTGTGGACTTTCATAAGCACTCTTCAGATTCAGTTGTCATTGGTGATAATACTAGACTTCAAGTAGAAGGTGTTGGCAATGTTGTAATTGAAGGGAAATTACTTGATAATGTCCTATATGTGCCTAACCTTAGGAGAAATTTAATTTCAGTTTTGCAAGTTGCTAGAAGTGGTCACACTATTGAGTTCAATGCAACTTCATGGAGCATTAGGAAAGGCATGCTACCAATCATTACAGGTTATGTGAAGAATAATATTTATGTGTTAGGTGATGCTCCTCCTAAAGTGTGTTTAGCAACTAATGTTTCTCCTAGTAGCAAGCTTTGGCACTTAAGGTTAGGCCATACAAACTATCAAAATATTCAAATGATGAAGTCCAAAAATTTGGTTGAAGGCTTGCCTAACATTTCACCTATTCATGGTTTGTGTGAAACATGCATCTTAGGCAAGATGAGCAAACAAAAGTTTGCAAAGGACAAGTCAACAAGGGCCACACAAATTCTTCAACTCATTCATACAGATATTATGGGTCCATTACATGTTAGATCACTTGGTGGTGCATCCTATATTCTCACCTTTATAGATGATTATTCAAGAATGATCTTTGGGTATCTACTTAAGAATAAATCAGATTGTTTTGAGACATTCAAGGAGTTCAAAGCTTTGGTAGAAAATCAAAAGGGAGCAAAGATCAAAATGATTAGAAGTGACAATGGAGGGGAGTACAATAGCAATGATTTCAATGAGTTTTGTTCTTCTCATGGGATCAAAAGGCAGTTTACTTGTCCATACACTCCTCAACAAAATGGTGTTGCAGAGAGGAAAAATAGGACAATCATGGAGATGGTAAGATGCATGCTTGGTGACCACTTACCTCAATTTCTTTGGGGTGAAGCAGCCAATACAACAATCTACATTCTTAATAGGTGTCCTTCAAAATCAGTTGAGGGGAAGACTCCTTATGAGGTTTGGAATGGTAAGAAGCTAAATTTGTCACACTTAAGAGTGTTTGGATGTGATGCATTTTCATATATTCCTTCAGAAAAGAGGAAGAAATTGGACAAAAAGTCTCAAAAATGCATCTTTGTTGGCTATGATGCAGAACATAGGGGCTACAGGTTATACTCACCTTCTTCACGCATTGTATTTGTTTCAAGAGATGTCAAATTCAATGAAGACCTTCTTGAGTTAGAAAAGGGTGGGCCTTGTGTCAAAAGGACCAAGTGGTTGGATCATTCTAGGGGTCCTAAAGAGCAGAATTCAGTTAGCCAAAGGATAACTAGAAGTATGACCCTTAACATGTCTCTTCTAGCTAAGATAGAGAATGATCATGAGCCTACTTCTTACCAAGAAGCTTCACAACACTCTTGTTGGGTTGATGCCATGAAGGTTGAGATGGATTCTCTTCTAAAGAATAAAACTTGGGATCTAGTGCCTTATCCTAATAAGAGAAATGTTATTGGGAACAAGTGGGTCTATAGAATCAAGTACAATTCTAATGGAGAGATAGAAAAGTATAAGGCTAGATTGGTTGCTAAGGGTTATGCTCAAAAACATGGCATTGACTATGATGAAACCTTTGCACCAGTTGCCAAAATGCCCACCATTCGGCTTCTCATTGCTATTGCTGCTGCTCAAGGTTGGCAGATTTTTCAGCTTGATGTGAAAAGTGCCTTTCTAAATGGTGATTTGGATGTGGATATCTACATGAGTCAACCACAAGGATTTGTTGTACAAGGTAAGGAAACACTTGTGTGTAAACTAAAGAAAACCTTGTACGGTCTGAAGCAAGCACCTAGAGCATGGTACATGAAGATTTTAGGTTACTTCTTGTCTCTTGGTTTTGATAAATGCTATTCAGATACAGATCTCTATGTGCTTAGGAAGGATAACTTGGTCATTTTAATTGCTCTATTTGTTGATGACCTTGTTATGACTGGAAATGAGAATGAGGCCATTTTTTATTTCATCTCCAAATTAAAGTCAGAGTATGAAATGACTGACCTTGGTCTTCTACACTACTATCTTGGCATGCAAGTTTATCAGCATGAGGATTGTACCTTTTTGAGTCAATCCAAGTATATTGAAGATCTTCTTAAGAGGTTTGATTTGGAGGATGGCAATCCTACTTCCATTCCTATTTCTATAGGGGTTAAGTTGGAAGTAAGTACAAAATCTCAGTTGGCTGATGCTACATTGTATAGGCAGCTCATTGGTAGTCTTCTTTATGTTACCATCACAAGGCCAGATATTGCTTTTGCAGTTGGTATGATGGCTAGGTTCATGCAAAAACCTTATATTGAGCACTTACAAGCTACCAAGAAGATTCTGAAGTACCTTTCAGGTACTAGAGATTTGGCACTCAAGTATTCTAGGCTTCCTTCCTTTGCTCTTTTTGGCTATGCTGATTCTGATTTTGGAGGGGATAGAATAGACAGAAAGTCTACCACAACATATGTTTTTAGTATTGGGTCTGCAGCTATCTCTTGGTCTTCCAAGAAGCAAGATACAATTGCTCTTTCTACAATGGAAGTGGAGTATAAGGCTATGACAACAGCTGCACAGGAAGCGGTTTGGCTTCGTACCCTCATGAAGGAAATTGGCTTTGAGCAATTTGGTCCTTCACGTTTGCTCTCCGATAATCAATCAGCTATTGCCTTGGCTAAAAATCCTGTAATGCATCAAAGGACAAAGCATGTTGAAATCCAAGCCCACTTTATCAGAGAGAAGGTATTGGATGGGACTATTCAGTTGGAGTATTGCCCATCATCTTCTAATTCTGCTGATTTGTTCACCAAACCTCTTCCCAAGGAGCAGTTTTGTAAGTTGAGGGACTCACTTGGTTTGGTGAAGTTGTCCTCAAGGGGGAATGAAGTGTAGTTACACTTGTGTGATGACAACTTCATCCTTATGAGGTGTTTTGTGCTATATATATGAGTTGATATTTGGTGGTATAATTGCTTTTTGCATCTCTTTTGAACATGGTACTTTCTTGTTTGCCTTGTGCAACTTTTGTACATGTTACTTTGTAGATGGCATTGTGCAATTATGGTATATGATGCAATTGCTTTATGCGACTCTTTTACATGGTACTTTCTTGTTGCCTTGTGCAACTTTGTACATGTTTTTATGTAGTTGGCATTATGCAATTGGTTTATCATGGTACTTTCTTGTTAGCATTTATGCTACTTTTGTACATGATATTTTATGGTTGGCTTTATGCAACTGGTGTGCACACTTTATTATTTTCATATACCTTATGCAACTCTTGTACATGGTACTTTTTTGTTAGCCTTGTGCTACTTTTGTACATGGTACTTTAGAGTTTGCATTATCATGGTACTCCTTGTTTGCTTTATGCAACTTTGTACATGATATTTTTTGATCAACTATATAGCACGTGACTATAAGTATGGCTTGGCATATTTTTGTGATGACTTATAGTTCACTATTTGTTAGATCAGTTTTGTTATCATCTTTGGATATTCATATATGTTGTGGTGAATATATTTATGATGATGTATCTAACTGATCTTATGTTGAGCTGCTTGTAGCTTGCAGGTACTTCCATTTGGGGTTTTGCAGGCTTACTGAAGACACCCTTGTGATGTTTTCTTCTTGTCATTTGCAACCACTTGTGGTTGATGGATGGCTTTGTAAGTTGCTTGTATCTGAAGCTACTCCGTTGGGGGCTTGCAGTCTCATTTTGGCCCATTTTGTATTGGTGCCTTATTGTAGACCATTCTTGGTCATAGAAGCTCATTGTAACTATATTACTCATTTGATTCTCATCCCCGTTTGTATCTTTAGGGGGAGAATGTTTCTTTGTTTCATAATTCCTTTCCCCAATATTGCATTAAGGGGGAGTGTTGGAATATGTAATGCAACATTGTGTAAATTATTCTTAGACTAAAATATAAAGTCTAAAGAATAATATTTGAATTAGAAAATAATTCTATTTTATGTAAAAATATTCCCACCCAATTAATAAATAAAATAAGGGTGCTAGGAATATTTAATTTGTGGGAAAAAGTTATTTCCCCTTTTCTAGAAAATATTAAAAAGTAACCAATCACTTTTTAATATTTGATAGATGCCACTTATCACACATCTCAAGATAGAGATTGTGATAATAGAAAGTAAGAATTTCAAGATAAGATTGTGATAAGATTAGGATAATTTTAGGGTTGTAGTAGAAAAGCTTCTCTTTAAATAGGGGTGTTGTCTACTACATCTTGATATATCATGTTGATGCATATTGTTGCATAACATTGAAGCATTCTTGTATTGTTGAATCATTGAGTAATATAGTGAGCTTCATAGTGGATGTTTCCCTTCTTCATTTGAAGTAGGGTTTTACCACTTAATATTGGTGTTGTGGGTTTTCCTCTTTTGTGTGTGATTGATCTTGTGGAGCATTCTTCGATCTTGGGGAGACTTTGCTTGTCTCACACATTCTTCATAGGAATCCGACATGGTTAGTGTCTATTATATGGGTAGGAGTGGCCAACCCCTATAATAACCTGCAGGTAAGGTTTCTTTACCTTGCATTTGGGAATTCTCCTATCTTGGATAGGAACGCCCTTTTTCCCTACTAGTTTAAATCAAACATTAAACTAGCTTCTATGTTAGGTCTCTTTCAACCATACATTAGGCGTATGCCTTGAGTATTTGTTGGTTCTTCCTTAAGGATAGAACCACAACTATTGCAATGCTTAGCTTTCCTATATCAACCATAGGGGCTAAGGGGGTTATCTCACAAACCCGCATAGACTTGTGAATGTCTACCATTTTCCTTACTTTTTTTAACCAACTATAATCTCCATGAGATAGATAACTTTCAAGGTTTTTCCCTTTACAAATACTTCCCAATTAATCTCTAAGTGTTATGCATGAAGCAATATTCCTTTTAGTTTTAAGGTTACACTATATCAAATAGATACGATCTTTGAGTCACTTTTAGAGATTTAATCCTTATCATAAGGTAACATTAATTCATCATGTAATTCTACATTCTCTCTTATGACCACTTGAAGTCAAGTGTTACATTGTATACACATCCTCTCAAGGAGTGATATATTCAAATTACAATTGATCTCAATAAATACATTTTTACAATAATAGAGGCCCTTCATTAAAGAGGTATTGTTTTACAACATGTATACATGATCAATAGAGCTCAACTAGTGTCGATCCTTGCTTGACTCCATCCGAGCCACTAGTACTAGATAGTAGGTGTTTTTGAGATCAGGACAACCCATTACATGTATATGAAATGCAATTCTAGACAAACAATAGCATGTAATAACTTCTTAATGAATGCAACTAAACACAATACATTCTCCATAATGTACTTGTCTAAAACATTCCATTATTCAAAGGAAGGAAATCCCATACTTTCCTAAGACTAAAAATCACACTTTCATCCCATATCCTTCTCCACAAGGATATGCCTTTGAATCAAGTATATTTATTACAATCAACTATTGCTAGAATGCTATAAATTCATTCATCAATGAGGTCCTTTTTATGCATGAAGCATATCATACTCACATAAGTACCTTATATTCCTTCAAACAAATCATGCTTGAACAAGTTTCTCATATTTCTCAAACAGAAATATCATTAAACAACTCATACTTTCACAAGTATCCCATATTTCTTCAATACAAAAATAACATTAAAACACATCATACTTTCACAAGTATTTCATATTTCTTCAAACAAAAATAGCATTAAAACACATCATACTTTTACAAGTATCTCATCATATTTCTTCAACCAAAAATAGCATTAAAACATAACATACTTTCACAAGTATCACATCATATTTCTTCAACCAGAAATAGCATTAAAACACAACATACTTTCACAAGTATCACATCATATTTCTTTAACCAGAAATAGCATTAAAACACAACATACTTTCACAAGTATCACATCATATTTCTTCAACTAGAAATAGCATTAAAACACAACATACTTTCACAAGTATCACATCATTTTTGTATTCTATAATCCTTCCACAAATTTGGCTACCAAGTTGTCTCAAGACCTATCACAAGATCATACTATAGTTCCGTGAGTTTGGCTTATAATATCTCTTGCAATCTTCCACCCAGATTACTCAAATTTATTCCACAACTCCATTTGTAATCTATCACAAGATTACACTATAGAATTATTCTCTTGGCCCTTAATTTGTTTTAGGAAGGTATTATAGGTACTCATCTTTACCAATGTGTTTTTACATAATCCTTATTTCTCTACAATTCATGTTTAAGATGTCACATAGTCCATCAATGGGATTATTACAAATCCTTTGAAAGTTTATCCTAAACTCCTTAAACAAGGATTCATGGTTTATATAAACTTTCCATAATAATATCTTTGTTTCTCTATGAGATTCACATAAATTGTACAAGTTTACTCATATAAAATTTCCACAATAATATCTTTGTTTCTCTATGAGATTCACAAATTGTACAAGTTTACTCATATAAAATTCCATAATAATATTTTTTTCTCTATGAGATTTACACAAATTGTACAAGTTTACTCATATAAACTTTCCACAATAATATCTTTGTTTCTCTATGAGATTCACACAAATTGTACAAGTTTACTCATATAAACTTTCCACAATAATATCTATGTTTCTCTATGAGATTCACAAATTGTACAAATTTACTCCGTCAATGTTTTACAAGATGCACAATTTTTGTTTCAAGGTGTACAAATTTTAATCCTAAAATTTGTTCCATAGCCAACAACATATTTAATGTTTTTCTTTTGTTACACAAGGTGCTTGACAAGTTTTATTATGAGAGGGTACCAATTTTACCAATTGGTATTTCTCCACCAGCCCAAGTGGTTTCCATACACTTGACAAGCTACCTCACATAGTCTAACACTGATCATAAAGCATATGATTGACATGGGATTCATTTAACTTGATACCAATTTTTGGGTAATGTGTATTATGTATGGATGCAGGGAACTTGGTTTTGTTCTATGAGTAGAATTGATTACCATCCCAAATTCATCATGATGTTGTCATTCGACCATCATCGGGTCCGATTCAACGTGTCCCTTTTCCAGTGTACCTATGCTAGTTTTAGGGTATCCAAAGTAGAGCATTACACCATTCAGTGGCTTTCATACTCACCAGGTGGAAATGAGGGTAGGAGTAGTATCTTCTGCTCACAGACCTATGTGTTTTAGGTGTGAAATATGCTATCCCCAATTTTTGAGAACTCTCAGAATAGAGGGTATTCATCACATCCATGGGTTTAGCCAGAGACCACTTCTCGAAGATGCCTATCATCCCTCGATAGATCAGTTGTTTACTTGACTATAGACATAATTTTCCAACCACTTATAATTTTTCTACAACCCTCCTATGGGATCGCTGCACCATTATGTCTATGGAGCTCATCTCTTTGGTCTACATACTTCATAGTGGTATTCAAGATTGGGCCTATCATCAACACAACTCACCGTTTGGTAGTGTGCTCTGGTTGGTATTATGGCATAATAGGGTGATGTAGGAGATGGAACTCCATGGGTCCCTATTCAATAGATGAATGCAACCAAAGGTTTCTGTATTAAATGAGATATAACTAGACCTCAAGACTTATTCCAAAGTGACTACACAATGGGATTTTATTCACTTATAAGCAGGTATGCCATTTACGAATTCATAGATTTGGGTTCATTTTTTTTTGGTGAGAATGTCTTGGACTGCTCACGCTTGGAGGAGCATAGTTTGGGTGGAAATCCTCCATTGCGAGTGAAAATCCCTTCGTCGAATCCTCTGTATTGAGGTAGGGGTTCTCTTTTATTTTAAAGAAAATGACTCAAAGGGTAATATCCCACACCCAATGTGGTGTGAGTGATGATCTTCTTTAAAAGTGCTTGCACACCATTTACTTGGTAACCACCAAGCGGTGGTTCCACTAGTGGTGTTGCTTCAACTACATAGAGACCCTTAGCTTGCTAGGAGTATGGTTAGGTTTAGTATGGTTGAGAGGTTTCTTCGATTGAGTTTAGCAACCATTTTAGAATATGTGGCTTTAATAGCCATTTATCCTATTAGCAAAGGTCCAAACAAATTAATTAAAAGGATACCCACTATTTAGTTAACAGGGGTCCAAATTACTTAATTAAATGAATGTAGACATGGACCATAAACCATTCGACCATGATTAATAACAATGGTCCAAAAAAATTAATTAAAGGAATACCCACTTGTCCAATTAACAAGGGCCCCAAACATAATTAATTAAATGAATGCAATCATGGACCAAATCTTCAATTAAATCATACAAAGCATACTAACATCAATAATCAGATGTGCATTCAATCACATTAATAATCAAATGCAAATAGCATGGCTATGAGGTATGATATGACCTAGGTATTTCCAGCTCCTTGAAGATTATCTCTATCCAATCCTCCTTCCTTGCTTTCCCTTCTATGGATGTCTTGACCAAAGGTCTCTAAACTTATGGTTGTTTGGTTTTTGATTCACCCAAAGGGTGAAGAGCATAATCCCTAAGCCCAAGCTTACCTATCAACCAAGTTTGACCAAATGTCTCTAAGACTTAAGGTTGTTTGGTTTTCGATTTACCAAAGGGTGAAGAGCATAATCCCTAAGCCCAAGTTTTCCTATAACTTCTTCAAATTTTTCTTCAGCATCCCTCCTTCTTGTTAACCCATGGTGGCTATTTATAGCATTTAGGGGGTGCCTTCTCAAATGGTGAAGGGTAGTCTAGGTAATGACTTGTTGGAGAGGTCAAGTGGATGGTGATGTAGGAAAATTAGTGGCATAGTATTTTTTTGTAGCTTTGAGGACATGATGCACATCAAAGTGCAGCCAATAGTGTTTTAGAGGACTTTGAATGACTAATATTATTTTTAAATTTTTCTAGAATATTGTGAGTACAAATTCTTTTTCTCATAGCTCTTAATGGTATTTTAGAACCAAAATACTTCTCTCAAAGTATTTTATTAACATATTAGTTTGCAAAGCATACTAATAATTAATTTCACATGAGAACTCCCTTTTTCTATTTAAAATATATGTTATTTCTTTTCTTAGATATATTTTAAAAATATTAAATAAATCACCACTATTTTCAATACTTTGAAAATTTCAAATATTTTCTATGTCTACATTAGTTTTTTATTTCTCTTTGCCAAGCACAAGGGTTCGGGTCGAGGTGGGATGTGACATACTCCCCCCTTAGAATAAACATAGTCCCTTGTGTTACCATAGTTAGAAAATAATAAAACATTAATGCATAATCAAAACATAGCAAAGGAAGCAAATAACCATAATGCTTTTTACCAAATTGCAATCACAGGAAGCCATGCAATCTCAATATTCCACACCATTGTTTTATCTTGTGGATGACCTCTTTAAGATAGGCTCGCTATCACCATCATATCCAGGAGGCTAGTCTTAGACATCATTGCCCAATGGTGTAGTCATGAGTATACCTATATGCGGGTAATTATCCATGTTACCCATGGGTTGTCTTCATCATCATTTCCCTTTTTCTAGTATCTCATTCTTGGTGGTCGAACAACTCCTTCTTATGAGAAGGCCAACTTCTTCCACCCATGAGAGCTCCTGGACCTGTGATGCAATAAAATATCAGTAGTACCATATTCTTCAAGAAATAAAACATATATACTGCATGAAAAACATTCATCAATAATTGCTTTGCATGGTAAGATCAAAGCATAAAATATAAATATCATCATAAGGTACTGAGATATAGATCAGTGCACACATACCAACATTAATGCATAAGTATCTCTATCAGAGTATCTATCTATGCATCAAACAAAGTCTAACTAAAATAATATTACACATTGTTTTCAAATAAATAAGGAAAGTGATTCCTCATGTCCTCCACCCTTTCCCAGGTGGCATTTCTTTCAGAATATAGGTCCCACTGGACCTTGCATTGCTCTATGTTTCGCTTCCTCATGGTCTTGGAATGAAACTCGAGGATTCTTATTGGTTTCACCTCAATGTATGTTGGATCCACCATCTGCAGCTTTGAGACATCCAAAACATGATTAGGATCATCAATATACTTCCTAAGAAGGGACACATGGAAAGAATCATGGATATTTGCCAAATTAGGTGGCAAGTCGAGTCTATAGGCAATATGGCTAATCCTTTCTAGGATGGTGAATGGTCCAACATATCTAGGATCTAATTTTGTTGACTTGATAGCACTTTTCATAGGCTTTACCCTCAAGAATACCCTATCTCCCATAGAGAACTCTCGTGGAGTCCTCTTCAAGTCAACATAACTCTTCTGGTGATCCGAAGCTTCCTTAAGCCTTTGATGGATTACCTTCATTTGTTCCTCCATTTCCTTGAGTGTATCTAGCCCAATAATGACCCGATCTTCTAGATTATCCCATGACAATGGTGTCCTGCACCTTCGGCCATACAAAGCCTCAAAAGGAGCCATTTTTAGAGAAGCATGGTATCCATTGTTGTAGGTAAACTCTACTAAAGGTAGGAAGTCTTCCCATCGAGACTTCTGATCCATGCAGTACATGCGAAGCATGTCTTCTAGGACTTGATTGACTCTCTCAGTCTGTCCATCTATCTTCGGATGGTAAGCAAAACTTATATTTAGAGAAGTGCCAATTGCATGATGGAGGGCTTGCCAGAAGTCAGATGTGAACCTAGAATCTCGATCAGAGATGATCACTTCAGGAAATCCATGTAACTGAAAGATCTCCTTGGTGAATCTATTGGCGACTACTATCACATCATCCTTGGTGCTTCTTGGTATGAAGTGTGCTACTTTGGTTAGTTTGTCTACCATAACAAGTATCACATCATGTTGGTACCTAGTCTTAGGTAACCCAACTATGAAATCCATTGATATCACTTGCCATTTTTGCATGGGCACATCATGTGGATATAAACGTCCTACTGGGTGCTTATGTTCTACCTTCACTTTCTGGCATTCTAGACATCGGGTAATAAATTTGGTGATATCCTTCTTCATACCAGGCCAATAGAAAGTTTTCTTCATGTTTTCCCTCATCTTGGCCCCTCTTGGATGAGCGGAGTATGGAGATCTATGAGCTTCCCTCATGATCACCCTTCTTAGATTACTAGCTTTGGGGATGACTACCCGATCCTTGAAACACAAAAGTCCATCCTTAAGATTATAATCCTTAGCTATCTTAGGATCTTGTGCCATTTTGGCTTGGATTTCAATACAATGTTGATCCTGAGATTGGACTTGCTTTACTTGATCCATAAGATCTATATGACTTCGAGTTAGTGTAGTAATGTGCCTTCTTCTGCTCAAGGCATCGATGACCTTGTTTTATTTACCTTTGATATACTCTATGCCAAAATCATATTCGACCAAGAACTCAATCCACCTTCTCTATCTTGCATTTAGCAAGGGTTGAGTAAAGATATACTTTAAACTCTGGTGATTGGTTCTTAATTCAAAGGGTCTACCCACAAGGTAGTGTCACCATATCTTCAAGGCATGTACCACTACAGCTAGTTCTAAGTCATGTGTGGCATAGTTAGACTCATGTTTCTTGAGCTTTCTCGATTCATATGCCACCACTACTTTATCTTGGGATAACACTCCTCCCAATCCTTCCAAAGAAGCATCTGTGCATACTAAAATTTCACCTTGGGGGTCTAGGATTTTTAGTATGGGAGCAGAGGTGAGCTTTTGTTTAAGCAATTGGAAGGTGGCTTCACATTTGTCCATCCATATGAATGCCTTTCCTTTCCTTTGAATATTTTTTATTGGGGAGGCTATCTTAGAATAGTCCTTCACAAATCTTTGATAATACCCTACTAATCCCATGAAGCTCCTCACTTCTGTTACATTAGTGGGAGGTGGCCAATTCAAAATGGCCTCAATTTTTTGAGGATCTACCACAATCCCATTTGTGAAGATTATATGTCCCAAGTAGTGTACTTGCGGCACATAAAAATCACATTTGGAAAGGTTCTCGTAGAGTTGATTTCTCTTCAATAACTCTAGCATGATCTTCAAGTGTCTATCATGCTCTTCTTTACTATGGGAATAGATTAGAATATCATCTAAAAATACCAACACAAATCGGTCCAACTAATTTCTAAACACATTGTTCATCAGATTCATGAATGCAACTGGTGCATTGGTCAACCCGAATGGTAGGATAGTGAACTCATAGTGCCCATACCAGGTTTTAAAAGTAGTTTTGTGAGTATCCTCATCTCGGATCCTCAACTGATGATATCTTGATTTCAAATCAATTTTGGAGAAGATGGTGGCATCCTTTAGTTGATCAAATAGATCTTCTATCCTTGGCAAAGGATATCTATTCTTGATGGTGGCTTTGTTCAACATCCTGTAGTCTATACAAAGCCTTAGCGAACCATATTTCTTCTTCACAAATAGTATCGATGCACCCCATGGAGATACACTTGGTTTGATTAACCCTTTGTCAAGTAATTCTTGAAGTTGCACCTTCAATTCTTGCATCTCTATAGGGTTCATCCTATAAGGAGCCCTATGGATGGGTTCTGCACCTGGTACTAGATCAATGGTGAAGTCAAATTCTCACTTGGGAGGCATCCCAAGGAGTTCTGAGGTAAATACTTCCCTATATTCTTGTAGAATTGGGAAACTCTAAAATGCTTCCTCCTCATTGACATCTTCAACTTCTTTCAATTTGACCGCGTAGACCATACCCCCTTTCCTTATGGCCTTCTTTAGTTGCATTGCAGACAATAGCATAGGCTTAAAGGAACCTTGTTCACTAACCATTTTTACCCTTTCTTCCTTATCATTAGTGAACTCGATCCATCGATCTTGGAAATTGATCAAAGCCTTGTGAGCTTTTAACCAATCCATGCCCAAGATGATGTCGAAGGCATGTAGCGGTGCTACATATAGGTGCCAAATGGTAGAGCTAGTGGGTAGGGAAATTTTAGCTATGGGGAAGCATTGATCCATGGAGTAGGTATGATCTGACCCATACTCCACTTTCCACCCTTGTGCCAAAGATCCAGGTCTCTCCGGCATGTCCCTTATTATGCTACTAGAAATAAAACTATCTGTAGCTCCACTATCTATCAGAATATTAACATTTCTACCATATATTTTACCATTTATGAGTAAAGGAGTTGCTTGTCCTTCTAGGTTCTGGTTCTCGATGGCTGCATAGATCTTGTGGCCCTTCCCATTAGCCTTCTTGCTAGATTCTACATGAAGAGGGAAATTCCTCGCATAATGTGGACCTTCACATTCATAACATCCTAATTTATGATTCTGGCTTATCCCTTGATCTGGCTTATCCTTCTCATTGGTAGGAGGTGGTCCTGCTTGTTTCAGAGGTTGTGGTTTTTTAGCATTATTGTTGTTTTTGTTCTTTTGTTGGAACTTCTTCTTAAAGTGCCTTGGTTTCCCATTGTTCTTCTTTGCAAACTTAGGATTTTCCTTTCCTTTTTGTTGCTGCTTAGGCTCCCACTTCCTCTTTTTTTGGTGATGATGTTCCTTCTTTGACCCTTTTGAGGGGTTGTCAAATTTCTTATTAGGGTGTAGATTGTATTCTGCTTGGCAAGCCAACTCGTAAGTTATCTCCAAATCACTAGGTTTATGCATGCTCACTAAATTTTTGATGTGATAACTAGCTCTTAAGAGGAATTTATGCACTTTCATCTTATTATCCTTCTCAAGGGATGGAGCATATTTAAGCAGTTTCAAAAATTACCTATAATATCCTTCAATAGATTGAGTCCCTTGGTAGAGTTGAATAAACTCATCAAGTTTCTTCATATAAAACTGCTCTGTAAGGAACCTCTTTCTGAAGGCTTTCATGAAGTCCTCCCATTTGAAGTGGATTACTTTGATATTTTGTTCCTTACTATAGGTCTCCCACCATTCTAGACTTGTTTCTGTTAGAAGTCCTATGGTCCAGACCATCTTAGTTGTTGAGGAATAGTTTCTCATGGAGAAATAGACCTCCAACTCATTCAACCAAGATTCTACCGAATCTCCCCCTTCTTTTCCTGAGAACCTTCTAACCTTGACATGTTTTAGGTCCTTCTCTAGTTCTCCATTAATGCAGACTTTAGCCACATGATCTACTTCATCTATGTCTATTGCCTGCTCTATCATAGGGTTTGTTGACTCAGGATTCCTATTCTCAGGTTTCTGTATTTCAGCCCTAATGGTTTCCAACAAGTTATTTTGTTGAACCATTTGCTCTCTATATAGAGTCATTTCCCCTTGCATTGTTTGCACAATAGTTGTGAGATTTTCTACTCTGTTTGAATTTCTTGAACTATCCCCTATGGGTCTGTCCTCAACACTATTAGTGCTAGTTGGTTTCTCCTTTCGAGAAACCCTCTTTCTTCCACTTCTCAACTTGGGTGCCATGTTTCCTGAGTTTAAGAGTGGTGTCAGTTTTTCATCTATTTCTATTGTATGTGAATTTCAAATACCACATGCATTGTAAAATAAAATGTATCTACTGTATAAATAGTATGCAACACCTAAATATAATTGATTACCATTTGGTGTCTCATGCAATGGTGTTTCAACCATGGTAGGTTCAACTTGCTACCTCTTGTGGGATATGTTTTTCCATATCCTAGTCAAGTTTCCTATGACTTCCATATTCGACCAAGAGGTCATGTTGTAACATCAATTAGATTAAAAGAAATATTTTTCTAATGTGAAGATCCTACTAAGATAATTTCTTATTATTAGGATCTATGAATAACTCTTGTTGATTTGCAATACAATGTCTATGTAAGGAAGAGGCTTAGCTTGGGACTACGAATGTCAAGTATAATTTCTCAAAGGAGTCTCAGGTACACCACTTAAAACCCACTATTATGGAGGGTTCACTTAACTCCTCCAAGCCGATTCACCAGTGGTTCGGTCTTGGGAGAAATGACTTACTCATTGGTAACCTTCAAGCAATTTTTCTTTCCTTACTAAACATGTATTTATTTAGAGTTCTTTTAGCATTTTCATGGAAGCTTTGTGCCTAATCAACCTAGGCTCTGATACCAACTGTAATAACCCCAATTCCAAGACCAATCAACCTAAGGGAATTTTTTTGTGTCTAGTATTTATCATTGTCACTAGCTCATGAGTGAATTGAAAGTATCTTCATGTGGTTCTCTTATAGTTTAGTATCCAAGTAAGTTCAAGGTTGCACTTCATAGGAATCTAACATGGTCAGTGTCTATCCTATGGATAGGAGTGGCCAACCCCTATAATGACCTGTAGGTAAGGTTTCTTTACCTTACAATTGGGAATTCTCCTATCTCAAATAGGAATACCCTTTTTCCCTACTAGTTTAAATCAAACATTAAACTAGCTTCTATGTTAGGTCTCTTTCAACCATACATTAGGCGTATGCCTTGAGGATTAGTTGATTCTTCCTTAAGGATAGAACAATAATCATTGCAATGCTTAACCTTCCCATATCAACCATAGGAAGCTAAGGGGGTTATCACACAAACCCACATAGACTTGTGAATGTCTACCATTTTCCTTACTTGGTTTAACCAACTATAATCTCCATGATTTAGATAACTTTCAATGTTTTTCCCTTTACAAACATTCCCATAATTAATCTCTAAGTGTCATGCATGAATCAAACATTCCTTTTAGTTTTAAGGTTACTCTATATCAAATAGATACAATTTTTTAGTCACTTTTAGAGATTCAAACCTTATCATAAGGTAATTTTAATTCATCATGTAACTCTACATTCCTTCTATGATCATTTGAAGTCAAGTATTACATTGTATACACTTCCTCTCAAGGAGTGATATAATCAATTTACAATTGATCTCAATAAATACATTTTACAATAATGGAGGCCCTTCATTAAAGAGGTATTGTTACAATATGTATACATGACCAATAGAATTCCAATAGTGTCGATCTTTGCTTGACTCCATTCGAGCCACCAGTACTAGATTGTAGATGTTTTCGGGATCAGGACAACCCATTACATGTATATGAAATGCATTCTAGACAAACAATAGCATGTAATAATTTTTCATTGAATGCAACTAAACACAATACATTCTCCACAATGTAATTGTCTAAAGCATTCCATCATTCAAAGGAAGGAAATCCCATACTTTCCTAAGACTGAAAATCACATTTTCATCTCATATCCTTCTCCACAAGGATATGCCTTTGAAACAAGTATTATTACAATCAACTATTGCTAGTCCATTTTAGAGAATGCCATAAATTCATTCATAAATGAGATCCCTTTTATGCATAAAGCATATCATACTCTCACAAGTATTTTATATTCCTTCAAAAAAATCATACTTTAACAAGTATCTCATATTTCTTCAAATAAAAATAGCATTTAATAATCATACTTTCACAAGTATCTCATATTTCTTCAAATATAAATAACATTTAAACAAATCATACTTTCACAAGTATCTCATATTTCTTCAAATATAAATAGCATTTAAACAAATCATACTTTCACAAGTATCTCATATTTCTTCAAATAAAAATAACATTTAAACAAATCATACTTTCACAAGTATCTCATATTTCTTCAAACAAAAATAACATTTAAACAAAACATACTTTCACAAGTATCTCATATTTCTTCAAACATAAATAGCATTTAAACAAACATACTTTCACAAGTATCTCATATTTCTTCAAACAAAAATAGCATTTAAACAAAACATACTTTCACAAGTATCTCATATTTATTTGTAGTCTATAATCCTTCCACAAATTTGGCTACCAAGTTGTCTCAAGATCTATCACAAGATCATACTATAGTTCCATGAGTTTGGCTTATAATCTCTCTTGCAATATTCCACCCAGATTACTCAAATTTATTCCACAACTCCATTTGTAATCTATCACAATATTACACTATAGATTTATTCTCTTGGTCCTTAATTTATTTTAGGAAGGTATTATAGGTACTCATCTTTACCAATGCGTTTTTACATAGTCCTTATAAGATTCATGTTTAAGATGTCACATAGTCCATCAATGGGATTATTACAAATCCTTTGAAAGTTTATCCTAAACTCCTTAAACAAGGATTCATGGTTTCTATAAACTTTCCATAATAATATCTTTGTTTCTCTATGAGATTCACACAAATTGTACAAGTTTACTCATATAAAATTTCCACAATAATATCTATGTTTCTCTATGAGATTCACACAAATTGTACAAGTTTACTCACATAAAATTTCTACAATAATATCTATGTTTCTCTATGAGATTCACACAAATTGTACAAGTTTACTCATATAAACTTTCCATAATAATATCTTTGTTTCTCTATGAGATTCACACAAATTGTACAAGTTTACTCATATAAACTTTCCACAATAATATCTATGTTTCTCTATGAGATTCACAAAATTGTACAAGTTCACTTTGTCAACGTTTAACAAGATGCACAATTTTTGTTTTCAAAGTGTACAAATTTTAATCCTAAAATTTGTTCCATAGCCAACAACATATTTAATGTTTGCTTTTGTTATACAGGGTGCTTGACAAGATTTATTATGAGAGGGTAGTGATTTTACCAATCGGTATTTTACCACTAGCCCAAGTGGTTTCCATATACTTGACAAGCTACCTCACATAGTCTAACACTGATCATAAAGCATACGATTGACAAGGAATTCATTTAACCTGATACCGATTCTTGGGTAATGTGTATTACGTACGGATGCAGGGAACTTGGTTTGTTCTACGAGTGGAATCGATTACCATCCCAACTTCATCATGATGCTATCATTCGACCATCATTGGGTCTGATTCAACGTATCTATTTTTCCAGTGTACCTATGCTAGTTCTAGGGTACCCAAAGTAGAGAATTACGTCATTCAATGGATTTCATACTCACCAGGTGGAAATGAGGGTAGGAGCAGTGTCTTCTACTCACAAACCTATGTGTTTTAGGTGTGAAATATGCTATCCCCAAACTATGTAAATTATCAGAATAAAGGGTATTCATCACATCCATGGGTTTAGCCAGATACCACTTCTCAAAGACACCTATCATCCCTCGATAGATTAGTTTGACTACGGATGTAATTTTCCAACCACTTATAATTTTTCTACAACCCTCCTACGGAATAGCTGCACCATTATGTCTATGGATCTCGTCTCTTTGGTCTATGTGCTTCATAGTGGTATTCAAAACTAGGTCTATCATCAGCACAACTCACCATATGGTAGTGTGCTCTGGTTGGTATTATGGCTCAATAGGGTGAAACAAGAGATGAGACTCCATAGGTCCCTAATCAACAAATGAATGCAACCAAAGATTTGCATACTGAAGGAGACATAACCAGACCTCAAGACTTATTCCAAAGTGACTACACAATGGGATTTTATTCAATTGATAGGTGGGTACACCATTTATAGATTCATCGATTTGGGTTCATTTTTCTTCTTGTGAGAGTGTCTTGGATTGATCACACTCGAAGGAGCATAGTTTGGGCAGAAATCCTCCATTGCGGGTGAAAATACCTTCGTCGAATCCTTTGCATCGAGGTAGGAGTTCTCTTTTATTTTAAAGAAAAAGACTCAAAAGGGTAATATCCCACACCCAAGGTGGTGTGAGTGATGGTCTTCTTTAAAAGTGCTCGCATGCCATTTACTTGGTAACCACCAAGTGGTGGTTCCACTGGTGGTGTTGTTTCAACTACATAGAGACCCTTAGCTTGCTAGGAGTATGGTTAGGTTTAGTATGGTCGAGAGGTTTCTCTGATCGGGTTTAGCAACCATTTTAGAAGACGTGGCTTTAATAGTCCATTTATACCAATAGCAAAGGTCCAAACAAATTAATTAAAAGGATGCCCACTATTTAGTTAATAAGGGTCCAAACTATTAATTAAATGAATGCAGATATGGACCATAAACCATTCGACCACGATCAATAATAATGGTCCAAACAAATTAATTAAAGGAATACCCACTTGTCCAATTAACAAGGGTCCCAAACATAATTAATTAAATGTATGCAATCGTGGACCAAATATTAAATTAAATCATACACAACATACTAGCATCAATAAACAAATGTGTATTCAATCACATTAATAATCAAATACAAATAGCATGGCTATGAGGTATGATATGACCTAGGTATTTCCAGCTCCTTGAAGATTATCTTTGTCCAATCCTCCCTCCTTGCTTTCCCTTCTATGGATGACTTGACCAAAGGTCTCTAAACTTAGGGCTATTTGGTTTTTGATTCACCCAAGGGGTGAAGAGCATAATCCCTAAGCCCAAGCTTACTTATCAACCAAGTTTGACCAAATATCACTAAGGCTTAAGGTTGTTTGGTTTTTTATTCACCAAAGGGTGAAGAGCATAATCCCTAAGCCAAAGCTCTCCTATAACTTCTTCAAATTCCTTCTTCAACATTCTTCCTTCCATTGTTAACTCATGGTGGCTATTTATAGAATTTAGGGGGTGCCTTCCCAAAGGGTGAAGGGTAGCCTAGGTGATGACTTGTTGGAGAGGTCATGAGGATGATGATGTAGGCATTTTGGTGGCATAGTATTTTTTTCTGCATCTTGGAGGACATGATGCACATCAAAGGCAACCAATAGTGTTTTAGAGGACCTTTGAATGACTAATACTATTTTTATATTTTTCCTAGAATATTGGGGTACAGATTCCTTTTTCTCATGGCCCTTAATGGCATTTTAGGACCCAAATACCTTTCTCAAAGTATTTTATTAACATATTAGTTTGCAATCATACTAATAGTTAAGTTCACATGAGAATCCCCCATTTTCTATTTAAAATACATGTTTTTCTTTTCTTGTGGTGTTATTTTAAAAATAAATGAATTACCACTATTTCCAATGTTTAGACAATTTCAAAGTATTTTCTATGTCTACATTGATTTTTATTTCTCTTTGCCATGCCCAAGGGTTCGGGTCGAGGTGGGATGTGACATTCTAGCTCTTTAGAGACCTCTAATGGTGAAATACAAAATAAGTGCTAAAATTTCTTTTTCTTTCTAATGATTTTCAAATGTTGAGTTTTACTACAGGTAGAGTTAAAAAACAAATTCTTTAATGGCTAGAAGACATTTCTATAGTTTTCCTCACCATTGATTTACTACGCCTTGCCACCATCACCTTATGACACTAAACGGTCGATCACTGTAAGTGAAGTTATTTTTATAATTTTTTTGCATGATTTTTTAGTCATGTTTTTCTGTAAAACCTTAGATGTTAATAAAAATCAAGCAAATTCACAGGTAACCTATGATATAGATAAAATTTTCTCATAATAGAGCAAATTTTCTCACATAGAGCGAATTTGCTCACAACAGAACAAATTTGTGTGAACACAAGTTTAAGGAATTTTTTTTATCCTTAGATCTATTATTTCACTTTGCACATTAGATCTAGATCATCTTAGCATCATCATTTCATTTTTTTGCACTTGCATTTCATATTTAGCATTTTTTTCCTCTTAGAAAAGTGAGGTCATATTTGACCCAACTTTTCCCTAATCAAATCATATATATTCCTCTCAAAACCTATACCATTGGACCAAGCATAGAAAGAGCTTTCCAACAATATAGGATAAGTCCTATTTTGACACCCTTTGGTCCTCCAAAATTCCAAAAAATAACATATGGATATGAGTTGCGAATTTGTGGGTAAGATGTGACAAGTCTCAAATTTGCTAAACAAAGAGCAAATTTGCTCTTAACAGAGTGAATTTTCTCAACAAAGAGTGAATTTTCACAAGCATAAGTCTGGGGACAAATCTCTAATTTTAGATCTACCATTTTAGTCTATACTTAGAATCTAAATTATCTTGCATCACACATTGTACCACATATTGCATTGTCTTATCATCTAAGTACAAAATTTTGTGTGCTCATAGATTTTAAGATTATCATTCTTTTTATGCATGGTTGTTTATGTTGGCAATTTTGGGTACTTTGGGTACATTGCCTTTGCTCAAGTGTATAAGTTGTCATTGATGTCAAGAAGCTCTTGAAGGAATTTGATTTGATGTCAAATAATTTGTTTTGATGAAGGTTACGGCATGACCGTTTCAAAGGTCTTTTGTAAACCCCAAGTTGGCAGGTTTAAAGATTACGGTGGATGCATTAGTTTAATGCATTTGGGTCCAGGAGGAAGTATTTATTTAAATAATTAAAAACCTTGTTAAGGTTCCCTTTAATTATTTTTAAATAAATATTAAATTATTGTTTGCAATGGGTTATCCTAACCCATGGCGCTATGTTTTAAGATTGTGGGCGCTAGCCAAGACCTCCACCGACGTCAAGAGCTTATGGTAAAAATGCATATAAATCTCCCTCGATGAAAATCAAGAATCATCCCATCCGCATTTTGAAAAGAGTTGCTCGCTGTGAATTCGTGATCTGCTATTCGATTTCTTCCTCGCTGTGATTTCGTGATCCGCTATTTGGATTTCTTCTCCGATTGTGTCTTCGTCATTTTCGTAAACCCGTCATTCGATTGTGTCTTCGCCATTTTCATAAACCTGTTGTTCGATTGTGTCTTCACCGTTTTCGTGAATCCGTTGTTCATTTTTTTGTACTCGTCGTTTGTCGTAAATCCGTCGTAAGGTTTTCGTCTTCGTGTTCACGTTAGAAGAAAGGGAGGCACTATTGTTTTATTTAATCCCTAGCACAGAAGGAACAAGGCTAACAACGTGAGGTTTAAACCTCATCGGGCGCCTTTGGTGCACCGGTAGCGGCTAGGTTGTTGGCGCGCTACCCGAACAGGAGGTTCCACATTCGAATAACGCGAAAGGGTTTTTCATCGTGAAGTGGACGCAGCGGGTGGTGTTAGAATTCATGCACAATTTCTCCATAGCATGATTTTTGATGTTGGCCAAGGTATTTTCGAAATTAATTTTTGCTAAGTGTATTTTGCGGATGGAGGAAGTTTATTAGAGGGAAAAACAGCTTAGGAGTTATAAGGAGTTTAAAGCTTGTTTTATTTTGATAAAAGATTCTTTTGAAGGTGTTGTTTGAAATATCTTATTGCATTCTTATGAGAGATAAATTTTATTTTTGATAAGACTATAAGGGAGAAATAAGGTGTATAAGGGATAAATTTTTCTTGTAATGTTGAGAGTGCTTTTGGTTGATTATGGAAATGAAAGCATGATGTTTTAAGGTTAAAATTGCTTCTTGTGTGAAGTTGTGAAACCTTAAGTGGGCAGCTTTGAGATTGACATTTGCTTTCATTAAATTGGTAATAATCAAGCTATTCTTTACTTGGTTAAAGTGTTGGGCTTACTCCTTTGTTGATGATTTGAAAAGTTGTTTGTGCTATTGTGATTTGAGTTGGTGGATGCTTTTTGTTCAAACAATATTGGAGAGAAAAGGAGTTCTACTTGTTTCCTTTTCTGATGTTGATTGTGAAATGCTTCAAGGTTGTGTTTTGAGCTGAATGGTGTTGATTGAACCTTGTTTGATGAGCATTGTTGTTGAAGCCCTAATTGATGGTGAAAAGAACATGAGTATCATTGTTATGTGATTCTTTGCATAGTTGGCAATTGTTGGGGTTTCATGTTCTTGAAAGAAAGTCTATCCTATCCATTTCAGATATTGAGTTGAGTTTTCAGATTTGAGATTGAGTTTGAGATGAGTTGATTTGAGTTGAGTTTTGAGATTGGGAGTTGAGTATAGAACATATTGAGTCTCTAACAATTCTCTTTATGCTTCTATGAGTTTGAAAAATCACATTGGGTCTCTAAAAATTCACCTTGTGATTTCCTACTAAGAAAGTTTTTTTTCTTGGTGAGCTTGCTGAGTTTTGGACAGGTTTCGGTGGGGACTTGTGAGCAGTTTTGGACAGGTTCCGATGGGGACTTGTGAGCAGATTTGGACAGGTCCTAGCAGAGGACTTGTGAGCTGAGTTTGATAGTTCTATCAGAGAACTTGAGGACAAAGGTGCACTGGTTCTTTGAGAAGAACCTGAGGACAGATTTGGCAAGTCTTTGAGAAGGCTTGTGTGCAGAGGATTGATTTGTTCAAGCTTAAGCATTGGATAAATCTGACAGACAGAGGAAGACTTGTACTAGACCGATTGACTATGTTTGGTACAGGTTGTTGAGCTGCTGTGGACGTGATCATAGAAGGTAGAGGTCTCTTAGGCTAAGCATTGAGGACAGGAGGTCTTCGGTGGAAAGGAGTTCCACGTGTTGGCAAGAGGTAGAGGCAGTTGATCTTCCGAGGGATCATTTCCAAAGCAGAGGGGAAGGTATCTCCTTTGAGCAGAGGCTCATAAATTTTTATTAGGGGAAGGTATCTCCTTTGGGCCGAGGCTCATAAACATTGTAATTGGGAAGGATTCCCAAAGAACTTTGAGATAACTTTTAGAGAAAAGTTTTGTGGATGTAGCCCAACCATTTTGGGTGAACCACGTTAAAATTGGTGTCACTTTGTGGATGATATTGTGCATTGCTTTGATATTGCTTTGGGTATATTGCTTTACTTTTTTGAAGTATAAAGGAAAAAATAAAAAGAGGTCTTATACTTGTTCACCCCCCTCTCAGTATAAGCTTGTGTTCTTCAATTGGTATCAGAGCGGGTGCCTTCGAAAAGTTTAACAACTTGAAGGAAAAGCTAGTAAAGAACACAATGGATCATTCAAGTGGCAATGCAACACCTATTCTTGATGGGTCAAACTTTGGTCTTTGGAGTGCAAGGATGAAGGTTCATCTAATGGCACTTGGGAATGAGGTTTGGGAAGTGATTGAAGATGAGTACACTATTCTTGAACATGGTCCTAATACTAAAGAAGAAAGGCTCCTACATCACAACAATTCAAAAGCAATGAATGCAATCCTGAAAGGCTTATAGAAAGCGAGATCTCACCAAAGTGATTCCCTGCAAGACAACTAGTGAAATGTGGAAACAGATTGAAGGTGGTTCATACGGGTGATACAAATGTCAGAAAGGCCAAGTTGAGACACTTCAAAGGTATGTTTGAACAACTCAAGATGAATAATGATGAAAATATTAGTGACTACATGCTTCGTATGGATGAGGTTGTTAACTCCATGAAAGACTTAGGTCTTGAGCTTGCTGAAAATGATGTTTGTGATAAGATTTTAAGATCTCTTCCTAATAGATTTAGTGAAAAAAAATTTGCTATTGAGGAAGCTAAAGATTTGGATAAGTTGAAAAAGGATGAGCTCCATAGTATACTTGCAGCATTTGAGTTGAGAACTCAAGTGAAGGTTGATGTCAAGAAAGAGGCAGCTTTCAAGGCTACCAAGAAATCCAAGGGTAAACAGCTTCAAGATAGTGATGAGTCTTCTAGTGATGAAGAGGCATATTACAGCAAGAAAGGCAAGTTCTCTAGAAAGCACAAAAGTATGAAAAATATAAGATGTTTCAATTGTGGAAAGTTTGGTCATTATGCTACTGATTGTACTATTCCCAAGAATGAAAGTGATGAAGATAAACAGGATTCTAAGAGCAAGGATTCTGAAAAGCACAAGCATCACAGGAAGAACATAGATGAGCACAACAATCAAGGAAAGAGGTATTCTCACAAGCACAAGAAGAGTTTCTACCTAGAAAAAGCAAGTAAGTGTTCTAGTAGTGATAGTGAAAGTTCTTCAAGTGATGATGAAAATGAGATGTTGTTCATATCAAAAAAAGAGGAAGAACCGAAACATAGATTCATTATCATGAAATGTCTTAGATGTGGAAACTTTGGTCACCTTGAGGATGATTGCACAAATAATGATTTGGTTTCTAGTATGTATGAGGATGCTTCAGAAAACTATAAGGAAGATGCATGTATGGTTTTTGAAAAGGGTAGCACCTCTAGTGATAAGAAATCTGAAAAAGGCTTTGATGATTCAAAAAGCAAACAAATAAAGGAAGATATAGAGGAAGGTGAAGTAGATCTTGAAGGTGAACTTATTAGTGCTCTTAGTGCTTTGAAAAAGGAAATAAAGAAGAATGCTAGACTCAAGGATAAGTTAGATGAATGTTGTATGGAGAGAGATGATCTTATAGAAAGTCTTGACTTCTCTATAGCTAAGACACAAGAACTCAAGGATGAGTTAGAGTCTAAGGTTCTTGAGTATAGTGAGTTAGAACAGAAAATGGCTTCTTTGAAAGAGGAAACTAAAGAGTACAAGGATAAGCTTTACGGGTTTCAAGATAGCTCCAAAAAGGTTAAGTCACTCATCAAAGGTCAAAGAAAGACAACAGATAAAACAGGCCTTGGTTTTGTTAAGCCACACAAGGAACAAGTTGGAGAGTCTAGTAAGAGACTCCAAAAGGAAGAGAGTTCTGATGAGGAAAGTATTTTAGAAAAGGAGTCCTTGAATGATAGATGCACAAAAATAGAAAACAGAATTCAGAATGAGAAGAAGAAGTTTTCAGAACCTAAGAGGTCAAATAAAGGAAAGTTTCAAGGTAGATGTTTTTCTTGTCACAGGTTTGGTCACATGGCTTCACATTGCATGGCTCAAGTGAAGAAGGTAAATGACAATTTTAGAAGTGCTAGTTTCTTTCAAGGGTATTGCTACTCTTGTCAATAGTTTGGGCACAAGGCAGTTTATTGCAAGGCAAATAACAAGAACGGGTTTGATCAAAACAAGGTTTGGTCAGAATAGGTTTGGTCAGAACAGGTTTGGTCAGAATAGGTTTGGCCAGAACAGGTTTGGTCAGAATAGGTTTGGTCAGAATAGGTGGATTCAAAGATCAGGTTTACCTCAGAGAAACAACATCGTCAAGTGTTTCAAGTGCAACAATGAAGGTCACATAATCAGACAATGTAGAGCTAAAATTCTAGAATACAAGAACAGGAACAGTGGCATGATCAGGTCCAAGGATCAAGGCATGGACAAGAACAGGGATGAGAACAAGAACAAGAATAGTGACAAGAACAAGAATATGGACAAAGAGTTCAAGAGAAGGCCCGACAAGGAAGTTATAGACGCCGATGATGATCAGTGCCTAATGGGAGTTTTACTCCCACCCCAGAATTAATCACCTCATCAGGAGGTGGGGGAGGGACTAAGATAAGAGGCTCATTCTTAGACCCGAGCCCCAAAGGTGACCCTTTGCCATTGATGACAAAGGGGGAGAGATATGAGTAAGGGGGAGAGCTTCAAAGTGAAGAGGAGAGCTTCAAGTCAGGGGGAGCAAAACTTCAAAGGAAGATTCTCGGTTGTGGGCACAGTTGGTCGGTTGTTAGCACAGTTGGTTTCAGTTTTGGCTCTTGAGAAGTGTTTTCGATAAAGGTTTGCCATCAATGACAAAGGGGGAGATTGTTGGCAATTTTGGGTACTTTGGGTACATTGCCTTTGCTCAAGTGTATAAGTTGTCATTGATGTCAAGAAGCTCTTGAAGGAATTTGATTTGATGTCAAATAATTTGTTTTGATGAAGGTTACGACATGAAAGTTTCAAAGGTCTTTTGTAAACCCCAAGTTGGCAGGTTTAAATATTACAGGTGGATGCATTAGTTTAATGCATTTGGGTCCAGGAGGAAGTATTTATTTAAATAATTAAAAACCTTGTTAAGGTTCCCTTTAATTATTTTTAAATAAATATTAAATTATTGTTTGCAATGGGTTATCCTAACCCATGGCGCTATGTTTTAAGATTGTGGGCGCTAGCCAAGACCTCCGTCGACGTGTTAAACTCCTCGTCGACGTCAAGAGCTTATGGTAAAAATGCATATAAATCTCCCTCGATGAAAATCAAGAATCATCCCATCCGCATTTTGAAAAGAGTTGCTCGTTGTGAATTCATGATCTGCTGTTCGATTTCTTCCTCATTGTGATTTCGTGATCCGCTGTTCGGATTTCTTCTCCGATTGTGTCTTCGCCATTTTCGTAAACCCATCGTTCGATTGTGTCTTCGCCGTTTTCATAAACCTGTTGTTTGACTGTGTCTTCGCCGTTTTTGTGAATCCGTTGTTCATTTTTTTGTACTCGTCGTTTGTTGTAAATCTGTCGTAAGGTTTTTGTCTTCGTGTTCGCGTCAGAAGAAAGGGAGGCACTATTGTTTTATTTAATCCCTGGCACAGAAGGAACAAGGCTAACAACGTGAGGTTTAAACCTCACCGGGTGCCTTTGGCGCACCGATAGCGGCTAGGATGTTGGTGCGCTACCCAAACGGGAGGTTTCGCGTTCGAATAACGCGAAAGGGTTTTTCATCATGAAGTGGACGCAGCGGGTGGTGTTAGAATTCGTGCGCAATTTCTCCATAGCATGATTTTTGATGTTGGCCAAGGTATTTTCAAAATTAATTTTTGCTAAGTGTATTTTGCGGATGGAGGAAGTTTATTAGAGGGAAAAATAGCTTAGGAGTTATAAGGAGTTTAAAGCTTGTTTTATTTTGATAAAATATTCTTTTGAAGGTGTTGTTTGAAATATCTTATTGCATTCTTATGAGAGATAAATTTTATTTTTGATAAGACTATAAGGGAGAAATAAGGTGTATAAGGGATAAATTTTTCTTGTAATGTTGAGAGTGCTTTTGGTTGATTATGGAAATGAAAGCATGATGTTTTAAGGTTAAAATTGCTTCTTGTGTGAAGTTGTGAAACCTTAAGTGGGCAGCTTTGAGATTGACATTTGCTTTCATTAAATTGGTAATAATCAAGCTATTCTTTACTTGGTTAAAGTGTTGGGCTTACTCCTTTGTTGATGATTTGAAAAGTTGTTTGTGCTATTGTGATTTGAGTTGGTGGATGCTTTTTGTTCAAACAATATTGGAGAGAAAAGGAGTTCTACTTGTTTCCTTTTCTGATGTTGATTGTGAAATGCTTCAAGGTTGTGTTTTGAGCTGAATGGTGTTGATTGAACCTTGTTTGATGAGCATTGTTGTTGAAGCCCTAATTGATGGTGAAAAGAACATGAGTATCATTGTTATGTGATTCTTTGCATAGTTGGCAATTGTTGGGGTTTCATGTTCTTGAAAGAAAGTCTATCCTATCCATTTCAGATATTGAGTTGAGTTTTCAGATTTGAGATTGAGTTTGAGCTAAGTTGATTTGAGTTGAGTTTTGAGATTGGGAGTTGAGTATAGAACATATTGAGTCTCTAACAATTCTCTTTATGCTTCTATGAGTTTGAAAAATCACATTGGGTCTCTAAAAATTCACCTTGTGATTTCCTACTAAGAATTTTTTTTTCTTGGTGAGCTTGCTTGAGTTTTGGACAGGTTTCGGTGGGGACTTGTGAGCAGTTTTGGACAGGTTCCGATGGGGACTTGTGAGCAGATTTGGATAGGTCCTAGCCAGAGGACTTGTGAGCTGAGTTTGATAGTTCTATCAGAGAACTTGAGGACAGAGGTGCACTGGTTCTTTGAGAAGAACCTGAGGACAGATTTGGCAAGTCTTTGAGAAGGCTTGTGTGCAGAGGATTGATTTGTTCAAGCTTAAGCGTTGGATAGATCTGACAGACAGAGGAAGACTTGTACTAGACCGACTGACTATGTTTGGTATAGGTTGTTGAGCTGCTGTGGACGTGATCATAGAAGGCAGAGGTCTCTTAGGCTAAGCATTGAGGACAGGAGGTCTTCGGTGGAAAGGAGTTCCACGTGCTGGCAAGAGGTAGAGGCAATTGATCTTCTGAGGGATCATTTCCAGAGTAGAGGGGAAGGTATCTCCTTTGAGCAGAGGCTCATAAATTCTGATTAGGGGAAGGTATCTCCTTTGGGCCGAGGCTCATAAACATTGTAATTGGGAAGGATTCCCAAAGAACTTTGAGATAACTTTTAGAGAAAAGTTTTGTGGACGTAGCCCGACCATTTTGGGTGAACCACGTTAAAATTGGTGTCACTTTGTGGATGATATTATGCATTGCTTTGATATTGCTTTGGGTATATTGCTTTACTATTTTGAAGTATAAAGGAAAAAATAAAAAGAGGTCTTATACTGTTCACCCCCCTCAGTATAAGCTTGTGTTCTTCAGTTTAAAAGACCAAGGGGATCTGACTGCTACACCATCAAGATAAAATATACAGTGGCTTAAGTATATCCCCAAACACTAATTGCAAATTTTAGTGTTTGTTTGACAAGTTGATGGTCTATTGCAAGTTCACTCTCAAGACAAAAATTTGCTTGCAGATCCAAAAATCGGTGAATTCTCTCAGTAGATAGCGGATCTACTTCATTCAACCATCCAAATAAGGTAAGTATCTAACTTGATATATTTTCACTTCTATTTATATTTTCCTATTTATTTCATATTTCCTATTTATTTAAACATCTAGAAAGAACAAGAAAAATACAAAAAAAATATATGTATATGGTAGCATAGAATTATCATCTTGCATTCGTAGATTTGTTACATTATAGTTGATTCTAAAAATCTTCTAGTTCATTGTGCGTTGCCTTCATAAAAATTGAAATGCATGTAGTCTAGGTATAATTGCACTTTGATTAAACTTTAGGTGTATGCCAATTAAAGAACACATTGAACATTTCATATTGCATAGACTCAGGAACATTATTTAAAAGTTCCTTGGTGAACCCACCACAAATTATCATCAACCACCAAAGAGGGTACGACACAGTACCTCTCGTCTAAGGTGTAGATCCCCTATTTTCCATCATCCTTATAGGAGTGGATCCATTAGCCTGAAGGAAAGGGATGCAAAAATTTTGAGTCTACATTCTTTGGTGAACCCGACGTGAAACACCACCACTTTTATTTTTTATTTTTCTTTTGTTTTTAAAAAACTAAAAAGACCATAAAAATTAGTTTGTCTTAGATTAAATCATATAAAAATATAATATTTGATTTGGTGTTATTTACATTTTTCTATTATTACACCATTCCTAAAAAGAATCACATCTGACGTATTATTCCATAGATGAGTTGTTTAACCAAGATGCTAATTTAGTGGTGGGAAATCTGTCTTAAAGGTCTTGTGTGATAAGGTTGGTCTAGACATAATGGGAATACATAGTGAAGGGGGTTAGCCACACCCATGAACCTTTGGAAAGGGATTATCCTTTCACATGTGCCCAAAAAACTAAAAACCTTAATCAAGATTAAAATTTAGCCAATCCAACAACTGTCATAACCATGGAATAGAGCACACATTTCTCTTCAAAGAGTGTATTACTGACCATGGTGAATTGGGTGAGGATTGGTAGGACCTGGGCTTCATCATGACTTGGAATTCATCACCAAGTGTCTATATGCAGACATCCAGATGAAGGCCTTAATTCAAAATAAGACAACTATGTCTATCCAACTTCTTCCCCAATTTTAAAAGGCTTTTTATATTTCTTATTTGTAATTGTGATCAATAGAATAGGGAAGATATTTCTTATGTGTGTTATTTATTTCATAAAAAGATCAAAAAAATGACTACCACTTTTTAGAATGGTAAAGAGATCACGGGCCTTGTAAATAACCCAATTCAATACAAACCTATTTATGTCACTACCCTGATTAGTAATGTTAAGGAAATTCCATTAGCTGGATTGGTTGATTATGGTCAACCCTATTCACAATTTCTTTCATATTCAACATTACCCTTATCACAACCTCATATTATTTCATATCCTCTCTCTCAACCAATCCCTTCACAATTCTCCTTTACAATTTTCGCCACAATCACTACCATATTCTTCTTTTCAAACCACATATTCACCTCAACCTCTTCATAATAATGGTATTATTCCCACCACACATCCATGTCATGCTTTTAAATCTACATACAATCCTTCTCCACCATTATTGCAATCACAACCATTTCAACACAATACATCCATCTCAACAAAGAAATACTTCTTCTTCCAATCCTACCATGCACTCACATCATACTTCATGATCTGCCTATCATCATTCTACCTACAATCAAGAAAAAATAGGTAATCAATCGTTACATCCTGCTATTGCTAATACCCTAAGAAAAATGTTCAAGGTTCCTCAAAAACCTTCACCACATAAGTTTACAAAACTCAAACAACCATTAACCATAATACTCAAGCATTTTCTAGATACAAACATGATTGAGTTGCCACCCATAAGACAACCTGATATCACAGTAGATTGGTATAAGCCTGAGCTACATTGTGAATATCATAGAGTGGATGGACACATGACACAAACATGGACAAAGTTGAGATATGTAGTTCAAGACTTGATTGATGTGGGTATTTTTGCTATAGAGGATTTATCACTCACTATTGGTCATAATTCTCAAATAAATAATCAATCTCTTACACAATGAATACCTACAATTGATCAAGATATGGGGAGCTTCCAAATTTCCCAATTCAATCATCAAAAATAAGAAATCAATCAAGTGTCATATCCTAATATGTCTCATCATAAAAATAATATTGATATCATAGCTACGACTACAAGAAAGCAAGTTAAATCTCAACTAACTCAATTTGATAAGCAAGAGATAAATTCTTCATCCAACTAACCTTTAAGACCTATCTTAATTTTGAAGAATAATTAGAAAGACGATACAAGCATAGAAAACCCATATTTAGTGTTGAAGTCTCAACTTGAAGTCTCCCTTTTAAAACTTTTACAAACTTCTCATATTCATATAGAAGCCTTGTGAGAGATTTTAAGTCAACAGTTTATTCCTCATGATATCATTCCTAGACATATTGCTAGTATTGTGAGTTCTCTTGGGAGTAATAATATTTCATTCTATGATGATGATATTCCTTCCTTGGATTTGTAAGAATATTCGTCTCTTTACATTACAAGATTTATTGAAGAAACATTTATCAAAAGTATCTTAGTAGATAATGGTTCCTCTCTTAATATGTGTACTTATCAATTATTCCAAAGACTTGGATTAAAGGAGGAAGATCTTACTAAATTTGATGTCATCATAAAATATTTCAATGATGAACCCCAAGAAGCTTGTGGTACTATAGTCCTTCCCCTTAGAGTTGGACCCAAGGTCTTGGATACCTTATTTTATGTGATGTCTTACCTTGCACATTACAAGCTACTTCTTGGACACCCTTGGATTCATATGATGAGGGTTGTCCCTTCCACCCTTCATCAACTCTTGAAGTTTAGATTTGAAAATCAATTTATCACCATCCATGGTGACCCAACACCATTTGGATGTTCTTCAATGATCGAATCACCAAATTCTCCACAATCTACCTTTGTATCATCATCATCGTCTTCCATCAATTACTCTTCTTCATCTATGTTTGATCATCCTGGTTGACCGCATAACACCTATTCACGTCTTTCAAATATACTCCCTTCATCCTATCAAGATTTGGAAGAGAGTGATGAGGATAAGGGACCCCCTTATCCCTCTGATATTTTAATTTGTAATATAATAAATTTTGTATTTTGTGATGGTAAATATTTTGATCCTTGAGAGGACCCTCCTTCACTATCTTATAGAGATCTCGTAAAATTAGGGATTAAACCCCCTTATGTTAATAAAAATGGTTTTGTTTGATAATGCATAGAATTTTGTGCAAAGGCTACTAAAGAAAAAGCTATAAAGGAACTTCTTTATTCAAAACCTCCTTTTTTGAATCCACCTTAAAAATGTTATGCATGAATCACCTTGTATAGTGTATATAAATCATCTTGTATATATCACTAATCTCATCATAAAAAATCAAATAAATGAAACAAAAGTTATGTGTAGGTATTGCATTCTCATCTAGTTTACATTTCAATCATTGCATTTTCATATTGCATTGCATAAACCCAGTGTAACAGGGTTCGTGCACCCTATTGGTTGGGTGCACGAACCCGCACCTACACCTGCACTGGGTGTATGAGTTCACGAATAGGTACGACTGAGCCAAACCCCATCCGAACCCTATCTGATAGGGTTCAGCTTGGGCCAAACCATGTTAGTTAGGGTTCTTCCAAGTTGAATTTTGTGGCCAGTCAGGGTTCTTCCAAGCCGAATCCTATGGCCAGTCAGGGTTCATCCAGCTGAACCTAGCCCATTTTGGACATTAATATAGGAAAAAAATTATTAATTTTTTAGGTGGGCCCAACCACACCCAACCCATACGGGCTAAAAAAAATTATTAAAAAAAATAAAAAAGTTTTTATAAATTATAATTTAAAGTTTAGTGAGTATATGCTAAACACTTTTTTTATTAAAAAATTATCTCAGCAAGAGGCCTGTAAACTTTAAGCAAGCATCATGTGATATGGTGAGATCCAAAGTAAATAGATTGGATTCTTATTCTAAATAAGGACTATTGATAATTTTAAATAAAGTAGAGACATGCAAGCCTAATCCAAGACCAATAAGCTGGAATCAATTTACCATTGTGAATGATAAAAGCTAGGTGTTAATGATCACATGCTCCTTTAGGATTAAAAGTACTAATTTTTTATGCTTATACACAATACAACATACATAGAAAATACTATAGAAAACAAATTTAAAATCCTTAGTTGAAGGAGTTTTCAAAACTTCTAATCCCATTTCATCCCTATAGAGCATACAACTAGAACATAATTTGAATTGCTCATAGAGGACCTAGAAGATGATGATCACGAATAATGAGAGTCAAATATCAGATATTTGATGTTATCTTTGTACATGTCCACTACTATATAGCATATACTTATAGTATATTGTTATCTCTTGACTCTTTATGACTTGACATCCTATCATTTTTTTACATGAATATCATATATCAATATGCTTTTATGATGCCATATTTAAATATTTTGCAATGTGTATGAATGATTTATTTTATTTCACGATGTGTATGATTTATTATTTATTTAATTATTTTGCAATGTGCATAATTTATTCTAATTTTTAAATATATATATATATATATATATATATATATATATTAAATTAAAAACTAGCCGCACCGACACCCGACGAACCTTATTTTTGGTGGGGGCCGCACCTGCACCCGTACCCATGATTTTTGTTGCACCCACATCCCACTCATGGTAACCTTACATAAACCATAATCATCTATCATGTAGTTGCATCTTGCACCTCTTAATCTTGACCAGTCCAATTGCATATAAAATATGGTCACATCTAATCATTATGTTATTTAAATATTCAGACAAATGCTATCAGGTTCATAGTCAATCTTGGTCTTTTTGGAATGATTGAGAGTTCATCTCAAACCACTCACATGATTCATAATTTAATAAAATATTGATTCCTGATATTGATTAAAAATCATCTCAAATAAAAACACACTTCTAAAAAAAAATTGAGGTTTGGGACTTATTTCACCATTTTTGAACCAACCATATATCACACTTCTTAATAAAATCTTGCATTAAGAAAAGGATGATGCCTTGATTGGTTTGAACCTTGAAGTAAAAAGTATTCTTGCTTGTTACATTATGCACATAGTCCAACAATCAAATTAATCTTACACAAATCATAAAAATAAATCACCAAGTAGTAAGGATTGGATAAAAATTCTCAGTGGACTTGTTGAGAATCTGATTCTCCAAAGCTTGTCAACACAAACAAATAATAATAAAACTCCTAGTAGTAAGGATAGAGTAAAAATTCTCATCGGACATGTTGAGAATTTGATTCCCCAAATCTTGGAGCTACAAATGAATATACAATAAATAGTAATAAATCTTTAAGTTGTAAGGATAACACTACATTTTCATCCAGATGGTTAGGTAGTCTGATTCCCCAAAACTTAAAAATCATATCATTTTCCTATGGGGCTAACCTCCACCAAGGTGATAAAAACTTGACTAGCAATGGAGTACGCTTATGCATGGTGACACGTCTCTCTTAAAGAGACCTCTGACTGGATATAAGGAAAAGCTAGCCTCTTGGTTCCCTCCATGACTGGTTTAACCCCTATCTTACTCAAGATTGGTAACTAAATTCATTTTTTGCACACACAATGGTTCTTAAATTGGTTTACATCATTACCCTACTCAAAATCGGTAAATGAACTTCACAAGCACACACATTTGATCCTTGATATATTTGCATCATAATTAAGATCAAGATGGGAAAAGAATGCAAAAATTACACACACTGATTCTTGATAAACTTGACTTCATCTCAGAAATAACCAAGATTTTCCTTGAATTTTGATTGATTGAAGTCACTATATCTTCATGGATATGTATGACTATTAGCATAGGCAATTGATGCTAAATATACAAGTTAGTCTTGCATTTCATATCTACTACCTTAGTTCAATGCATCCTCAATCATTTGCTTCACCATATTGCATGATTGCTTGCCATACACAAAATTTGCATTTATCATACATAATTGCTTGGTCATATAGTTGCTTAAGGACTTTGTGATGATGACATCATGTAACCCTAATAAGGTGTCTTATATTCACTTCACACTAGGAATATTATGCCTAGCACAAGCCCTCTATCATATTATTCATGCCCAATAACTCATACTACCTCTTTACTACCATTAAGTTCTATTCAAAATTAATCTAAAGGATATACATTATTCATCACCAATAATGTCATTTTAAAACATTAACCTCAAACTACTTTTGGATCATAACCCTTCAATGTCAGCATTACAATAAAACCTTACACAGGATCCTTCATGGCCACATGCAAGGGGTAGCCTCCATTTAAGGTCATACACAAGCACACATTATCGAGGCTTATTATTGACTGATCAAAATCGTAAGGGTATATTTCCCAACACATTATTTCTACAAAAATAAAATCATATTACAAATATAAATTACACTACATCAAATCACACTCTATCTCTCTACAATCAATATCTTGATTACATGATACAAAATGCACTAAAAATCAACCATGACTACAAGCACCATTATGTAATATCATCAAAAAACAAAAAAAACATTTTGCATTGGCATAACACATAAAAGATAAAAATGAAGTATGGTATTACTCTTGAGAAAAATTACATATGCAATCATCATATATTAAGACAATTCAAAACATGAAAAATTACATGCATTGTCATTTAGATCGTTTACAACATACATCAACAAAAAAAGCAAAAAAATAATAATTACACACAAAGCAATTTGCCACTTATCTAGATCCTCCTAGCTGCTCCATCATTGTCTCTCCACACAAATTCCACTATGTGGATAGCAAGTGCCATTTCTCTTCAAATCTCCACCATTCTTTTCTATTTTCCACTCTTCTCTTCCATTAGTCATTTCGAGTTCCATTAGGAATGTGGCATTCCTCATGAAACTCGAGGGGGCACCCTAACTAGAAAAATCAGTAATCATTTTTCTAACATCAATCCCACATGAACCATTCATTCTAAACTATCTACCCCTCTTTTCACCCATGTAAACCATTGTCACATTTTCTCAATTGTATAAACCTTTCTTTGATACATTTATTTATCATAAATACACCAAAGAGGGGGTAAAATATAGACATGGAAAATTTATCCATTAAGATGATTCATTTTCCTTAGTTTTCCTCTTAAAAAAATTAAGGTCATATTTGAGTTTACTTTTATCCAACCAAATCCCCTCCAAATTTCCTATAACCTATATCATTGGATCGGTATTAAAAAAAGATTTCCAAGAGTATACGATATAACCAATTTTGACATTGTTCACCCCCTCAAAGTGCCAAAACAAACTACATATTTCCTTTATTTTTACATTTTTGCTCTGATTCGAACAATTTCACTTTGTTTTAAGAAATTTCGCTTTGTTTCAAGTAGTTTTGCTCCCACAGTGAATTCACTCACTTTGGAGTGAATTTGCATGATAAGGAGCAAATTTTCCAAATCTAGCAGTTTTCCTGAATTTGGAAACCTACCTAGATCTATTCCAATGAAATTTGTTTCCTGATATTCATGTTACGTTGGCTCCCTAAATTGGCCTAGAAATCTACCTAAATTGGTAATTTGCCAAGTCTAGGTTAAAAACCGAATGGCAAGGTAAATTTCCCAACTACTTGCTCCTCCTACGCTAAAGAAAAAATTATAAATTGAACTCTTTGGCTCTTTAGAGACTTCTGATGGTGAAAAATAAACAAGTGCTAAACTTTCATTTTCTTTCTAACAATTTTTGAAGGTTTAGTTTTGCTATAGGAAGAGTTACGAAATATATTCTCCAATGGCTAGAAGACATTTCTAGATTTTACCTCACCACTAATTTACTACACCTTACCACCATCACCTTACGACATCGAATGATCGAGCACTGTAAGCAAAGTTATTTTTATAATTTTTTTTGCATTATTTTTTAGTCCTGTGTTTTTGTAAACCCTAAGACATTAATAAAAATCAAGATAATTCATAGGCAAGCTATGAAAAAGAGTGAATTTTCTCACAATAGAGCAAATTGGCTCACAACAGAGTGAATTTTCTCACAATAGAGCTAATTTGTTTGCAATAGAGCAAATTTGCTCACACAAAGCGAATTTGCTCACATAGAGTGAATTTGCTCAAAACAAAGAAAATTTGTGTAAACATAATTTTAGGGGTAAATTTTTATCCTTAGATCTATTATTTACCTTTGCACATTATATCTAGATCATCTTAGCATCATCATTTCATTTTTTGCACTTGCATTTCATATTTAGCATATTTTTCCTCTTAGAAAAGTAAGGTCATATTTGAGTCAACTTTTCCCTAATAAAATCATATCTATTCCTCTCAAAATATATACCATTGGATCGGGCTCGAAAAGAGCTTTCCAACGGTATATGATACATCCTATTTTGACACCCTTTGGTCCTCCAAAATACCAAACACTACATATGGGTATGAATTATTGTGAATTCATGGGTAAGCTATGACAAGTAGCGAATTTGTTCAACAGAGAGCGAATTTTCTCAACTGAGAGCAAATTTTCTCATAACAGAGTGAATTTGCTCAATAGAGAGTAAATTTACACAAGCATAAGTCTAGGGGTAAATATTTGACTTCAGATCTATCATTTTAATCTATACTTAGAATCTAAATTATCTTGCATCACACATTATACCACATATTGCATTGTCTTATCATTTAAGTACACTTTTTGTGTGCTCATAGATTTTAGTATTATCATTTTTTTATGCATTATTGTTTAAAATACCAAGGGGATTTGAATTCTACACCATCAAGATCAAATCTACAATGGCTTAAGCAGATACCCAAAGACTAATTACAAATTGTAGTGTTTATTTGACAAGTTGTAAGTCTATTGCAAGTTTACTCTCAAGATAAAAAATTGCTTGCAGATCCAACAATCGATGAATTCACTTAGTAGGAAACATATCTGCTTCATTCACCCATCCAAATCAAGTAAGTTTCTAGCTTGATTTATTTTCACTTCTATTTCCATTTTCTATTTATTTCATATTTACTATTTTTTAAAACATCTAAAAAGAACAAGAAAAATACAAAAATATATATGTATATGGTAGCATAGAATTATCATCTTGCATTTGTAGATTGATTACATTATAGTTGATTCTAAAATTCTTCTAGTTCATTGTGTGTTCCCTTCATAAAAACTCAAATGCATGTAGTCTAGGTATAATTGCACTTTGCTGAAACTTTAGGTGTATGCCAATTAGAGAATGCATTAAAAATTTCATATTGCATAGACTTAGGAACAGTATTTAAAAGTTCCTTGGTGAACCCACCACAAATTCATCGACAACCACCAAATAGGGTATGACACAAGTACCTCTCGTTTGATGTGTATATCCCCTATTTTCCATCCCCCTTCTAGGCATGGATCCATTAGCTTGAAGGAAAGGGGTGCAAAAATTTTGAGTCTACATTATTTGGTGAACGTAACATGAAACAACACCACTTTTATTTTTTGTTTTTTCTTTGTTAAAAAAAAACTGAGAAAGACCATTAAAATATGTGTCTTATAGTAAAGCATATAAAAAGATAATATTTAATTTGGTGTGATTCATATTTTTCTATTTTTATATCATTCCTAAAAAGAATCACATCTGACGTATTATTCCATAGCTAAGTTATGTAACCAAGATACCTGTTTAGTGGTGGGAAATCTACCTTAAAGATCCTATGCGGTAAGGTTGGTCTAGACATAATGGGAATACATAGTGAAGGGGGTTAGCCACAAAAAAGAACCTTTGGAAAGGGATTATCCTTTCGCTTGTGCCCTAAAAACTAAAAACCTTAATCAAGATTAAAATTTAGCCGATCCAACAACCATCATAACCATGGAATAGAGCACACATTTCTCTTTGAAGAGTGTATCTCTAACCACGGTGAACTGGGTGAGGATTGGTAGGACCTAGGCTTCATCACCACTTGGACTTCATCACCAAATGTCTGTATGAGGGCATCCAGGTGAAGGTCTTAATTCAAAACAATAAAACTATGCCTATATAGCTTCTTTTCCAATTTTAAAAGGCTTTTTTATATTGCTTATTTGTAATTGTGATCAATAGAATAGGGAAGATATTTCTTATGTGTGTTATTTCTTTCATAAAAATATTTAAAAAAATGACTACCACTTTATGGAATGGTAAAGAGATCACATGCCTTGTAAATAGGCCAATTCAATACAAACCTATTTATGTCACTGCCTTGATCAAAAATATCAGGGGAATTCCATCATCTGCATTTATTTATTATGGTCAATCCCATTCACAATTTCTTCCATATTCAATATTACCCTTATCACAACCTCATCTTATTTCATCTCCTCCCTCTCAACCAATCCCTTCACAATTCTCCTTTCCACAATATTTCCCATCATAATTTCCTCCATAGTCACTACCATATTCTTCTTTTCAAACCACATATTCACCTCAACCTCTTCATAATAATGGTATTATTCCCACCACACATCCATGTCATGCTTTTCAATCTACATACAATCCTTCTCCACCATTATTGCAATCACAACCATTTCAACATTCTTCTTTCAATACAACACATCCATCTCAACAAATAAATACTTCTTCTTCCAAATCTACCATGCACTCACATCATACTTCATGATCTGCCTATCATCATTCTATCTAAAATCAAGAAAAAGGTAATCAACCATTACATCATGCTATGGCTAATACCCTAAGAAAATATTCAAGGTTCCTTAAAAACCTTCACCACATAAGTTTACAAAACTCAAACAACCATTAACCATAATCCTCAAGCATTTTCTAGATACAAACATGATTGAGTTGCCACCCATAAGACAACCTAATATCACAATAGATTGGTATAAGCCTGAGCTACATTGTGAATATCATAGAGTGGATGGACACATGACACAAACATGTAAGAAGTTGAGATATGTAGTTCAAGACTTGATTGATGTGGGTCTTTTTGCTATAGAGGATTTATCACTTACTATTGGTCATAATTATAAAATAAATAATCAATTTCTTACACAATGAATACCTACAATTGATCAAGACATGGGGATCTTCAAAATTTCCCAATTCAATCATGAATAATAAGAAACCAATCAAGTGTCATATCCTAATATGTCTCATCATAATGATATTATTGATATCGTAGCTAAGACTACAAGAAAGCAAGTTAAAGCTCAACTAACTCAATTTGATAAGCAAGAGATAAATTCTTCATCCAACCAACCTTCAAGACCTCTCTTAATTTTGAAGAATAATTAGAAAGAGGATACAAGCATAGAAAACCCATATTTAGTGTTGAAGTCTCAACTTGAAGTCTCCCTTTTAGAACTTTTACAAACTTCTCATATTCATATAGAAGCCTTGCGAGAGATTTTAAGTCAAAAATTTATTCCTCAAGACATCCTTCCTAGATATATTGCTAGTATTGTGAGTTCTCTTGGGAGTAATAATATTTCATTCTATGATGGTAAGATTCATTCCTTGGATTTGCAAGAAGATTTGTTGCTTTACATTACAATATTTATTGAAGAACCATTTATCAAAAGTATCTTAGTAGATAATGGTTCCTCTCTTAATTTTTGTACTTATAAATTATTCCAAATAATTGTATTAAAGGAGGAAGATCTTATTGAACCTAATATCATCATAAAATATTTCAATGGTGAACCCTAATAAGCTCGTGGAACTATAGTCATTTCCCTTAGAGTTGGATCTAAAGTCTTGGATACGTTATTTTAAGTGATGTCTTGCCCTACACATTATAAGTTGCTTCTTGGACACCCTTGAATTGATATGATGAGGGTTATCCCTTCCACCCTTCATCAATGCTTGAAGTTTAGATTTGAAAATTAATTTATCACCATCCATGGTGACCCAACACCATTTGGATGTTCTTCAATGATCGAATCATCAAATTCTCCTTAGGCTACCTTCGTATCCTCATAATCTCCTTCCATAAATTACTCTTCTTCATATATGTTTGGTCACCATGGTTCATCGCATAGCACCCATTCATATATTTCAAATATGCTCCCTCCATCCTATCAAGACTTGGAAGAGAGTGATAAGGATAAGAGACCCCCTTATCCCTCTAATATTTTTTATTAGAACCAACAATTATATTCAATAAAAAAATAAGAGAGGTTACAATAAAAAAGGAGCTAGAAAAATCATAGATCAAGGTGCAAGGCTACCCAAACAATCAACACCGTAGAGACCTAAAGCCAAAAACAAAACCAGCCCCTAAAAGGATGAATAAATAGAATAACTAAATATAGGGAGCCACTCCAAGAGGAGACCGATCCATACTGTGGGCACTGAAAAAAAAACCTGATGCTATAAAATGTCATCCCTCAACCTACTACGTTGAGACCTCAAAGAAGCAAAGGGACCTTAAGAGGAAAGGATGTTAGGTGAAGCCATGTTGATAGTGCATGAAGCCTCATGCTAGAACCTGACAAGATTTATCAAATGCACCAACTCATGAGTCAACTTGAAAGCCTACGAATGAAGTTGAATAGTAATAGTAGAAAATACTGTAATCTTTTCATGCAATATGATATTTTAATTTGTAATCTGACAAATTTTACATATTTTTATGGTAAATATTTTTATCCTCAAGAGGACCCTCCTTCACTATCTTACAAAGATCTCACAAAATTAGAAAAAGCTATAAAGGAACTTCTTTGTTCAAAAGATCCTTTCATTTTGAAGCTACCTTATAAATGTTATGCATGAATCACCTTGTATAGTGTATATAAATCATCTTGTATATATCACAAATTCCATCATTAAAAAAATCAAATAAATGAAACAAAATTTAAGCATAGGTATTGCATTCTCATCTATTTTACATTTCAATCCTTACATTTTCATATTGCATTGCATAAACTATAATTATCTATTATTTAGTTATATCTTGAACCTCTTAATCTTGAATAGTCCAATTGCATATAAAATATGATCACATCTAATCATTATGTTATTTAAATATTCAGACAGATGCTATCAAGTTCAAATATTGGTCTTTTTAAAATTATTGAGAGTCCATCTCGAACCACTCACATGATTCATAATTTAATAAAATATTGATTCTTGATATTAATTAAAAATCTCTCGCAAATCAAGACACACTTCTCAAAAAAAATTGAGGTTTGGGAATTGATTTCGCCATTTTTGAACCAACCACATATCACACTTGTTAATAAAATATTGCATTAAGAAAAGAATGATGCCTTAATTGATTTGAACCTTGAAGTGAAAAGTCTTCTTGCTTGTCCCATTATGCACATAGTCCAACAATAAAATTAATATTACACAAATCATAGAAATCAATAGCCAAGTAGTAAGGATAGGGTAAAAATTCTCATTGGACTTGTTGAGAATTTGATTTCCCAAAGTTTTGTGACACAAACAAATAATAATAAAACTCCTAGTAGTAAGGATATGGTAATATTTCTCATAGAACTTGTTGAGAGTTTGATTCCCCAAATATTGGAGATACAAATGAATATACAATAAATAATAATAGATCTCTAAGTTATAAGGATAACACTACATTTTCATCTAGATGATTAGGTAGTCTGATTCCCCAAAACTTAAAAATCATATCATTGGCCTATGGGGCTAAAATCCACCAGGGCAATATACACTTCATTTGCAGTGGAGTATGCTCATGCGTGATGATACATATCTCTTGAAGATACCTATGACCACACATAAGGACAAGTTAACCTCTTGGTTCCCTCCATGACTAGTTTAACCCATATCTTACTCAATATTGGTAACTATATCTATTTTTTGCACACACAATGGTTCTTAAATTGGCTTGCATCATTACCCTACTCAAAATAAGTAAATGAACTTCACAAGCACACATATTTTATCCTTGAGATATTTACATCATGATTAAGATCAAGATCAAAAAAGAATGCATAAATCACACACACCGATTCTTGATAAACTTGACTTCATATTAAAATTAATCAAGATTTTCCATGAATTTTGATTGGTTGAAGTCACTATATCTTTATGGATATGTATGAATTTGAGAATAGGTAATTGAGGCTAAATCCACAAAATAGTCTTGCATTTCATATCTACCACCTTTGTACAATGCATCCTCAGTCATTTGCTTCACCATATTGCATGATTGCTTGCCATAAACAAAATTTTCATTGATCATACATAATTTTTTGGTCATATAGTTGCATAAGGACTTTGCGATGATGGCATCAGGTAACCCTAGTAAGGTTTCTTATATTCACTTCACACTAGGAATATTATGCCTAGCACAACCCCTCTATCATATTATTCATGCCCAATCACTCATACTACCTCTTTAATACCCTTAAGTTTTTAATCAATATTAATATTAAAGATATACATTATTCATCACCAACAATATCATTTTCAAACATCAACCTCAAACTAATTTTAGATCATAACCCTTCAATTTCAAAATAACAACAAAACCCTACATAGGATCCACTTCATGACCATACGCAAGGGGCATCCTCCATTTAAGGTCATACACAAGCACATATCCTTGAGGCTTATTGTTGACTAATCAAAATTGTAAGGGTATATTTCCTAACACACTATTTCTACAGAAATAAAATCACATTACAAATATCAATTACACTACATAAAATCACACTCTATCACCCTACAATCAATATTTTGATTAAGCATGATAAAAAAATGCACTAAAAATCAACCATTACTACAAGCATCATTATGTAAGATCATCAAAAAACAAAAAAAATATTTTGTATTGGCATAACACATAAAAGATAAAAATGAAGTATGGTATTACTCTTGAGAAAAAGTACATATGCAATCATCATATATTTAGACCATTCAAAAAATGCAAAATCACATGCATTACCATTTAGATCATTTACAACATACATCAACAAAAAAGAAAAAAATTTACACACAAAGCAAATTGCCACTTATCCAGATCCTCTTAGTTGCTCCATCATTGTATTTCCACACAAACTCCACTTTTTGGATAGCAAGTATCATTTCTCTTCAAAGCTCTACCATTATTTTTTATTTTCCACTCGTCTCTTACATCATTCATTTTGAGTTCCATTATGAATATGTCATTCTTCATGAAACTTGAGGGGGCACCCTAACTAGAAAAATCAATAATCATTTTTATAGCATCAATCCCACATGAACCATTCATTCTAAACTGTCTACCCCATTTTTCACCCATGTCAACCATTGTCACCTTTGCTCAAGTGTCTACACCTTTCTTTGATGCATTTATTGTTCATAAATATGCCAAAGAGGGGGCAAAATGTAGACATGGAAAATTGACCCATTAAGATGAGTCATTTTACTTAGTTTTCCTCTTAAAAAGTAAGGTCAAATTTGAGCTTACTTTTATCCAACCAAATCCCCTCCAATTTTACCAAAACCTATATCATTGGATTGGGCTCAAAAAGAGATTTCCAAAAATATATGATATGACCCATTTTGACATCGTTCAACCCCTCAAAGTGTAAAAAAAAACTATATATTTCCTTTATTTTTGCATTTTTGCTCTGATTCAAGAAATTTCACTCTGTTTCGAGCAATTTCATGTTATTTTGAGCAGTTTTGCTCCCATAGTGAATTCGCTCACTTAGGAGCGAATTTGCACAATCGAGAGCAAAATTACCAAATCTAGAAGTTTACCTAAATTTGGCAACTTGCCAATATTCTATTTCAATGGAATCTATTTCTTGATATTTGTGCTATGTCGGCTCCCCAAATTGGCATAAAAATCTACCCAGATTAGTAATTTTACGAGTCTAGGTTAACAACCAAATGGTAACCTAAAATTTCCCAACTACTTACTCCTACTACGCTGAAAGTTTTTTATAAATTGAGCTCTTTGGCTCTTTAGAGACCTCTGATGGTGAAAAATAAACCAAGTGCTAAACTTTCATTTTATTTCTAACGATTTTAAAAAGCCGAGTTTTGTTATAGGCAAAGTTATGAAATAGATTCTTCAATGACTAGAAGACATTTCTAGAGTTTGCCTCACCACTGATTTACTACACCCACCACCATCACCTTACGACACCGAACGATCGAGCACTATAAGTGAAGTATTTTTTATAAAATTTTCCATATTATTTTTCAGTTGCATTTTCCATTAACCCTTTTTTTTGTGGAAAACATCCTAGAAGGGATGCCACTTTTGGGTAAGACCCAAGGAGGCATGGGTATCCATTCCACCAAAATAACCCAGGGCTCGAACCTGGCCTACCACCATTGACATACTCAAGGAGCAAACAAACACACAATAAGATTAAAATAAATAAATAAAAATAAAAATAATAAAATAAAATAAAAAACATGCTCCTTGAGTGTGTCAAAAAGATAAAGCACAACCAAAAACACACATAATAAGATAAAAAACCACAACACGAACCACATAGAAAAAACACAAGAACAACAAAACAAAACACAAACATGACAAAAAAAACTAAACACTATAAAGACATAACCAACAAAAACATGAAAAGCAAAAACAATCAAAACCTAAAAATAAAAAAGCAACCAACAACAAGCAATAAACAAAAAAAAAAAACATAGAAAACACTCACACACAAATACACAAATTAACAGAAACATACAGAAGTACAAGAACAAGAACAACAAAAACACAAGAGCAATAACAAAAAACATAAAAAATACAAAATAACAAAAACACAAGAACAACAAAAAACAACACAAAGAACACAAAAATAAAACAAAACAAAAAAACACAAACACCTCAAAAAACTAAACAAAAAACAAAAAATGAAAAGGAAAAATATTGAACATAACAATGACCTTTCTAGACCAAAAGACTATTAAGGCAAGAATCAACAGAGGAAACAAAAGAAAGAATAGTTTGAGCTAGGGAACTAAAATACCCTGATGGAACTAAAGAGAAGTAAAAATAAAGCAAGAAGAAACTAGGTGCCTTCAGAACTTGAGCCATCCAAAGAAATGATAAAAAGAAGAGCTTCCTTTATTTGTGAAGCCCACCGTCTAGGAGGGTGGCCATAACAAGTAAGATCACCTTTGTCCAAAGCCCAATTAGCTAAATCATCAACAATATTGTTTTGATCTCTAACCACATGATTGTAATCAACTTTCAAAAATCCCATATGGATTAATTGAATCTTCTCAATAATTCTTTTTATTCTCCAATCAACCTTATGATTCTTAGAACTATTCTTCAAAATATTAATCATGAGTTGAGAGTCAGACTCAACTAACACCTTTTCCCATCCAACCTTAGTAGCCTCTTGAAGGCCTTTGAGGATACCATACCCCTCAAAAAGGTTATTGGAAAGAATACCCAAATTATTAGCAAAAGTAAAAACCAGGGATCCATCTGAAAGTCTACCAATTCCTCTCGCACTAGATTTTTCTAGGGTTCCCTCTAGAGGCTCCATCAGTATTGACTTTTCCAAAATCCTTAGGAGGAGGTTGCAAATTTCTTGTCCTATCCTTCTTATGAATACTCAAATTCCCTTTAAGTTGGTTGCCCTTAGAATATTTAATCTTCAATATTTACATCACTTGATCCCATCTTTGGTGGGAGTTTTGGGGGTGATTAAGGAGTTGATGGACTGATTCAACTAAGTTGGCTATGATATTTTGCTAAATATAGTGAATTTCCTTCCTATATTTATTAAAAATTTGGTTGTTCCTTTCATTCCATATATTCCAAAGAAGAATGATAGAACCCATCCAAACTAACTTCCTAATAAAGTGATCAACACCCTCTTGTTTAGGGCAATCCCTCCAAAGCTATTCAAAAGTAAAAAAGTGGACCAATGTAATCCAAGTAAATTGGTAATTCTCCTCCATAGCTCAGAGGCTAAAGTAAATTGAATAAAAATATGGCTGAGAGTTTCTACATTCTCTCCACACATTTCACATCTAAAAGGGCCATGAAAACCACACTTTATAAGTTGCTCACCAGTAAGCACCCTACGATGTAATAAAATCCAAGTAAAGAACCTCACCTTAGGCCAGAGCTTTTGAGCCCACTATTGAGAAAACATGTCAGAATATTGGTTGGGATTATTATGGCATAAGGTCAAATAACCTTGAGCAACTGAATACTCACCCTTAGTAGTGTTGTTCCATCCAAAACAATCTTTTTCATGGGACCAAGAGAGAGATCTCATATGAAGGATGCCTTGGATATCTTGTCTTTGCCTTTCTAGGATTTGAATAGGCCAGTCCTCAATAGGGATTCAATATCTACCAACATTTGAATTACCAGTATGGTATCGATAATAATTAGCCACCTTTATACAGTTAGCTTGATGAAGCTTCTCCATCCAAGGTCTCTACTCGGGAAACTGAGTTATCAAAGGCTTGTGACCATCCTAAGAATTTGTCCAAAAATTTACCTATTGACCATTATGAATGATCCAAAATATTTTTTTCTTTATCAAATCCTCACCAGTCTTAAGAACTTCTAAAATGGGAGAAACTTTGGTAGGAATTTGATAGCGAATAAGGTCTTTAGGACTTTTGTTCTCAACATATTTAGTGTTAGGATCTCACTATTAAAAATAAGCACACTCACACAAAATACTAGAAAATAACACAAATACATCAAATAACTCAATAACACTATGCATAAATTAAATGTAGAAATGGAACAATCTCACAATAACACATAATCGCAGGCCTCTTCAAGGGGGCAACCTCCTTCAATATTTCATTAGCTTGCAAAAATATGAATTTGTACATGGCTTCATATCTTTTAAAGAAAAACTTCATGCAACCCTACCTAAAGGCTCAAGAGTTGGATTACATGCAAAATGCCACTCGAGCTAAAATCTCCTACCTACCATATGTTACAATCTTGATAAAAAATAGTTACATGAGATGGTGCCACTTGGCTAGGATTACCACTTGCCACATACATTACAAAGTATTACAAAATAATATCATAATGGGATCCCCCACATTGGAAGTGGGTCATTACATAAGTAAATGAGAATTAAAAAATGGCGTTAGGATAGGATCCTAACATTTAGCATGGATATTATTGGCCTAAAGAGCATTGGGGTTGTGCAACATCCTCCAATATAATTTAGCAGCTAAAGCTTTGTTTTTATTAATAGAAGAATGGAATCCTAACCCCCGTTCATTCTTTGGAAGACATAAAGTGTCCCATTTCACCAAGGCCCATTTTATTTTCTCCTTAGTACCACTCCAGAGGAATCAATGACTGATTTGATCCAGTTCTCAAAGAACAACCTTTGGGATATTCAACATGGAAGAAACATAAATAAGAATAGATTGAAGGATTGATTTTACCAAGGTGATTCTACCCCCAGAAGAAAGCCACATGTTGGTCCAGTTTCCAATTTTCTTCTTGACTTTGTCCAATAACCAATTCCAATATTCTTTTTCTGCCTTTGAATATTGATGGGAATACCTAAATAAGTGATCAAAAGGGAGGTCTTCTTATATCTTAATTTATCCAAGACCATGGATTCCTGTCTGGCAGAGCAGTGAAAAAAAATAACTTTAGATTTTTCTTCATTGATCAATTGCCCAGTAACCTTAGAAAAATAGCTAATGATTTGTTTAATATTAGAAGCTTCCTTAACTGTAGCTTTACCTTAAAGAGTATAGTCATCAACAAATTGAAGATGAAATATAGCTCTAGATCCATGAGCAATGGTAACTCCCTCAAGGGTTTTGTTTTCCCTCTTTTTGGTTATAGTCCTACCCAAGCATTCAGTAAGAATGATGAATAAATAAAAGGATAGCGGGTCACCTTGCCTAATACCTCTGGAATCTAGGAATGACTGAGAAGGCCTTCCATTGATAAGAACTAAGTAGGAAATTGAAGAGATACATCTCATAATCTAATCCATCCAATCCTTAGAGAAACCAAATTGCCTCAAAATTTTGATAAGGAAGTGCCAATCCACTCTGTCATAAGCTTTGGATAAGTCTAATCGAATGAACATGGAAGGAGATTTTATCCATGGAATGGATGGATTCCTGAGCAAGAACTATCTCATATACTATTTGATGCCCTTCCACATAACCCCCTTGTTCAGGGGAAATAATATTATGCAAAAGAGGCTTCAACCTTTCTGCCATGATCTTAGTAATGATTTTGAGAAGAACATTACATAAAGAAATAGGTCTAAAAGCTGAGATATGATCAACCTCTTGAGCTTTTGGAACAAGAGTAATATAAGTTTTATTGATAATATTCAAAATTTCTTTGGCTTTCCTAGATTCTTCCATCACCTCTAATAAATCAACATGAAGGATATCCTAGAACTCTTGGTAGAACTCAATGGGAAAACCATCAGGACCTGGGATTTTCTATTTTTGCATTTTAAAAACTACCTATTGAAGCTCATTGATAGTAACAAGAGCAGTAAAAATAGAGTTCTCCTTAGAAGTGATAAGAGAAGGGATTGCTTGAAGAATATTTTGTTGAGAAGCTAAGTCAAGAGGAGTAGCAGAAAAAATATTGGAAAAGTAATTGACAAAAATAGAGTTCATGTCATCCCAAGTATAGATAACATCTCCAGAATTTGATTTCAAGGAAGAAATAAAGTTGTGAGATCTTTGGTCTAGAAGATATTTGTGGAAGAAATTTGCGTTTCGATCTCTTTCTTTGAGCCATTGAATTCTAGACTTTTGCTTCCATAAGAGTTCTTTTTTTTTCCATTCCTCTAACTGAGTTGTGAGTTTAATTTTATCTGGACTTCTATTCTCTGTGAGACAATCTAAACGATTTTTCTTATTCAAATTTTCAAGTTGAGCAATAACTTCATGTTTTTTTTTATGAACATCCCAAAACTCCTTCCAGTTCCAAGTCTTGATTTTGGATTTAATATATTGCAATATTCTGGAAAAACAAAACATCTTAGTCCCATACCTAGGTTTACTTTCCTTCCACCATTTTTGCACACGAGGTCTAAAGGAACTGTCTTTGAGCCACATTAATTAAAAATGAAAAGGAGAGAAACTCACATTGGTTTTCCACATTTCCACCATGATTGTCTAGTGATCTAAACCAACATTGTTAAGAGTCTTCACTTTAGTAATGTGACCATGGATTAAGAAATTTTCAGAGAGAAAAAACCTATCCAATCTCTCCATTATACAAGTTAAGCCTTGCCTTTTGTTAGACCAAGTCTTAAGGCCATTATCTGGTTGGATGTCCACAAGATGGAGGTTTGCAATATATTCTATCATGAGGTCAATGCTTTTGTCCAAATTTATATTTTTACCCATTTTCTCCTCCAGAGAGAGGATGGTATTGAAATCTCTTTTGATCAAGATCCAAGCTTTAGGAAAATGAGAGATAATATGAGTTATATCCTTTCACTGTCTTCTTTTTTCCTCAAAAGTAGTCGAAGCATAAACAATAATGTAAAGTATAAGTTGGTTGGAATGTCTACTTTGAATAGCTATGGCCAAAATACCTCAACTACCAACCATATGGTGCATAACTACCTATTTTGGGTCCCAAAGACAAGCAATACCACCAGAAGTTCCCAAGGAAATGAGGGAAACCACTTTTCTAGTTGGCCAAATTTTACTAGCAATTGATTCCATATCCTCCATTGACATATTTGTTTCTTGAAAGAAAACAAGATGTGGATGATTTATATGAATCATTCTTCTAATTTAATTTTGTTTTGAAAGACTCCCTTTGAGTCCTCTAATATTCCAAGTGATGATCTTCATTAATACCAATGCTAAAAAAGTTGGGAAGAGCATTAATCTTACCTTCCTCTACAAGCTTTTCACCTTATTTTACCATATGATATTGATTGGTCTTACGCCCTGCCTTTTGATTAGAATCCATCTTCAGTTTTTTTCCCTGTTTCTTGACTTACTCCAATTGAATCTGAGATGGAATATAAAATTTAAGAATAATCGTACACAACCAAAATCTTACTAGAGGGTTAAACAAAGTCTATATTGGGACCTGTATTATTTGAAGTTTTAACATTTTCTTGTGTAAATTTTATTCCTTTTTTTTGTTGAAAACCTTTGATTTGTTGGTTTATCTCTGAGTTCTTCCCTTCATATTTAAATTAGGTTTCTAAGATTTATGTTTCTATTATTTCCTCTTCCTCACTTGGAACATCATTTATGGAAAGGATTTAAAACATATTAGTAGATGACTTTGATTGATCCTTCATAATTGGTTTTTTTTGAGTGTTCTTCTTCTTAGGCATTTGGAAACCTGCTAAGTTTATATCTTCTTTCTTTTGATCAAGAATTTTATTTGGGCAAGCACTAGAAAAATGACCATATTCATGGAAAATTATACAATGAAAAGGAATGTTCTCATAGTCCACTACTTGCTCCCAAGTGTCTTCCCCAAATTGTAATGTGATATTTTTAGGTAGGGGTTTGTCAAAATCCATTAAAACACAAATCCGAGCATAAATAATATGTTCAAAATTTTGAGTACAATCAGTAGTCATCATAAAATTTCCTAAAGAGTTTCCAATTGAAGAAAAAATAGTAGGATTCCAAAATTCAATAGGGAGGCCAAAGAGTCTAACCCACATGGGAGCTATATAGGGCATCTCTTCTTCAGCTTTAAATTTGCTATAACAAGGCTTCATGAAAAGCCCCACCCTTCCAAAAAACTAGGGACCCCTTGAAAAGTTTTCTCTTTATCTTCATTATTATCAAATAAAACAAGAAAATAACCATTTGGATAAATAGATATGTGTAACTCACCTTTAGTTTTCCAACTTTTTATAGCCCAGGCTTTGAAAGCAGATAGGCTCGGACAAAAACCCACAAACCAATAAATTAGTCCTCTTTTTTCCAGATCTTCAATGCCAGTCTGAATGTTACCCATATCAAGCTTAACAATAGGAGTTCCATCAGCTACTTTAAGATATCCTGAATCTATTTTACTAGGATCAATATTAGGTATTCATAGAGGTTTATGGTAAGCCCTAAGATTAATATTAGCATTGGGCTGAGGCTATCCACCACAGAGAAAATCCCTAAAATTTATTATTGGGTTGAGTCTTTGAAATTCTTATCCTTGATAGGGGTTTTCATAGTAGATTTATTTTGTGGGTGCACCTTAGCACCAGATTCACTTGATATATGAGCCATTTTTTGATCAACTACTTGAAACTTATTTCGTGATCTCTTTAATCCTTGCCCTAGACATCGTGGAAAGGTATGGTTTTCAATTTTATTTTATGCAGCAAATTGGAATTCGTTGTCACTCAAGTTAACAACATGATCTATTGAAATACATATTTCTAATCCATCTTGGATCCCTTGCAACATATCCTACTAAAATATTGAGTATAAACTACAAATATATTAGCCTCTAGGGCCCGAAGGCCCTAAAAACCAACATCTGGAGTTGCTTGCACTCAACCCATATGAAACCCTTCCACAGTTGCTTCCCAAACATCTTATTCACACATAGGGATATGCTAGGATTTGTGTTTCTCCAAATGATCTAAAAATTAGTGGAGACGTTCTAAGGGTTTTTAGGCATCTACCATCAAACTTTCAGCTCAATCCAAGTCCGGATGAGTGAAATATGGCCAAAATAAGTTTGATAGTTTTGGAAGTTCATAGGTAAGTTGTGACACAAAGTGAATTTTCTCACAAAAGAGTGAATTTTCTCACAATAGATAAAATTTTCTCACAACAAAGCAAATTTTCTCACAATAGAGCGAATCTAATCACAATAGAGTGAATTTGCTCACACAAAGCAAATTTGCTCACAACAGAAAACATTTGTGTAAACATAAGTTTAGGGGTAAATTTTTGTCCTTAAATCTAGTATTTCACTTTGCACATTAGATCTAGATCATCTTAGCATCATCATTTCATTTTTTGGCACTTGCATTTCATATTTACCAATTTTTTTCTCTTAGAAAAGTAAGGTCATATTTGAGCCAAATTTTCCCTAATCAATCATATCTATTCCTCTAAAAACCTATACCATTGGTTCGTGCTTGGAAATATCTTTCCAATGGTATATGATAAATCCTATTTTGACACCCTTTGGTCCTCCAAAATACCAAAACACTGCATATGGGTTTGAGCTATCGTAAATTTATGGGTAAGCTATGAAAAGTAACAAATTTGCTCATAATAGAGCGAATTTGAACGAGCATACGTTTGGGGAAAATCTATAACTTTAGATCTATCATTTCAATATATACTTAGGATCTAAATTATATTGCATCACACATTGTACCACATATTGCATTGTCTTATCATCTAAGTATAATTTTTGTGTGCTCATAGAATTTAAGAGTATCATTCTTTTTATGCATGGTTGTTTAAAAGACCAAGGGGATCTAACTGCTACGCCATAAATATCAAATATATAGTGGCTTAAGTATATTCCCAAACACAAATTACAAATTTTTGTGTTTATTTTACAAGTTGCAGATCTATTGCAAGTTCACTCTCAAGATAAAAAATTTTCTTGCAGATCTAACAATCAACGAATTCGCTCAGTAGGTAGTGGATTTGCTTCATTCAACCATCTAGATTAGGAAAGTATCTAACTTGATCTATTTTTACTTCTTTTTCCATTTTCCTATTTATTTCATATTTCCTGTTTCTTAAAACATCTAAAAAGAACAAGAAAAATACTATATATATATATATGGTAGCATAGAATTATCATCTTGCATTTGTAGATTTGTTACATTATAGTTGATTCTAAAAATATTCTAATTTATTATATGTTATCTTCATAAAATATAAAATGCATTTAGTCTAGGTATAATTGCACTTTGCCCAAAACTTTAGGTGTATGCTAATTAAATAACACATTAAACATTTCATATTGCATAGACTTGGGAATATTTTTTAAATGTTCCTTGGTGAACCCCCATAAATTCATTGGCAACCACCAAAGATGGTATGCCACAAGTACCTCTCATATGAGGTGTAGATCCTTTATTTTCCATCCTCCTTCTAGGTGTAGATCCATTAGCCTGAAGGAAAGGGGTGCAAATATTTTGAGTCTACAATTATGTAATGCTTTGATGCTTGCAAAGGCTTTTACAAGATTTTGAAATGATGATTGCAATGATTTGCAATGTAATGCTTTGATGATTGTAAAATATTTTGCAATGTTATGTAACACTTTGATGCTTTCAAATGCTTTTTGCAAGGTTTTTAAATTATGATTGCAATGTTTTGCAATGTAATGCTTTTATGATTGTAAAATATTTTGCAATGATATGTAATACTTTGATGCTTACAAAATTTTGCAATGTAATGCTTTGATGATTGTAAAATATTTTACAATGTTATGTAATGGTTTGATGCTTGCAAAGGTTTTTGCAAGGTATTGAGATAATGATTGCAACATTTTGCAATGTGATACTTTTGTAATGCTTTGATGATTATAAAATATTTTGGAATGTTATGTAATGGTTTGATGCTTGTAAAGGTTTTTGTAATGTATTGAGATGCAATGTTATAATTGCCAAGAGTGGGGGAATTTTACATTAAATTATCCTTCTCCCTAGATGATGAAGTTGACATAGAATAATACTACACACATGTGTAGATGGTATGGTCTTGGGAACCAAAAAGAAGTCAATTAGCCTTAGAAAGGTATTTTAAGTGGCTCGTAGAATGTAAATTACTTAGACATTGACATACCCTTTGTGAAGGAAGAGAAGATTGAGGACGAAGTACTAGCCATAATACAAAGTTAGGCCAAGAAATACACTTACCTAGAACTTGCCAAGGAGAAGCAGAGATGGTAGATGGTGAAGAATGTACTTGAAGAAGAAGCCAAGAAGTTCAAGCAAGTAAGAATTGTAAATAAAAAGGAGTTATAGAAGCCTTGCACATTGGAAGATAAGGTAGTGATACAAAATATGATAGCACAGGTTTTGAATACAATCATCAAGATAAAAATGGCTAGTCTTTTGGAAGCCATACCATCATTACATAAGGCAATGGAAGAGGAGGTATAACCATAAAAAGTTATGGAGGTGGAAATCCAACCTATACAAGAAAAAAATAAAAAATATATTTTATGGATCCAACCATCCTAATGATTGATGTTGGAAAGAAACCAACATTAGTTCATATGGAGATAATGGGGCACAAATTAACACAAGTAATTATGGATGGAGGGTCTAGTGTGAATGGGTTACCAGAAAATACTTGGAGAGATATTGGTGCTCCATCCCTATGTGAACCAAGTTTTTGGTTGTATGGTGCTAACCAGTATAGCATTAAAATAAAGGGAATATTGATAACACAACAAGTGATAATCACTGACCAAGAATTTGTCTTGGATTTCATTGTGATTACAATGTAGAAGCCTACATATGATGCACTTATGGGAAGGTGTTGGATAGGAGTATCCAAAGTTAATCATAATTGGAGAAAAGAATCAAAGAATCAGCGAGGATGTGGCCACGATAGATGAGTTTGATAGTTCTTCAGGAAAAAAAGAGTATAAACCTAAAAAAGAGGGGATATTGTACCTAGAATATTATTGTGAAGATGAATATTGATATGATATTGAACTTCTTCACTGGCAGATGGAGGATTATGAAATGTTTCAATACATGTTCATCATGATACATGAAATCGAAAGCAGATAGCAACATAGAGTTGAGTTGAGTGAAACTCAAGAAGTACCATTACGTAATCAAGATCCGCCATATGAGGATGATGATATGGGTATCACACATCTATTTATAGAAGGAGAGGATGTGAGACCAGTTATAGAAAGGTGGGAATTGAAACCTTTCCTTGGTGAAAGAAGGCAAACACAAGTGCATGTAAGGCTTGTAGATAGGTTAAACTAAATTATGGAGGAAGATAGGATCCCTCCAAGTAACCATGCACTAGTACCATTAGCAATTAATTGGGAATGATAAGAAGAAGCCAACCAATTGGTAGAATTAGTGTATCCATAAACAAAGAGAGTTGTCTTATATAGCAGAAGGTTGATGCAAGATACAATTGATGATACAGTATGAGGATAGAACTGACACCTTCAATATGGATGTCTCATATTTAAATGAATGTGGAGCCACAAAAGAGGAGTTAGTGGGACTCAATCTGTTAGAATATATAGGTATGATGCAATATAAAATGTGATATCAAGCACAAAAGTTGTTGTGGAGTACGAGGTATTACAAGCACATAATGCAAGACTTCATGGATAGATCATTCAAGAGATGGATGATACCATGCAATAGTTTGAGGAGCAATAGGTTGTGTGGTAGAGGGAACTGGGTACAAGCAGTAAGAGTAGCAAGGAAGTACCTTAGAAAATGGGAAGTCCTCAAAAAGGTATAAGTTCTTGGGGAGAGGGAAGCTCCTAAGCTAAAACACAAGGTCCCACACACAAGACACCAATTACAGGAGAAGTAGCTAAGGTAGTATAGCAAGACATTGAACAAGACCTCACATATCCTAAGCCCCAATGAGCAAGACCTCACATATCCTAAGCCCCAAGGAAACTTACATGTTAAATCAAGTGATTCGAGTGAGGGGGGAATGCCCTATTTAGTAAGGGATAGTGACCATGGAAGTGGTAAAGATGACCTATTAGTACAATTGAAAGCACTCCATGCTTGATCGGATCTAGATGCCTATGAGACAGCCTATCAATAGTTGAGAAGGTAAAGGAGGGAAGTTAGAAGACTCCAATGAATAAGGGAATTACCAATGGAGTGATAAAAATAAGGAATGGACAATCATAATGACTCAAGTACAAAATTTGATTTTTTAGATGATTATAGAGAAACCTTGGTAAATTATTCCTCACAATGTTGCTTCAAAGAAATATGTTGCATGAAATTAATGATGCATGCACATCAATGGATAAGAGTATTACAATAATTGGTGCTACAAGCATCAAGAACTGATGGGCACATAGCCAATGTAGAGTTTGTGGAGGTAACTTTGAGCACTTGGGAAAGAGGGGAACCTATTCGACAACTAAATTGACCACAATAGACTCCAAGTACCATGGGAAAACAACTACGTTATAGAGGAGGATTACGATCACCTATATTTAGGAGACGAAGGATCATACCTCCTACTCCAAGATGACCTAGGGATACACCACTCACATGTTTGAACTGGACTAGGAATGCACATGGTCTTTATGTGTGAGGGGGATAAGTAGTAAATCTCATAGGAATATATCCATTGGGGTGACCACCCATGCATCAACCAAGACCTAGAAGGATAGAAGTAGGTAGAGGTTCACCTCAGGGAGAGGGTAACCCATTTAATATAAGAAGAGGTCCGCTAGCAAGAGGATGAGGTCATGTTAGATAATTGCATAGTAGAGGACTTGCAGGTCAAGGACAAGTATACTTTGCATAGGAGGAAATTAAAGGAAGGCAAAGGACTCGCTTACCAATTTTAGAGGTATACATGGTCTGAGGAGATAGGAGTAGAAGCTGATCAAATAGAAGTGGAGTGACAATAGTATCTCTATCTCGAGATTGGTCAATTGAGCAATAAAATATAGGTTTACAAAAAGGATAGGGTATGATTTCAAGTCATACACTTTACAATTGCACAAAACCAAACCTTACAAATAACACTGACACTTGTACAATTTTAAATCGTACAATGGGCTAGCAAGTAGGGATCGTAAAAATGACATTGGTACAATTTTTGACCATAGAGAGATTTTGTAGGTAAGAGTGAATCATACAAATGATCGATCAAAAACTGATTGTACAACTGTGTGAAATGAGGTGGTAGAACTTACCAATGACATGGTAGTAGAAGGTATCATACAAGTGAATGTTACTGTACGATTTCCTAGAAGGTAAGTTGATAAATTAGGTAATTAAAAGTATAAAAATAGATAAATATCTTAATTGTGAAAATACCTTGGGATGCAATTTATATGGAAGGTGGTTGAAAACTAGAAATGACAACCCCTTCTAAAAAAAAGAAAATAAAAAGAAAGAAAAATAAAATATTAAAAAAAAGCAAGAAAAGGATAAAAAGAAAGAAAAAGCAAAAATGACATTTAAAAAGGGATGATTTGGCAATCATTCATGAATTTTTTTAAAAATTCATGCAAAGAAGGCTGATGTGTAAATTTTTTAGATAGAAGGATGTTAGGGTTTAAAAAGCAAGCACCATACATAATTATTTCACCAACTTAGTAAATTGTACATCGATGATAGGGAAATTAAGAGTAATTCGGGAGCAAGGAGGTTGTAACTAATTATTTTTATTCGATATGGGCATGCAAAAACCACCAGTTAACTAAAATTCATCGACCCATCATGAATTTGCACTAGAGAATCTACTTGTTTTCAAAGAAGCCAGCCAAAATTGGAGAAAATCAGCAAAAAATTAGGGTTTTCACTTTGAAAATATGGAATTGGTTCTAGAAAATGTGTTTTAGATGGAAAATAATCCTAATGAAGTGAGGGTTTGAAATAAAAGGGTGCTAGAGGAAACCCCCAGTGGAGAAAAACATTTCTAGGGTTTGTGTTTTTCAAAATAAGAAAAATGGAGGAAAAAATGGTAAACCCTAATGCATGAAAAACTTGGTAAGAGGAAAAGCAAATATTTTAGTCACTACCTATGAAGAAAATATAGAAGGAAGTTTATATAGAAGTTTCTATATCGCCCAAGACAAATGTATTGTGGAGAAATTGCACCATTTAGAGAGAAAATTGCACAAGTGCATCGAAATTGCATTTGAAAGGAAGAATTTCACATCGACGGTAAAAGGATACCAAAGAATCATGCAAATTTGACAAAAAAATGATTTTTAGCCAAGTGAAGTTTTTAAAAGATTTTTGTACGATTTAGAGGTGAAATTATATGATTCTAGGGAAGATTATACTTGGGACCCGATTTGTGCAATTTGTTAACAATCATACAAATTTTATGAGATCGAATGGATTTCAATGCAATTGTATAGAAGGTAAGTGTCCTTGTATTATTTGGAGCTTATTGTATGAACTTTGGGTGGAATTGTATGATTTGGAGCTCAGATTGTACATTTTTGAGAAGTTGTATAGAATCAACTATAGTTGTACAATTTTAGGCATAACTATATAAATTGAGGGAGTTGTATGAATTCTAAAGTATACCTATATGATTTTGCGGAGTATTGTATGATTTCCAAAAGTATCTATATGTTTTGATTGCATTTGTATGGATTTTGAAGTCGTTTGTACTGAGTTGGTCCTGAGAGGGTATTGGCCATGGAGAGGTTATAGAGACTAGCATGGTGCTAGAGGAAGAGCACCATTGTAATTTTGAAGAGAATAGATGGAACCACCAAGGACACACTATCACATCCCACCTCGATCAAACCCTTGTGACTGAAAAAAAAATGAAACTAATGCTTAGTTTGTGAAGTCGTAGAAAATATTGGAAATTTGTAAGGTTTTGGAAATTGTGGTGATTTATTTAATGCTTTTGAAAATGCACCCTAGAAGAAAAATATATTTTAATGAAAAAGGGAGGATTTCTTGTGAATTAAATTATTAGTATGTTTTGCATATTAATAAAGAGTTAAAATATTTTGGGAGAAGTATTTTGGCTCTAAGTGCCATTAAGTGCCATGAGGAAGGAATATGTACTCACAAGGCTCTAGAAGGAATTTAAAATTATAATAATTCTAGAAGGAATTCAAAAGCACTATTAATTTACCTTATTTTTATCATGTCCTTAAGTCTTCTAAAGCACTATTCCACCACTTTAGGTGCATCACCACCTTAGTGGGTCTGACTACCCCAAATGACCCCTCCAACAGGTCATTACCTAACCTACCCTTCACCATTTGAGAAGGCACTTCTTAAATGCCATAAAAAGCTACCCTTAGATATCAAAAGAGGGACACACAATAAGGAAGGGATAGAAGGGCTTGGAAGACAAGGAAGAAAGTTTGGAACTTTTGTGAGTATTTCAGGTCAAAAGAACGTCCTTATTTATCTCCGCTTTATGCAAACTTAAAGTTTTTTTGATTTTAAGTTCGTATGTAATTATTAGTATTAGTTGTAATTCATGATGTGTATAACTATATAACCAAGAATTATTATGGGTAAGACCCAATAGTAAGGCCACATGTAAATTTATTAGGCACCAATTTTGTTGAAATTGCAATCGAAATCTAATACGATTTTTCGGTTAAGTTTATTGAAATACATTGAAAACATAATATGATTGCTCAATTCAAGAGGAAAATTCATTGAGATATTATCTCCACACCACCAGTGGAACTCAAATAACCACTGTCGGATGGCTATCCACCTTACGATACTAGATACTTCTTATCTCTTAGTCTGCCAACAATGTTATCCATGTGTGATATTGTTGGCCCCTACTTCTAAATAGTAACCCAACACTCCCCTATAACTAATCATGATGGATTTATGCATGGTTGGACTAGCCCTAGGTAGCCTCAGATATGCGTATCACCTATGGTATAACTAATATTAAGCTTACCCACTTCAGATTTGTGCTTCTATGGTAGGATTAATTTCAAAATAGTTAATATATATGTCCTCTCTATCATCATCTAGGCAAGAGGGTGTATTTATATTCTAACCACTAGCTCACTATCAACATAACGAATGATACCATAATGTTATATTTGATTATGCAATCTCTTCTTCTAGTAAAAATATAATTTGTATAGATCATACATATATCAATCCCTACTACATTTAATATTGGATTATCACTATTCTACCAGCATCATGTATGAAGGTCGATCGATAGATGACCCTTCCTCACTATCATTTGTTGGTTGGAGCTACAAATAGGAGGTTATATTGGTACCCAATCCATGAGCATCGACCCTAGTTGATATTCTCCATAACTAATATTCATTCTCCTTATCCCTATAATGGTATACACATCAAAGAGTGGGGTAGTGAATTCTACAATCTATGATAGCCATATTTACCCTGCTGTGGATGACATCTGTCATATTACCCTCACTTGGCTGCTTGTGCTAAATAAATTGGTATTAGCCTATGATTATTTGAATATAAAGGATCCTAGGGTGTTTATTCCAGACGATACATGCCTATGATTCAGTAGGAATTAAGGAAGGAAACCATAATGTAAAACCACACCACATGGTACTTAATAGAGTTAGTGCTCAAAATTAATAAATTCATTGATAACCAAAACTAATCCTTTTGTTGGATCATCAAATATTCGTAGCTGGTAATGTCTTTTCGATATGCACTATCATACTAAAAATACCCTTTTATGAATTGCATGAGGTGTGTTATCCCACATGCTCCCTATAGAAGCATGGAGAAGCCTACATTTAGTGGAGGTCACTCCTTGTTAATCAACCATGAATTGTGGTCAGATGCTAGCAGATGATGGCTAGTAAGATTGACCTCAGATGGCTTGACCTTACTGTATGAACCTGGTTTGCTTGCTGATATACCACATGGCTCACTTTAGTTGGTTGGTTATATGACCTAATTTGATTGATTAATCGTTCACTGCCATCGATTGATGGGTGGTTATCATAAAATGAAACCCTTTTGGGAAAAAAATAAATAATATATCAATGATGCTGACTTAACCCCTTTTTGTTATGCCAATTTAACTTTGAAAAGTTATAAGAAATGGCTTAGTAAAAGAAAAAAAAAGGAAATAAGACAAAGTCTATGAATAATGTAAAGAATATATTAATGACTCTCACTTAACTCCTTTTTGTTATGCCAAATTAAGTTTGAAAAGTTATAGAGAAATGGCTTAGTTAAAATATCAAAAGGGAAACAAGACAAATTATGTAAACGATGTAATTTGAGAACCTAAAGTACAAAATTTGGTAAGAATTTGTGAGGATTATTGTTGATATATCACATCATATATTTATGGTGAAATTTGTGTGACCATAAGGAAATCCTTGCTTAAGAACTTGGACAAATTTGGAAAGATATTTGTGTGGATATTAGTCTTGTTGATAGACTATGTAATACCTGGTTAAAAACTATAGTATAACCTTGATGAAAGATTCATTAAGGAAACATATTTTCTAATATTGTGTACCTATAGTGTATTTCCTGTAACAAATTAAGGGCCAAGTTTACAAAATATATAGTGTAATCTTGTGAGTAGATTATGAGACAAATTATAGCTAAACTTGAGTAATATTAGAATTTATTGCAAGATAGTTTGTAGCTAAATTTGGGCAACTATAGTATGATCTTGTTGATAGATCTTGAGACAACTTGGTAGCCAGATTTATGGAAAATCTATAGACTACAAGATAAATTAGTAAACATATTTGTGAAGGAACTATAGTGTGACCATAATGATGGATTGTAGAACAAATCGGGTACATGATCTCGTAGTAGATTATGATTAAATCCTTGGAATGATTTGTAGATCTACAATTGAATCCATTTATTTAAATGCTATTTTTGGTTGGAAGAAATATGAGTTACTTGTGAAAGTATGATTTTTTTAAATGCTATTTCTAGTTGGAAGAAAAATTAGTTACTTGTAAAATTACGATTTGTTTCTGGTTGGAAGAAATATGAGTTACTTGTAAAAGTATGATTTGTTTAAATGATATTTTTGGTTTGAAGAAATATGAGTTACTTGTAAAAGTATGATTTGTTTAAATGCTATTTCTAGTTGGAAGAAATATGAGTTACTTGTGAAAGCAAAATTTTCATAAATGCTATTTATGGTTGTAATAACTACAAATTATTTGTGAAAGTATGATTTTTTATATGCATTAAAGGGATCTCATTTATGAATGAATTTATGGCATTCTCTTAAAAAGGACTAGCAATAGTTTATTGTAATAATATTTATTTCAAAGCCATATCTTTGTGGGAAAAGATATGAGATGAAAATGTGACTTTTTTTTTTTGGTAAGTAGATTAATTTATATACAAAACGGGTTTTTTAAGAGGATCCCAAAACCTTATAACATGAGAGGCCGAAGCCTTTACCAATAGAAGGAGCCCCTTGGGCTAATACATTAGGTACCATATGAAAACTTTCCAAAAAAAAAAACCCCAAAGTGATGCCCATGAGGGCTACATCAAACCCTCCCAACGGGGGTCAAAACAACTGAAAAAACCATAAAAAAACACATAAGCATCCATTATATAGATCGCTGCCACCAGACGACAAAAAGGATCACGTCCCAGGAACCTCCCTTACACGTCCGGATCCTCCTGATCCTCCTGCTGGACCACCTTTCGAGGGCCTTTGGGAAAGGATCGTTCTCGTTATGCCTGCCATGAACCATCATGACGGAAGTGCCAATTGGACCCGATGGCACAGGTGTCATGGCTCTCCCCAATCCCGTCCACCTAGGCCCGGTCCTTTCATCACTCTTATGTGGAGACATTAATAATGTCCTGGTTGGCGATCTTCTCAATGTTCATTGGGAAACACTGACGCCACACCACAAGACATGTGGACTTTAAACCTTTGTTTGCTAAGTGGTCAGCTAGACCATTGCCCTCCCTGTAGGTATGCTTGATCTGGACCTGGTTCCTCCGAAGTAGGATGCTCCTGGCCTCAGTGATGATATTGTAAACCTTCCACGTCGGATCCTTGGAAGTCGTCATGTATTTGATGATGTTCAAAGAGTCCCCTTCAACAACCAAGGGATGGGGATCCTCCGTCATGAGCTCGAGTCCTCTCAGTAGTCCTCTAGCCTCTGCGACATGATTGGTTTGATGCCCTAAGTTTTCATAGAAAGCCATAACAAGCTTTCCATTGTGATCTCGAACTGACCCCCCCATAGCGGCCGCCCCTGGGTTGCCACGAGATGCCCCATAAAAATTTAGCTTCAACCACCCGTGAGGAGGCCTGACCCACCTGACGTTCTTCCTGGAGACCCGCGGATCCTCCTGCTCCTTACTCTCCCTGGATAGCTTCAAGGATTTGAACAATCCTTCTTCGAACACATGTTTGGGCCAAGGGCTGGGGATAAGCTTGGCATTCTCAATGGCAAAGGCGATGGCCCTATGAGCGACTGAGGGAGGATCCCTGGGGGGTGACCGAAGACCCGACCATTGCGTTCCAACCATACCTACCACAGAAAGTGGTGGAAGCAAGCATTCCATAGGAAATGAAGCTTAGGGTTTTTAAAAGGATTGACCCATTGGAAGAAAGCCTCCTTGATGGTCTTGGGGGAGACCCATTGGATCTGGAAGGTGGAGAGGATGGCACCAAGGACCGACCCAGTGTAGCCACAGTGCAGGAAGAGATGGTCAGAGGACTCACAGGCAGACTCGCACAAGTAGCATCTATTGGCCAAAGCAAAACCCCTCTTATGAAGATTGTCAATAGTGAGGGCTTTGTTCTAAAAAGCAATCCAAGAAAAGAAATTTACCTTTGGGATCACTCCTTTCCTCCAGACCACGTTGAAAGGAAAGTCTGAATTTAGCCCTTTGCACTGAAAACCATAGGCAGTTTTGATAGAGAAACCCCCGTCATCGGTCCCCCTCCAAATCAATCTGTCCGGTCCTCTGCTAGTGGGGATGATGATGTCCTTGAGGATGGAGGATAGGAAGTCGGCCTCCATCTCTAGCCCTTCTGCATTGATGACTTTCCACTGTAGGGAGCCATTTCTCCATTCAATGAAATCGACCACTTTCTGCCCAACATTGTTATCCAGGAAACTTTTAAGTTGAACCAGCCCGATCTGTTCTGACAGAGGATCCTCTAGGGCCCACCTGTCCTTCCAAAAGTCTATACTTTGACCATCCCCAAGGATCCACCTGATGCCATTTTGGATCAACTATCTGGATTGGCCAATGGCTTTCCAAAAATTTGACCCCCCGATGGGTATTCCACCCTCAAAAAGGGGAGTGTTGTTGAGGTATTTCCTCCTGACAATCCTAACCCATTCAACCGGTTCTTCGACTAGGATCCTCCAAGTGTGTTTGGCGATGAGCGCTAGGTTCATCATGGCCATTCTTCTGAGCCCTAATCCACCTTGCTTTTTGCTTCTGCACACTTTGTCCCAGGCTACCAGAGGAATCCTGGACTTATTTTCATTGCCTGACCAAAGGAAATTTCGTTGAGCCTGCTCGATCTTGAGAAGAACTGAGGCAGGCAATCTAAAAATAGACATGAAGAAGGTCAGAATCCCTTGGAGGCATGCCATGGTAAGGGTTGCCTTGGCAGCTTGGGACAGGAGCTTGCCTTTCCACGATGCCAACTTTTTGTGGATCCTCTCAATCACCATATTCCACATCCCTTCCTTTGCACGCCCACGAAAAAGAGGGAGGCCAAGATAGGTGGTGGGAAGGTAGTCAATAGAGCAGCCCAAGATCCTTGCAATCTGAACTTGATGCCTGGCCGGGGTGTTGATGAAAAAGATCTTGCTTTTGATGTAATTTACTTTTTGGTCGACAACCTTCTCATAGAGTCCAAGGATTCGTTTGATGGATTTAGCTTGAGCTACTAACGCAATGGTGGACAGAAGTGTGTCATCCACAAACTGTTGATGGGTGATCACATCAATCTCTGAGGTAGGGAGGATACCTGTCACCTTCTTCCGATGTTGGCCATCCTTGAGAGCTCTTCCCAATGCTTCTGCAAGGATAATGAAAAGGATGGGGGATAGAGGATCCCCTTGGCGTAAACCTCTTGAGCTCTAAAAGAAATCGATGGGAGAGCCATTGACTAGGACCGAGAACCAGGGAGAGGAAATGCAGCCCTGGATGAGATCGACCCACAGGGGGTGGAAGCCAAACTTGAGAAGGATCTTCTGGAGGAAACATCTGTCAACCCTATCGAAGGCTTTGTTCATATCCAGCTTAAGAAACAGGGCAGCCTTCTTAGACATTGAGGTCGAATGCAGGGTTTCATGGATCGAGATGACCCCATCCAGGATGTTCCTCCCTTTTATCGAGTTGCCTTGGGATTGATCAATGATGAGGGGAAGTATGGCCTTCAGCCTGTTGGCCATAACCTTGGTCAAAACTTTGTAGATGACATTGCATAGGCTGATGGGCCTATAATTAGAGATGGATTTGCAAGCAGAGACTTTCGGGATGAGGGCCAAGAAGGTGGAATTGAAACTACGAGGGACGACTTTGGTTTCCTGAATTTCTCTAATAGCCTTACATACATCATTCCCCACCACATCCCACATAGTTTGGAAGAACCTTGGAGAGAAACCATCCGGTCCAGGGGCTTTATCGGGTTGCATTGAAAACAAGGCCTCTTTAACTTCATCGTGGGTGAAGGGATCCACCAGTCTGGAGTTCAAGTCCTGAGGAACGATGCAGGGGATATTAGCAAGAAGAGTATCCTGAGCTTGACTGTCACCCTCCGAGGCACTTCCCAAGAGGTTCTAGAAGAAAGACACTGCTTCGGTCCTGATCTCCACAATGTCAGTGGAAGATGATCCGTTGTTGCACATGATCTCCCTAATCTTGTTGGATGCTCTGTGTCGCATGGTGGAGGCATGAAAGAACCTTGTATTGGCATCGCCTTCCTTGACCCATAGGTCTCTTGACTTTTGCCTCCAGAAGGTTTCCTCTCTAGCCAAGATATTATGGAATTCTGCTAGGAGGTTCCTTTCCTCCTCCCTAGTGGGGCTGCTGTGATCCCCTGCTTCGATTCTCCTTTCTATCTCCTAAAGTTTCTTAGTAATTGCTTTCTTATTGGCAAAAAGGTTGCCAAAGACCTCCCTATTCCAGATTTTTAGGTTTTCTTTGACCATCTTCAGCTTCTGAGCCAACTGAGAAGTGGCAGACCCTCTGACATTTTGATGCCACCAAGAGGACACTTGATTTTTGAAATCCTTGTGTTGGGTCCACATGGCTTCAAAATGGAAAGGAGTTTTGAAGGAGGGAGGCCTACCAGATTCAAGGAGGATGGGATTGTGGTCTGATCCGATCCGAGGTAAGGCCAACAGAGTGGCATCACCAAACCATGGGATAGCTTCTTGAGAAATTAGGAACCTATCCAACTTCACCTGGATGAGTCCGCTATCAATCCTCCTGTTGCTCCAAGTAAAAGAGGATCCTTTGAGCTGAACATCCATGAGCTCATTGGTATTGACAAACCCTCTAAAATCCTCCATGCTTCTGTTGTAAGAGTCGTTGCCTCCTCTCTTTTTAGATGGATGCAAAGGACTATTGAAGTCCCCTGCTAAGATCCAAGGAAAAGTGTTAAAGGTGGTCCTCATTTGAGTTATTGTTTCCCACATCGCGACCCGCTCAATGGGTGAGTTTGGGGCATAAATATTTGATAGAATCCAAGACTGCTTACTGGTCTTGGAATGAAACAAAATGTTTAGGATCCTATTCGAGGATGACAAAAGCCTTCCTTCGACTAGGGTAGGGTCCCAAAGACACATAAGCCCCCCGACGTGCCTTGAGCAGGACTGATAAGGCAATCTCCATTGGCCCAAATGGCCTTGGCAGCCTTTCGAGAATAGAATTCATCGATCTTGGTTTCTTGCATAATGAATATGGAAGGATTGATCCTTTTCCTTAGGTCAGCCACCAACCTCTGCTTGGCTGCCTCGTTTAGGCCCCTCACGTTCCATGAGAGGACCTTCATCTCAAGGGTTTAGGGTTTTTCCTGCCTCCCTTCACCAGCTGGAAGGGGGGTTTGGTTCCTTGCTTGTCATTGTCGGACTCATCGAAGAAAAGCATCGACTGGGTCCCATTTGTGATATCCTCCACTGTTTCCTTGTTTCTTTTCTCATTGTCAGTGGGTCTCCCTCTTTTCCTTTCACTGCCATAGTCTATTGCCTGTTTCCTGCTCCTGGTGTTCCTGGGGCTGATCCTTCCCGAGAGAGATGGGCCTTCTTTTTTAGATGAAGGAGAAGGGGGTGCCTCTCCCCTATTCGAGCAATTTGGGGATTTTCTATTGCTCACCAGGTACTCATCCATATAAGAATTTGGAAAAATAATTTTGGGAGGGGGTTGTACCTGGGCCGTTGGATCCTCTATGTTAGGACTAGTGAGAACCAAAGATTTTGGGAGTGCCTCCTGCTCCTTTTGGCCTGGCAGGGATCCTTCTCCTTGCTCACTGGTTTGCTTACCTTGTTCTACAGTGGCACTCTGGCCAGCCTCCTGAGGTGCTCGATGAGCAGGATTATGCAAGATGTGTTTCGGGCCTACCGATGGTTCCTTGTTGAGAGGGGGGATACCCTGGTTCCTCTGCATGCCCTTGGTTGGACCTGCCACCTTTTGGTTCTGGGTCCTCAAACCAGGGCACTGATTCGGTAGATGACCTTGGGTGCAGCAGTGAGTACAAAAGGTAGGCTTGTTTTCATACTCGATGGGCTACCTCCTGACCATATGGGATCCTCTGTACAAATTGATGAAGGAGGGTAGCTCTGTTTCCAAGTTAGCAGAGACACAGAAGCGGGCATGGACCATCCTGGATCAGAATTTGGTGGAAGGATCGATGGCAATGAGCTCACCTATGGAGCGGGCTATCCCTCGAATGACATCCTCATGCCAGAACTAGAAAGGGAGGTTTGGCAACCGAACCCATAGAGGAGCTACGTTTATGTTTTGAGTTTCAGGGTTAAAATCATCCCCCCACTTTCGGAGAAAGAGGCTCCTACGTCCGAGGAACCAGGGTCCCCCAGCTAAGATGTTGCAGTAGTCCTCCTGAGTATTGAGTCTGATGGCGAAGAAACCTCGAGAGAGAGCAACGATTTCCATGTTTTCGCTAGTTTTCCACTTGGAAAATGCCCATTTTTGGATGGTCTCCATGTCTGGTCTCCCTCCTACAAACTTGCCAATCAGAGTGAAACGCTCAAGCTCCATGTAGCTATCCATTAGGTCTTCAGGGATTACCAGGTCTGTTCCACAAGGAAGCAGTTCCTGGGAGGGTTGCTTTGTTGAGGATCCTGGCCTCAGGACCTGAGCGTAGGACCCTTTTTGGTTTAGGTTTAGCCCACCCTTTTGTCCCTCCTTGTCAGGAGGGTCTTTACCATGCCTGTCCGACCCATCCGCCTGGGTCCCTGATGCATCAGCCACTACCCCATCAACCGTGCCATGACTGGTCCCTCCTGGACTCTCGCCTGACCGTCCTGCCTCCTTTCTGCCGTATCCTCCCGGTCGCTCTCCATCCGCCGCTCGATCGCTACCTTTCCCACTCTCCATATAGTTGTGACTTTTTTTGGTAGATAAGAAACTATAGCATTAATACCGAATTGTACAAGTTGACCCAAAACCTTTTACGAAAATCAGCCCAGGGCTGTTGATGAACATGTCCTTACTAAGGATTCTATATATGTAAAATCTACATGCCGCCAAAGCCATTATATCCGGTAAGGCACATAGACTGTTATCAAAAAGAAACTTCGCATACAACACTTTGGGTATACCCCAAGAAAACACACCTGCATCATAATTACAAAAAAAAGAAATAGACATAGATCCCTTCCTTGAAACAATGGAGAAACAAAAAGCTGCAGATACACATAACAGAGTACTTAAAAAAACTCCCACAAGCTCTGTATTGATAGTTACTCTTAATAATTATTTGGTAATTGCTTTCTTTCATATTCAGTCTTAGGAAAGTATGGGATTTCCTTCCTTTGAATGGTGGAATGCTTTAGACAATTACATTATGAGGAATGTATTGTGTTTAGTTGCATTCAATTGGAAAATTATTACATGTTATTGCTTGCCTAGAATGCATTTTCATATACATGTAATGGGTTGTCCTGATCCCAAAATACCTACAATCTAGTACTGGTGGCTCGAATGGAGTCAAGCGAAGATTGGAACTATTCGACTTCTATTGATCATGTATATATGTTGTAACAAGGCCTCTTTAATGAAAGGCCTCCATTATTGTAAAATGTATTTATTTGAGATCAATTGTAATTTGATTGTATCACTCTTTAAGAGGATTTGTAAACAATGTAATACTTGATTTCAAGTAATTATGGAAGAAGATGTAAAGTTATATCATGGCATGAAGTTATCATATGTTAGGGCTTAAATATTTAAATGTGAATTAAATATTGTGTCTAGATGACATAGAGTAACCCTAAACTAGAAAGAATGTATAAATCATGCATGACACTTAGAAATGTATCTCTAGTGACTAACTATGAATGACTATGAGGGAGAACATTGAAAGTTATCTCATTTCATGGAGATTATAGTTGAATAAATCAAGTAAGGTATAATGGTAGACATTCACAAGTCTATGTGGGTTTGTGTGATAACCCCCTTAGCTTCCTATTGTTGATATGGGAGAGTTAAGCATTGCAATGATTGATGTTCTATCCTTAAGGAAGAACAAACTAATCTTCAAGGCATACACCTAATGTACGGGTTGAAAGAGACCTAACATAAGGACTAGTTTAATGTTTGATTTAAACTAGTAAGGGAAAAAGGTATTCCTATTTGAGATAGGAGAATTCCCAATTGCAAGGTAAAGAAACCTTACTTGCAGGTCATTATAGGGGTTGGCCACTCCTATCCATAGGATAGACACTAACCATGTTGGATTCCTGTGAAGTGCAACCTTGAACTTACTTGGATACTCATCTATAAGAGAACCACATGAAGATACTTTTAATTCACTCATGAACTAGTGATAATGATAAAAACTAAACAAAAAAAATTCTCCCTAAGGTTGGTTGGTCTTGGAATAAGGATGTTACAGTTGGTATCAGAGCCTAGGTTGATTAGGCACAAAGCTTCCATGAAAATTTTAGAAGAACTCTGAATAAATGCATGTTTGGTAAGGAAAGAAAAATTGCTTGGAGGTTACCAATGGGTAAGTCCTTTCTCCCAAGACCGAACCACTGGTGAATCGGCTTGGAAGAGTTAAGTGAACCCTCCATGATAGTGGGTCTTAAGTGGTGTACCTGAGACTCTTTTGAGAAATTGTACTTGACATTCATAGCTCCAAGCTAAGCCTCTTCCTTGCACAAGCATTGTATTGCAAATCAACAAGAGTTATTTACAGATCCTAATAATAAGAAATTATCTTAGTAGGATCTTCACATTAGAAGAAAATATCAAAATATTTTTCTTTTAATTTTTGATGTTACAACATGGCCTTTTGGTCGAATATGGAAGTCATATGAAACTTAGCTAGGATATGATGAAACATATCCCACCAATAGTAGTAAATTGAACCTTTACCATGGTTGAAACACCATTACATGACCACCAAATGGTAGTCAACTATATTAAAGTGTTGCATACTATTTATACATTAAGATACCTTTTTGTAGAATGCATGTGGTATTTAAAATTTACATATAGTAGAAATAAATGCGTAATTACAAAACTGACACCACTCTTAAATCTAGGAAACATGGCACCTAAGTTGAGAAGTGGAAGGAAGAGGGTTTCTTGAAAGGAGAAACCAATTAGCACTGATAGTGTTGAGGATAGACCCATAGGGGATAGTTCAGAAAATTCAAATAGAGTAGAAAATCTCATGATCATTGTGCAGATAATGCAAGGGGAAATGACTCTATATAGAGATAAAATGGCTCAACAAAGCAATTTGTTGGAGACCATTAGGGCTGAGATATGAAAACCTGAGAATAGGAATCCTGAGCCAACAAACCCTATGGTAGAACAGGCAAATGACACAGATGAAGTGGATCGTGTGACTAAGGCCCGCATTAATGGAGAACTAGAAAGGGACTTGAAACATGTCAAGGTTAGAAAGTTCTTTGAAAAATAAGGGGAGATTCAATAGAATCTTGGTTAAATGAGTTGGAGGTCTACTTCTCCATGAGAAACTATTCCTCAACAACCAAGATGGTTTGGACCATAGGACTTTTGATAGAAATAAGTTTGGAATGGTGGGAGACCTATTGTAAGGAATAAAATATCAAAGTGATTCACTTCAAATGGGAGGACTTTGTGAAAGCCTTCAGAAAAAGGTTCCTCATGGAATAATTTTATATGAAGAAACTTGATGAGTTCATTCAACTCCACCAAGGGACTCAATCCATAGAAGGGTATTATAGGCAATTCTTGAAATTGCTTAAATATGTTCCATATTTTGAGAAGGATAATAAGATGAAAGTGCATAAATTCCTCTTGAGAAGTTGAGTATCATATCAGAAATTTAGTAAATATGCATAAACCTGGTGATTTAGAGACAACTTACGAGTTGGCTTGCCAAGCAGAGTACAATCTACACCCTAGTAAGAAATTTGGTAACTCCTCAAATGGGTCAAAGAAGGAACATCATCACCAACAAAAGAGGAAGTGGGAACCTAAACAACATCAAAAGGGTAGAGAAAATCCCAAGTTTACAAATAAGAACAATGAGAAACTAGGGCACTTTAAGAAGAAGTTCCAACCAAAGAATAAGAACAACAATAATGTTGAAAGACCTCAACCTCTAAAATAGGTAGGACCACCTCCTACCAATGAGAAGGATAAGCCAGTTCAAGGAATAGGTCAGAACCATAAATCTAGATGCTATGATTGTGGTGGTCCACATTATGCAAGGAATTGTCCCCTCCGTGCAAATTCTAGCAAGAAGGCAAATGGGAAGGACCACAAGATCTATGCAACCATTGAGAACCAGAACCTAGAAGGACAAGCAACTCCTTTACTCATAAATGGTAAAATATTTGGTAGAGATGTTAAAATTTTGATAGATAGTGGAGCTACAGATAGCTTTATTTCTAGTAGCATAATAAGGGACATGCTGGAGAGACCTAGATCTTTGGCACAAGGGTGGAAAGTGGAGTATGGGTCAGGATAGACCTACTCCATGGATCAATGCTTCCCCATAGCTAAAATTTCCCTACCCACTAGCTCTACCATTTGGCACCTATATGTAGCACCGCTACATACCTTTGATATCATCTTGGGCATGGATTGGTTAAAATCTCACAAAGCTTTGATCAATTTCCAAGATCGATGGATTGAGTTCACTAATGATAAGGAGGAAAGGGTAAATATGGATAGTGAACAAGGATCCTTTGAGCCTATGCTATTTTCTGTAATGCAATTAAAGAAGGCCATAAGGAAAGGAGGAATGGTCTATGTGGTTAAATTGAAAGAAGTAGAGGATGACAATGAGGAAGGAGCATTTCAGATATTCCCAATTCTGCAAGAATATAGGGAAGTATTTACCTCAAAACTTCTTGGAATACCTCCCAAGCATGAATTTGACTTCACCATTGATCTAGTACTAGGCATAGAACCCATCCATAGGGCTCCTTATAGGATGAACCCTATAGAGATGCAAGAATTGAAGGTGCAACTTCAAGAATTGCTTGACAAAGGGTTAATCAAACCAAGTGTATCTCCATGGGGTGCATCGATACTGTTTGTGAAGAAGAAAGATGGTTCGCTAAGGCTTTGTATAGACTACATGATGTTGAACAAAGCCACCATCAAGAATAGATATCCTTTGCCAAGGATAGAAGATCTATTTGATCAACTTAAGGAAGCAACCATATTTCTCCAAGATTGATTTGAAATCAGGGTATCATCAGTTGAGGATCCGGGATGAGGATACTCACAAAACTACTTTTAAAACCTAGTATGGGCACTATGAGTTCACTGTCCTACCATTTGGGTTGACCAATGCACCAACTACTTTCATGAATTTGATGAACAATGTGTTTAGAAATCAGTTGGACCGGTTTGTATTGGTATTTTTAGATGATATTCTAATCTATTCCCATAGTAAATAAGAGCATGATAGACACTTGAAAATCGTGCTAGGGTTATTGAAGAAAAATCAACTCTACGAGAACATTTCCAAATGTGATTTTTATGTGCCACAAGTACACTACTTGGGACATATAATCTTCCATAAATGGGATTGTGGTAGATCCTCAAAAAATTGAGGCCATTTTGAATTGGCCACCTCCCACTAATGTAACAGAAGTGAGGAGCTTCATGGGATTGGTAGGGTATTATCGAAGATTTGTGAAGGACTATTCTAAGATAGCTTCTCCAATAAAAAATATTCAAAGGAAAGGAAAGGCATTCGTATGGATAGATAAATGTGAAGCCACCTTCCAATTGCTTAAACAAAAGCTCACTTCCACTCCTATACTAAAAATCCTAGACCCCCAAGGTGATTTTTTAGTGTGCACAGATGCTTCCTTGGAAGGATTGGGAGGAGTGTTATCCCAAGATAAAATAGTAGTAGCATATGAATCAAGAAAGCTCAAGAAAAATGAGGCTAACTATGCTACACATGACCTAGAACTAGCTACAGTGGTACATGCCTTGAAAATTTGGTGACACTACCTTGTGGGTAGACCCTTTGAGTTGAGAACTGATCACCAGAGTTTAAAATATATTTTTACTCAACCTTTGCTAAATGCAAGACAGAGAAGGTGGATTGAGTTCTTGGCCGAATATGATTTTGGCATAGAGTATATCAAAGGTAAGGAAAACAAGGTCACCGATGCTTTGAGTAGAAGAAGGCACATTACTGCACTAACTCGAAGTCATATAGATCTTATGGATCAAGTTAAACAAGCCCAATCTCAGGATCAAATTTGTATTGAAATCCAAGCCAAGATGGCACAAGATCCTAAGATAGCTAAATATTATAGTCTCAAGGATGGACTTTTGTGTTTCAAGGATCGGGTAGTCATCCCCAAAATTGGCAATCTAAGAAGGGTGATCATGAGGGAAGCTCATAGATCCCCATACTCCGCTCATCCGGGAGGGACCAAGATGAGAGAAAACATGAAGAAGACCTTCTATTGGCCTGGTATGAAGAAGGATGTCACTAAATTTATTGCCCGATGTCTAGAATGCCAGAAAGTGAAGGCAAAACATAAACATCCAATAGGATAGTTGTATCCACATGATGTGCCCATGCAAAAGTGGCAAGTGATATCAATGGATTTCATAGTTGGGTTACCTAAGACTAGGTACCAACATGATGTGATACTTGTTATAGTGGAAAAATTGACTAAAGTGGCACATTTCATACCCGAAAGCACCAAGGATGATGCGGTAGTAGTAGCCAATAGATTCGCCAAAGAGATATTTAGGTTACATGGATTTCTTGAAGTGATCATCTCTGATCGAGATTCTAGGTTCACATCTAATTTTTGGTAAGCCCTCCATCGTGCAATTGGCACTACACTAAATATAAGTTTTTCTTATCATCCAGAGATAGACGAGGATAGACAAAAAGAGTCAATCAAGTCCTAGAAGATATGCTTCACATGTATTGCATGGATCAAAAGTCTTGATGGGAAGACTTCTTACCTTTAGTAGAATTTGCCTACAATAATGGATACCATGCTTCTTTAAAGATGGCTCCTTTTGAGGCTTTGTATGGCCGAAGATGCAGAACACCATTGTCATGGGATAATCCAGAGGATCGGGTCATTATTGGGCCAGATACACTCAAGGAAATGGAGGAACAGATGAAGGTAATCCGATAAAGGCTTAAGGAAGCTTCGGATCGCCAGAAAAGTTATGCTGACTTGAAGAGGACTCCTCAAGAATTCTCTGTGGGAGATAGGGTATTCTTGAGGGTAAAGCCTATGAAAAGTGCTATCAAGTCAATAAAACTAGATCCTAGATATGTTGGACCATTCGCCATCCTGGAAAGGATTAGCCCTATTGCCTACAGACTCGACTTGCCACCTAATTTGGCAAAGATCCATGATTCTTTCCATGTGTCCCTACTTAGGAAGTATATTGATGATCCTAATCATGTTTTGGATGTCTCAAAGTTGTAGATGGTGGACCCAACTTACATTGAGGTAAAGTTGATCTCCAAGACCATGAGGAAGCAAAACATAGAGTAGTGCAAGGTCCAGTGGGACCTATATTTAGAAAGAAATGCCACCTAGGAAAAGGTGGAGGACATGAGGAATCACTTTCCTTATTTATTTGAGAACAATGTGTAATATTGTTTCAATTAGACTTTGTTTGATGCATAGATAGATACTCTGGTGCTTTTTGGCATTTTGCAACATGTCATATTTTTTTATTGTAATCCAAAGACATTTATGATTGAGTTTTTTTAACTCAGTTATTTTGTTTATATAGTTTTTTCAATTCTCTGTAAACTTTCATTTTGCAAAATAAATTAACACCAAATTGTGACTTGGAAATCCACTTCGGATTCACTTCATCAAATTATCCACAACAACAGTTGAAAAATTAAAAATAATTTCACTTCGGAGGTGAAGCGACAGTAAGAAATTGAAGGCAGTGAAATCAAAGAAAATATATAAAAAAAGAAAAAAGACAAGAAAATTGGCTAAGTGGAGAATGAAAATGCGTTTGCCTCATTGGAGGGGCGAATGTCACATTCTCCCATTGGAAAGGTGAACGCGCACCAAAAATAGGAATGTACGTCATGATAGATGCGGTGAAGATATTTTGAAGGTGAATGTTGTTTCTTTTTGAGCACATGTGATTAAATTTCTCTAGAGGCATGAGTAAAATTAAATGGTGCAAATTTTAATTATTAATTGCCATCATCTTCGACAATTTTAAAGCTTGATTTTTCAGTTGAAGATTTGCTTCGGGTAACTGCTGCAATTTAATGTTGGTGACGAAGTGGAAGCATTTTTCTCATTTTCAAGAACATTTTCTCGAAGGTTTTACTCCCTCTCCAAAGCAAATTGAATATGGAGTAAATTGTTGAAGCTCGTGTTTGATTTCCAAGAAGATGGAGGTGACTCAAATTTAATGATACGGTGTCTGAATGCTATCATCTCAAACCATTTTCAGGATCATGTCTACCGATAGAATATTTCCAAGAAATGATGACTCATTTGATGTATTCAATGAAAGAGGCACAAACCTCTATAAATACTAAGAAAAATTTCATTGTAAGGGGTTGGAAAAAATAGATATTCCTGCGAGAAAACACTTCAAGTTCTCTATAGTAATAGTGAATTCAAAATAGTTGGATTTGCAAATGACTTGGTGTATTGTGGTCTTCTATATTACGCATTTCTTTTACACAGTTAGCTTTATTATTTGTTGTTAGATTTAAATTCTGCAAGTTGGATTTAAATATTGCAAGTGAGAGAGTGAGTGCTAGAGTGTTGATCTAAAGATTTCATGTGCGAAGTTGTACGGAAATTATGTTGTTTGATCATCTATTTGCATGCTATTTTCAGCTTGGTGTGAATTCTTGCTATCAATCTATTCCCATCCTACATAGTTGGTCTGTGGCCATATTTCCCATTTCTTTATGCATTTTCCAATTTCTTTCCTGCATCCCTAGTCTTCAACCAGTTTAGAATTAGTAAGGCAACCAGACCTCTCTGGAGATTGACACGGGGGATATCTCTTTCCTCTGGTATTTCAACGTTGGTCGTGTCTAGGATGCACAAACATAGTTTTGTATGATTAGGAAAATATTTGACCAACAGTTTTTGGCACACCTTATGGGACAGACAGTTATGTCCCAGTAAGATCCATAGTTGGTGGAACAAGTATTATCCCAAGTTGACAAACCCACCTGTGCCAATAGTTTTTGGGACTTCAAAAGTTCCACTTTAAACAACATTAAGGTTTGATGTTTACCTTCGTGTTGTAGAATTAGAACATCTGGCGACTCGATTATACTCAAAAATCTCCAAACATGAGTACAATGAAAGTTGTGTCTCATGAATACAAGATCAAAGGCCAAAAATCCAGATCACCAAATTGAGTTCTACGAACTTGATATCCAAAGTCTATGGGAACATCCTCAATTAGCCACTTTTCCTCGTACATCATCATTACCTCATATATCCTATATACTGTTTGTCACATCATCACGACTAGTTGGTGTATTTTCTGCTCCCATAAGCCCAGGTAGTACTGCCATTAGCCTTCCTCAACCTTCGCCTCACATGACCATCGGTATTCCTAAAGCTCCACCTCATATACCAGTCCACATGGCTCAGAATCTACCACCACAGTAGTCACCCAGGCAGTTCCCAGTGTGGAATAGCTCAAGGGCTTTGAACTTGCAAGCATAAAATCTAGTGCCCCAAGATACTTTGAAGGCTTTACCGACCTATGATGGTACTAGAAAAATTGTGTATGAGCATATCCAATATGTAGCTTCATTGGAGACCATCCATGACATAATAGATGAAGATGTGATGATAAAATTGTTGGTATTATCGTTGAGAGGGAAATTGCTATATTGGTATCGATCATTGCAACCGGGTACTATTACATCATGGGATCAGTTAGTGGAGTTGTTGATTAAGAATTTCCATGAACAAGTTGATCCATACTCCTTGTTGCACTAGTTCACAATGATTCAAAGACACCCATAAGAGGAAATAGTTTATTTTAATGTCATATTTACCCAGAGCTGGCAAAGAGTTCCTGATGGTCTACGTCCCACACATGAGCAAGCTACATTGTACTATCTCAGGGTGTTTAACACCAAAATCGGTATGGTCATGCATCAAGCCAATGTAACTACATTTCTAGATTTGTATACGCAGGCATAGAAGTCAGAATCTGATATGATTGTTGTAGGTAGACTTCCCCCAAAGATGACTATGCCCATTGTTCCTGATCTTCCACAATATTTATATTCCAGTTCATTTTCACAACCTATGCCTTCCATGTACCCAGTTCCCTCATGGAGCTCGGGTCCACCTCAAATTGCACCTATTCCTTCTCCATGACATACGGCTCCAAGCTTCCCACAACTACCTAATCAATCACTTCCATAATTACCCACTTCTATTCCCACTCCTGCGTTGCCAACACCACCAGTTCCATTACCATTGCCCGTGCCTCCAGTGCCTTTGCCTCTACCTGCACCTCCCACATCTTCTAATCCTGATCCTCTCATGATGTTGTTGCAGGAGGTAAAATAAAATAATGCAACCTTAAGAACGATATCAAATGAACTTACAACAGTAAGGAAGAAGCAAGTAGAGGCTGAATTTTGATCACGGAGATTCCAAACTCCACCGATCACTCGAGAGCAAGCATCTACTAGTAGAGGCCCTGAAAAGAGCACAATGGTGCAAGAAAATGAAGAAACTAGCACAACAAAAAGGGCGTATTGGTGCTCAACATGCAATGATCCTCATGGAGAAGAAATGTGCATGGTGCATATGAATTATGTACAAATGCTAGCAGAGAGTTTGACTAGAGGACAAGTCAATATGATCAGGGAATCCAATCACAATTTCATGATGTCGTTTGTAGAGCAAGTTTTGATTCTCACACGGTCTAGAAAGAAGCCAATAACAGTAGATCCTACTGAGCTTGAACCCTTAAAGGTTCTAGCGGAACCAAAAGTGCAAGATGAAAAGGGGAGGCCTCCAGCGAAAGTGCCTATTGGGGTAGCTAAAGAGCAAGATTCCGTCAAGTTGAAATATTTTATGCCTAAGCAAACTCAGGGAAGGACACAAATGAGAGCATCTTCCTCACAACCTGTAACAACTACTCAAACACAAGATGAAATGAGAGAACAGGCCAAAGAGCGACTCAAGTACCCATCTTTGACCAGGCGACAAAGGGTGGAAGCTACCCAATAGTACCAAGACAAGTATGAGTGGGTTGCAGAAGAGAAGGCTCTGACTGTTTCAAATTAAAATATTGTGGAAGAGATGAAAAAGATTCCTGCAAAAGTAAGTTTGTATGATGCACTTCAATTTCTAGGACAGGTTGACCTGCTGCAAGAATCTTTGAAGACTACTAAAGATCAAAAGAAAAATCCTTCTCAAACAGTCTTGGCGCAAACGCTTCCAACTTCAGCTATAGGAAAAAATAGACCTCCCCCATTTTATTTATCACTCATAATGGAAGGGTGGATTGTACACAATTGTATGATCGACTCTGGAGCTACAACTACTGTCATGCCAAAGGAAGTATGTGAAGTGATGGGGATGGAATATACAAGGAGTAGCCCAGGAGTGTTGTAGCTAGATGGAACTCTGGTCAAGACGATGGGAGTAATCAAGGATATTCCCATTTCCTCCATAGTATGCCACAAATTACAGTCATCCAGGAAGTGGTAGTGGTTGACCTAGAACCATACTTTAGCATGTGCCTCTCAAGGGAGTTCACAGCTAAGTTGGGAGGATATCTTTCCTTAGACTACTCGCATTTGGAGATACCATTCAAGGGAAATAGGATTCATATTCATAATTAGAATCCCTCACCTTTTCACATTGAGAAGTTGGAGGAAGAAGAATCTCCAAGAGCAGTTAACATGTTGACTGAGGAGATAGAAGAGGTTGATTTAATGGAAGAAGCATTGGGTGAGCTTCACCTCGAGGATGAGTTTTCACTCATGGACTTCAATGCAATGATTGAAATAGACATTGGTTGCTATACAATTACTAAGCCAGAGCAGATTGAAGAGAAGGTTCTTGATTCTCCTAATCCTATTGCCAACTAGTTATGGAGAATGTATTTTGATGGTGCCAGGTGCAAGAATGGTGTGGGAGCTGGCATTGTGTTGATCTTTCTTGAAGGATTGCAAAAGACCTATTATTATAGGCTAACTTGGGGTTGCATAAATAATGTAGTTGAATATGAGGCACTATGCCTTGGATTGAAGAAGGCTAAAAGGTTGGGCATCAAGCAGTTGCAGATTTTTTGCGACTATGAACTCATAATTAATCAGATCACTAACAGGTGTGTGTCAAAGCAACACTACTTGAAGGCCTACCGCAATAGAGTGTGGGACTTGTTTGAGTCTTTCACTACTTTAAATGTTCAAGCGATTTCGAGAGAGCTAAATAAACATGTAGATATTTTGGCCTCTCTTGGTGCTAACTACTCTCTTGTGGAGCAAGTAGTTAGAAAGCCTAAGATAGTTAGGGTAATTTACAGACCCTCAGTTCCCGAAAAAAATATCCATTGGCAAGTGTTTGACAATGATGAGCAGATAGTCAACTTCCTACTTAAAGAAACTGCAAGTGCTGATGATAGAGTTCTTGCTAAAGAAGAGAGAGAAGGGATGATTCAACTAAAAAATAATCACATCCCTAGGGGACTGATTACACTTGAAATTTTGTTCGACCAGAGTGATCGGGTTGAGAAGCACAAGATCAAAGTAGATGCAAAGGAGTATAAAGAATTGCATTTGGAGCCTGATAAAATCATCAAGGTTGGAATAGATGGCACCCCAAAAGAACTGGAAGATATCAAGAAATTGTGTTACGAGTATCCAGATATTGTTGCTTGGAGCTACCATGATTTGAGGGGTTACAATAAGAATGTGATCTAGCATACTATAGAACTACAGGAAGGGGTAAAACCTTTTCATCAGAAACAACGACCTATCAATCCCAAGATTGAATTCCTTATGAAAGTAGAGTTGTTGAAGATATTGGAGGCCAAGATAATCTATCCAATCAAGCATTTAACATGGGTGGCTAACCTGGTACCAGTATAGAAAAAGAATGGATACATTTGATTGTGTGTTGATTTTTGCAACCTAAACCAGGCATCGCTTAAGGACCATTACCCTCTACTGTAGATCGATCAAATCCTTCATGTAGTAGCTGGTGCTCAGAGATTCTCATTGCTTGATGGTTTCTTTGGGTATAATCAAATTTGGGTGAAATATGAGGATCAATATAAAACAACATTCACCACCAAGTGGGGTACTTTTGCCTACCAATGGATGCCATTTGGACTTTCAAATGCCGGTGCCACTTTTCAGAGGGCCATGGACATCGCTTTCGATGAGTTATTGAATAGGATTATTGTAATATATCTTGATGATATGACTGTGTTTTCACATCGCAGAGAAGACCACATTGCTCATCTAAGGCAGGTGTTTGAGAAGTGTCGTGAGTTCGGGATTTCCATTAATCCGAAGAAGTCAATATTTGCTGTCAAAGAAGGGAATTTGTTGGGCCATGTGATCTCACAAGAAGGATTTTCAATCGATCCTGCAAGAGCAGAGGCTCTAATGAAGTTACCGTTGCCTGCCAATAAAAAATATTTGCAATATTTCTTTGGCCAAATTAATTTCATTCGTAAGTTTATCACTGATTTCGCTTAGGTGGTGAAACCCATGACTAAGCTTTTGAAGAAAAATGTTGAGTTTAAATGGATTGAGACAAGAAGATAGGCTTTCAAGGAAATCAAGGAGAGGATTACTCAAGCTTCGGTATTGATTAATCCTGATTATTCTAAAGATTTCATTCTCTATGTCGTAGGCGAACATGAGAGTTATGCTACAGTTTTGACACAATGACAAGAGGATGGAGATGAGAAGCCAATTGCTTTCTTGAGTCAGGTTATTGCTCCTCATCAAGAGAAATATAATTTTATTGAGAAACAAGTATATGCAATAATGAAGGCATTGAAGAAATTTCGACACTTCGTTTCTCAGAGCAAAACGATTGTGTATGTCATACACCCTGATGTAAGAAATTTTATTCTCCAAGGAGAATTAGGAGACAAGAGAGCAGGTTGGGTCACGAAAATTCAAGAATATGATGTGGAGATCCGACCAACAAAGCTGGTTCGTGGGAGAGCTCTATGCCAGGAGCTAGCCAAAAGTGCGGCCTCCGAATCATTTGATGTGGTGCATGAGGATAGCCTGGGCGAAAGCATTTGCGCAAACCATACCGCCAGTGATCTTGATTGGATTGAAGAGCTAATTGATTATTTTATCTCAGGCAGATGTCCATCTCGCCTTGATGCTTCACAACGTTAGAGATTCAAGTTGCAAGCTCTCAGATATACTTTGTTGCCCGAGGGGTTATTTCACAAAAACATTGATGGAGTTCTTCTCAGGTGTGTGAGGGACTCTGAAAAAGAAAAAAATTTTTTTAGAGGAATTTCATTCCGGACTATCGGGAGGTCACTATACGGGAAGGCCTATGGCCTTAAAAATCATTCGAGCATGCTACTTTTGGCCTACTCCGTTTGTCGATGCACATAAGATAAGTACACACTGCGATAGTTGTCAACGATATGTTGGTCGAATCAGGAAAGGGGTATTGCCTCTTTGCCTGATTCAAGTCAAAGCACCTTTTCAGTAGTGGGGTCTTGACTTTGTGGGAGTTATTGAACCACATTCTTCTGGAGAGCATAAGTATATTTTGAGGACAACTGATTACTTTACCCGATGGGCGGAGGCCATTCCTACTAAGAAAGTGGATCAAGCAACTATAATCTCTTTCCTGGAGGGAATCATCACTCGCTTCGATGTCCCGAACTCAATTGTCACAGATAATGGAACTCCATTTATTGGAGCAAAGATCACGGAGTTCGCCAGCAAATATGAGATTTATCTCAAGACTTCGTCCAATTATTACCCGCAAGGGAATGGCTTGGCCAAATCTACTAATAAAAATTTGCTGAGAATTTTGAAAAGGACATTGGGAAACAACAAACAAAGCTGGCATTTGCTGTTGAATCAAGCACTTTGGGCAGATCACATTTCAGTTAAAAAGTCCATTAAAACTTCTCCATATGCATTGGTGTACGAGAAAGAAGCAGTTCTGCCTTCTCACATTGAGCTTCCGGTCCTTCAGACATTGTAGTTATTTCAGGAGGAAGATGAAGAGTTTGATCCCTTGAGTGCAATATTGGCACAGTTGATTCAATTGGAAGAGGATAGAGAAAGGTCCTACCAGAAGTTTGCCAAACATAACAAGGAAATGCAGAAGTGGTTCGGGAAGAAGACAAGCGAACACAGTTTTCAGGAGTTTGGTCTCAAGGATGAAGCCCGAGAGCACAAACTTGATGCTATTTGGGAGGGTCCTTTCCAAATCTCGGCTATGAATTCCACAAATGCTTACCATCTGCAAGATATGGAATATTGGGAGCTTCCAATTCCGGTGAACGACCTTCATTTAAAGACTTATATCCAATGACGGAATCGTAATGAGGTACCTTTGTAAATATGTACATATTCATTGTTAAGTTTATTCATTTTGAAAAGAAAAAAAATTGCTTAGTAAACTTTAGAAAAGAAAAAATTTCGTTCACCCATTTCCTTGGGCGACCATAAAAAAAAAAGAAAAAACTATAAAAAAAAAAAAGGGCAACATCGCGTTCGCCTCCCCCTTAGAAAAACGTTTGCCCTTCATTCATGAGGGCGAACATTTTAAAAGTTAAAAAAATAAAAAACGAAAAGAAAAAAATTTGCATTCGCCCCAACGTGGGAGCAAACGTCACGTTCGCCTCAATAAAGGGGCGAACCTAATGTTTAAAAAAAATAAAAAGTTTAAAACTTAAAAAAGAATATATTTAAAAAATAAAAAAATAATTAAAAAAATTGGGTTCGCCCCAACGTGGGGCGAACATTATTTTCTCCCCAATGTTGGGGCGATTCCCCAATAAAGGGGAGCGCCCAAGCTTGGGCGCTCCTCCCACCCTTCCCATTAATGGGAAGGGTTTAACATATTTAAAAAAATAAATAAATAGATAAAATAAAAATTAAAAATTTAACTTAAAAAAAAAACATGGAGCGTTCGTCCCAATAGAGGGGCGAACATCACATTCGCCCCTCGTGGAGGCGAATGTCACCATAAAATAAAAATTAAACAAAAAAACAAAACTTAAAAACAAAAAAACCATTAAAAAAAAAAATAAAATTAAAAAAAAAAAATGGCACTTCCGCGTCCCAATAAAATAAAAAATAATAAGACTCACCCAATAGTCGGGGCGAACGCCACATTCGCCCCGACTTAGGTGATCCTTTCCATAAAGGGAAGCGCATCGTCCCCTCTAATTAAAGGGAAGTGCCCCCACATGGGGCGAACATCACGTTCGCCCCCATAAAGGGGCGCTCCCCCAATCAAAGGGGAAAGCACCCACGTGGGTGCTTCCCCTAATTAAAGGGAAATTAACGGAGAGCGCTTTCCCCCCTCTCCATTAATTAATGGAGAGGGAAATTAAAATTTAAAAAATTAAAAAATTAAAAAAAAAAAAATTAAAAAATTAACAATAAAAAAAAAAAAAATCATTCGCCCCATGGTGGGGCAAACGTTACGTTCGCCCCTACCATGGGCGAACGCCCATATAAAACGAAAAAAAAATTAATTAAAACTTTAAATTAAATTAAAAAAATTATATATAATATATATATATATAATTAAAAATAAAATATAATAAAGTAATAAAACTAAAAAAAATGTCAGTTTTGTTTTAATTTTGATTTTCTAAAGATAAAAATACAGTTTTTAAAGCAATAAAACTAAAAAAAAAAACCAGATCTTGAAATTTTTTATGAAGAAAAAAATGAAAAAAGGGCAAAGGATCAAAGTCTTTAAAAGGAGAGCCTTTACCCCAGTTTCATCAAGCAGATCAGAAACATTCTGAAGGAGAAGTAGATTTAAGTGAGCAAACATTCCCTTTGATTTCCGAGATGTAGTGCGGACATATTGCCCCTCTCAGGACGTGGCGTTTATTGGAAAGCATGCAGACAAGCGAAAGTTTTCTTTCTCGGGGAAGCACAAGGAGCATTTAATTGGTTCAAGTGGCCAATTTATTTTTTCTAATCAAGCTTCTGCAGCCAGGGGACGGTCTACAACACAGTTATGCGGCCAAGGAAGATGCTTTTTTCAAAGCCAACCAAGTAACTCAGTATTTATTACGGCGGTTGAAAAGGGGTCTATTTAAACAAGACAAGGTAACCCTTGTAGTTATTCTTTTTAATTTTTCCTATTACCGTGTATTTCAAGGGATTATTGTAGAACTGCTAAGAAAGTGTGCGGGAAATTTGCTCGAAGTTTTTTAATAAAAAATGGGAAGGCGTGGCAAGGAACCCCAAGAAATTTTAGAATCTTCAGAACCGAAGAAGTCAAAAAGAAGGGAAGTGACTACGAGGTCCAAGAAGGCTCGAAAAAATGATTATGTTGATTTGGACCCGTATGAAGATTCTATGGCTGGAATCAATGACTGCATCATCACTCACAAAGGAGTAGAAAAATTACGGCAAAATATCGAATTTGCAGTGCAGCAAGGATTGACATCGAGAAGTTGGTTAACAGTACCTTATCACTCATTACTTTTTTGGTATTTATGCCCTCCAGTACATCCTTGTACCGAGCTTGTGTTGCTTGTTGCTAGATATTATGATCCTTCAACTAGGGCTGTTAGGAATGCGAAGAGGGAAATTCTTTTTACCATTACTCCCGATGAAGTCCGAGAAGCTTTTACCTGTGGGTTACGGCCTCTCGACTATGGAGTCCATAAGAAGTTGTATATTGATGAACAAGAAGACAAATATGTCTCCACTGTGGCCATGCATCAGTTTATGGAGACTCAGATGATTAAAGATCCACCAATGGGATAGCTTCCGAACTTGCCTAGACCACTGAAAGATTTTAAAAGCTTGGATATTTATTCCATGCTAGCATGGGTTGTGGGTTTGCCCTCAGATGATACAGTTCATAAGTGGCAGGCAGCTGTGGCACAATGCATTTGTCGTGTAGAATTTTATTCTCCTTCTGCCATGAAATAGGGCACCAATCCAATTTTCTTTGATTGGGTTGATTATATTTCACGGAGATTAAATTCACAGTTGGAGAGCTTGTAGACTGGAGCAGATAAATATTTCAAGCATACTTCATTTTTGGTATGGTTTTTCTTCTTCCAATTGCAGTGTCGTTTTCCTTTTATTGTTGTTTTGACTACAAATGAAAAGGATGAGCCTTTATCGGTTTACCAGTGGACTTCTATTTTATTGAAAAAAGAATCATGTTATAGCTTTAATAGTTTATTTCTGGGACCGACAATTGAGTTGCTTTGTGGTACCTGTGAAAGAGTGCCACGAGAATTGAAAGATATAATGGTTACTCAAGAAAAGGGTGATATTTTTCTGCTTACCCAAGGTGTGGTCGTGAGAATTTTTGGTTTCACGGGTAAGCCGTTCCTACTACCATATTTTGCTACAGAGCATGTTTTTGCTATGGAAGTAGTGCGCCAATCAGATTACATGAATGACATATATGGAGCTGGGCACAGAAGCAAGACTACATGCAATATGTCATTTCAGTTTGGTGGCATAACAATGAGTCAAGTTGGACAAAATCATCTTCTCACCATTGCATTACAGGATCTAGGGCTGATTGAGTTACCACAGCGTTGGAGGTATGATCCTTTAGATAAGTTTAAAGAATTTGTCAAAATGAAATCATTTCATTGTTGTCCTCGATCGGACATTGAGCGTAATTAGAACAATTTTAATGGGCTGGACATGAACTGACATATTGAGAAAATGGCTACACTTCCCCCTTGGTATGACTGCTATGAGCAGTAAGTAGAGTATAGGTCTCAAACTCCACGTCGGGTTTGTTTGACCAAGTAAAAGCCAGTAAGCCCGAATGGTCCGAAGAGAAGATAATGAATTGGTGGATAATGAGAGTTCACCATGGAAAACCTACAACTACTTACGGGCTCAAACTTGATGATGCCTTTTCAACGGTTTATGATAAATATGTGGATTCATACCAGCCAATTACTTTTGCCAATATTTTTTTGTACAGTTTTCAATAGTTAGAAAGTGGTAAAAGTGGTGAAAACAAGATAGAAGAACACCATCTATTGATCATAGAAGAAACTCCTGAGGAAGAGGAATCACAATACATGTTTCAGTGAAGATCTCAGCGGGTAAAGCAAAAGATAGAGGAAGCACCAAAGCCAAAAAATGTGATGTACAATAGGTGCCACTATTTCCAAAGGTGGCTAAGAAACTAAGGACCGGTGCCATCACTATTTCGTCAGGTGATGTTGCAGTTAATATGATTGCTGTAACTTCTATCATTTCAGTGATAGTTGTTAGTTATCCCATGGTGACTAAGATTCCAATAGAGGTGGCATACATATTTCTGATGATCCAAGGACAAAAGGAAGATCAACCGTTGGAACCACTCCAAGAGAAGATCATGGAGACTCAAACAAATATTGGAGAGGTAGCACTAGAGCCACAAGAAGAGGATTTTGCACAGTCCCTTCTATCACCACATCACATGGTACTTGCGCCCGAAGGTACATCTTCTCTCCCTTCTTCTTCTTCTCTTTTGGAGCAAGTAGTGACTATGTCAGTTTCACTTTCGTTAGTTTCTATGTTCGTTTCTCTGTTTTTTTGTTGGTGCTTGGTGATTTGTTTGCGCTCTTTTTGGCCTTCTTGTCCCTATTCTCCACCCTTCGGTATGCCCTCCATATCCCTTCCACTTTCTTCATCCACCATTCTCGAAGTCACTATGCTCCTTCTTTTGTCCCCTTTTCTTTGTCCTCCCTTTCTTTTAGTTCATATGCATCAGGACCAAATCCATTTTCACGTCCATCCCCATCTATCACTTCTACCATTTCTACCAAAGCTGTAAGTACACAAGATCCTTCTAGGGTGAGCGTAACTGCTGTTGAAACTAGTTTACTCATCCATTCCACCATTTCTATTCCACCACGTCAGTTTCACAACCTAACCGCTTTAAAGCCCTCATTCCCTTCACCTCGTTTTTGGAATTACAATATTTGCCTAACATTCAGGTGGCATCCAAGCAGTAAGATGTAGAGAAAATCAACCGAGCACATTTGAGTTCATCCCAATGGTTGAAAAGTAGGCGGTGAAAGGAAGCTCTCGAACCAGCACACCCTCTAAAGAGGGTCACTTTTGATCCTGTTACAATGGAGGCTCATATCACCAAGATTACTCCATTGGTTCAGAAACCGCAAGGAGAATTTAGGTGGAAAAGATGGGTAATATTCAGGTGGACATGAGTTCAGTTTACCTTCATGGTGAGTATTACAAACAAAAATATTTTGATCAGGCCGACAGGATCATTGAACTCGAAATCGCCTTGGCTAAGAGTAAAGCACAGAAGGAAAAAATTGCTACAAAAAATGATCATTTGAAGTGACAGGTTGGAGTGCACCTAAAAGAAAGAGATGCAGAACACATTGAGATGTACAATCTTCATCAGATACTTGAAGCTGTCCAGAGTCAGTTGGAAGAGAAAGTTGCACAGGAAACATGTTTTTCTCGTGATAACATCAAGGAAATGCGTCTTCGCTCCACACAAAGTTGTGAGAAACTAGCTCCTGAAGCAGTTCAAGTGTTGCACTATCTGTGGATGGCTCATCTACACATACAAATGGGACAACAAATAATTGATAACACGGAGGAGTTACTATCGCCCCATCTGGAGATGATAGTAAAAATACAAGCCTTGGCGAATTCCACTATGTATGTGAAACCTTTGAGCGTGATGGATCATTCTTGGTCAGCTGCAAAAGTCACACTACATAGTTATTTTCAACAGATGGATCTAATGTGAGAGGGTCAAAAAATTCTCAATGCCATAGAGTGGGAACATACTATTTCAATGACTCATCTTAATGCTCTACGTGACATGGGTTTTCCAAAATTTATTGATAAACAGGGTGAACCTCTTCCACAAGCACAATTGGAAGCAGCATGGAAGTAATTCGTGGAATATTCTTCGAAGATTGATGCATGGGAAGATCCAATCATAGATGTTTAGGTTTTATCATTCATGCAAAAATATACTCGTATGGAGCTTTCACTTTTTGAGTTAGCCCAACGAGCGAGGCGCCTAAGCTTGGAAGATATTCAAAATTTGTGCTTTGTATATGAGTCCCTGAGCACTCCTTTGTTTACCACACAGGCATGGGATGTCGGGTTGCAGTTTATGAGGTTACTTCTGAGGCCCTCAAAGAACAAGCAGAGATAGAAAAAGAAGTAGAAGCCGTTGCGCAAGCAGCTGAAGAGGATGAGCATCATCATACATCTACATCAAAAACATCATCCAAGGAGGCTGGAAATAAGACTCAAGATTTCCCAATGGATTAAGGCCTGGGATCGCTTGCATCCATGCGAGCTGGATACCCCGAGAGCCGCCAAAAATGTTGGAATTTTGCAACATGTCATATTTTTTTATTGTAATCCGAAGACATTTATGATTGAGTTTTTTTAACTTAGTTATTTTGTTTATATAGTTTTTTCAATTCTCTATAAACTTTCATTTTGCAAAATAAATTAATCCCAAATTGTGACTTGGAAATCCACTTCGGATTCACTTCGTCAAATTATCCACAATAGCAGTTGAAAAATTAAAAATTATTTTGCTTCAGAGACGAAGCGACAGTAAGAAATTGAAGGCAGTGAAATCAAAGAAAATATATAAAAAAAGGAAATACAAAAGAAAATTGGCTAAGTAGAGAATGCAAACGCATTTGCATCATTGGAGGGGTGAACATCACATTTACCCATTGGAAAGGCGAACGCACCCCAAAAAGAGGAATGTACGTCATGATAGATGCAACAAAGATATTTTGAAGGTGAATGTTGTTTCTTTTTGAGCACATGTGATTAAATTTCTCCAGAGGCATGAGTAGAATTAAATGGTGCAAATTTTAATTATTAATTGCCATCATCTTCGACAATTTTAGAGCTTGATTTTTCCAGTTGAATATTTGCTTCGGGTAATGCTTCTGCAATTTAATATTGGTGACGAAGTGGAAGCATTTGTGTCATTTTCAAGGACATCTTCTCGAAGGTTTTACTCCCTCTCCAAAGCAAATTGAATATGGAGTAAATTGCTGAAGCTCATGTTTGATTTCTAGGAAGATGGAGGTGACCAAAATTTAATGATACGATGCCTGAATGCTATCATCTCAAACCGTTTTTAGGATCGTGTCTATCGATAGAATATTTCTAAGAAATGATGACTTATTTGATGTATTCAATGAAAGAGGCGCAAACCTCTATAAATACTAAGAAAAATTTCATTGCAAGGGGTTGGAAAAAATAGATATTCCTATGAGAAAAAACTTCAAGTTCTCTATAGTAATAGTGAATTCAAAATAGCTGGATTTGCAAATAACTTGGTGTATTGTGGTCTTCTATATTACGCATTTATTTTACACAGTTAGCTTTAGTATTTGTTGTTAGATTTAAATTCTGCAAGTTGGATTTAAATATTGCAAGTGAGAGAGTGAGTGCTGGAGTGTTGATCTGAAGATTTCATGTGTGAAGTTGTATGGAAATTCTATTGTTTGATCATCTATTTGCATGGTATTTTCAGCTTGGTGTGAATTCCTGCTATCAATCTATTCCCATCCTACACAGTTGGCCTGTGGCCATATTTCCCATTTCTTTACGCATTTTTTGTTTTCTTTCCTGCATCCCTAGTCTTCAACTAGTTTAGAATTAGTAAGGGAACCAGCCCTCTTTGGAGATTGACACGGGGGACATCTCTTTCCTACGGTATTTCAATTTTGGTCGTGTCTAGGGCACATAAACATAGTTTTGTATGATTAGGCAGATACTTGACCAACAATGCTTTATAGAGATACTTATGCATTGATAGATACTGCAAAACTTGATGATGATGGTATGTATGTACTAATATATATATTATTACCTTATGATGATATTTATATTTTATGCTTTGACCTTACCATGCAAAGCAATTATTGATCAATGAATCAATACTAGTACATGCAATATAGATGATTTATTTCTTGAAGAATATGATACTGCTAATATTTTGTTGCATCATAGGTCCAGAAGCTCTCATGGGTGGAAGAATCTAGTCTTATCATAAAAAGGAGTTGTTCGACCACCAAGAATAAGATACTAGTAAAAAGGGAAAGGATGATGAAGACAACCCATGGGTAACATGAATAATTACATGCATATAGGTATACTCATGACTACACCATTGAGCAATAGCCTCCTGTATTGGGATGGTGATAGAAAGTCTATATTAAAAAGACCATCCACAAGATAAAACAATGGTGTGGAATATTGAGATTGCATGGCTACCTGTGATTGCAATTTGGTAAAAGCATTATGGTTATTTTTTTCCTTTGATATGTTTTGGATATGCATTAATGTTTTATTTCTTGCTAACTATGGCAACACAAGGGACTATGTTTAGTCTAAGGGGGGAGTATGTCACATCCCACCTCCATCGAACCCTTGTGATTGGCAAAAAAAATGAAACTAAATCTTAGCTTGTGAAGTTGTAGAAAATATTAGAAATTTGTAAGGTTTTGGAAATTGTGGTGATTTATTTAATGTTTTTGAAAATGCACCCTAGAAGAAAAATACATTTCAGTGAAAATGGGAGGATTTCTTGTGAATTAAATTATTAGTATGTTTTGCATATTAATAAAGAGTTAAAATATTTTGAGAGAAGTATTTTATCTCTAAGTGTCATTAATTGCCATGAGGAATGAATTTGTATGTACAAGGCTCTAGAAGGAATTTAAAATTATTTTATAGCCACTCTAAGTCTTCAAAGCACTATTACTTCCTCTTGTTTGCATCATGTCCTTAAGTCTTCTAAAATACTATTCCACCACTTTAGGTGCATCACCACCTTAGTGGGTCTGACTACCCCAAATGACCCCTCCAGTAGGTCATTACCTAACCTACCCTTCACCATTTGAGAAGGCACTTACTAAATGATATAAAAAGCTACCCTTATATATCAAAAGGGGGACACACAATAAGGAAGGGCTAGAAGGGCTTGGAAGACAAAGAATAAAGTTTGGAACTTTTGCGAGTATTTCAGGTCGAAAGAACCTCCTTATTTATCTTCGCTTTATGCAAACTTAAAGTTTTGTTCCTTTTAAGTTCTTGTGTAATTCCTGATATTAGTTGTAATTCATGATGTGCATAACTAGATAACTAAGAATTATCAAGGGTAAGATCCAATAGTAAGGCCACATGTCAATTTATTAAGCACCAATTTTGTTCAAATTTTAATCGAAATCTAATATAGTTTTTGGGTTAAAGTTTATTGAAATAAATTTAAAACATAATACGGTTGCTAAAACTGAGAGGACAAGTCATCAAGATATTAGCTCCACACCACCAACATAACTCAAATAACCACCGTCGGGTGGCTATCCACCTTAGGATACTAGAGCATTCTTATCTCGTAGTATGTTAGCAATGTCATCCATGTGGGATACCGTTGGCTCCTGCTTCCAAATAGTAACCCAACACTCCCTTGTAACTAATCACAATGGCTTTATGTATGGTTGGACTGGCCTCGGGTAGCCTCAGGTATACATGTCACCTGTGGTATATCTGATATTAATTTTACCCACTTTGGATCTGTGTTTCGATGGTAGGATTTATTTCAAAATAGTAAATATATATGTCCTCCCTATCGTCATCTAAAAAAAATGATGTATTGAAATCTTAACCTTTGGATCATTGTCAATAGAACAAATGCTACCAAAATGTTGTATTTGATTGTGCAAATGATATCTTTTGTTAGTAAAAATGTAATTTGTATAGATCATCCATATATCAATCCCCACTATATTTAATACTTTCTTATCATTGTTCTGCCAGCATCATGTATGGAGGTCAGTCGATAGATGATCCTCCCTCACTATCATCTATTGTTTGGAGCCACAAATGGGAGGTTATATCTGTACCCAATCCATGAGTCCTAGCACTAGTTGATATTCACCATAACTAATATTCACTCTCCTTGTCCCTGGAATGGTATACACATCGAAGAGTAGGGTAATGAATTCTATGATTTGTGATAGCCATATTTACCCTGTTGTGGATGCTATTTGTTGTCTTGTCCCCACTTGGTTGCTTATGATAAGTAAATTGGTAGTAGTCCATGATGATTCTAATTTAAATGATCCTAAGGTATTTATTCTAGATGGGGTATACCTATGATTCAGTAGGGATTAAGGAAGGAAACCCCAATGTAAAACCACACCACATGGCACTCGATGAATTTAGCACTTGAAATTAATAAAGTCATTGATAGCCAAACCTAACTCTTTTTGATTTAAACTGTCATACTACAAATCTCCTTTTATAAATTTCATGAGGTGTGTAGTAGAGGTCACTCATTATTAATTGACCATAGGTTGTGGTTGAACGCTAGCAGATGATGGATAGTAAGGTTGACCTCGGATGGCTTGGCCTTGTTGTATAACCCTAGTTTGCTTGCTGACCTACCATGTGACTCACTTTAGTTGGTTGGTTATTCAACCTAATTTGATTGATTAATCATTCGCCACCATTAGTTGATGGGTGGTTATCATAATTTGAAATCCTTTTCGAAAACAAAGAAAGAATATATCAATGATGCTAACTTAACCCTTTTTTGTAATGCCAATTTAACTTTGAAAAGTTATAAGAATTGGCTTAGTAAAAGAAGAGAAAGAAAATAAGACAAAATATATGAATGATGTAAAGAATGTATTAATGATGCTCACTTAACTCCTTTTTGTTATGCCAAATTAAATTTTAAAAGTTATAGAAAAATGGCTTAGTTAAAATATCAAAAGGGAAACACGACAAATTATGTAAACAATGTAATTTGAGAACCTAAAGTACAAACTTTGGTAAGAATTTGTGAGGATTATTGTTGATAGATCACAACATATATTTGTGGTGAAATTTGTGTGACCATAAGGAAATCCTTGCTTAAGAACTTGGACAAATTTGAAAAGATATTTGTGTGGATATTAGTCTTGTTGATAGACTATGTAATACCTGGTTAAGAACTATAGTATAACCTTGACGAAAGATTGGTTAAGGAAATATATTTGCTAATATTGTGTACCTATAGTATATTTACTATAACAAATTAAGGGCCAAGTTTGTGAAACCTATAGTGTAATCTTGTGAGTAGATTATGAGAAAAATTATAGCTAAACTTGATTAATATTAGAATAGATTGCAAGATAGTTTGTAGCCAAATTTAGGCAACTATAGTACGATCTTGTTGATAGATCCTAAGACAACTTGGTAGCCAAATTTATGGAAAAACTATAGACTACAAGACAAATTAGTAAACATATTTGTGAAGGAACTATAGTGTGACCATAATTATGGATTGTAGAACAAATCTAGTATATGATCTTGTAGTAGGTTATGAATAAACCTTTGGAATTATTTGTAGATCTACAATTGAATCCATTTGTTTAAATGCTATTTCTAGTTGGAAGAAATATGAGTTACTTATGAAAGTATGATTTGTTTAAATGCTATTTTTGGTTGGAAGAATTATGAGTTATAAAAGTATGATTAGTTTTTGATTGGAAGAAATATGAGTTACTTGTAAAAGTATGTTTTGTTTAAATGTTGTTTCTGGTTAGAAGAAATATGAGTTACTTGTAGAAGTATGATTTGTTTAAATGCTATTTCTGGTTTAAAAAAATATGAGTTACTTGTAAAAGCAAAATTTGCTTAAATGCTATTTCTGGTTGGAAGAAATACGAGTTACTTATGAAAGTATTATTTTTTATATGCATGAAAGGTATATCATTTACGAATGAATTTATGGCATTCTCTTAAAAAGGACTAGCAATAGTTGATTGTAATAATATTTGTTTCAAAGGCATATCTTTGTGAAAAAATATATGAGATGAAAATGTGATTTTTAGTCTTAGGAAAGTATGGGATTTCCTTCCTTTGAATGGTGGAATGCTTTAGAAAATTACATTATGAGGAATGTATTGTGTTTAATTGCATTCAATTGGAAAATTTTTAGATGCTATTGCTTGCATAGAATGCATTTTCATATACATGTAATGGGTTGTTCTGATCCCAAAATACCTACAACCTAGTACTGGTGGCTCGAATGGAGTCAAGCAAAGATTGGAACTATTTGACTTCTATTAATCATGTATATATGTTGTAACAAGACCTCTTTAATGAAAGGCCTCCATTATTGTAAAATGTCTCCTTTGAGATCAATTGTAATTTGATTGTATCACTCTTTAAGAGGATTTGTAAACAATGTAATACTCAATTTCAAGCAATTATGGAAGAAGATGTAAAGTTATATCATGGCATGAATTTATCATATGTTAAGGCTTAAATCTTTAAATGTGAATTAAATATTGTGTCAAGATGACAAGAGTAACCTTAAACTAGAAAGAATGTATAAAATATGCATTACACTTAGAAATGTATCTCTAAGTGAATTACTATGGGAATGTCTATAAGGGAGAACGTTGAAAGTTATCTCATTTCATGGAGATTGTAGTTGAATAAATCAAAGTATAATGGTAGACATTCATAAGTCTGTGTGGTTTTGTGTGATAACCCCTTTAGCTTTCTCTTATTAATATGGGTGAGTTAAGCATTGCAATGATTGGTGTTCTATCCTTAAGGAGGAAAAAGCTAATATTCAAGGCATACGCCTAATGCATAGGTTGAAATAAGACCTAACATAAGTACTAGTTTAATGTTTGATTTAAAATAGTAAGAGAAAAATTTGTTCCTATTTGAGATAGGAGAATTCCCAATTGTAAGGTAAAGGAACCTTACCTGCAGGTCATTATAGGGGTTGGCCACTCCTATCCACAGGATAGACATTGACCATGTTGGATTCCTGTGAAGTGTAACCTTGGACTTACTTGCATACTCATATATAAGAGAACCACATGAAGGGACTTTTAATTCACTCATGAACTAGTGACAAATATAAAAACTTAACAAAAAATAAATTTCTCCCTAAGATTGGTCAATTTTGGTAAGGATGTTACACACACCAACATGAACTTCATAGTGAGGTTTATTAGGAGCTTATTCCAGAGGAGCAGGAATAACTGCTCTATGAGAAGGAAGAAGAACATGTGGCTATCAAGTATATCACTTTTGGACAATCAACAGTTGATTTTTGTCAAAAGTGGTGGGAAAAAATTGACCATAGGCTTCTATTAAGAACAACACTAAGTAAAGCTAGAGTTAGTATAATGGTATATATCCCACTCTAGGATAAAGTATTCTATAATGAATACTTGTTGTAGATCATGCAATCGTATGGACCTAGTGGGAATTACACCTATGTGCGGGTGACTAACAAATATATTAAGGTGAAAATCTTGACAACAACATTTTGAAGGACATTTGGATTGCCTAAGGAAGGATAACCTATTCTAAAAAATATGGTAGATCAAATTGAGGTCCACAGGATGATTAGTACACTTACATGTGTGAAGTCTCTAGTAGTGGCTATTATTTCTAATTTGGAAGTCACAAAATCAAGTAGAGCCTATTTAAGATAGATGAAATTGCTTGTGTAATGAATGTAGTGATGGTTCAATTGTTAGGAGAAATACAATCTTTGTAGATACTGATATGGATGTCACAATGTGTGGATGGCATAACTGACAGTCAAGTATGATTGGGGAACGTATTTGGAACAAAGAATTCAGACGTTTTTGGGTAGAAGGACAAAGAACTTTCCCATGATATTTCATGATATTTCTCTTATGTTGGACATGATATCCTAAATATGCATTCACTTTCTAGGCTTGAAATCACCCCATGATTTGTTTCCAGATAAACCTACCATATTGAGATGGGCAAATATTGTGCCTCTTCAGAAAGTGACTCCATATAAATCTTGCTCAAAGAAGAAAACAAGGAAACCAAACCCTCCTATAATTGAGAAGAAGGGGACTTCATCAGATGAGGAAGTTAATCCTCAGAGGAAGTTAATAAGATATCTATAACCTACCTTGTATCAATAGGCAACCGAACAAAGGCTACAAGAGCAGCCACTATCTCAAGAAGAGGAGGTGACAATAGCATCGACATCTAGTCTAGTGTAGATTAGGATGTGCAAGTAGTGGGAGAGATATATTATTGTGTAGACACTAAAACATGGTAAAACCGATTAAAAATCCACAAAAATTGATGAAATTGACATCATATGGCCCCTTGGGAAGCCCTTAGAAGGCTCACAGTGGTTCTAGCCACTCTGAAAGAGGTTTTGAAGGTTTTTGGTCAAAATTTTGGGGGTTTTGGCCCAAAATTCACCATCGTACCACCTTGGGACAGTGGAAAATTCCCATCATCCCACCCTGGGATGGTGGTGAGCCATCGTACTAGGGTGGGACAGTGAGCAAGGTTGATCCAAAAAAAGTCAAATCTGGGACAAATGGCACCCAAAAACTGTCATTAACCCCACAAAATGAAGCATGCAGGTCAGAGGGCACTGAATCCTTATGACACACTTCTTAATGGAGTCCCAAATTAGAGATTCTCTTCCACATCCATTGCATGCCTCCCGTTTGACAAGTGACACCTCCTGCCATGCATGCCCTTACATGCCTTTTTGCACATGAGCCCCTTTGGGATATAAAATGGATTCAATATCCACACAAAAACATAGAGAGGAGTTCTAGTATATGTAATAGAGTTCTACCAAGATTTCCCCTCACCTTATTGTGCCTTATTGCCCTCATAATCTCTCTTTTGCGAAGGAGGTTACCGAGTGACTTCAAGAGGGTCTTTTGAGTGTAACTTTTCCATCAGGGTGAATTTCTTCACCAAATTCAATGAAAAAACCATATATAGTGTTTAGGATCATTCCCCAGTGGTATTGGTAGCAAAATGTGGGCATAATTGGTGGGTATCCCCTCCTAGGGTGCCCCCCAATTAGTTGTAGTCACCACTATCCCCCCAGGACGAGGACAAATACTTACATAATTTTATTACTATTTTTAATTATATTATTCTAGACTATCATATTATGATTTGGTTTAAATTTCAGCAATTTGGAGTTAAATTGGCCGAGATATTGCATTTTTAAGGTTTTGCAGGTTCATAGGGCCCATCCGGGCACCCCAGTTGCATGCAAGTGGATATGCACCTCATTTTAGAAATCTAACCATATGGGTTGTCTTAAAATGATTATTTATGAATTTTACCTAAATTTCATATGCTTTGGATATGTCTAGGTGCGGGATTTGCTTATCTTGGTCTTCGTAGGTTGCAGGTAGGTGTCGCCAAATCGAGGGGTCCACGAATGCAATTTTTGATCTATTTTTGGTGTTATCCCCTAAAAACCTCTTATTCAACATTCCCATAAATTTTCAAGTCATTCTGAGTTGATTTAATATATTTTTAATATATATGCCCTTTTGTGCCTATGGGGATTGCATGTTTTCCTTCATACGCACTTGCTATTTGACCCTTTTGCTTCCTTTTGTGTAGGTGCAGGTTCCTAGAAGGAATTGGGAAGGAATATCAGATGTAAGATATTGAATATACAAGAAGCGGTGGCATTGGCCTGCCTACCTCGATTGTGGGTACGAGGAAAGGCACTGGATGTGCACCCAAATTTCTTGGAGGATTTGATGCTTGGGCACCCAAAAATTTGTAACAATTTTATCACCTTTGAGCCCTCAAGGGGACTGCTATGTAACCTTGGATATGATCCACCAAATTAATAAATAAGTGACTCGTTTCATTTCATTGCTTATTGTTTGGTTTTGCTTCATTTTCATATGTATGCTTCTGTTTGATGCTCATAAGCGAGATAGGATAGATACACATATTGTCACTCATAATTATGTGCAATGTTTTTCCCTACTTTAGTTGCGATCATGGTGGGACCCTTGTCCCTTATGCTTTGGGTGAAAATTTGATTTCATTTCTGCCATTTTTGCCCTTTTTGTGTTGCAGGTGCTCCCCTTCCCACCCTGGAATGGTGGCAAACCCTTTATCTGGCACACCATGGGATGGTGGCTTCATAGTCCCACCATGGGATGGTGGTGAGGATTCTAATCATCCCACCCTAGAGCGTTGAAGAACCAGAGAATTTTTGCTCAAAAATTTAGAATTTGGAGGTCTCAAAATGGATAAGGTAAGTGCCTAAACCCTCTGTTTTTCTGTTGCATTTTTAGAGACTATTAAAAATTAGTTTTCTTGCTTCATTTTCTTGCATAGAAAGGTTAAAAGTTACATTTTTGCTTTTCTTATAACATCACATAACAAAAGGAAGAAGAAAAACTAAAGGAAATTTGAAGTAGCAATGCATCTTTATGGCTTGATTGCTTGTGGCTTACCCAATGGGTAAGCTAGCATTTAGGATTTGCATTCATAAGTTACATTTTTAGGTTCTTTATCCTAACTTTATGAAAGTAAAACACACTTATTTGCATGCATTTAGTGAATGATCATTGATTGCTTCTTTGCTTAATTTCTTGTATAATAAAGAACCACATAGACCACAATTCATGTAAACGCTAGTGAGGTGGACTTCATTACCATCCACTAGTAGAGTGCAAGTGATGGTGTGTTTCATCTCCATCCAATTGGATCAAATACCATGAAATAAATCCATATTTCCAAGGCCAGTTCCAATATCTATCATAGCCCGTGGGTTATAGCACGCATCACCCTTCGGGGAGGTGTATCGCAGACTGCGGGTGAACTGGGTGAGGAACTGGTAGGACCTATGCTCCCTGGCCGTGTGTGGACCTCATCACCACACATTATAGGTGAGATAATGCAACCTAGAGTTCATAGCTAGGTTTTCGAGTTGTGAGTATATATTTGAAAGCCAATTAAACATTTGAGTGCATCATCCAACAATATTTCAAACACTTGACACAAGGTCATCCTTTGCAAACAACACATCTGAAACACACAAAATAGTTTAGGGACTCACATATAAAACTTAAAAGAGATAATCATATTTATATTGAGTGTTTCCTTTTATGTTTGTTGTTTCATTAAAATTTATAAAGAAGATAATCACTTGAGGTATTGATAGAGGAGCACAATGGTGCGCACCCGCAACCAAGCCCAAACACGGGCAAAAGTTGCAGAGAGTGGATTGGGAGACACAAATCATCTCTGATATAGTCCTAGGGACTTGGTTATACCTCCTTGACAAGATTCTACTCCACCTAGCCCCAAGACAATAGGGCATGAGTCTCATCTTAGAAGGGATCCTCTCCGGGACACCCCGAGGGATGATGAGCATTACTTGGGAGAGTGTTCCCAATATGTAGATATTTCATAGGCCTTCCTTGGTGAAAGGTAACTACGCGCTGAGGCGCTAATAGAAAAAGTGGTGACATGCATCTATGTACCCATCAGGGATGACACACCTAAGCATAGGTAGGAGTATAAATTCACACACTGGTCAAACCAAGTCGACACGACTTTACCTTCGCATCGCCTTGATAGGATACAACAACTTGTGCATCTCGACGAGAATGACACTTATCGGTCGAGGTGAGCTAATTATGTCCTACCTTTCATCATTTATGAGGGAAGACATGAGGAGATCTTAGATTTTCTTTAGGAAAAATATTCCACACATGCCCAATGTGCCTCTACACCAGTTGAGTATAATGAACATATGTTCTAGCCTGAACCTCAAGTCAATGCGGTGAACCTCGAAAGAGGCAAGCACCCTATGAAGACCACAAAGTATATTGAATGATGTTGACCCCAGGGTGAGATGCCTAGGACCTCTAGGCCTTGTACTATGAATAAAATTAGGCAAGAGGTCATAAGATACACCAAACGCCAAGCTCAGTTCAAGCAGATTTGGCAAGACAAAGAGTAATTAGACCACTTGCACCAGCTTGAGAAAGAAAGGATTGAATGGTAGACCAGTGAGATATTCCAAAAAACTTTACGAGAGAGGGTCCCTACCCCTAAGACATAGGTAGGAAGTCCATCCGAGGCTACCCATTCTCATTTGAGATAGGTCCCCAAGACCTTATCCAGTGTTACCTCCATGACCTCCTAGGCCAGATCGGGAGATGCCTCCCAGGTCAAACATAGGGCACCCACCACAGGTGGATACTCCCATTATAGATCAGCTTGAGAGACGCATTATGAGGCCTATACTAAGCATGAGCTAGATATAGAGTATGTGGAGATGCCTTACCAAGATAGGGGGTGATTTACCATCGCCCCGTAATAGGTTGGAATGCCCTAGACCTCCATCACAAGATGTGAATAAGGATGAGGAGATTAAGCCCTCAAGCCCGTATAAAGCATTTCTATAATGCATAGATTCAGTTGAGAATAAGACCTCTGGGTCGGGATCTCAAAAGCCCACTATGCACTAGTTGCATAGTCAACCCATCCATCCTTCAGTACCTGTGCCTCCCTATCAAGAACAATTTAAGTTGCCTCAATTGGCCACCTTCAAGGGAGAAGAGGACACACAGGAGCATGTCACGAGGTTCTTAGGTCAATGCTTTAGTATTCATGACGAAGATGCTTTTATTTTGAGGAAATTTGTGACTACCCTCGCTAGCCCTGCATCTGAGTGGTTTTACCAAATCCCTAAGCATAGCATCCACACTCTATACCAAATTGCAGATGCTTTCCTACAATGCTTTGCCTTCAATACCAAGAAGAAGGCAATGCTGGCTGATGTAGCTGGGTTGAAACAGTATGACGATGAGTCAATAACAAATTATGGCAATAGATGGTGAACCTTGCTTGCCAAGCTATCTTATCTTCTCCCCATGTCGGAGTTGACTCAGATGTTCTCCAAAATTTTCTTGAAGCCAATCTCCTTGTTGTTGTAGTTGTAGCAATACTCGAATCTTGAAGATTCCTTAGCATAGGCTAGGATCATTGAAGAAATCAAGATTCAAGAGGGCGAGATTGCAAAGCCTTGCAAGAAGGAATGAAACAAGAATGCTAAAAACACCCCAGCTCAACCAAAGTTAGCAATAATAAATCAGGTTGCAATTAGTGTCCCGGGGCCAGCGCAAGCTGCACCACCTCAAAAGCCTAATTATCAGGACACCCCTGGGAACTATGCCAAAGATAACCAAAATAGTCAAGGGCAAAATTAACAACATCGTCCCAAGTGATAATTTACGCCCATTGCAGAATCTATAGCCTCATTGTTTGATCACCTCTTGGTGGCCAATGCGATCCATCTACCTAACAGTTGACCTATCAACCCAAATGCACCGAAGCCAAAAGGATATAGAGAAGACCTATATTGCAAGTTTCATAGGAAAAATGGGCATTATTTGAAAATGTGCTATAAATTCAAACACTTGATGCAAGATCTAATTGATAGGAATGCACTCTAGGTAGATAACCCTATCACACCAAACAACCAGTAGATGGAGGTCTTCAAGAACCCCTTGTCTGCCAACATGTAGCAAGCCAAACCAGTGCCCCAGGTGAATGATGTTCACCATACCCCTCCTAAGCAAGGGTATGTTGACATGGTCAGTATTGTGACAAGAAATAGGCAGTATCCAAGTCCAACCACACTGCCTGTGGGTCAGAGTGATTTCCCTTCGACATTGTAGCCTATACTACCTCTTGATCCGAGCCTCCCACCTAGGCCTATAGTTACCATTAAGAGTAAGCTCGCTCAGAGCTTAAGAACAACATCTACCCAGATCTCCATCTATGAGCTCATACAATAATCACAACCTCATAGAGAAGCCTTTATGGATATCCTTAAGGAAATTGAGCTTCAGCCCCAAGAGTCTAACTCCTTCAACAACTTTGTGGGGCATGTGCGACAATGCATGGAACTAGTGATTACCTTTTGAGAATATAAACTTAAACTGCTTACACATGATATGGTGGATCCCCCTTTGCACATCGTCACATGTGTGAATGGAACACCTTATAAGAGAGTGTTTATAGACACTGGGTCTTTGAGCAACATCATAACTACAACAACTCTCAAGCACCTGAAGCTCCCAACATCCCACATTGTTACATCTACCTACACCCTCCGAGCATTCAATGATGCCATATGTTCAATGGTTGGTACAATTGTCCTACCTATCTAGGTAGGAGAAAATATCATCCCTATAATGTGCCACATCTTGGAGGGTGAGATGGTGTACAATATCTTGTTAGGAAGACCATGGATTAGGGACATTAAGTGTATCACTTCCATCGCTCACCAGTACCTTAAGTACACTAACGAAAGGTAATTTCATGTCGTCCCTATGAACCTAGAGCCCTTCAAGTACTGCAACATGGTGTAGTAGTTACCCGAGTCGACCTTGCCATCGATACATCTAGATTTTTAGCCAAATAAATCCAATCAATGTTTGACCCTGCCACTACCGAATACCATGCCATCCTCATCATAGGATGCACCCCGGATGCCTAGTACACCAATGGATCCTTTGCCTAGGAACCCAGAGAAGTGACCCATTGGTGAGGTTCAACTGACCATATCCACTATCTCGACAGAGGAGATACCTAGCCTGGATGATGAAGAGACACCACACAAGGCAAATGATGAGCCAGATCAAGTCTCACTCTCATCCCTCTTCTATCCGCAACCCCAGGTTATAGTGCACCTAGCTTCTATTGGATTGGAAGAATACATGGTTAGGAATGTCACCACTACTCCTGCTATAGAGTCGGTGCGAGACATGGGTAGATCTCGTCTTCCCATAGGCACTATCGTACCTCTTGGTATTCCCCCTAATCAAATGAATTTTGTCTATGAGGGCCTTGACTATGGCATCGAACCTTACCAATATTAGGAGGAGGATGAGGAGCCTTTTGGAGAAGATATTAACTACTTGTCTAACCCTAACTTCACCTTGAAGTATATTGACCTATGTAACTGGTATGGTTATGGGTTAGGTCGGTATAAGCAGGGCACAAGAATCCCTTATCAACCGTAGTATCAAATACCCTATGACAAGATGGAAGTGGGATGCAACAATCCCTTGCATCTAGATGTCCTCATGGATGGCCTAAATTGCTTGAATATAGGCTATAAGGATGGGTTGGCACAAGAGCCTTATGCAAATCCCAATACAGTCTACTTCCTGGGGGACTACTTTCCATTGCTAGATGGGAACCCCGCGATCCCTGGTAACATTCTTCCACATTTTGATATAGGGGAAGGTTTGCGAGGTTGTTCCCATGTTTGTGATGAATCAGATCAAGGCACCTCATATGAATGGACCTCAGATGATGAGTCAGGTTATGAGGTGGTACCATATGATCCTTTTGATTCGGATAGTGATCATTCACAAATTGTTCCCATTAATGACAAATAGGAAAGCCTCATACATATGTTTCCTTTCCCTGATCCTATTTGGTGGAAACTCCTTCCTTCTAAAGAGCTGGTTCACCCATAGGAAGCTAGACCTCCTAGCGAGGGAGCAGTTAATTTACTTGAGCAGTTGGATCCTCGTGAGCCTAAGGTGCTACAAGATGAGAATGAAGAAATCCTCATCCATGACAATAATTATGAGGAACAAGCATATATGGGACCACACTTACCTGATTTCTTGATCCCAAGAGGCAATAATGAGATTCCCATATATGAAAATGACTATGAGGATGAAAAAGAGAGGGCAAACCTTGGTCCTCATTACTTGCATCATCGTCATGAGCCCATTGACATAGAATAATTCTATCATCAGTTGCATGTTGGCCCACGCTTGAGGGAAAGGCCTATCAATTTATGCCAGATTCACCATGAGGTCTTCCCTGACCCACCCACACACATGGAGCTCCTTGAGCCTACTGATCTCATCCTACAGTATGTCCCTAGATAGGATCCGATGATCCCCATTCCCCCAGAACCACATCTAGGGATGGAAGATGATATCAATATACAGTCACATGCCCATGGTCCTAGAGAGCAGACACATTCCATTAATATGATCTCCATTGATTTGACCACACCACTTCATAACCTAGCCGATCCTTCCAAGCCATACCATCTAGATCTAGATGTTATTGACTGGGATTACGCTGATTCACCCCCATCACCCTCTAAGTATTGGGCTTATGGTGGATTGTTTCATTTCTTTACTAGACCAACTCATGATGTATTCCATGCTGAGGAGGGACCCAAAGTCCCCATAAAATATTTAAATCCAATTGATGACATCCATTTGATCCCTACTCCCCATAATTTGGAGGAGGGGTCGCATATGTCAATCGAGCCTACAGTTGACAAAGATATCAGCTCAGATCCTAAAAACCCATAATGTATCAAGCTAGGGGAAAGCCTATCCATCGAAGAGCAAGTCGATTACATAACCCTTTTCATGAAGAAGAAGGCAAATTTTGCATGGTCTTACAAAGACATGCCGGGACTAGATCCCAATCTAGTCATCCACAATCTAACGCTTGATCCCAAAGCCAAACCTGTCAAACAAAAGTTGAGAAATATGCACCCAAAAGTGGCCTTGATGGTCAAAGATGAGCTACAAAAACTATTGGATGCCAAGTTTTTCATTTCTATAGAGAATCCATCATGGTTGTCCAGCATGGTCCCCATCAAGAAGCCTGACGGGAGGATTCACATTTGCATCGATTTTCTAGACCTAAACAAAGCGAGTCCTATGAAAGATTTTACTTTTCCAAGCATTGATGCCCTGGTAGATGCCACCATAGGACACAAAATGCTTTCCCTTATGGATGACTTATCTGGGTATAATAAAATTTGTATCAACCCTAAAGACCAGCTCAAAATGGCATTCAAAATGCCCTAGGAAAAAAATTGTTACAAGGTCATGCCCTTTGGCCTTAAATGCCAGTGCCACCTACTAGCGTGCCATGACATATATATTCCATGACTACATGCAAATTTTTTTTGAAGATTACATGGATGACTTACTGGCCAAATCTCTATTACGTCATGAACACCTAGATGTCTTATGCAAATTCCTTGATCGCCTTATTGAACACAATGTGAGACTGAACCCCAAGAAGTGTGTCTTTGGTGTCACATCTAAAAAGCTCTTGGGATTTATAGTTTCCAAACTAGGCATCAAAGTGGACCCTAACAAGATCAAGACAATCCTTGAAATGCCTCCCCCGACTACCATCAAGCAGCTTTGTAGCCTACAGGGGAGGATTGCATCCATCAAATGCTTCATAGCATAATTGTCATACAAGTGTCGATCCATGAACAAACTCTTGCACAAGGGGGTCACATTCCACTAGGATGATGAGTTCCAGGATGCCTTTGATGTAATTAAACAATACTTGGCTTCACCACTAGTGTTAGATCCACCTAGAATAGGGGTGTCATTTCGATTATATATCTTAGCTACTGAGATTGCATTGGGTGCCATGTTAGCCCAAAATAATGAATTGCACAAGGAACAGGCCACATACTATCTCAGTCGCACCCTGGTGAGCTATGAGATCAAGTATGCATACGTTGAAAAGTTATGTCTAGCGGTGGTTTTTGCTACCAAGAAGCTATGACACTATATGCTCAACAACACTACGTATGTTGTATCTAAAGATAATCCATTGTGATACATGATGAGTCATACTTATCATAGTAGTCACATGACAAAATGGATCATGTTGTTGATAGAATTTGACCTGGAATTCATTGGACAAAAGTTGATCAAGGGCCAAGTCATTGCTGATCAACTTGTAGAGGCTCCTCTCCAGGATGATCAGCCTCTTAGCATGAAGCTTCCCAATGATGGAGTCTTCTAAATATCAGAATCGCCCAATTCTAATGAGCCTGAATCACAAGCAGATATGACTCTTTTCTTTGATGGCTCCAAATACGAGCAAGGGGGTGGTGCAGGGATCATGTTTTTCACACCACATGGGGCTCCCATACCCATGTCATTTAAAATATATTTCTCGTGTATCAATAACAATTTCGAGTACGAATCATTGCTCATAGGTCTTCAAACGGCTATCGCCATGAAAATAAATAACTCAATATCTTTGGAGACTCCTTGCTTATAGTGAACTAGGTCAAAGGAATTAACCAATGCAAGTGCCCAGTTCTGCAAGCCTACAAAGCCCTTGTGGATAAAATCATGGTAAAGTTTGAATGGTATGACATTGAGGCACTCTCTCGATCGTCTAATCGTTTTGTGGATACAATGGTCTCCTTAGGGTCCTTTATCCCGCAAGACCCCATAGACGAGATGACAACCATTCAAGTCAAGAGGCTATCACAATAAGTGATTGAGCATGAGAGCACTCAAGACACACCAGAAGTCCACTTGATTCAAATAGAACCTCATCAAGAGATATTATCGCACATTCACGAGCACTTGAATCATGCCGCTTGGGGGAATTTGTTCCCCCAAACCCCATTTGATAGCAGCATAGTGCTATTCTTACAAGTTATTTTCCAATCAGCATCTGCTCAGGATGAACTTCGTGAGGGACATGCAATTCATGCAATCGAAGCTTCCACACAGTAGCACTGGTCCATGCAAATTAGAGAGTACCTAAAGCTTGGTTATATTCCCTTGGATTATCACACACTGCTAAAAGAACATTTAAACGAAAGGTAGAAAAATTTGTCTTGTTAGGAGACATCTTATACTATTAGAGCTACGAAGGAATCCTCCTTCGTTGCTTAGAGAATCAAGAATCAACTTGGGTGATGGCCCAAGCGCACGACGATACTTGTGGTGGCCATTTTAGTGGCATGGCCATCACAAAGTGCATTCTTCGCATGGGCTATTATTGGCCAACTTTATGTTAGGGTAAAATAGGTAGTATATTGCATTATACTACATGTATTATTACATCTACTTTCTACCATAGGAGATATTTACCATTGTATAAATCACCTCCTAGATTAACTTAGGTTAATAACTAAAATATCTTGAGATATTTTAGTCAGTTATTAGGCATATTCTATTTTCAATGTTGTTAGCACATCCTACGCTAACTTTGTTAGAGTTACTATTATGTAACCTATATATTGGGTTTGATAATTCATTTCAAGCCTAATGTTTGCATCAATAATATATGATTTATTTCAGATTTGAGTAATCTCCTACTTACATTGGTATCAAAGCTAGGTGGGTAAGGCGAGCAACGCTCATTCCATTTGACCTAGACTGTAGCATTGGTCTAGAGTTTCTTGTTGGATGCTATTCGCTATATTCTGGTTGATGACCTATCCTTCATGGAATGACCAACCTGCTCAACCGATCGACTGAAGCGATTGAAACTTTGGCCATCATGATCAGCCAATAAGGGCCGATGTGGTCAATCAACCAGTGCCAATGCGATCAGCCAACAAGGCTGACATGACCAAGCCAACATGATCAGTCGACCAGGGTCAACGTGGTTCCACAGCCCGCATCAACGTGATCAACCAACTAAGCCCATGATTGATAGTGATTAGCTATCGATCGGCACTACGGTCGATGCCTTGAGGCACAATCACCTTGGCTCATGTGCAGGTGAGGGGTTGCATAGCCATGTGGGCCCAGGATCCACATGGTGCACACTCGGGAGAGTAGAGAGGGTAGGAGTGCCCTCCCCCTCCTAGCACGACATGTGGATGACCTCAAGATTTGAGAGGGTAGGAGACCCTCCTATCTCTGAAACTGGACCTATCAATAGCTACCACCTGGCAAGATCTATGATCAGCACACACCCCGAGGTGCCACTTTGACCACTCATGAGATGACACGTGGTACACAGTAGGACTGATGCAGACTCAACACATGGTGGATAGCCACTGGACGACATGACTCTAACTCAAACTCTGATTGGACCGACTGGCCCACCCTTGGCACCATGTGGTGGCATCCAAAAGGGTGGATGACTCTCACCAATTTCTTGAAGGCAATCAATGTTGCTAAGGTGTGCCATGGCTTATAAACCACATTGCATCCCATTCTGGGATGCATGTGGGATAAAATCCCATAATGCGATTAGCGCACCGTGGCCACCATAAGTAGCCGCCACACTGAGGAGTTGCCAAATTGGCCGATGGCTCGGTTGGCTCGAGCGGTCGAGTAGCAACACGTAGACTTCGAATCGATTCCCCCACGCATCCAAACTAAAGGTTTTTTTCTAAATTCCAAAATTTTCGAGCATTTTAAATTTTTTCTAAAGTTTTTTTTGCACTAAAATATTATTTTTTTATAATTTTATTTTAAATTGGCATAAAATGTTCAATTTTTAGTCAAATTGGATGATTTTTTTTCCAAATTTTTCTTAAATTATAGAAATTTCATCTTAAACATATATTTTTATGCTTTATCAAACTTAGAAAACTGGAAATCCAAACAAAATTTAGCCTTCAAAGTTCCCAAAATCAAATTATGTTTTTCTCTCAATTGGAGACAAAAGGAACATAGGAACCTCTTTTTGGCAAATGTTAAAAACCTGCTTCAACAATTTTTTTTGCAATAAAATCCTCAGAAGTTCTATAGTATTATTCATTAATTTTTGGAGATATAAGACATAAAAACTCTTAATTTCTATTGCAAAACACAAATCATGCCATGATTGAGGAAGCATAAAGGTCATCTCATTTTTCTCAAAACCACAAAATTTGCTTTTGTTCTCTCCTTCAAGAAAGGAGACATAAAACCATAAAATAACAAAAAAAATTTGTTGTAAACTTGAGATCCATTAAAAAAAAAAAAACCTATTTTTTTTTGCTCCTCATGCTAAATTGTTGAAGACAAAAACCAAAGTCATGTGTCGACTAGTCTGGAAGCCTTTCAAACGCGGGTCGTGTGTCAACTTGTCTTGAAAGGAGTGCTCGAAAATTTCTCAATTTTGTAAACATTAATGGGGGATAGAAATCATTTTTTTTATTCTATTATTTGCAAAATTGTAAAGATAAACAAGGGATTTTCCAAAAGCAAGAAAGGTGCAATCTCGATTGTACTTGACACCTTTCTCAAAATTTGACTATACTAGATGCATTTTCAATTGAATCTGATGCCTAGAGTGATAATAATGTGGGTTGCTCTCATGTTTTTATTATTGCACTAACACTCATGTTTTTTGTGTGCAATTAAGCAATCAGATACAACATTGGCATAAGCATTTCTCAAAACCCATATTTCACTCCAAAATGTGCTACACTTTGCACAGGTTGAATAGAAGTCAATTTTTTTTACCCCTTCAAAAGGTCAAAATCCAAAAACACCTTGATTACCTCTCTTTGTTTGGATTAATTTCCTCAAAATTTTCATCCTTCTTGAAGGGTGTTAAGGCAGGTGCCATTAAATATCCTAGAGAGCACAATTAGAAGTCTGTTAACCTACCCCTTTAATTTGCTCTATCTTGTTTAGCTTAATTTCCTCAAACTTCTCATACCTTGCTAAGGGTGTTAAGGTAGGTGCCATTAAATATCTTATAGAAGCAAATTAAACATCTTCCATATACTCTTTTGAGGGTATAGTGCAAGATACAACCATTTTTAGTCCTATCAATTTGAAACATTCACCATGGCCTTGATCCATAAGTATCTCACTAAGAGCCAACTGCTCAAAGGTTCAAATTATTTTGCATGGAAGACTAAGATGAAAGCTATATTAACCGTAGAGGATCTATGGTCTATAGTGGATGGAAGTGAAACTAGACATCAATCACTTGGAGTAGATAAAACAACATTTGATAAAAAGGATAAAAAATATACTTAATGATCTTGCTAGCTATTACTAATGATATCCAACCTCATATCAGTGAAGCTAAGAATGGTAAGGAGGCATGGGATGCCTTAAAAACCATATTTTAGGGAAATAATCAATAAATGATTCTTAACCTCCAAACATAGCTTCATACTCTTCATATGAAATCAGGAGAAACAATAGAGCTATTGCTCTGTAGAGTGGCAGAATTGAAAACAAAGCTGCAATCCTTAGGAGAAAAAGTGGAAGACCAAGTCTTGACCTCTATAATTTTGAGGGCTCTTCCTGAATCCTACAAAATTTTGATCACTTCACAAGTCTCTGGAAGGACAATGAATTTTTTCGAGTTGGTAAATATGCTTCAAACAGAAGAAGCTAATCAACTCCAAAGAGATGAGGCATCCAACAATGCTCTTTTCTCAAACAGACAAGGTGGTAAGAAAAAGTGGAATCAATAGAAAGGTTATTATTCTAATAAAGACAAGGGTAAAGGCAAAGAGATTAAGAAGAAGAAGCAATATTGTAATATTTGCAATAAGGACACTCATAAAACCAAAAGATGTTGGTTTAAGAACAAACCGCCCAATGAAAAAGGAAACAAGAAGGGCAAAGGCAAACCAAAGAACAAGAATAAACAGCAACAGGGACACATTGTAGCTGAAGATTCTAGTTCAGACTCTAAACGAGCACACAAGGTTCTCATGACACATACAGATTCCCCTCACAAGGACACTGTGTGGTACATAGATTCAGGTGCTAGTAAGCATATGACTAGTGATAAGTCCTAGTTTGAGACATTTGAGGCTTGAGAAGGTAGACCGGTCACCATTGCTGATGATCAAACCTATCAAGTTTAGGGAGAAGGAAGTGTTTCTGTCTCCCTTCTATATGGAGAATGTAAAATTCAAAAAGTTCTTTATGTACTAGGATTGAAAAATAATCTCTTTTCAGTTCCACAAATCTTGGAAAATCACATGAATGTCAATTTCAAGGTGGACAAAGAAAAGAAATGTTGCTTTATCACTCAAAAAGGAAAATAGATAGCAACAGGTTCATACAAACATGGTTTGCTTGTCTTAGATGCAATTAACTCAACACATACTACAATGGCAGTAACCACAAAAGAGGCCACATATCTATGGCATAAGAGATTTGGGCATTTAAGTTCAGGATATTTACTAGAACTCAGTAAATATCAAATGGTGAAAGGACTGCCTACTCTTTTATCTACTTTGCTAGTGTGCTCAGATTGCTTGTTAGGAAAGCCACACAGAGTACCCTTTGAACCTAGCTCCTTTCAAGCTAAAGTAATTTTGGAGTTGGTTCACATAGATTTGTGTGGTCCCATGTCTACTAGTTATGGAGGAAAAAGGTATTTTCAATTGTTTGTATACGATCACTCATGAAATATGTGGGTCTTCTTCTTGCAATTGAAGTCTGAAGCATTTACCTATTTTCAACAGTTCAAAAATATTGTTGAGAAAGAATCAAGATGCTTCATCAAGACCCTCCATTCAGATCGAGGGGGGAATACACATCAAAGAAATTTTCCTCATTTTTATAGACACATGGGATAAAGAGATAGTTGACCACATCCTATTATCCTTAGTAAAATGGAGTTGCTGAGAGAAAAAGTCGGTCCATTATGGAAATGGTTTGATGTATGCTTAAGGGAGCCAATATTGAGCAAATTTACTGGGTTTAAGCTATTCAAACTGTAGTATATCTTCTAAATAAAGCACCCACAAGGACTCTTGAAGGTATGACTCCTCAAGAAGCATTGAGTAGAAGGAAACCCTCCATATCTCATCTATGGGTATTTGGGTGTAAGGATTTTATGCATATACCCAAGGAGAAAATAAAGAAATTAGATGAGAAGTCCCTACCATGTGTTTTTCTTGGATATGATGAATTCTCAAAAGGCTATCGATTGATAGACCCACTTACAAAGAAAATACATGTCAGCAGAGATGTAGTGTTTGATGAAGCTTTCACACCCAACACTACATCAGTATACCTAGATGATGAGGAGCAACAACCACTTCCTTCTCCATAATAGAAAAAGCCTCCCAAATGGTATACAAGCACAATGAAATATTCCAAACTCATTTCCCTACCTGATCTTACTCTCAATAGTCCAAAGACACGAATCATGACTCAACAAGAAAATACTGAAGCATCCACTTTAGTTGATCTTTGTTCATATTTTTAAGAACTTTTTGTTGATAGAGAGTTAGGAAGGGAAGATGATATGGAAATATATGAGGAGAGGGTTTACTTGTCATAATTTGATGAAAATGAACCTTCTACAGTTGATGAAGCACTTAGACTACCTCAGTGGAAGACAACTATGGATGCAAAACATAACTCCCTCATGAAGAATAAAACATGGAAGCTGGTGGATTTGCCTAAAGGAAAGAGACCCATAGGCTGCAAATGGGTTTACAAAGTTAAATATAAGGCAAATGGCACCATAGATAAGCATAAGGCCCATCTTGTGGCGAAGGGCTATGCTCAAAAGGAATGCCTTGACTATGAGGAAACCTTTCCTCCTACAACAAGGATGACCACCATTCGAGTTCTTTGTGCTATGGCAACACGATTCAAATGGAAATTACATCAGATGGATGTAAAAAGCGCATTTCTAAATGGTGACTTAAAAGAAGAAGTGTACATGACTCAACCTCCTGGATTTGCTAAGGAAGGCTATGAGCAACAAGTTTGCAAGTTGGTCAAATCATTATAGGGGATAAAACAAGCCCCAAGAGCATGGTACATAAAAATGGATAGTCACATACTGTAGCATGGATTTAAGAGAATTCCATATGATGCAAATCTCTATATCAAGAACACAGGTTCTGAAATAGTGTTTCTTGTGTTATATGTAGATGATCTGATCATCACTAGCAATTTAGGGAAATTGGTTAACGCCATGAAAGATGACTTGAAAGAGTCATTTGATATGATAGATCTAGGACTTCTCCACTATTGTCTTGGCATTGAGATAGAACAGAAGAAGAATCATCTTAGGGTGACTCAAAAAAAGTATGCCAAGACTTTAGTAGAAAAATATTGTATGACTGATTGTAAGCCCAAAGCAACACCAATGGAATCAGGTCTTCAGTTATCATGATATGATGACTCACCACAGGTATATGGCACACTATATAGATAGATGATTGAAAGCCTCATATATCTGACTAATACTAGACCATATATTACTTATGTTGTAAACTATCTTTCATGGTTCATGCAAAAACTAAAGGTCTCTCATTGGAAAGCAGCTAAGAGGGTTCTTCACTACATTTAGAGTAGTGCAGATTATGGTCTAGAGTATAAGAAGAATAATTCATTCTTCTTACAGAGTTACACTGACTCTGATTATGCTGGATCTATAGATGACATAAAATCAACATCTAGGTATGTATTCCATCTTAGATGTAGTCCTATCTCATGGCATAGTAAAAAACATGTGGTTGTTTTATCTTCAACTAATGTAGAATATCACATTGCACATGGAGCTGTGTGTGAAGCGATATGACTAAGTTGCATCTTGGCTACCATGGGCCTACCAAAGAAACTTCCTATTCACATATTTTGCGATAACTCAGGTGTTTTGCACTTGGTAAAGAATCCAGTACATCATGAACAAACAAAGCATATTGACATAGATTATCATTTTATTCGTGATGAAGTTCCTAAGCATAGAATAAAGCTCCAACACATTCCCACTGACGAACAGGTTGTTGACATCTTTACAAAAGCACTTGGACGTGTCAAATTTCAATTATTTCAGAGTAAAATTTGTATATCAAAGTAAATGTAATAAAGGAGGGATGTTAGGGTAAAATAGGTAGTATATTGCATTATACTACATGTATTATTACATCTACTTTCTACCATAGGAGATATTTACCATTGTATAAATCACCTCCTAGATTAACTTAGGTTAATAACTAAAATATCTTGAGATATTTTAGTCAGTTATTAGGCATATTCTATTTTCAATGTTGTTAGCACATCCTATGCTAACTTTGTTAGAGTTACTATTATGTAACCTATATATTGGGTTTGATAATTCATTTCAAGCCTAATGTCTGTATCAATAATTGTTGGCAATTTTGGGTTCTTTGGGTACATTGCATTTGCTCAAGTGATTAAGTTGTCATTGATGACAAGAAGATTTCGAAGGAATTTGATTTGATGTCAAATAATTTGTTTTGATGAAGGTTTCGGCATGAAAGGTTTGAAAGAAAGCTTTTTGGAAAAGTGTCGCGATATCGCGACATGTCGCATTTTCGTGACTTCGACAGGAGAGAGAAAGTTTTTTAGAAAAGTGTCATGATATCGTGACATGTTGTAGTTTCATGGTAGAAGCTACAGAAGAGTTTTAGAGGCAATGAAGCTGACAAAGTTAAATTTGGGCCGATGAATATTAGGGTTTGTAGCCGACATAATTTAGGGTTGTGCAGTCGACTAAGATCAAGGTTTTGATCTTGAAAATATTAGTATAAAAGGAGGGTTGTTTGAAGAGTTAAAGTATCAATTTTGTGTGTGCATTTGAAGTGCGATATTCATAGATAGAGTGCGGGGGAGAAGTTCGATCCTCGAGAAGCAGAGTGCATTTTGTAGAATTGTCTAAGTGAGAGAGATCGCAAGGAATTAGAGTGCGTGAATACGGTGCTGCTGTGTTTGCGTAGAGGAGCAGTAGCTGTCATTGGATGCATCGTTGAATAAGCATCAAAATGTGCGAGATACAACCAAAAGAGTGTAGATAGCATAGAAGTGGGGAGTTGATGCACAGAGTGTGCAAAGACAGTGCACAATGTGTTCATAAAGATGCCTGAGAGAAGGCAAAGTGCGGCTGTAAAAGCACAAAAGTTGTGTATGTATTGGAGCAGTTTGGGCAGGTTCTAGTAAGAACTTGCAAAGTAGAACTGAGACAAGTCTTGGTGAAGACTTGGGTGAAGATCTTGCAAGCTTTAGTGAAAGCTTGTGAACCATTTTTGAAAACCAGATTTGAGGACTAGTTGAGGACAAAAATTGGTGCAGATTCGAGGTCATTTGTGCCAGATCGAAGGACTGTGTTTGGTACAGATCAGAGAAAGACGAACAAGGAAATTTGTGCTAGACCGAAGGACTGTGTTTAGTGCAAATTTGAGGACCAGATTTGGAGGTTACAAAGTTAAGGACAGAGGTATCCAGCCAGAGCAAGGAAGACAGGTGTCTTTTGTGGATAGAGTTCCATTTGCTAAGGGAAGCGGAGGCAGAGGTCTTCTAGAGGATCACTAGCCAGAACAAGAGCTAGGGGATTGGTGTCTCCTTTGGGTTGGTGCCCATAAACATTGTAATCGAGAAAGGTATTCTCAGAATTTGATTTGATAAAATTTAGTGAAAGATTTTATTCATGGAGTAGCCCACTTTGGATGAACCATGTAAATTGTTGTGTCTCTATTGTGGATGGTGTTTTGTGCATTGTTTTGATTACGACTATTGATACTACTATCTATACACTACATAATATTGATTTGAAAGTTGAATTGAAGGAAAAAGTAAAAAGCGGTCTTATACTGTTCACCCCCCCTCAGTATAAGCTTGTGTTCTTCAATTGGTATCAGAGCGAGTGCCTTCGAAAAGTTTAACAACTTGAAGGAAAAGCCAGTAAATAACACAATGGATTATTCAAGTGGCAATGCAGCACCTATTCTTGATGGATCAGATTTTGGTATTTGGAGTGCAAGGATGAAGGTTCATCTAATGGAACTTGGGAATGAGGTTTGGGAAGTGATTGAAGATGGGTACACTATTCCTGAACATGGTCCTTATACTAAAGAAGATAGGCTCCTACATCACAACAATTCAAAAGCAATGAATGCAATCCTTAAAGGTTTACAGAAGGTAGATCTTACCAAGGTGATTCACTGCAAGACAACTAGTGAAATATGGAAACAGTTGCAGGTGGTTCACACAGGTGATGTAAATGTCCAAAAGGCTAAGTTGAGACACTTCAAAGGTATGTTTGAACAACTCAAGATGAATGATGATGAAAATATTAGTGACTACATGCTTCGTATGGATGAGGTTGTTAAATTCATGAAAGACTTAGGTCTTGAGCTTGCTAAAAATGATGTTTGTGATAAAATTTTAAGATCTCTTCCTAATAGATTTAGTGAAAAGATTTCTGCTATTGAGGAAGCTAAAGATTTGGATAAGTTGAAAAAGTATGAGCTCCATAGTATACTTGCAGCATTTGAGTTGAGAACTCAAGTGAAGGTTGATGTCAAGAAAGAGGCGACTTTCAAGGCTACCAAGAAATCCAAGGGTAAACAACTTCAAGAGAGTGATGAGTCTTCCAGTGATGAAGAGGCATATTACGACAAGAAAGGCAAGTTCTCTAGAAAGCACAAAAGCATGAAAAATATAAGATGTTTCAATTGTGGAAAGTTTGGTCATTATGCTACTGACTGTTCTGTTCCCAAGAACGAAAGTGATGAAGATATACATGATTCTAAGAGAAGGGATTTTGAAAAGCACAAGCATCATAGGAAAAACAAAGATGAGTGCAGCAATCAAGGAAAGAGGTATTCTCACAAGCACAAGAAGAGTTTATACCTAGAAAAAGCAAGTAAGTGTTTTAGTAGTGATAGTGAAAGTTCTTCAAGTGATATTGAAAATGAGATGTTCATATTAGAAAAAGAGGAAGAACCGAAACATAGATTCATTATCATGAAATGTCTTAGATGTAGAAATTTTGGTCACCTTGAGGATGATTGCACAAATAATGATTTGGTTTCTAGTATGTATGAGGATGCTTTAGAAAACTATAAGGAAGATGCATGTATGGTTTTTGAAAAAGGTAGCACCTCTAGTGATAGGAAATATGAAAAAGGGTTTGATGATTCAGAAAGCAAACAAATAAAGGATTTAGAAAGTGAACTTACTAACGCTCTTAGTGTTTTGAAAAAGGAAAGAAAGAAGAATGCTAGACTCAAGGATAATTTAGATGAATGTTGTATGGAGAGATATGATCTTGTAGAAAGTCTCGACGTCTCTATGGCTAAGACACAAGAACTCAAGGATGAGTTAGAGTCTAAGGTTCTTGAGTATAGTGAGTTAGAACATAAAATGGCTTCTTTGAAAGAGGAAACTAAAGAGTACAAGGATAAGCTTTACAGGTTTCAAGATAGCTCCAAAAATGTTAAGTCACTCATCAAAGGTCAAATAAAAACAACGGATATAACAGGCCTTGGATTTGTCAAGGAACAAGCTGGAGAGTCTAGTAAGAGACTCCAAAAGGAAGAGAGTTCTGATGAGGAAAGTATTTCAGATTATGAGTCCTTGGATGATAGATGCGCAGAAATAGAAAATGAAATTCAGAATGAGAAGAAGAAGTTTTCAGGACCCAAGAGGTTGAATAAAGGAAAATTTCATGGTAGATGTTTTGCATGTTATAGGTTTGCTCACATGGCTGCACATTGCTTGGCTCAAGTAAAGAAGGTGAACGACAATTTCAAAAGTGCTAGTTTCTTTTGAGGGTATTACTACTTTTGTCAATAGTTTGGGCACAAGGCAGTCAATTGCGAGGTAAATAACAGGAACAGGCTTGATCAGAACATGTTTAGGCAGAACTAGCGGATTCAAAGAATAGGTATGCCTAAAAGAAATAACATTGTTACTTGTTATAAGTGCAACAATGAAGGTCACACAGCTAGACAGTGTAGAGCTGAACTTTCAAGGTACAGGAATAGGAACAATGGTATAAACAGGTCTAATGATCAAGGCATGAACAAGAACAGGGATGAGAACAAGAACAAGAATAGTGACAAGAATAGGAATGATAACAGGAAAAAGAACAGTGACAAGAATAGGAATACGGGCAAATAGTTCAAGAGAAGGCCCGACAAGGAAATTATAGATGTTGATGATGATCAGTGCCTAATGGGAGTTTTACTTCCACCCTAGAATTAATCACCTCATCAGGAGGTGGGGGAGAGACTAAGCTAAGAGTCTCATTCTTAGTACCGAGCCCCAAAGGTGACCCTTTGCCATTGATGACAAATGGGGAGAAATATGAGTAAGAGGGAGCTTCAAGTGAAGAGGAAAGCTTCAAGTCAGGGGGAGAAAAACCTCAAAGGCAGTTTCTCAGTTGTTAGCACAGTTGGTTTCAGTTTTGGCTCCTAAGTCGTGTTTTCAGTAAAGGTTTGCCATCAATGACAAAGGGGGAGATTATTGGCAATTTTGGGTACTTTGGGTACATTGCATTTGCTCAAGTGATTAAGTTGTCATTGATGACAAGAACCTTTCGAAGGAATTTTATTTGATGTCAAATAATTTGTTTGATGAAGGTTTCGGCATGAAAGGTTCGAAAGGAATATTTTTGGAAAAGTGTCACGATATCGTGACATGTCATATTTTCGTGACTTAGGCAGGAGAGAATTTTTTTTAGAAAAGTGTCGCAATATCGCGACATGTTGTAGTTTCGTGGCAGAAGCTATAGAAGAGTTACAGAGGCAATGAAGCTGACAAAGTTAAATTTGGGCTGACGAAGATTAGGGTTTGCGATCGACGTAGTTTAGGGTTGTGCAGCCGACTAAGATCAAGGTTTTGATCTTGAAAATATTAGTATAAAAGGAGGGCTATTTTAAGAGTTAAAGTATCGATTTTGTGTGTGCGTTCAAAGTGCAATATTCATAGATAGAGTGCGGGGGAGAAGTTTGATCGTCGAGAAGTAGAGTGCATTTTGTTGAATCCTCTAAGTGAGAGAGATCGCAAGGAATCAGAGTGCGCAAAGACGGTGCTGCTATGTTTGCACAGAGGAGCAGTAGAAGTCATTGGATGTGTCATTGAATAAGCATCGAAGTGTGCGAGATACAGCCGAAAAAGTGCAGATAGCATAGAAGTGGGGAGTTGATGCGCAAAGTGTGCGAAGATAGTGCACAGTGTGTGCAGAAAGATGCCTGAGAGAAGGCAAAGTGCGGCTATAAAAGCACAAAAGTTCTATATGTATTGGAGTAGTCTAGGCAGGTTCTAGTAAGAACTTGCAAAGCAGAACTGAGACAAGTCTTGGTGAAGACTTGGGTGAAGATCAAGCAAGCTTTAGTGAAATATTGTGAACCATTTTTGAAAACCAGATTTGAGGACCATTTGAGGACAAAAATTGGTGCAGATTCGAGGTCACTTGTGCCAGACCGAAGGACTATGTTTGGTACATATCAAAGAAATATGAACGAGGACATTTGTGCTAGACCGAAGGATTGTGTTTAGTGCAAATTCAAGGACTAGCTTTGGAGGTGACAGAGTTGAGGATAGAGGTCTCCATCCAGAGCAGGGAAGATAGGTGTCTTTTGTGGATAGAGTTCCATTTGCTAAGGGCAGCAGAGGCAGAGGTCTTCTAGAGGATCACTAGCTAGAACAAGAGTTAGGGGATTGGTGTCTCCTTTGGGTTGGTGCCCATAAACATTGTAATCGGGAAAGGTATTCCCAAAATTTGATTTGATAAAATTTAGTGAAAGATTTTATCCGTGGAGTAGCCCACTTTGGGTGAACCACATAAATTGTTGTGTCTCTATTGTGGATGGTGTTTTGTGCATTTTTTTGATTATGGCTATTGATACTGCTATCTATACACTACATAATATTGAAATGAAAGTTGAATTGAAGGAAAAAGTAAAAAGCGGTCTTATATTGTTCACCCCCCCCTCTCAGTATAAGCTTGTGTTCTTCAATAATATTTGATTTATTTTAGATTTGAGTGATCTTCTACTTACACTTTAGAGTGAGACTGTTGTGCATATGTGAGGAAGTGCATGAAATGTCAACACCATGCTAACTTGACACATGTACCTTCTTAGGCCTTGCAACTGATCCAATCGGCTTGGCCATTTTTACAATGGGGATTGGATTTAATTGGGAAGATCTTCCCAGCATCCTTGGGCCGTCACACATTTATCATTATGGATACTGAGTATTTTACAAAGTGGGTGGAAGCAATTCCCTTACCACTACGATAGGACCCCGCATAGCAGAGTTCATATTGGATAATATCATTTGTCATTTTGGTATTCTATCCAATATCATTTTGGATAATGGAACATCATTCAAAAATAAATATGTGTGTGCTTTGATAGCAAAATATAATATCCAACACAACTTTTTAACACCTCATTATCTGCAAGAAAATGGGCAAGCGAAAGCATCAAACAAGACATTGATTGCCATATTCAAGAAAATAGTCAAAGAGAATCATACCGATTGGCACACGCATATACCACTTGCCCTATGGGCTTATCACACTAGCATTCGGATGCCCATTGGGGAAACCCAATTTTCACTAGTGTATGGTGTGGAGGCAGTCATGCGTCTAGAGCTAGAAATCCCATCGTTGTGCATATCCATGAAAGAGTTTATCGATGATGATACTGCATGACAAGCTCACCTAGATCAACTTATATTGTTGGATGAACATTGCGTTAATGCTCTTGAGCATCTACGCATGTATCAAGAGTGGCTCAAAAGATCCTACAATATGAAAGTCCATCTTCGAACCTTTAAGGTTGGTGATCTCGTCCTGAAGGATAACCAAAAAAACTCTAGCTTGCCACCCCACCTGCGGGACAAATTTATGGCAAACTGGTTAGGTCCCTTTGTCATCAATAGTTAAATTAAGACTAGAACTTATCGCCTGGCCTCCCTTGAAGGTGTCAAGTATATTGAACCCTTGAACATCATTCACTTGCAGCCATTTCATGCTTAGAGAGCACCCAAAAGTTTCCTAGCAGGTTCTCATCGTCTAGGTAAAATAAAAATTCTCCTAGACTATCTATGATGAGGTCAACCCTAAAAGCCCCAAAACCACCCATAAGCCCTTTGGTCATAGCCAAATACCCCTAGGCAGTCGTAGACACTTTTTAAGTGTCGCTTCCCATCTAGGTCACCCAAAAGGCTCCTAACAGGTTCTCACCATCTAGGTCAAATAAAGATGTTCCTAGACTATCTACGATCATCTAGGTCAATTATAAAAGCCCAAAAAGCACCCATAAGCCCTTTGATCATAGCCAAATGCCCCTAGGTAGTCGTAGACACTTTTTAAGTGCCATTGACCGTCTAGGTCACCCAAAAGGCTCCTAAGGGGTTCTCATTGTCTAGGTAAAAAAAAAGCTCCTATACTCTCTACGATCATCTAGGTCAACCCTAAAAGCCCCAAAGGTACCCATAAGACCTTTGGTCACAACCAAATGCCCCTAGGTAGTTGTACACACTTTTTAAGTGTCATTGAATGCCTAGGTCACCCAAAAGGCTCCTAGCGGGTTCTCACCGTCTAAGTCAAATAAAAATGCTCCTAGACTATCTACGATCATCTAGGTCAACCCTAACAGCCCCAAAGGCATCCATAAGCCCTTTGGTCCCCCCCAAAATGCCCTAATGGACTCCAAGTAAGCCCGTTGGTCACATGTCTATACATATCAATCAAAATTTCAAATAAAAATATTATAAAAATTATAAAAATTCAAAAATATTGCATCACATCACATTGCATCCCATTGCATTTTATCATTGTTTGCATTTAGGCATATTCATAATTAGCAATTTACATTTTAGAGTTGCTCATACATGTCTAGCACCATGATACACTACTTACCGCTCAAAATAAATGTAGTGAAAGTACTCATAGTTCAATGTCGCAATTATCATTTTCACCCACATTTTTCATGTTTCCATAGTCATGTCTATTCCCTTCACTTAGCCATTTGTTTTAGAATTTCAGTAGGGTTTTCGGTCACTCAGCCATATCCAGTCTCTACTCAGATTTTGTAGAAGGCTAGCCCAATTTTTAGGAGGAATAATATTGCCTAGATTATGCCTTGTGTACATCATATCCTTAATCATTAACAATCCAAGTTTTGCACAAAGACAGATGAAATCCATGAAGTGGTCTAGGTTACCTTACTCGAAAAGGTCATCCTACTCATCCCCCTATGCGAATGGTTCAAGAATGTTGAGAGTTGGCAAAAGGACAAGTTCTCCCCTACCCAATTTCCCCCACAACAATAAGTTTTTTCCCCCCATTTTTTGTCATCAAAATCCTACATTTTCACATGTTTGCAACAGTCTAAATTTGCAAACCCCCACAAAGCAAAAATTCAAATTCCAAGTACAAAAATACAAAAATAAAAAAGTGCACACATAAAAAAGCATAAGAAACAGTGATCCCCATCGCTCAAAATTCAAATCCCTTGCTCAAGAGAAAGATAAAAAACTCAAAATAAATAGTGATTATTATCACTAAAAAGAGAAAAATAAACTGTGATTCTTATCTCTTTATATGAGAGCAAGTATCCCAATCAAATTCAAGAAATTAGAGAGGTGAACTTGAATCCCTGGAACTCTCAGCATTTGGAAAACCATAAGGTGATTCTCATTATGGGTTTGGTGGATAACCTATCCATCAATGGTAGTAGCCTCCCGCATGATGATATATCTACCACATTAGCTTTTGGGCGTATGTGTAGACCAATGTTTGCATGTGGATGAGCTAGCTTTGGTAACCTAGATTGCCTAGTGGTATATTCAAAATTAGCACAAAACCTAGGATGGTGGCATTCATTGGGTGATCCTTAGTATAGGTTTGGTTGAGAGCCTACTTGGCACTGGTGGTATCCTTATGCATCTCACAGGAATGAATTCACTTACACCCATAGGGATATGAAGTACCTTGGTCATCCTAGCAGATTCGTACCTTGTCAAAAAGTCCTACATGGTTAGTATACAACTTTTGATCAGTTGACTAGAGTGTTTTAGTCTCATGAAAACCTAATGGAAATTATCTAAAACATCATGTCATTCATATCACTTCACCTCATTCATTTTAGTTATATTATTCACAAATCCATTATATAAATCTCATGACAACATTACATAGGAGTTGGTGCAATGTACATCATCTATGGTGCTAGCATAATATGGCATATAGTCTACACATTTCATCCTCTACATCAATAAATCATCCATATCACTATACATCAATGCATGTAAAAAATTAAATTAAATCATATTACAAAATATTCATACAGGGTAGACATCCATCATCATCTCATAAATCAAATTGCATACATTTCATAAAATAATAAACACATGATGATAAAACACATAAAATCTCATATATATATGTGTGTGTGTGTGTGTGTATGTATGGGACAAAAATATACATCATGTTGCTCACAGGTTGCAATAAAAGGAGTCCTCAGACTTCACACTGATAAACATATAAAAACACAAAAAGAGTCATGTGAGCCACTACCATGGTCACGCAGGACCGGTACTACGACTCGCACTCCCACCTGTAGTCAGAGTCCTTTGTGAACTCCCATACCTACTACCACCTGCCTTGTCAACACTCTTCCTAGACCCTAGTGCCTCTATCCTAGAGGAGGACTACCCTGTCCTGCTGTGGCAACTTTGGTACAACCCATCGGTAGCTGCATCATCCCATAGATACCCTCCAAGGCACACTACCTTTGTCTCCAGCTCATCTGCATAGGCCTGCCCTTGCCAGCACCATGCATGGTAAGTATCCACCACATAATGGAGTCATGTCACCTCTGCCTATATCCTAGTCACCTCCCCACTACTGGAATCCTCCCATGTAGGGCTTTGAGATCGCAACTATGCCCAAAGAGATGCTATCTTGGCATGAGCCACCTGTACCTTGGCTCATTGTGCTACTAGCTCCCCTTGTACATCATGCACCTGTCTGTAGGAGATCTCTCTCCTACCTTACCCTGAGTAGCTCATCCTGTAGCTCTGCCTCTATCTCACCATGTGCCATTGGTGGTGCTTGCACCTCCTCATACCCAATAACATCATCCCTAGAGTCACCTCGATCTCCTAAGTCTAGGAGATCCGCATGCTCCCCTACCATGTGTCCCTACCAATTGCCTACCTCACCCTGGTCCTCATTAGAAACCTCCTTATGTGCCTTCCTAGATGTACCCCTCCCTAGTGGCCTCTCTCCATGCCACTGGCCTCTCACCCACCAAGCATCATACTTTGTTATAGTCTCGACATCATCTACATCTGGAATGTCTACTACAGGATCTATATCTCATGCCACTGCCTCTACTACTAGCCATGCTAATGTCCTCTCATACTCACAATGTTGATAAGGTATCGACTCACTAGGCACCCCCTAGCATAGCCCAAATATTACATCATCCAAGAAAAATAGTAGTACTCTCACTCTGTGCCATGTCGTCCAACCATCCACCTGCCTCACCTCACCCTATGAAGCTATACAGTAGAATCTGCTCACTCTAGGCAATATTTGTATAGCCTCTAGAACACCTGGCCTACACCGAATCATGATAACATATCTGCATAGTGACCCACATCACTTATGAATCACTAAATCTATCCCCTCTCTCGAGCCCTCTACCATAGGACACCATATCCTATCTCCCTGTCTACCAACTATGTCTGAGTCATCCAGGTTAGCCCCTATGGTTGCCCCATAGCTATGTGCTGCCATATCCAACATTGTAGCAAAAAGCTACACCCCACACCCTTCCATCGATGATAGCGGATCTTGTACAGCTCATCGTAGAGCTGTTCCAGTAGTGTAGTACCCCATGCCATCACCAATGGCTTTGCCACAGTGCACCTCACCAGAATAAACACTATCTTCACCAGATTCCATGGGAACCTCTCTCTAGAAGAGTTAGGTAATAGTATATTGGATATGAGCATTATACATAGTGTATGCCTCACCTCCAATACCTTTTCCTCATGCCAGAATCCTACCAGCATACCCCCTTTAAGTAGTCCAGCTCTGCCATCTCTAGATCATAACTGAAGTACCTCTCGAGCACTACATGCCTTTGGTATCATGGAATCGTACGAATTGGCCACCCTTATATCAGAATCTAAATAATATAATAGACATACTCAAGTTTCACCATCATCTCCCTTATGGGTAGGTGGAAGGTATTGGTGCACGGATCCCACAAATCTATTAGGGCAGTCAAGTATGCATGGTCTCCTATCACAGGCTCTAACTGTGTCACCTGCTTGAGGTCGATGGCATCCAACCATTCCTAGTCCTCTATTGTCAAGACATCCTTGATGGCATCAAAGATATTTGGTACTTGATACCGACTCCTCACCACCTAACACGGATAAACAACTTAATAATACAACTCCAAAATGGCCTCAAATGGCTCCGAAAACATTCAAAATAAAAGACTCAAAATGGCCCCTCTTTGAGGCCTATTTGTGGCCATTCCCCCTAGGAATGGTCACCAAACCTATGTACAACCAATAAAGGGATGGCCTATGATCAGCCCACACTAGCCAGCCCACCTAAGGATGACTCCAACAAATTGGGCTCAAAAAGGCCTTTTAAGCTATCAAAAATAGCAAAAATGATGCAAAATTGGACCTATAAAATGCAATCTAATTGCACAAAAACATGGATAAAACATAAAAGTTGCTACATATCTCATAAATTAGGTATAATTACCTAAAAATATATTGTTATATGCTTCCAATCCAAAAACATGCCATACAAGCAAAAAAATCAACTCCTAAAACTAGGAAAATGCAATAAGAAAGACTTGGCATACCTGTATCGAACTAGATACTCCACTGGGTGAGTCAACCCACTAGCTCATGGTGACTGTGGGATGAATTTGACAGTTATCTGCTACTCATAATCACTCTCCTACTCCTCACATCTCAAAACTACAAAATGAAGCATGCACAAATGAGCCTAGCCCTCATATTTTGGGTTTATATAGAGATGCAGGGGTCACCACCATCCTAGGGTGGGATAAGTGCACATTTTGCTGCCATAAACACCATAGTATGGTGGTAGAACATGCCCTCATGCCACCCTAGGATGGTGTTACCAAAAATAGGCCAAAATGACCCAAAATAGGTCCAAAACTGCACCAAAACAACTCAAATTGGGTCCAAATTTCACATGGATCAAAATTCAACCTTGAATATCCTAGGAGGGATGTAAAATTTGTTAAATAATTCCCTAAGAAGGTCATTGTATCTGGAACACCCCTCAAGCATACAATTTTTAGTTTCTTTCCTCCACAAAAACTCAACAAAGTCACCAAAATCCTTTCCAAATTGCCCTATTTTTCAAAAGGTAAAACTGAAGGTAAGCATAACACAAGTCAATTGGGTGAAGTGAATCATAAATTTTCTCATTGGTAATTATCTCATTGACTCATCACTTGATGGGGGTAGTCATACTTAGTCTAAATCAACAAGCACACACTCAATTATGCAAATAGCGATCGTTCAATGAATCTTTGAGGAAGACAATCATGCCCCTGCTTGGGGTAGCAAACAAGCACACAATATCACATCATAATGCTTGACATTATTGGCATCATGAATTCATGGGCCCTATCCCTTCATGATGAACAATTTTTAATCCTAGGCACGCTCATTTAGCGAGTCAAAAACAAGGATTCAAGAACACATGCCCTTTCCATGATTGGGGCATCTAAAGTTGGTTAGGTTAGCGAGTAACCTTAATCATTCAACATTTTAGTTATCTATTTTTGCTCAAAATTGTGCTACACATAATGCATCTCAAAAAGGGGCATATTTAGACACTAAAATATGGTAAACCCGATTAAGCATCCACAAACATTGATCAAATTGACATCATATGGCCCCTTGGGCAACCCTTAGAAGGCTCACAGTGGTTCTAGCCACTCTAGAAGAGGTTTTGAAGGATTTTGGACTAATTTTTAAGGTTTTTGGCCCAAAATTCACCACCGTCACACCCTGGGATAGTGGCATATTCCCATCATACCACCCTGGGATGGTGGTGAGCCATCGTCCCAGGGTGGAACGATGAGCAAGTTTGACCCAAAAAAAGTCAAATATGGAACAAATGGCAGCCAAAAACTGCCATTTACCCTACCAAATAAAGCATGCAGGTTAGAGGGCACTGAATCCTTATGACACACTTCTTAATGGAGGCCCAAATTGGATATTATCTTCCACATCCATTGCATGCCTCCCGTTTGACAAGTCGCACCTCCTGCCATGCATGCCCTTACATACCTTTGTGCACATGAGCCCCTTTGGGCTATAAAATGGATTCAATATCCACAAAAAAACATAGAGAGTAGTTATAGGATATGAAATGGAGTGCTTCTAATATATCCCCTCACCTTATTGTTCCTTCCTGCCCTCGAAATCTCTCTTTTGCGAAGGAGGTTATCGGGTGAATTCAAGAGGGTATTTTGAACGTAACTTTTCCTTTTGGGTGAATTTCTTCACCAAGTTCAACTAAAAAGCCTCCTATAGTGTTTAGGATCATTACCCAGTGGAATTGGTAGTAAAATGTGCACAAAATTTGTGGGTATCCCCTCCCAAGGTGCTCCCCAATTAGTTGTAGTCACCACCATCCCACAAAGAAGAGGACAAATCCTTGCACAATTTTATTACTATTTTTTAATTATATTATTCTAGACTATCATTTTATGTTGTGTTTTAAATTTCATGCAATTTGGAGTTAAACTGGCCGAGATATTGCGTTTTTAAGGTTTTGCAGGTTCGTAGGGCCCATCCGGGCACCCTATTTGCATGCAGGTGGATATGTGCCTCATTTTGGAAATATAAACATATGGGTTGTCTTAAAATTATTATTTATGCATTCTACCCAAATTTCATATGTTTTGGACATGTTTAGGTGCAATATTTGCTTGTCTTGGTCTTTGTAGGTTGCAAGCGGGTGACGCAAAATCGAGGGGTCCATGGATGCAATTTATGATTTGTTTTCAATGATATCCCCTAAAAAAATATTATTAAACATCACCATAAATTTTCAAGTCATTCTGAGTTTATTTGATATATTTTTAATATATATGCCCTTTTGTGCCTGTGGGGATTGCATGTTTTCCTTCATATGCACTTGCTATTTGACCCTTTTGCTTCCTTGTGTGTAGGTGCAGGTTCCTAGAATGCATTGGTAAGGAATATCAAACATCAAATATTGAATATACAAGCAGTGACGACATTGGCTCACCCACCTCGATTATGGGTACGAGGAAAGGCATTGGATGTGCACCCAGATTTCTTGGAGGATTTGATCCTTGGGTACCCCAAAATTTGTAACAATTGTATCACCTTTGAGAACTCAAGGGGACTACTGTGTAACCTTGGATTTGATCCACCAAATTAATAAATAAGAGACTCGTTTCATTTCATTCCTTATTTTTTGGTTTTGCTTCATTTTCATATGCATGCTTCCATTTGATGCTCGTAAGTGAGATAGGATAGATACACATATTTTTGCTCATAATTAGGTGCACCAATTTTTTATACTTCATATTGGGCAGGATTCTATGCAAAAGGAGCAACCTGAACCTATGCATAAGAATCTAGATGAGGTGCACTCAGATATGGAAGGTTTGGATTTTATAGATATTAGTGTGCCAGACAGTATAGGTTGGATGGGAGAAGCAATGGGATATCTTGTATTAATTTAGACCACTGATTTTTATTTTTTAGATTCATCTAAAATTTGGTAGGAACCCACAATGATACTATCAGATAGGAAATAAAAAATAGTGAAGGTACCTCTTCCAGAGGAGGCTAAGGAAAAGAAGAAGCCTCAGCTAAAGATTGTTATGCTAGGAGGCAAAAGTCAACAGCAGCAGTCAAGCACACAACCACCACAAGAATGGTTTGATCCAACTTTGATAGTTGCAGTAGTGATGGAAGTGCAATTGAATCCATAGGTTGAAGGGTTGGTAGAAACTCAGTAGGAGGACTTGCCTAAACCATAAGAGGAAGTCCAGGCACCTATGGTAGAGCCACAATTTTTATAGGATATAATCAATGTGGAAGATATCAGATCAATAGAATAATATATAAACAAGACTATAGCTCAAATTACACTATAGGAAGATATTTCATCTAGTGCAATAAAAGATATTGAAGGAAGTTCAGATCCACAAGTGCCTCATTTTGGTATTCCAAATAATTATGGAGAAGACACAGATGGATAGGTGGAGCACTTCTTCCAACAAGTTAGTGAGATGTTCGCTAGTGCCATATTGTAATTTGTTATTGGTGGTGTTGTACAATTGAAGTAGTGGAGGGAGAAAACCTTTTCTAAAATAGAGAAGGTCACAGAGAGGGGGTGTATTGAAGAGCATACTAGAAAAATAGCCCAGATTCACACACAATATCCATGGTGGTTATCGAGGGGAGAGGTAACAATAATGTTGGAAATTTTAGATTTACCAGATGGAGTGAAGACCAATTACATGGCATATCCATGGGTGTATTTAGATTGTGCAACATGTCAAATTTTTCCATTGAATACACTAGATATGAAATTTCAAAGGGAACCTTTGGAATTAGTCTTCACCCTATGAAAATTGAATTTCATGACACATTGGATTGAATGGCTAAGCTTAGGTCTTGAACATATTTATCAAGCCAAGGAAGTGCAAAAGGAATAAGTGGAGACTACTCAAAAAGAAATGGCTATGATTGAAGAAGAATTAGAATGCAGTAAGACCGAGGCCAAGGAAAGGTTGAAAAATACATAAGTTGAATGAAATGACATTAAGATTACTTATGAGGACAATCTATACTCACAGGAATAGGATAAGCATCTTGTGATCCAACAAGCAAGCGAGTGCACAAAGTAGTTGGAAGAACAACTTCCAACACAGAAAGAATAGTTGGTTAAATAAGAAGCCTAGTTGAAGGCAATTGAGGAACAACTGCACTAGGCGGATCGTAAGATCGAGGAGATGGCCATGGATGCCAAGATATACAATGAGATGATCATGGATCATAAGGCTTAGCTTTGGGCTAAGGATGATCATATTTTAGGTTGTGAAGTAGACATACATCAAAATATTAAGATCATCACAGAGAAGAATAAGGAGCTTGTCATTACAGCTTGCACAAAAGTAGCATTTATAGGGCTTATTCATAAGGGAGCATCAAAGTGGGAGGAGTTAGTTCAACTATTGGCTATAAAAAGAGAATGCCAAAAAATATAGGTTGAAGGCTTGGGAACTCAATAACTACGTGACCATATTACGAGATGAACATGCCACTCTCCATCTTCAACTTGATGATTTTATACAAAATCCATCGACCAAGATTGGGAAAACTGAGTCGATGAGGATACCTTTATGTAAATGGGAGGGCATATGTCAAGGGATCAAAGGTAATATCGAATGGTTCACCTCCCTCTCTGGGAATACTCTCCCCTATGCTACAAAGGTGACATTGAATGTCCTTATATCTTTTGCTTTATTTTTGAATCAATGTCAAGGGATATCTATGTTCTCTGAATCTTCAACTATCAGTGTCAAGGATTGGCTATATCCCTAAATGATCAACTATATCAAAGTTGATTCACCTTCTAATCTAGCTAAGTCCTAGTCTTCATTGGTTATTCTTCAACCATGGAAAGACCCTAGCCTATGTACTATGACCTTCAAATAGATTCCAAGTCCAACTACCTTCAAAGTGGATAAACTCAACCAATTTTATCAAACTAGATAAAATCAATTTTAATAATGGTGGCTAATAAACACTATCAACCTGGATAGATTATAGTGATAGCTTTGATACCACTAATGTTTTTTTAAGCCTTAATACTACCACAAATATCATAGGTTAAATATCATAAGATCAAATATAATGTAACCACAATATAATAAGGTCAATATAATGATATGAATAGAATAATATGAGCAAATTAATATGTATATCAAGGCTAATAATATATCAAATAACATTCAATAATAAGCAACAATATGAATGTAAATAACCTAAATCATATATGTACTAAGCATGTAGAACAACTTACAATATTAATTGCTCAAAATTTATGCAATCTTTATTGCTTCTCTTTCTCTTAAAAATATGATATGATGTTCTCTTTTCTTTGTAATGTATTTTGAACTATGGAGTGCTATATGCATAATATAGCAATAGTAATGTGGCTCTTTGAATACTTGACTATTGCTATCATATTCCAAGTCTCATGACTTATGGTTTATCTACTTGACACTTGCATACTTAATGAATACTTGACTCTATATTGTATGCACATTTATACATGACTCTTACACTTCCATAACCTACACACTCTAATATAAGACACTTGTGCACATCTTTACATTACATATTTACACTCTTACATATAATATACTTATGCACATAGACTCAACTTACACTTACACACTAACTCACATGACACTTGTGCATTTCTTGCACATTACAACTTTACATGAAACTTGTGCATATCTTGCACATTCACACTTACATAAAGGGAAATATAACTCACACTCTAAAATATGAATCAACCCTAATCTATAATTTACAAATGTACCATAAAGGTACCATGGGGGTACATTACCATGTACCAAATAATGTAATATACTCCAATAGTTAATTGTAAACAAACCCAACTGAATATCTACAAATAATATGATAAGCTAAAATATGTTGATGAGGATTCTAACTAATTTGAATCTATCCAAATTAGTTGGAAACCAATCTCAACAAATCAACATTTATTTAACTACCTTAGATCCAATCAAAGTAGTTGGAAACTAATCTCAATAATAATTTTTTGATTGGTAAATTTTCATTAAAAGTGGGTTTTGAAAGGGGCCCCAAAACCTTTTTACAAAAGGTCAATAGACCAACCAAAAGGCCAAAGGGTAGGCCATTTGAAAAAACATTAAAAATTCCATCCAAAGTAGGAATTTAAAAAAAAGCCCACCCAAAGCAGGAATTTTGAAAAATCCTGCCCAAAGAAGGAATTTTGAAAATTCCCACCCATGGAAAGAAAAAACCAAATTTAAAATCCTGCCCAAAGCAAGAAATTTGAAAAATCCCACCCAAAACCAAAAACTAAAATCTCGCCAAGGAGAAACTAGAAGCCAAAACCACCAGGAAATAAAATTCACCCCGAGAAGGTAGATGGACCAGAGAAAGTTGCCAGTCAAACTCAAAAGGACCATCTTGACCAAGCAGGGCTGGGACAAATATGAAAAAAAAAAAAACTAGAATCCCACCCAGGAAAACAAAAAATTGGGAACAACTAAAACTTGAAAAGCGATACCAGGATCCCGCCCAAGGATGGCCCAGGAAGGCAGTCCAAGAAGTAGCATCCTGCATAGAGCCTAGAAAATTGATCAATAATTTTGAGGATATCCTCAAGCCATGAAATCCCCTTACACAAACTAAGAATAAAAGGAAATTGAAAAATGATACCAGGATCCCGTCCAAGAATGACTTGGGAAGGTAGTCCAGGAAGCAACATCCCACACAGAGCCTGGAAAATGGATCAGCGATTCTGGGGATCTCCACAAGCCATGAAATCCCTTTGTACATGAGGTTGAGCGACAAGAAAACTATAAGAAGAGCCCCCAAATTGAAGCCACAACACTTTGTAGCTAAGGAAAATAGGGATCTGGCTCCATGTAGAAAACATACAAAAAACTTGGGAATAAATTGAGAGCAAACAGGAAAGGATATTGAAAGCTCAGAAGGAGACACAGGGGAGAACCCAAGGACACCCCAAGTCAGGGGTATAAGAAGGAAAACCTCAAAAGGGTTGGCCAAGGAGCAGACAATTGGGTCAATGACCTCCCACCCTAAGGATATCATATACAATGACAACAAGCATAGAGAGAAGGGCTTGGGAAGTGCCAAGAGATAGGGAAAAAACTAAGGGAGGAGAGGTAGGTAAGCAGAGTGGGACATCTCTCCCAGCATCCCACCCCCACAATATCTATCTAACAACTTTATTTTACAACAATAGTTCTTCTCTAGCATTTTTATCTTTATTTTTCATGTTGAAATAGTTGTTGAGAAAAGAACAAGCATTTTTTTCTTTACTTACCAAGCTAAAAATAGAAATAAGCTTCTCCCACATGGAGAAAAATGATGAAACAATATGTATTCATGTGGCACCTTAAAACATTTTATCCTACCATGTCTTGCACCATTTATACCATGCCCTATGCTCTTATCTTGCTTTCCATGTTTTAACATAGTTTTTCAATGCATTTTTATAGCACTTACAAGTTTTTGGAGAACTTATAGTTTGGTACAAATATGTTTAAAAAAACTATAATTTGTCTCTATAAAGCTATAGGATAAATACAAAAGGATGAAAACTCTAGGATGATTTACAATACATCATACATTTTTTGCATATTCTAGGATGATCTGCAAACTATCATACCTTTGATATTAATTTAATGCCAAAAATACACTAAAAATCACATTAAAACCTATATGAAATAACTTAGCAATGCATTTTACCTTTTAACTATATCTAGTCATAATATTAATATAAGTTATTACCTAGTGCATAGTTACATATACATTAGAATAGTAATATAGTTTTACTTTGCTGCACATAATGAGGTATTTCACTGCCTCATTAGGCAACAAGTTGGTCTTAGTAAAAAATTGAGTGCAAGGGAAGAGACTCGTATCCTTTGTGAGATTTTATTTTGAGTGATACCATCAGTAGTCTAAGAGCCACATTTTCATCTATAATATTATGCAATTGATACAAGAGGACTATATTTCATAGATGTTCCAGTAGGGTAGTCAAATCTTCACTAGTGTAGTATAGAAGGGACTCTAGTATGAATGTTGGAATTCCCCCTATGATTGGTGGCTTTGGAGGTCATAGGGTGCTTCTACCATTCCTAGCTAGGCATAGTTTGAGTTATGGAGAGGCCATATTTTAACCTCAAAAAGTTATCTTTGGAGAATAACATCAAGAGGTGGAAGCAACTCTTGAAGATTTGTAGTAACAAAGGACCTAGTAGCAAGTCTCTTGTTCATACAAATTTGGGTCCTTTGGTTGGAGTGGAGTTGCTAGGTGAATACAATATTTGTGAGTATATAGACTATCTTCACCAAAATTTCAATCCAATATCCTTCAATGTGGCTTCTTATAGATGTTTTTCTTGAGTGGAGTTGCCATGTGAGTTTTGAAGTGCTTCAATAAACAAATAGGTAGAGATCCCATATTAGATTTAGAGCCCAATTATTCTTTGGTCTGTGGGACCAATGATGAATCAATGGGGTCCCACTAGGAATGCCATTAAAATATTATTTTCTTTGATTGTATCAGTCATCAAATGTGAGGGACTAGATGGTCAAGACTATTGTGCCTTGCATAGAGTGATACAATAGGGTCATTTTTAAGAGCATGGGGATTAGCTCAATCGGGGACCTCCAAGATTTTTTACAAGGATATATCATTTTAAGATGTGAACTTGAGCTGAATTTTCCTAATCTAGCCTAATATACCAACTTTAGGGGGGAAGGTATTAGAGAAATACAAAAAAATATGCCAAAAATAAAAAAACCTCAGCTAATAGAGATTATTCACCAATATCAAAGTAAAACTCTCCTACACAACATCCCTAACTAGAATGCTTTGATAGCTAGAAATTTAAACACTTCCTCCTTTGAGCATATATAAGAACAAACTAAAGCATAAACATACATACATAAAGGAAATGAGATAGGTAGAGATAAACAATGAAAACCAAATAGTCATAGGCCTCTTATATATGAGTATAAAAATATTACAAGCTTATACTAGAAGTGGTGGTTTGGACTAACTGCAAGACCACTCAGGAATACGAATACTGCTATACATAAGAAAATTAAGGGAAAGCTACAAAACTTGTAGAGATATAACTTATTGATCCCTTACAATACTAAGAAAGCTAATATTTATAGATTACAAAACATGGATAGTTTTCCTAAAAAATCTATAGGAAAATATGATAACTCCAACTACTCTTTCTAGGGATTCCAAGGATTTGAATGAGAGCACTTTCTAAATTTAATGTTGTTAGGTACAAGAATCTAAGTGACATGCATTTGTCTTCAAGATATCACCTACTTTATTGATTTGCTTAGATGAAATAATAGGTGCTCCTTATATTTCTTAATAGTGGATCATTAATCCATCTTACCTATTCTCCCTAGGAGCTTTTACACCATTGCTTGTTTCTTTGCAACTTAAATTTATCCTTCTTAAGATTTGGTGGCTCTCTACATTATGCTTTAAATTTTGGCACACAACTAGTCTTTTTAGAACCCCATGTAGGCTACCAGCTATTTTTTCAAAACTTTCTCTTGTTGGCCTATGTTAAGACTTTTCAAAACTTTCACAATAAGATTGAAATTCTTGTTTTATTCTTGGAAGTTTTTTCTTTTACCCTTCTATCATACTTATTAGTGTTCTCCTTTTTGAGAGTTTTTATTTCACATAGTGTACCTCTCAAAATATTTCACTTTTATTTCTTTGTAACTTTTCAAAACCTTTGACTATCAAGGATTTTTATTTCTTTGTATTAGTCAACCTTATCTTCTACTTTCCACCCTTTTGAGAAAATTTCCACATGAGTGTTTAAAATTTGTGCCTTTCTTTTTCACTCAGGATTTTATTTCTTCAACCATATTGCCTTTATCTTATCTTTTTTCTGAGGCCAAAACCCTTGAGTGTAGTGAGAAATCACTACAAGAAGAAGTGTTAACTATGATGCCCACTAAAATTATATGAAGAACTAAAAAAGGTTGACTATCTATTTGTATCTGCCATGGTTTTTCCTACACAATATTTTTTTTGAACATAACCAATTAGGAGATCCTCTCATTCCTATGCAATTAAAAAGTTTCCAAATCAATTTAGCAACTTTTTCAAGTGACTTTGAGATATTTTCTAAGCATAAAAGCCTACCCATGGCTTCTTTGGTACTAGGGTACTATCTAAAATTTTTCAACATCTTTTCTTATTTCATAGTAGCCAAGAACTTTTTCCTCTCACTTATGCTACTATTGGACACAAGAAACCAGAAGAGAAAAATAAATATTTTTTTTTTAAAATATATTAAAGAAAAATGAGGTTTTTAAAAATGTTAACAAAATCAATCTTAAAAGTAGGGAATTCATCTAAAGAAAATTGAAATAAACAAAAGGGTTTGGTATCAATGAGAGGAACAAAAGAACATTTTAGTGAATATTAACCCTAAAGTAAATCTATTGAATCCGATGAGATCCTCATGGTCCAAGTATGCTTAGAGTTTTTATCAAAAAATATTTCTTCAAGTCACATTGTCAACTTTATAAAAATATTGACTATTTCAAACATATTATTCCTTGAGAAAAGTCATAGAAGTAAAACTACCTGCGGCAAGAAATTAAATAATAGTGATTCACGCATCCTCTAAAACCATGTTAGATTTCAAAGCAGTTTCAAGTATGCTTAGAGTTTGTCAAAAAACCTTTCTTCAAGTCACATTGTCAACTTTATAAAAATATTGACTATTTCAAACATATTATTCCTCGAGAGAAGTCATAGAAGTAAAAAAACCTTCATAGAAGTAAAACAACCTATATCAAGCAATCAAATAATAGTGATTCACACATCGTCTAAAACCATGCTAGATTTCAAAGTAGCTTCAAAGTAGTTTTTAAAAGAAATAGATTTTTTAAAAAATATATTAAAGACAAATGAGGTTTTTCAAAATGTTGAAAAAATCAATCTTAAAATTAGGGCATTCATCTAAAGAATATTGAAATAAACAAAAGGTTTTAGTATCAATGAGAGGAACAAAAGAAACTATTAGTGAATATTGTAGACACCAAAACAACACCAATCCGATTATGTGACGACAAGCACTGATCGAATTGATATACATAGCCCCTAGGGCAGCTCCCAGAGGTTAAACAATGGTCCTAACCACTCCCACAATATTTTGGAAAGTCAAAGGTCAATTTGGCACCTTTTCAGTACTTTTCTCCCTACTCGTCCCACCCCAAGATGATTACAAACTGGTATTTGTCCTACCCAGGGACAATTATTAGCATTCGTCCCAAAGTGGGATGATTAGCAGGTTTTGACTAGAAAAAAGTCAAACCTCGATAGGTCCACCACTTAACTGCACCTTCAGGATATGCAATTGTGAGGAACGACTTCAAATAAAAGAGAGAGACTTTAGTCATGCATGCATTGATTTTGGAGGCCTCATGCAAAGAGACTCTAAATCAAGGAAGAATATTTTTTCTCCCAAAATAGGACAAACAACTCAAGTGGCACCCTCGCATGCGCATTCAAAGAGAGAGACCCTAGGCCTATAAATTGGTGAGTCTTCTCACCCCAAAAAAATAATAGGGAGGATCATTTGGAGCAATGAAGTTTTTCCGAATTACATCCTCACCCATAATTTGTGCTTTTACATCCTTGATCTCTCTTTTGGAAGGGAGGTTATTGGGTGATTATTGGAAGCGCAATTCAGACCCAAACCCAAACATTTTACCACAATACCCAACCAAATTTATTGACACAACCCCATAAGAGGTTTTGGACCCATCCCAAGTGGATTGGTGCTGAACTTGAGTCCCAAACGATGGGTGTCATGCCCCCAGGCGCCCCCTGCAATATCGCAGTTCTAATCGCCCCACCCCGGAGCGATTAGAAATTTGTGGAATATTTCCATGATTTTTATTTTGCATCTAATTATAGGTTACTTACATATGCTGTCATTTAAATTTCATGTGATTCTGACAAGTTTTGGCTGTGATTTTATCATTTCTCGCTTTCGCTAACATTCAGGGAGCGTCATCAGATACAGGGAAATCGAGGCTGAATTAACAAAATATGACCATCTGGGTCATCCCAAAATTCTTGATTTTACCTAACCCCAACTTTATAGGAATTTTGGAGGCTTTTAGACTAGACATTTAGGAGGTGGCTTTCGGACAGGTTATGACAGTCCTAATCGTCCCACCCTGGAGCGATTAGAAATTTGTGCAAGATTTATGGACTGTTCCTTTTGCAGTGGCTTCCTGGTAATGTTTTATTTCTTCTGTCAAATTTTCAGCTCATTCTAATATGTTTCAATTATCTTTTTAATCATTTTATGCATGCACTGACCGCAGGCCTTGGGGATCGCATGTTTCTCTCCATCCACATGTGCTACTAATCCTTTTCTGTTTCTCTAAATGTAGGATATCGAAACCATAGGGGTAGGAAGTAACCATAAACATATTCATGCAAGAAATGGTGACATTTGGTCTGCCCATTTTACATGTGGGCATGCGAAAGAAAGCGTATCAATCCATGGTGTAATAGAGCCCTACTTAACGCTCCTAGTTCCCAAAAGGGAGGAGACGTATTGTAACCTGATTTTAAAGAAAATTAATAAAAAGGGCTGTACTTGACATTTGCTTTCTATCTTGTTTCAATTCGTTGATGTTTCTCTCCTTTCATGCATTTCAATTCGTAGGACTTAGCATTACGTTTTTCTTTCGCATACATTGCACTTGGCATTTATGTTTTGTTTTTGTATCCTCGTGCTTTCAGTGGTGATCATGGTGGGACAACTGTCCCTTGATTTTGAGATCAAATTTCTGATCAAAAGTTGTGTGTTTTTTCTTGCAGGTATCAATCTTTCAAGCACTGGACTACTGCTCGTTCCATCCTGTAACGAATACAGAGCTAAAATTCGTGCAACCCTAGGATGAATAGGAATTTGTCTCACCTTGTGACGAATACAGATCTTTTATTCATCTCACCCTGGGGTGAATAGCTCTCTGTGTATTTTTAGAGCAAAAACTCAGAGGCATCCAATTTGGGCAGAGAAGAGGTAGGGGTTTTGAGCATCCTCTGTCATTTTCTATTTTTTGTCTCTGTCATTTCTCGTTTTTTTTCTTGCATAGGAGAGTTTTACTACATGTTTTTCTTTCTTTTCACAAGTAAAAATAACCCCACACATCATGAGATAATATGAACATCAAGGCGTTGGTTGTAAAACCCCAACACTTTATCAAGACCAACGATGGATTTCATCACCACCTTGGCTGGAAATATTGCATACATAACCCCGATCGTGACTATTGCTAGATGTAAATCCTGATGAAATATGACCAAGTGTATCTGGGGTGATTACCAGTGCATGAGGATAAGTCTTCTATGGTAGGTGTCAAAACAGAGCGATTCCCCTTTCATACCGCCTATGTTCCACATACTATTCTGCTCTCACGTACCAATAGTCTCCCTCACGTAAGGGCGGGTATATAGAGAGGTTTGGTATAATGGCCTGGCAGTGGTATATTGAAGGGGCGACCATTTTGGGAGATATAAGAGCCCTCATATTGCATATACAACAAAAATTTCTTTACAAGGTTTTCAAAACAAACATCAAAACACACTGAACCAGATTTAGGGCACACTTATAATCCATAAACAAGATAATAATTTCTTTGATTGTGTGTTTCCCTTTTGTTTAGTGTAGCATAAAAAATCATAAAGAAGATAAAAATGTACACTTATTTAGAAAAACATCACCATGGTGTACACCCGTAGCCGAGCCCAATCACGGGCAGAAGCTGTGAAAAGTATACAAATGGGGACAAGTTGCCTCCAATATAGTCTCAAGGACTTGGTCATACCACCTTGGTGGCCAGACCCACAAGGTAGTCCACATCATGCCATTATAGAATGGGACTATAGAGGCACCCCTTTGAGGGGCACTCCCAATAAGCATAGACCCTTTCAGGAGGAGGCCATACACGTGGAACTCAACATAGATGGGAGGGCTCCCTTAGACACTTGTTATGAGTGGCCACCATGCGATGAAGCATTAGAGCAACATAGGGTCCATAAGGAGGGGCCACATGATTACGTCATCCCTCCTTTACCCCTTATTATTGTCAAAAAAAATAGGCCAAATCCAAAGCACAAGGCTCTTTAGACAGGGCAAGCCAATTTTTCCCGCCCCTTTCACACATACGAAAGGGAGTACAAGGAAGACCACTACATTCCTCAAGAGCAATACATAGTGTAGGAGCAATGCACCTCCATGCCTGCTATGTATCAAGATCACCCACTGAGGCCAGAACCTCGGGTGAATGCCGCTAACCTCGATAGAGGAAAGAAACCCATAGGGATCTTGGATCACCGTGATCGAGATAGATAGGTAGGAGAGGCATCTAGGCTTCCTAAACACAAGACAACAAAAAAAATTGACTTGGCATTTGCAAAAAATGCCACCCACCAAGCGTAAATTATGTAGCTCAGGCAAGACCAACAATAGTTAGAGCACCTGTATCGCCTTAGCAAAGAGTACATTCAACGTCAGATAGACAAACTGCTCCAGAACACTATGCCTGAGAGGGTCCCAACCCCTCGCATGCATAAGATAGAATTGTATGAGAGGCACAACCCATTGGTGCGAGACAGGTCTCCGTGACCTTATCAAATATTGCCTCTAAGACCTCCTAGACCTGAGCAGGAGGCCACTCCTAGAAACAAAGATGGGCACCCTCTGCGGGCACCCACCCATGTTTATAGGTCTCGCCCAGGAACTCCTAAAGAAGCCTATTATGAGTATGAGCAAGAAGAAGAGCGAGCTGAAACACCCTACCAAGGCAGGGGGGATGCTATCCGGCTACCCCTCCATAGGCCTCAAGTTCCTCGCAACCCATAGCGGGAGCAAACCAAGGAGGAAGATATAAAATCCTCTGATGCATATAAAGCACTGCTAGAGTGCTTAGAGTCTATGGAGACCAAGACTTTTGGACCCCAAAATCCCACTTTACGCTAGATCCGCAGTCACCCTGTGCATCCGTCAGTGCCAACACCCCCATACCCTGAACACTTTAAACTACCCCAGTTGGCACTCTTTAGAGGGGAGGAGGATGCCCAAGAGCACATGACTAGATTCCTGAGCCAATGCTTTGGAATTCAGGACAATGATGCTTTGCTGCTAAGAACATTTATAACCACATTCGTAGGCCTTGCCTTGAATTGGTTCACTCAGTTGCCAAAACATAGCATCATTAACTTGGATCAGCTAGTGGATGAGTTCCTCGAACGCTTCACCTTCAACACTAGGAAGAAGGCGTCACTAAGCGATCTAGCTAGCCTCAAGTAGTATGAGGAAGAAACCATGGCACCCTATGGAAATCAGTGGAGGATGTTGCTTTCAAAGTTGCCCTACCTCCCTCCTATGGCCGACCTGACCCAAATGTTCTCAAAAAGTTGTTTGAGATTGATCTCCATGCTATTGCAGCTACAACAATATGCCACTCTTGAGGAAGCCCTGGCGCAAGCCAAAATCATTGAGGAGATCAAAATACAGGATGGCAAGATTTTCGAACCAAAGAAAAAAGAGTGGCCTAAAAATTCCAAAATAGGGATCATGTAACTAAAACCCACTGTAGTCAATCAGGTTGCTATAAACATGCCAAAGCTTGCACAAGCAACACAGCCCTCACAGGCTAACTATCAGGCAGTTCCTCTTGATAGCTATGAGAAGGAAAATCATTGACAAGAGCAAACTCAGCAGCGTCGCCCTAGGTGACAGTTCACACCCTTCACAGAGTCCAAAGACTCCTTGTTTGACCGTTTGTCCACGGTAAAATTGATACACCTGCCAAAAAGTCGACCCATAGACCCCAATGTGCCAAAACCTAAGGGCTATAGGGAAGACTTGTACTGTAGATTTCATAGGCAAAAAGGACATGACCTTTACACATGTTGGAAGTTCAAGAGCTTTGTGCAAGACCTAATAGACAACAAGACGTTGGCGGTGGACAACCCCATAGTGCCAAACAACCAACATATGGGAGTCTTCAAAGACCCCCTGCTTGCCCATGATGCACAGGCAAAACCCTTTCAAGTCAATGAGGTGACACAAAACTGCCCCATACAGGGGTATGTAGGGATCATAAGCATAGTGACTCAAAATAAGAGATACCCAGGAGCTGCCCCCACGGTGGCCACATGAGAGGTTTTGTCAATGTCATAGCCTCAACAACATCCTACGCAACATCCCCCGCCTAGACCAGTGGCCATGATTCAGACTAGACTTACCCAAATTTTAAGGACCACATCGGCTAGGCTCTCCATTTACAAGCTCATTCAACAATCATCACCCCATCGGGAGGCTCTAATGGAGATATTAAAAGCCATCGAGTTGCAGCCCCACGAAGAAAACTCTTTCAACAACTTTGTGGGACATGTAAAACAATGTACAGAACCAATCATCACCTTTAGAGAAGATGAGCTAAAATCAATGACTGGTGATATGGCGGATCCACCCCTACATGTCATTGCGTGGGTCAACGAGATTCCGTACAAGAGGGTGTTGGTGGACACTGGATCTTCCAGTAATATAATTACAATAGCGGCATTGAAACACCTCAAGTTTCCAACATCTCACATCGTAGCCTCCACCTATACCCTTCGAGCATTCAATGATGCGATATGCTTGACGGTTGGCACAATTGTCCTACCCATCCAAGTGGGACAAAATACTATTCCTACATTGTGCCACATCTTGGAAGGTGATATGGCCTATAATATCTTACTGGGTCGACCTTGGATCAGGGACATGAAGTGTGTCCCTTCGATAGCTCATCAGTGCTTAAAGTACACATTCGAAGGGTAGGTGCATGTAGTCCCAGCAGATTTAGAGCCCTTCAAGTATTGCAACATAGTGCAACTAATGTCGCAATCGACCCTTCCATCAACACATTTGGATTTTTAGTTGAATTCATCTAAAAAATATTCGATTCTGCATGCATCCCCACTGTTAAGTCAATCAAATCACCAGTTGGGTCCATCTTCATCATCTGGTCCTTCACAAACAACGCCACCTATGGTGTACACACCGAAGGACAAGGGAAAGAAACCCCTAGAAGATGCATCGTCCTTAGTCTCAACCATCTCCACCGAAGAAATGCCTAGCCGAATGGAAGTCGAGACGCCTAGTTCACCCTACATGGAGTGGACCCAGGAAGAACTCCCATTTCCTCCTCCTCCATCACCAATGATCATCATTGAGATGGCCAATACGGGCCTGGGGGAGTATCTAGTGTGAAAGATTGTAGCAACACCCGCACTTGAGTCCATGCAGGACATGGGGAGACCTCACCTCCCCATCGACACTGTGGTTCCTCTAGGCTACCCACCCAATCAAACAAACTTTGTTTATGGGGGCCTTGATAATGGCATTGAACCTTACATGCAAGAAGAAGAAGATGAAGAGCCCTTTGTTGAGGACATCAACTATTTGTCCAACCCAGACTTTGCTTTGAGATATCTTGGCCAATGTAATTGGCATGGATATGGGTTGGGCAGGTATGAGCAAGAAGTGCACGTTATTTGCCAACCAAGATATCAAATGCCATAGGACAAGTCAGGAGTAGGGTTCAACCACCCCTTGCCCCTCAAAATCTTGGTAGAGAACATGCAAGGCCTAGGGATAGGCAACAAGGATGGGTTACAATTATATCCATATACCAATCCTAACACAACATATACATTGAGGGATTACCTCCCATTGCTAACAACCAACCTTGTTGACCTTAACAACCCTTTCCCTTAGATCGAGAAAGGAGAAAGTTTGAGGACTCACCTACAAGAGGGATATAGACAAGGTCAAGAAAGGTCTTTAGAAGATGAGTTAGAGTATGAGGTAGTGCCTTGGGATCCTTTCGAATCTGATAGCAACCATTCATAAGTGACCCCCATGGATGATTATCAGGAGAGCTTCATGACAATGTTCTCTTTGGATGCTCCAATTGAGAAAACACTTCAAGAAAATCAGGTCCTCCCGGAGAGAGCAGAATAACCCCAGTGGGACCGGATCAATTTGCTCAAGCAAGATGAGCCTCACATATCACAAATAGTTGTCAAAGCCAACGAAGGCCTCTGGATCTCTGATAGCGATTATGAATACGAGACTGAGATGGCATATCTCAATCATATGCGACAACAACAATACCTCGTGGACATTGATGACATGTTTGAATAGTTACACATAGGGCCAAGACATAGGTGGCACCTAAACCAGGCGTAGTTGGACCAACTACTGCACCTGACACTTCAGGCATACAGATAGCACCTTTTGCTCGAAGACCCTATAGAGCCATTAGTGCCAAGGGTGAACCTTGTCCTTTTATCTGCACATAGGGCCGATCCATTCATGCCAGTACCCACAGATCCAGATCCAGAGCACAAAGATCACCTAGGATGTCCGAGTAACCACACCCATGCAGTAATGGAGACCAAAATCATTTCATCAACATGATCTCCATTGACTTAACCGCCCCCATCCATAACCCAGCTGACCCAACATGGTCATTGCATCTAGACCTAGATGCTATAGACTGGGATCACACTGACACACCACCATCACCATCAGAGTACTGTCCTTGTGGTGGGATGTTCCATTTCACCCCAGGACAGACTAAGGATGTCTTCCATGCTAAAGAGGAACCTGAAGTTCTAAACGTAGATCTAAATTCAGAAAATGATATCCACCTGATCCCAACTCCACACCAGTTGGAGGATGGGTCCCACATGTCAGTTGAAGAGACGACTGACATAAGCATTGGCTCTGATCCAATGAATTTGCAAATCATCAAGCTGGGGTAAGTCTATCCCTCGAAGAGCAAGCCGACTACATTGCCCTTCTCAAAGAGAAGAAGGAGGTTTTTGCATGGTCCTACAAAGACATGCCGGGGCTAGACCCGTAGTTAGTCATGCATAATCTAATGCTTGATCCGACAGTCAAGCCAGTTAAGCAAAAACTATGTAAGATGCACCCAACAGTAGCCTTAATGGCCAAAGATGAGTTACAAAAGTTGTTGGATGCACATTTTGGCATTTACGTAGATTACTCACCATGGCTGTCCAACATGGTACCCATAAAAAATCTTGACGGGAGGATTCGCATGTGCACCAATTTTTGAGACCTAAACAAAGCGAGTCCCAAGGATGTTTTCCCATTGCCTAGCATCGACGCATTGGTAGATGATACAACGGGCCATAGAATGCTATCCCTCATGGATGGTTTCTCGAGATACAATCAAATTTGTATCAATCTTAAGGACCAACTAAAAATGGCGTTCACAACACCTTGGGGGACATTTTGTTATAAGGTCATGCCCTTTGGCCTTAAAAATGCTGGTGCCACCTACCAACGTGCCATGACGTACATATTCCATGATCACATGCATAAAACTTTGGAATATTACATTGATGATTTGTTGGCCAAATCTCTTTTGCGACCAGATCATCTTGATGACTTAAGCAAGATCCTCGATCGCCTCATTGCACATAAAGTCAGACTAAACCCCAAGAAGTGCATATTTGGCGTCACATCTGGAAAACTCTTGGGTTTCATAGTCTCCAAATGAGGAATCAATGTAGATCCAAATAAAGTCAAGGCAATCCTTGAAATGCTTCCCCCAACCACCATCAAGCAGCTTAGAAGCCTACAGAGAAAGGTCGCATCCATCAAGTGCTTCATAGCGCAGCTATCTAACAAGTGTCGACCCCTAAATAAATTATTGCACAAGGGGGTAGCATTTCACTGGGATGACGAGTGCTAGTCAGCCTTTGACAACATTAAACAATACTTGGCTTTGCCGCTAGTATTGGCACCACCTATACTAGGAGTGTTGTTCTACTTATACATCTCAGCTATTGAGGTGGCACTGGGTGCCTTGCTAGCCCAAAAAAATGAACTACACAAAGAATAGGCTAATTACTATCTTAGTTGCACCCTGTTCAGTTATGAACTTAACTATGCATATGTCAAGAAGCTATGCTTGGCGGTGGTGTTTGCTACCAAAAAGCTACGCCACTACATGCTGAGCAATACGACGTATGTTGTGTCTAAGGAGAATCCATTATGGTACATGATGAGTCATACTTATCATAGTAGCCTCACGATGAAATGGATCATGCTATTGATGGAGTTTGACATCGAATTCATTGGATAGAAGTCCATAAAAGGTCAAGTCATCATCAATCAACTAGCAGAGGCTCCTCTCGAAGATGATCAACCTTTGACCATAGAGCTTCCATATGATGGGGTCTTCCATGTCTCAGAATCATCAGATTCTAATGAGCCTGAGTCACAAGCCGACATGACCCTATTCTTTGATGGTTCTAAATGTGAGAAAGGGGGTGGCATGGGAATTATATTCTTCACATCGCAAGGGGCTCCAATGCCTCTATCATTTAAATTAGATTTTTTGTGCAATAAAAACAATGCCAAATACGAAGCCTTGCTCATAGGTCTTCAGATAGCAATCACCATGAACATCAAACTCTTGAACATATTTGGTGATTTGCTATTAATTGTTAACCAAGTAAAAGGGGTATTCCAATGTAAATGCCTAGTTTTGCAGGCCTACAAAGCCCTTGTGGACAAATTCTTGGTAAAACTTGAATGGTACGACATCGAGGCACTCCCTCAATCATCGAATCATTTTGTGGATACTATGGCCTCCTTGGGGTCACTAATCCCACAAGAACCTTCTGGTGAAATGACAACCATTCAAGTTAAAACATTATTACAATCTGTGATGGAACATGCAAGCTCTGACATAACGCCAAGAATCCACCTGATCCAGATTGAACCCTCTCAGGATAAGTTCTCTCGAATCTATGATTGTCTAAATCACGTCCACTGGGGGTCCTTGTTCTCCCCAACCCCTCTTAATAGCAACACAACGCTATTCTTACAAGTTCTTTCCCACTCATCTTTTGCTAGGGATGAACTCCAAGAGGGATTGGTCGTTCATACCATTGAGGTTTCTGATCAGCAGGATTGGTACACACCCATAAGAGATTACCTCAAGTTAGGTAACCTCCCACTTGGATTGACACATGCCGTGAAAATATCATTTAAACATAAAGCGGCAAAACATGTCTTGCTAGGAGACATTTTGTATCGTCACAGCTATGAAGGAATCCTCCTTCATTGCTTGGACCAACAGGAGTCCGCTTGGGCGATCACCCAAGCGCATGATGGTACATGCGATGGCCATATCAAAGTGCATTCTCTACATGGGCTATTATTGGCCATCTTTAGAGCGATATTGTTGCGCATATGTAAAGAAGTGTGTGAAGTGTCAACACCATGCCAATTTGACACACATACCTTCTCAGGCCTTACAACCGATCCAATTGGCTTGGCCATTTTTGTAGTGGGGCTTAGATATAATTGAAAATATCTCCCCTACGTCGTCGGGTCATCACACATTTATCATAATGGCCAAAGAGTACTTCACCAAGTGGGTGGAAGAAATTTCGCTAACCTCTACGACTGGACCCCGCATTACGGAGTTTATTTTGCATAACGTCATATGTCATTTTGGTATTCCATCCAAGATCATCTTGGATAATGGGATGTCATTCAAGAACAAAGATATGCATGCTTTGACAACAAAGTACACAATTTAGCACAGTTTTTCAACACCCTATTATCCGCAAGTAAATGGGCTAGCAGAGGTGTCAAACAAAATGCTAGTCGCTATACTCAAAAAGACTATCACAGATAGTCATAAGGATTGGCACATTCAAATATCGCTTGCCTTGTGGGCTTATCGCACTAGCATTCGAACACCCATTGGGGCAACTCCATTTTTGCTAGTGTATGGCTCTAAGGCAGTCATGCCTCTCGAGTTGGAAATACCCTCCTTGCGCATCTCAATGCAAGAGTTCATCGATGATGACACTGCACGGTAGGCCCGGTTAGACCAACTTACGTTGCTTGACGAATGACACATCAATGCTCTCGAGCATTTATGTATCTATCAAGAGCAACTTAAGAAAGCATACAACATGAAAGTTCACCTGAGGGACTTTCAGGTTGGTGACTTGGTCTTAAAATAGAACCAACAAAATTCTAACTTGCCACCCCATATAAGGGACAAATTCGTGGCAAACTGGTTAGGTCCCTATGTAATTGACAATAAAATAGGACCTGGAACATACCGGCTTGCCTCTCTTGAAGGAATCAAGGAACTAGAACCCTTTAACATCAATAATTTGAGGCTATTCCACATTTAGAGAGCCATAGCCCACCCCAAAAGCTCCAAGGATTCCAATAATCGCTTGGTCAAACCCAAAATGCCCCAAAGGTATCCATAATCCCTTTGGTCAAACCAAAAGCTCCAAGGATTCTCATAATCGCTTGGTCAACCCTAAAACGCCCCAAAGGTATCCATAAACCCTTTGGTCAAACCAAAAGCTCTAAGGATTCCTACAATCGCTTGGTCAACCCCAAAACACCCCAAAGTATCAATAATCCCTTTGTTCAAACCAAAATCTCCAAGGATTCTTACAATCACTTGGTCCACCTAAAATGCCCCAAAGGTATCCATAAACCCTTTGGTCAAACCAAAATCTCCAAGGGTTCCCACAATCGCTTGGTCAAAAACAAATATTCAAAAATAAACAAAATAATAAAATCATCAAAAATCACAAAAAAATTGCATCTTAATTTCATGAATACGCATAAAAATCAAAATACAAAAATATATTAAACTGCATTAGGCATCACATCCATACATTGCATATCTTGGTCATACATGTCACAAAAACCATAGACTGTAATTAATTAGAAATTCCATCATTTTCCACTTTCAATCCATTTTATAAACACATCCATCCAGAATAACACCATCCACATTTTAGCATAGTCAGTTGTCTCCTAATGAATTTAGGGTTTTTGCCATTCAGCTATCTTTAAATTTCTAGCCAAAAACTATACAAATTCAGACAGATTTTACAAAGGTAGAGTTTTACTTGGATCATGCCTCATTACGTAACATCCCTACACAAGTTAAAACACATAAAATAACTCCCAAGTTGTGTAAACACAAGAGAAACCTACAAAGCAGTCTAGGGTACCATCGGTGAACGATTAGCCTATTCATCCCCCTGTGTGATTGGTTCGAGAATGCTAAGAATTGACAAAAGGACAAGCTCTTCCACATCCATTCCCCATAATCAACAGTGGTTTTTACCACTATCCATCATATCCCCAATCACCTTTGGTCCCCAAAAGTTGTAAGGATTCGTACTACATGCCCCTAAAAAGGATGGGTAGTCATCCCCAAGGCCTAAAAGGATCAATGCCAGTCAAAAGAAAAATCCCAACAATCCATCATCACGAACATTTCCAATCACCTTTGGTCCCCAAAGTCGTAAGGATTCATACTACAAGCCCCTGACAAGGATGGGTAATCATACCCAAGGCCTAAAAGATCAATGCCCTTACTTAATAATATACCTAATCCCCTTTGGTCCCTAAATTCGTAAGGATTCATATTACACATCCCTGAACAGGATGGGTAATCATCCCTAAGGCCTAAAAGAATAAATGCCATTCACAAGACAAAAACCTACGAGCTCAACTTTTCAACCTATAATGCAAAATCAAATAATAGTGGTTATCACCACTATTCAAAGTCCTTGCTCAAAAAGAAAAACAAAAGAGAAAAATAAACAAGTGATTTTCATCACTATGTATACGAGCAAGTATCCCAACAAATTGAGCACCCGAAAGATGCCTGAACTTGAATCCCTAGAATTCTCAACATTCAAAAAACCATCTAGGTGATCCTCATTATGGGTTTGGTGGACAACCTACCTGACAATGGCGGTATCCTAAACGCATGATGATGTCTATCACATTAGCTTTGCGTGTGAGCAGACCAATGTTTGCATGTGGATGAGCTAGCTTATGGTACCTTAGATTGTCTCGTGGATTAATCTTACTAAATACAACAACGGAGTTAGTGGAGCTAATTAGGTGATCCTCAGTACAGGTTTGGTTGATAGCCTATCTAGCACTGGCGGTATCCTGACAAATACCACATAAATGAACTCAATTGCACACACAGGGATGTGAAATAACTTGGTCAAACTCAAGTATGATTTATACCTTGTTCAAAAGTCTTGTAAGATAACTGTAAAGTCTTGGCTAGTTAATTAAAACATATGAGTCTCAAAAAAACCTTAACTACATTCTAAAACAACTGTGGTCCATTTCATTGCTTATATCACCATCAAAAAATATGAAAAATACAAAAACAAAATTATCACATGCAAAGTCATTCCACAAAGCATTCACATTGTACAAGAAAGCCAGTCACTCCTGTACAGTCTATGGTGCCATCGACAAGTTACCAACAAATCATTTCATTCATTCCATATGCATACATCATATCATTAGCAACGTCACATTCATAATAACACATGCATACATCATCATAAATAAATGTGCATAAACAAAAAATAATAATAAATAAATCATGACAAGTGTATAACCAAAAAGAAAATTCATGTATATATATATCATCAAAATGCCCATAGGCTACAATAAGTCGGTCCTCTGACCTAGCAAATAAAGAAAAAACTCAAAAACCCCCAAGCCTAGGGCGTTGGCCACCATGATCACGCAGGATCGGTGCAATGGGAACTACCCCCTGTGGTGTGGGTCCTATGCTACCTCTTAGGGTGACTGATGCTAGCCCCCACATCACATCCACTAGCACCCCCTCATCCAACTGCCTACGACAAGACGATGTTGACTGCTCAGTATCGTTGTCTCTCATCTGGTGTGAAGACCCACCTCTAGGGAGCTCAGGTAACCACCCACCGATGTGGATAATCTCTGCCTCCAAATCCATCTAGTGTCAAAACCAATCTGCCTCCCATCGATGGTATGCAACCACTACATCATCGCACTACACTAACTAAGTTCGTAGGAGATCCCTCTCCTGTGCAGCATCTGTGTCCCCATCCCATCGATGGTATGTAGCAAATGCGTTCTCCTACTTTGCCAACTGAGTCTGAAGGAGATCCCTCTCTTGCAAATCCTCCCCAAGCTCCTCATCCTATCTTCGAAGTAGATCCTCTAGTCACGCTATCTCAGCACGATCCCTCACCTCCACACCCTTTGGGATAGCCTGGTGCATAGGCATATTCGAGAATGTGGGCTGCTATGGCTCCCACTACTCTGAGACATCATGCATATTCGGCTACTCTAGAATTCCAAAATCATCCCCCTTAAAGCTGTCAACCTCCACCATGTCCGCATCCTTGAGCGAGAGCCCTCCAACCCTCTCTCGATGCCTCTGCATCCTCACCACCTGCTGCTACCACCTCTAGACCCCCTAGAGGCCCCTTGCCTCACCACTGCCGCAATGTCCACCACTAGTCATTCTCAGCGATCACCCTGACATTGTCCACGTTAGGGACATCGATCACAAGATTTGACTCCTCACCAAGCGGCTCGATGATCGACCAGGCAAGAGTCCTCTCATCGCCCTGATGTCGATAGATCAAGGGCTCACCAGGCAACCCCTGGTGCACCCCAAACTATTGTGTCACTCGGATGTACGAGAAGTACTCCTACTTGGTCTCGTGCCACCCAATTAGCCATCTCCCCCTATGCACCCACCGAAGCCACTCTCCAGCCTCAGGCCAGGCTGGACAGTCTTAATATGGGTTCCAGAACACCTCCCCTGGAGCAAGCCGAGCAAAGGCAGTAGCATAGTGCCCTATGGTACCTGCCCACCGCTGACTCTACCCCTGCTCCTTAGACTACCACCACAGAGCCGCATACCCTATCTTCCTATCCACCATCTCTGCCTGAGTAGTCCATGGCAAACCCTGTGGTCGCTCCACAGCTATGTGTTGCCAACCCCAACACTACAATATGTAGCTGCACCCAATCCCCTTTCGCCTCTGACAGTGGACCTCGTACATCTCATCATATAGTTGTGCCATAAGCATCTGTCCCCACCTCATAATCAAAGGTGCCTCCGTCGGGCACTCGACCAATTTGAAAACTACCTCTAGCAGGTTCCATGGGAACCTCGCTCTCAAGGAGTCAGGCAGCAGCATGTTGGAGATGAGGGTCATCAGTAATGCATGCATCACCCCTAACACGCCCCTCTCTAGCCACCATCGCACCAAGATACTGCCAATTAGGAAATCCCCCTCTGCCTGCTCCACCAAACTATCCACACCTATCTCCACCCCATGCCCAAAGCACCGTGTCAGCATAGTTGTTCGCTGATCATGCGACATAGTCTGAATAGGAAGCTCGTCTATCAAAATCTATAGAATTCGATAGACATCCTCAAGAGTCACCGTCATATCCCCTATTGGGAGATGAAAGGTATTAGTTTAGGGATCCCACAAGTTGATCAGGGCCATCATATAGGCCCGATCCCCCACCACAGGCTCTAGTAGAGTCATCTGCTTGAGCCCAAGGGCATCAAACCACTCACAGTCAACCACAGTCAGTGCCTCCTATGCTTCAAAAAAAATAGTAGGCACACGGTACCGGCTCTTCACAACCTGCAAAAGAAAACAAATCAAAAACATTAAAACATGACAAAAAAAAATTGTATAGCAACAGTAACAACACTGTACAGAAAAATAGATTACAAAATTACAATCTAGGGTTTTTAACCTTATTTTGCATCAAAAAAAAAACACATCACAAACATTTTAACCTAGGGTTTTTAACTCTAGTTTCAACTTAAAATGAAATAACAACAAACAGTTAACCTAGGGTTTTCATCCTAGTATAAACTGACAAAAAAAACAAAATACAGCAAAATAGTTAACCTAGGGTTTTCATCCTAGTCTAAACTGACAAAAAATATAAAAAACACAAAACAGTTAACCTAGGGTTTTCATTCTAGTCTAAATTGACAAAAAAACAAAATACAACAAACAATTAACCTAGGTTTTTCATCCTAGCCTAAACTAACAAAAAAACAAAATATAGAAAAAAAGTTAACCTAGGGTTTTCATCCTAGTCTAAACTGACAAAAAAAACAAAATACACAAAACAGTTAACCTAGGGTTTTCATCCTAGTCTAAACTGACAAAAAAAACAAAATACAAAAATAAACAGTTAACCTAGGGTTTTCACCCTAGTCTAAACTGAAAAAATCCAAAAACAAAAACAACCAGTTAACCTAGGGTTTTCATCCTAGTCTAAACTGACCAAAAAAAAAACACAATAAACAGTTAACCTAGGGTTTTCACCCTAGTCTAAACTGACAAAAAAAAAAAAATTAAAACAGTTAACCTAGGGTTTTCATCCTAGTTTAAACAGACAAAAATAATAAACCAAAATTAAACAGTTAACCTAGGGTTTGACCTTAGTCTAAACTGATAAACAATAGAAAACAACATAAAAACATTTTTTTAAGTTAAAGTTTTCAATCTTAGTTTCAACTAGGGTTTCTTTTTTAGCTTACAAAAAAACACAAATTCACACACACAACAAACATTTAACTAGGGTTTTCATTTTTAAATTGAAAAATAAAATACAAAAGAAAAAAAATTACGGTTCTAAACTGTAACACAAACCAAAATGCAAAGGAAAATCACTTATCGATCTCGCTTCGACTCCGTCGCTTGATGATCCGGTCCGTGAACTCATGGTTTCTGAGAAAATTTGGCAACGCTCCGCTACGCGAACTTGACCTCCTCCTCCTCATAGCTCTCAAATGCCAGGAAAAACAAATGCAAATGAGCCCTGTAGCACCCTAAAATTGGCACAGTTAAACCTTAGTAAAAAGATAAAAATTCAAATTTTAACCTCAAATCGCCCGTTACCCGCTTTCCTCATTTTTCGTGCCATTTTTAGGATTTGTTTTGACCGTTGGACGATATCATCGCAGATTAGATGAAATCGTCCCAGATCTGACGAATTCATCTGGAACAGAACGTCCAGACGATTTCGTCCCAAAACCAAATTTTCATAATTAGCTTCTGTTCCAACAACCTCTCTAACTTGGGCAGAAAGCGTGTCTGCACAGTTAGAGTCTCCCCCGTTGGAGATCTCCCAAATTGGGATGATCTCCAACCTCCTAACCTCTCCCTAATCCTATATAAACTAGGATTTTCTCAGTTTATCCCCTTGAACCTCCTAGCTGACGGATTTCCCTGCAAATTTGGTTCCTTATGCCTTAGAACACCTTCATACTTTTGTTTGCATTTTGTATTTCATGTTTTCTTGCAGGAACTTTACTGTTTTTCAGTCGAAGCTAGCTCGGATCATCGCAAACGATTTCGAACGATTTCGGACGATCTTGTCGAGGAGCGCAGACGATCTCGTACGATTGGAGGCGATCCCGACTGTAGTCCAGATTGGGGGCAATCAGAGTCTAGAGTTTGCATCTCTTTATCATTTTTTGCATTTCTTTATACATTATCTTAGTTATTATGTTTATGCATCTTGGAGTTCACCTCATTTAGCATAACCGCATGATAAAGTTAAAATCAATCATTAAATCTACTGCATTTCTCTTGTTTGTTATTTGAATCCATTATTTAGGCACGTTTGCTGTTATTGCTATCATTCTCCTTTGCTTCTGCAGTTGCATATTTGGTATTTTGTATCTATTTTTGTGATTGCAGGTTTCTGACGAATTTGTCAGATCTTGAGATGATTTCGTCTGATCTCAGATGACCGACTGTGATTCGAGATGATTCTGTGAAATATCAGATGATTACGTACAAGTTGAGATGATTTGGACTGCTACAAAACTCAGAACCTTCATCAAACATCCGAAATCAGGTATGTTCTGTCCCATTTAGCACATTTTCTGTGTTTAGCATTTATTCATATTTTTTGTATCCATAAAATCAGCATTGGCATATAGAATAGTTTAGATTCATCTTGGCCAAACCTAGGAGTTGAATGATTAAAGTACAAAATGAACACATCAAACTCACTATCAACCTAGGTGTGGAAACTGCCACTCAAAATTTTCCTGGTGAACCCACCATCCATCGAAAATTCACCTTTATACCCCTCCCTCGAGAGGCGGGACCTTCAAAGGGCCTCTCAGTCCGAGGTATTGTCCCATCCTTCTCGCATCCCCCTTCCGGGCATGGATCCTATAGCCTGAGGGTAAGGATGCAAAAAATTTGGAGCGATACATTTTGGTGAACCCGACGTGAATAACATAGGCATATTTCTAATTCAAAAATATAAAAAATAAAAATATATATATATGTATACAAGAAAAATAAAAACAAAATCATCATTTCAAGTTTGTATGTTTTAGATTCAATTCTAAATAGTAGATACTAAATATTACTTTTAGAAGTACTAAAGAAACCATGAGTTTTTACTCAAATCAATATGAGCCCATCAGTAATGTTGGAAGAATTCAGCCAAATACATTTGTTGATTATGACCAACCTCATCCCTATTCAACATCACCTCCATCACACTTTTCTCATTTTTCATCATTACCCCAACAGGACAATCCCTTTTCCAATCCTCTTCATAACGATATTATCTATTCTCCCATATATCCATATTATGTCTATCAATCCACATACAATCCTCCTCCACCCCTTCAATATTCTTCTTTCAATACAACACATCCATTTCAACAAGAAAATACTTATTCTTCCAATCCTACCATGCACTCACATCATACTTCACAATCTTCCTATCATCATTCTACCCATAACAAAGAAAAGAGAGGTAAAAAACCATTAGGTCCTTTTATGACTGAACTCCTAAGGCACTTATCAAAAACCTCTCGAAAACCTTCATCACGTACATTTACAAAGCTCAATCAACCAATGGATATAATTCTCAAGCATTTACTTGATACAAATAAGATTGAACTCCCTTCCATAAGACAACTTGATGCCACAACAGATTGGTTTAAACCTGAGCTACATTGTGAATATCATAGAGTAGATGGACATATGACACAAAATTGTAAAGATTTAAGATGTGCAATTCAAGATTTGATTGATGAGGGTCTTTTTAATATAAAGGAATTACAATCTACAACTGATTATAAATCTCCAGTAAACAATCAAACTCCTACACAACAAATACCAATAATCAATCAAGACATGGGGATCTCCCAAGAACCCCTATTCAATTATCAACAACAGGAAACCAATCAAATATTGCATGTTAATGTGTCCCATCATGATGATATTACTAATATTGTAACAGAAACTACAAATGAGCAACCTCAAGTTCAATCAACTCAATCTGATATTCAAGATATGGATTCCTCATTTGACCAACCTTCAAAACTATCTTTGGCTCTAGAGAATGATCCAAAATGGAATGTAAGCATAGAAAGCTCATCTTTAGAATCAAAATCTCAATCTGAAATCCACTTTGATAGCCAACAACAAGTGATTAATCCTCAAGCAAAGATATCCCTTTTAGAAGTATTACAAAGTTCTCATAAGGAAACTTTGTTCAAGATACCTAGCCAACAATTTGTTCCTCATGATATTTTCCCTAAGAACATAATTAATGGTGTAAGCCCTCTTGAGGTTAACCATATTTCATTCTATGATGAGGAGATTCCTTCCTCTACTCCACAAGAAGACTCCTCTCTTTACATTACAGGATCTAGTAAAGAAACACCTGTTAAAACTATCATGGTAGATAATGGCTCCTCTCTTAATTTATGCACTTATCAATTATTCCAAAAACTCAAATTAAAGGAAGAAGATCTTAATGAATCAAATGTTATTATAAAATATTTTAACAATGAAATTCAAGAAGCTCAAGGTACTATAATTCTTCCCCTTAATATTGGATCCAAGATCCTGGATACTTTGTTTTATGTAGCATATTGCCCTTCACCTTACAACCTACTTCTCGAAGTCCTTGGATTCATACGATGAGGGTTGTCCCTTCCACTCTTCACCAATGTTTAAAGTTTGAACTTGCAAGTAAAATTGTTACCATACATAATGACCCAACACCATTTGAAGAATATTTAACGGTTGAAACATCAAGTTCTATACATTCTCCATTGTCACAATTAACTTCTATCCATCACTTTTCTTCATCCATATATGATCATCCTTGTTTACCAAATAACACCCGTGCATATCTTTCACATATACTCCCTCCATATTATCAAGACTTGGAAGATAGTGATAAGAATGAAGAACCTTCTTATCCTTCTGACATTTTATTTTGTAACATGATCAATTTTACACATATAAAAGTAAAATCTTTTGCTACATTATTCTACATTATAACAAAGCTTTTGTTATCACTACCTTTTATTCATCACCTTTTGTTCTTACCTTCACCACAACCAAATTATCCTTCAAAACCTCCTTTGATTTTGAAGCAACCTTAGACATGCTATACTCAAATAACCTTGTATAGTGTATATAGATCATCTTGTATATACCACCAATTTCATAAATTAAAATCAAAATATAAAAAACATCAAAATCATCAAAATCTTCAAAAACATATTTTATTTTCATACCTATCAATTCTTGAAGTATTGCAGTTATATTTTCAATTATTTTGGATAAATTAGCATTTATTTGGAATCCCGCACTTTCACACTCACATGAATAAATATCTTGATTTTATTTTGTATGATTATTAATCTCTCTTATATCAAAGTCCACAGTTGAATTAAATAAAGTTTTGAGCATAGAGAATTGATCTTGTTATTTACTTGAACCAAGTATATCTTTTCACATTAAAATGATTTCATTGCAAATTCAATATGATGCTACATAGTAGAAGTGGTTTCTTGAGCGAAAAGTTTCCCCTGCTATCCTATCATGCACATGGTCTAGAATCTTTGAGAATTGACAAAAGGACAAGCTCACCCCTACCCAGAATAAAAATCCCTTGCTCTACAGCCAATCCGAGCAAGTATCCCTAGTATAGGAAGAAAAAGAAAAGTCAAAGAAAATGAGAAAAAGAAAAATATTATTTTGTACCATCGCAACAATATTTCAGCATTATCTCAATTCCAAGCAAAAATACAAAAAAAAAAAGAAAGCAAAAGAGAAAAGAAAAAAGGCAAAATGCAATAAAATCCCTTTCCCTACCCCTTGAAAAGAAAAGAAGGGTGAATGAGCTTGAATCCTTGGAATTCTCAATTATTCGAAAACTGTGAGGTAAGCCCCATAACAAGTGGTTTGTGCCCAACCCGCTTGGCCTTGGGTAATCCCTAGCATGGTGATATGTCTGTCACATTAGCGACCTTCTTTTGTACAAGACCTATGTCGGCTTATGGATTAGCTAGCTCTTGATAACCTAACTTACATAGTAGTCTGGTACGGTTACATGCATATAAATCATGGTTAACGAACATTCATTTGGTTAATTCAAATTACTTGTATCAAATTATCTTGCTCAAAATTGGTGAATGAACAATACAATTGCACACACATTTGTATTTGAGAGATTCTCTATCATTATGATAAATCAAGATCGGCAATGAACTCACATATGCACATGAGGGTTCCTTACAAATCTACATTTGTCTTTGAGATAATTTAAAATATTTCTGCAACTCTTTTGGAATAAATTTTATTCTTATTTCAGAACATCTGTTTAGTATAAAAACAATTACATACATTGTTTTCAAAAATCCAAAATTCTTTTAAAAACAACCTATTACAAAATCTAGCAAATAAAGTCAAGTTATATATTATTATTTTCTGTTTATCTCAAAATCAAAACAATCATGCAATAAAACTAAAATATCAATTTCTTCTTTGGATTTCGCGATGATGGTATAAGTCTATACCTATAATTCTATGCCTAGCGCAAACCATTGTTCTAATTTTATTTCCCATTCATTTTAAATCATAAAAACATATGACTTACATCATTATGTTACACAATTGTGCTTTAAAAACGAACGAACACTTATTCTATTTCATGTCATTATGTCAACATTCAATTTTGCAACCATGGTATAATTTCTAAGGAATTGTTCAAAATTTTATCACACTTAGGAATTTATGCCTAGCAAAAATCATATTTCTTTAATATGTCATGCATAATATTTTTATGAAAATCTGAAAACAAACCATCACTCCCATCATCACAACACAAAGTCTTAAGACAGTCTCTTAAGCATTCTTTTACTTTTAGCAATATTTCTATACTGGGATTAGCTTGACGACCGAGCGAGCGGTGACTCCATGAAATGGTCTATAATAGCGACAATGTCCTTTGAAATTATTGTTAGAAGTCCTTTTTATTTTTCATCAAATCACACCAAAACAACCAATTGTTTACATCAGATTATTTCATTTAAATGTTACAACATGACATAAAATTATAATATTTCTAAAAAGACATAATTACATGAATCATCAATAATCAATCGAAATTCAACATTAAAGCATCATACAACAAATTCAACAAGTCATATCATCAAAAGACCATATATATATATCAACAAATATGTACATCATATCAAAACTGGACTGGTATGCCACAATCAATAGCCTGGCATACTCAATCCTCTCAAAAACAAAAATATATAATAATAAATACAATCTCTATGTCATGAGCGTCTAGTCTCGAGGAGCCCTCGAGCTCTCAGCCTCATCTCCTCTCCCGCCCTGAGGTGGAGGAGGAGGCCCCATCGGAGTCCGCCTTATGTCGTGGGTCCTCGACGTCGATCGTGACGATGTCCTCGATGACCCCATCCTGATCGGCCCCGCAATGTCAGCTGGCAGTTGTAACCTCTGGCTCTCTGGAACCATCTGGTAGTATGCTCCCCAGTAGAATGTAGTCTGAGCCATAGACCATGCCAACTCCTGCATGCTCGCTCCTCCACCCCGAGCTCTGAGCCATGTAGCCTCATCCTGCAGTGTCTGCACCTAAGCCCGAAGGCGGGCAACCTCAGCCCGAAGAGCCACCGTCTCACTGCTCTCCCCTACCTCGACACCCTTGCCCTTATCGGGCGATGGTGGTCTCTCCCCCTACTGAGAAGGGAGTCCCCTCTCCCTCCTCCTTGTCTCCTGTGGTCTCTGTGGAGCCCGTGCCATCCTCTGGCATCTCTCCTATGGAGACCGTCGCTGCTCTCTCCCGCCGTGACCCCGCACTGCCTCAATAGCAGCCTGGCGTCGCCTCCCCATCCGGTGCACCATGGCATGCACTGGACCCTGTGCCCTCATCATCCGAGGAGGGCGGATGCCTACATACCAGGCATCATATCCATCCGTAACCCTAACATCATCACCATCCACTAGCTGGATGGGGGCATCATCCGTGTCCTGACTCTAGAACCACTGCATGTCTGGAGCCCCGCTCAGTGTAGTACTATCTCCCCCCCCCCCCCCCCCCCCCCCCCCCCCCCCCCCCCCCCCCCCCCCCCCCCCCCCCGCCCCCCCCCCCCCCGGCCGCATCATGATGTGCTCCTAGCACTAAACCTATAGTAACGATGTCAAAACTAGACATCGACCTCCCTTGTATACGACCCCATGAAGGATCCTATACAAGCGACATAGCACAAAGCTACCCCATGCAAACCTATACCCGTGGTCTCTCATATCGTAGACTATATCTGAGAGGAGCCATGGTAGTCTGCACCCACTCTGGTGGCACAACAGTAAGCCACCTACCACCCTTGCCAAAACTTGAGTCAACCTAGATGCCCCAGGCATCTGCCTTAGAGACTCGATGTTCACCCCGCCCTTCTCCAGGGTGAAGCTCGGGTCTCCAGTCAATCTCATCATAGCCTGGCCCTGATTGGCCATAGGCATCATCAGCCATCCTTGTATGGGGATCCTCATGATCCTCCATACGTCCTCTAGAGTGGGAGCCATCTCCCCTGTCGGTAACCAAAAGCAGGACGACCCTAGATACCACCTCTCTGCTAGGGCTGTCAGTAGCCCCATGTCCATCGGTACTTGTGGCATCTCTGCCACATGCCGTAGCCCGACCTGTGCTAGTTGGTCACGCTCTACCTAGTCGAGAGCGGCCAAGTCATCTCTCAGCCCATCGTATTTCCATTCTCGGCTCTTTAGTAATCCTTTCTACAAAACAAACAATAAAACAATAAAATTTATTAATAAACCAATCATTACAATCAAATTAAACACATTTTAACTCAAGCTTAAAGATGATATCGTCCACCATTGGATGATATCGTCCCAAATTGGGCAAAATCGTCCTTTGTTAGGATGAAATCGTCTCCGATTTCGCAACTTGGGGATCGCCCCTTGTTGGACGGGATCGCCCCTAGTTCACCGATTTCGCCCTCGGATGAAATCGACGATATAGGGACGATTTCGACGAAATCGGGACGATTTCATCCCGACGTCGTCGACGGCCTAAAAATGGCCGCGATGCCCCAAACAATCAAAATTTAAATCAAAAAATTGCACAAAGTAAAATCAAACCTAATCTACTAGGATTAGATCCTTACCCGTAGCCCGCGTCGGACCTCTGTCGCTCTATGCGTTGTCTCCACCATTGTTTCTCTCTGCAGAGCTCTGGAACAGTAAAAATGAATAGTAAAAAATGAATTAGGGTTTTACCCTATTTTTCTTAATTTTATTCAAAAAACAACATTTTTTAATTTTTGCTTTTTCGCGTTTTTACCTCAAACGTTCGATTTGGGTAAAAACACGGAGGGGGCACCATAGTCAGCAGTCGTACGATTCGACCAAGAATCGTCGTCTAAAAAATTGAGTACATTTTTGCTTTCTCGTAAAACGGGAAGAACTCGTCTTTAACGCATTTTCTTCTAAAAATTTGCTAAAGAGGGGGCAAAATGTAGCACCCTAAAATTGGCACAGTTAAACCTTAGTAAAAAGATAAAAATTCAAATTTTAACCTCAAACCGCCCGTTAACCGCTCGTTACCCGCTTTCCTCATTTTTCGTGCCATTTTTAGGATTTGTTTTGACCGTTGGACGATATCATCGCAGATTAGATGAAATCATCCCAGATCTGACGAATTCGTCTGGAACAGAACGTCCAGACGATTTCGTCCCAAAACCAAATTTTCATAATTAGCTTCTGTTCCAACAACCTCTCTAACCTGGGCAGAAAGCATGTCTGCGCAGTTAGAGTCTCCCCCGTTGGAGATCTCCCAAATTGGGATGATCTCCAACCTCCTAACCTCTCCCTAATCCTATATAAACTGGGATTTTCTTAGTTTATCCCCCTGAACCTCCTAGCTGATGGATTTCCCTGCAAATTTGGTTCCTTATGCCTTAGAACACCTTCATACCATCATTTGCATTCGGTATTTCATGTTTTCTTGCAGGAACTTTACTATTTTTTAGTCGAAGCTAGCTCGGATCGTCGCAAGCGATTCCAGACGATTTCGGATGATCTTGTCGAGGAGCGCAGATGATCTCGTACGATTGGAGGCGATCCCGACTATAGTCCAGATTGGGGGCAATCAGAGTCTAGAGTTTGCATCTCTTTATCATTTTTTGCATTTCTTTATACATTATCTTAGTTATTATGTTTATGCATCTTGGAGTTCACCTCATTTAGCATAACCGCATGATAAAGTTAAAATCAATCATTAAATCTACTGCATTTCTCTTGTTTGTTATTTGAATCCATTATTTAGGCATGTTTGTTGTTATTGCTATCATTCTCCTTTGCTTTTGCAGTTGCATATTTGGTATTTTGTATCTATTTTTGTGATTGCAGGTTTTTGACAAATTCGTCAGATCTCAGATGATTTCATCTGATCTCGGACGATCGACTGTGATTCGAGATGATTATGTGAAATATCAGATGATTACGTACAAGTTGAGATGATTTGGACTGCTACAAAACTTAGAACCTTCATCAAACATCCGAAATCAGGTATGTTCTGTCCCATTCGGCACATTTTCTGTGTTTAGCATTTATTCATATTTTTTGTATCCATAAAATCAGCATTGGCATATAGAATAGTTTAGATTCATCTTGGCCAAACCTAGGAGTTGAATGATTAAAGTACAAAATGAACACATCAAACTCACTATCAACCTAGGTGTGGAAACCGCCACTCAAAAGTTTCCTGGTGAACCCACCATCCATCAAAAATTCACCTTTATACCCCTCCCCCGAGAGGCGGGACCTTCAAAGGGCCTCTCAGTCCGAGGTATTGTCCCATCCTTCTCGCATCCCCCTTTCGGGCATGGATCCTATAGCCTGAGGGTAAGGATGCAAAAAATTTGGAGCGATACAAGCCCAAAACCTAGTTTTGGCCCTTAAATAGGCTCTTAGGCCTGTAATCGTTCCCCCCTGGGATGAGCATTCTAGTTAGTTCTCATCCCACCCTAGGATGATTACTAATCTGGTATTCGTCCCACCCATGTATGATTACAAAGCAAGAAATTCAAAAATAGCAAAAACTGCACCAAAATGCTAAAAAAATAGCAATAAACTTGCCGATCAAAGGGGCCTTTGCGCCTGCAATTCTTGGCATTGAAAAAATGATTTTGGGGTCACAAATACTCACTATCCTACTCCCTAATAAGGTTATAATAGCCGGAATGCTCCACGGGAGGATGGATTTTCAAGAATTTCACCCCCAAACGACGTCCCAAAAAGGGTCAAAACCCAACAAAAAATAGCCATAAACTGGCCGATCAAGAGGCCTTTGCGCCTGTGATTATTGGCATGTAAAACCAATTTTGGGGTCACAAATAATCACTATCCTACTCCCTAAGAAGGCTATCATAGCTAGACCGCTCCACGGGAGGATGGATTTTCAAGAATTTCACCCCCAAATGCGTCACAAAAAGGGTCCAAACCCACCAAAAAATAGCAATAACATTGCCAAATGAAGGTGCCTTTGCACCTGACATTCTTGGCATCCAAAATAGACATTGGGGTCACCAATTGTCACTATCCTACTCCCTAATAAGGCTACCATATCCGGACCGCTCCCCGAGAGGACATATTTTTGACAATTTCCGCTCCAAAATGCATCACAAAAAGGGTTCAAACCCACCAAAAATAGGTCAAAATGTTCAAAAACTGCATAAGAATTCAATGAAAAACAACTGAAGGCACTCTTACATAAGTCATCTTGGGTTAAGCGAATCATTGCTTTTCTCTTGTCGGTCATTCCCTCATCGATTCGTCGCTTGAGGGGGTAGTCACACTTAGTCACCAATCAACAAAAACACACCCAATCAAGGAAATGGCACACATTCAAAGGATCATTGACAAATACAATCACGCTCCTGCTTGGGGTAGCAAACAAGCAATAATCACAAGCTGATCAAACACTTGGAATTCTAGAATCATGAACTCAAGGTTCCCACAGACAAAAGGTTGTGCCCTTTGCCTATTCATGACTGAACAATGTCCAAGATCAAGTAACACCTTACTGAAAAAGGTTAACACTTGAATTAAGCTCCTTAGCTCGTCAGAAGCAAATATTCAATAATGCGTGCCCTTTCCATACTTGGGGCATCAAAAGTTGGTTAGGTTACTAAGAAAACCTAATCATTAGTGCTTTGGTTATCTATTTTTTGCTCAGCACTATGCCACGCATAGTGCATCCCAAAAAGGGGCATCTATAGACACCAAAACAACACCAATCCGATTATGTGATGACAAGCACTGATCAAATTGATATACATAGCCCCTAGGGTAGCCCCTAGAGGTTAAACAGTGGTCCTAACCACTCCCACAACAATTTGGAAAGTCAGAGGTCAATTTGGCACCTTTTCAGCACTTTGCTCCCTACTCATCCCACCCTGGGACGATTACAAACTGGTATTCGTCCCACCCGGGGACGATTATCAGCATTCGTCCTAGGTGGGATGATTAGCAGGTTTGACTAGAAAAAGTCAAACCTCGATAGGTCCACCACTTAACTACACCTTCAGGACATGCAATTGTGAGGAACGACTTCAAATCAAAGAGAGAGACTTCAGTCATGCATGCCTTGATTTTGGAGGCCTCATGCAAAGAGACTCTAAATCAGGGAAGAATATTTTTTCTCCCAAAATAGGACAAGCAACTCAAGTGGCACCCTCGCATGTGCATTCAAAGAGAGAGACCCTAGGTCTATAAATTGGTGAGTCTTCTCACCCCAAAAAAAGAGAATAGGGAGGAGCATTTGGAGCAACGAAGTGCTACCGAATTACATCCTCACCCATCGTTTGTGCTTTTACATCCTTGATCTCTCTTTTGGAAGGGAGGTTATTGGGTGATTATTGGAAGCGCAATCCGGACCCAAACCCAAAAATTTGGCCACAATACCCCACCAAATTTTTTGACACAATCCCATAAGAGGTTTTGGACCCATCCCAAGTGGATTGGTGTCGAAACCGAGTCCCAAACGGTGGGCGTCCTGCTCCCGGGCCCCCCTCGCACTATTGCAGTTCTAATCACCCCACCCCGAAACGATTAGAAATCTATGGCATATTTCCCTAATTTTTCTTTTGCATCTAATTCTAGGTTACTTACATATGCTGTCATTTAAATTTCATGTGATTCTGACAATTTGTGGCTATGATTTTATCATTTCTCACTTTTGCTAACATTCAGGGAGCATCATTGGATACAGGGCAATCGAGGCTGAATTAGCAAAATCCGACCATCTGGGTCGTACCAAAATGCCCCGTTTTACCTAACCCCAATTTTGCAGGCATTTTGGAGGATTTTGGACTAGACATTTAGGAGGTGGCTTTCGAATAGGTTATAACAGTCCTAATCGTCCCACCTTAGAGTGATTAGAAATTTGTGCAAGATTTTTGGACCGTTCCTTTTGCAGTGGCTTCCTAGTAATGTTTTATTGCTTCTATCAAAATTTCAGCTCATTATGATATGTTTCAATTATCATTTTAATTATTTTATGCATGCACTGACCGCAGGCCTTGGGGATCGCATGTTTCTCTCCATCCGTAGGTGCTACTAATCCTTTTCTATTTCTCTGAATGTAGGATCTCGACACCAAAGGGGTAGAAAGGAACCATAGACATATTCACACAAGCGGCGGTGACATTTGGTCCACCCATTTTACATGTGGGCATGCGAAAGAAAGTGTATCAATCCGTGGTGTAATAGAGCCCTACTTAACGCTCCTAGTCCCCAAAAGGGAGGAGACGTATTGTAACCCAATTTTAAAACAAATTAATAAAAATGGCTGTACTCAACATTTGATTTCTATCTTGTTTCAATTCGTTGATGTTTCTCTCCTTTCATGCATTTTAGTTCGTAGGACTTAGCGTTACATTTTGCTTTGGCATACATCGTACTTGGCATTTCCGTTTTGTTTCCATATCCTCATGCTTTCAAATATTAACCCTTAAGAAAATCTATTGAATCTAAATAGATCCTCATGGTCCAAGTATACTTAGATATTTTGTCAAAAAACCTTTCTTCAAGTCACATTGTCAACTTTATAAAAATATTGACTATTTCAAACATATTATTCCTTGAGAGAAGTCATAGAAGTAAAATTACTTATAGCAAGCAATCAAATAATATTTATTCACACATCCTCTAAAACCATGTTAGATTTCAAAGCAGTTTCAAGTATGCTTAGAGTTTTTATCAAAAAACCTTTCTTCAAGTCACATTGTCAACTTTATAAAAATATTGACTATTTCAAACATATTATTCCTTGAGAGAATTCATAGAAGTAAAGCTACCTGTAGCAAGCAATCAAATAATAGTGATTCACACATCCTCTAAAACCATGTTAGATTTTGAAGTAGTTTCAAAGCAGTTTCTAAAAAGAAATAGATTTGTTTTAAAATATATTACAGACAAATGAGGTTTTTAAAGATGTTGAAAAAATCAATCTTAAAAGGAGGGCATTCATCTAAATATAATTGAAATTAACAAAAGGGTTTAGTATCAATGAGATGAACAAAAGAACCTATTAGTGAAGATTAACCCTGAAGCAAATATATTGAATCCGATGAGATCCTCATAGTCCAAGTATGCTTAGATTTTTTGTCAAAAAACCTTTCTTCAAGTCACATTATCAACTTTATAAAAATATTGACTATTTCAAACATATTATTCCTTGAGAGAAGTCATAGAAGTAAAACTACCTATAGCAAGCAATCAAATAATAGTGATCCACACATACTCTAAAACCATGTTATATTTCAAAGCAATTTCAAGGAATGAATGGAATTAACATATTATCCAATATTGTTAAATAAAATTACATGCATAACAAAGAACACATAATAAATGGGGGTGTCTATTGACATCAAATAATCTCACTATCAAATAATAAAACTATAATTCAATAAAATAGGTAATGTTAAACCATGTACACCTTTACTTGGAGATCACCATTCAAGAAGGCACTCTTCACATTGATCTGATGTAGCTTCCATCTGAATTGAGTTGCCATTGCATACAAAATATGAATGGTTGCTATCTTCATTGTTGGTGTAAATTTTTCTTCATAATAAATGCCTTATTTTTTAGCTTGGCCATTTCCAAAAAATTAGGCTTTATGCTTATCAATTGTTCCATATACTTTTGATTTTGAATACCCATGTGCAGCCTATGGGTTTCTTTTCAACAAGTAGATCAACTAGCTCCCATGTATTATTTTCATAAGAGACTTATGTTCAGCTTCCATAGCTTCCTTCCATTGAGGTAAGCTAATTGTATCCTTAATTGAATTAGGCTCTACATGTTCCATCACTAAATACATGAAACCCCTATCTCCTTATTGGCATGACATACTTTGAGTATGTGGACAAGTGGAATTGAGTTCAGGAGGTGCATCAATTTTTATGTCTCTCATTGTGCTTGTGTACCATTTTGGAATTTTCCTTTCTTTGTGGGAGAATTAAGAACACAAGCTTATACTAAGAAGGGGGTGAACAATATAAGATAAAATTTTACTTTTCTTTCCCAATCAATAGCATCTAATATTATCAATTGTAATAATTCTCCAAAGAAGTATTAACCAATATTATTAATAGAAGTAACAAGGCAATGCACAAATCATCATACACATGAGAGACATAGAATTAACATGGTTCACCCAAAGTGGGTTACGTCCATGAAGAAAATATTTCTTCTAAATTTTTTCAACAAATCTCTTGGGAACCAATTCCCTATTACAATGTTTATGGACCTCTTGTCCAAAGGGTATCTCAATCCCATATGCTCAAGTTTGTGAAACTCTATCCACATGAGACCTCTATATCCATTGCTCTAGCTAGTGGACATCTATCCATAGGATACCTCTATCCCCTCTATTCTGATATAAATAGGAGAAATCTATACCCTTGTTGGTCTGGTTTGTGGAACTCTATCCATAGGAGAACTCTATCCCCTTATTTTTCTAGTTCATGGAACTCTATCCACAGGAGAACTCTAACCTCTTTCTAGTTTGGTTCATGGAACTGTATCCATAGGATAACTCTATCCTCTTACTGGTCTAATTCATGGAACTCTATCCATAGGATAACTCTATCCCCACTACTCTGGCTACCTCCAAAGTTGGTACACACCTCTCCTTAACTCTTCTCCAAATATACACATGTTATATGCACAAATTTATCTCAAATTTATCCCAAATCTACACATATTACATGCATAAATCTATCTCAACTCTGTCCCAAATCTGCACACATTACATGCATAATTTTGTCTCAACTCTGTCCCAAATATGCACACATTACATGTACAAATATGTCTCAAATCTATCCTAAATCTACACACATTACATGCACAAATCTATCTCAACTCTGTCACAAATATGCACACATTACATGCACAAATATGTCTCAACTTTTTCCTAAATATACACACATTACATGCACAAATTTGTCTCAACTCTATCAAAATTTTGCACACATTACATGTAAAAATCTGTCTCAAATCTATCCCAAATCTGTAAAGAACACAAGCTTATATTGAGAGGTGGGGGTGAATAGTATACGATCACTTTTTAATTTTCTTTCTCAATCAATATTATGCAATGTATAGATGGAAAAATCAATAGTAGTAATCAAAGCAATGCATAAATCACCACACACAATAGATACACCAATTTAACATGGTTCATCCAATGTGGACCACTCCACAAAGAATATATTTCACTAAAATTTTCTCAATCAATCTCTTAGGAATTATTTCCCTATTACAATGATTATGGACCTTTGTCCAAAGGAGACACCAATCCCCTAATCAATTTCATGGATCTATATCCATAGGAGAACTTCTTTCTCCTTAGATCTGGCTGGTGATCTTCTAGAAGAACTACTACCTCCACTGCACTGTCTAATGGATATCTATCCATTGAAGACTCCTATCCTTACTACCTTGGCTAATGGATCTCTATCCACTAGAGACTGTCGTCCTCTATACTCTGTCGCTTCCAAAGCTTGTTCTTTGCTCTTTCTAAAATCTGCACTAAACAAAGTCCTTCAGTTTAGCACAAATCTTCTCAATCTCTATCTCTAGTCTAGCATAAAAATGTCCTCAAATTTGCACTAAACACAGTCCTTTAGTCTAGCACAAATGTATCCTCAAATTTTTTCTTTTGATTTGCACTAAACACAGTCCTTGGGTTTAGAACAAATCTGTCCTCAATATCTATACTCTGATCTACACTAAACACAATCCTTCGATCTAGCACAAATTTGTCCTCAATATCTATCCTCAAGCCTTAACACAAAGCTTGACTTAATAACAAATAAACTTTGTTGGATCTGCCCCAAATCTTAACTCAAGGTTTGAACAAATAAATCAATCAAATATAATCACAAGTCTTCTCAAATACTTATCTCAAATATGCATTGTAAGCTTCAACAAAATCTCACTCTAAGTCCTCTCTAAAACTTGTCCAATCTGCTCACCAAGTCCTCACTAGAACTTGTCCAATCTGCTCACCAAGTCCTCACTAGAACTTGTCCAATCTGCTCAAAAAGTCCTCACTAGAACTTGTGGTTCTTGGTTCTCCTTTGTCTAATACACATTTTTATCGTAGATCAATCCTTGAAAATGATGAAACCAAGATCCAATAATTAATTTAAAAGGGACATATTGAACCAAGTGCTTCACCATGTGGCAGTCCAATTGTCTTAGGTCCAAAGAAAGATGGAAGGTGGAGACTCTATATTGACTATATAGCTTTGAATAAAATTACTATGAAGAATCGTATCCACTTCCTCAAGTAGATGACTTGCTAATCCAACTTCATGGCAAAAAAAAATTCATGAAAATTGATCTTAAATATGGTTATCATCAAATACCTATAGAGCCCATTAGCATATGGAAGACACCATTTAAATCTAAGTAGGGTTTATTTAAGTGTTTTGTTATACCTTTTGGCTTGACCAATGCACCTATCACATTTTATGAGGACGATGGTTGACATCTTATGTCTTTACATCAGCTCATTTGTAGTAGTCTACTTAGATGACATTATCATCTATGATAAGACATGGGAAGACCATTTGCAACATTTCAATAGGTACATTAGACTCTTCAAAGACACAAGATAAGGTAATTTGGAAAAGTGTTCATTGGGCATGACGAGGTTTAGTATCTCAAGTAGATTGTTGACAAAGAGGGAGTCAATGTTGATCCTAAAACAAATTAACCCTAAAGACTCTAATAGAGCTTCACAACTTTTTAGGTCTTGCTATTTTTATCAAATATTTAAATGAGGTTCTCACAAATTGGTTGGTCACTACAACAAGTGACCAAAGGAGATGCCAAATCCAAGTTCCATTGGGGAGATACACAACAAAGGGCATTTGAGAGGTTGAAGGACCAATTGTGTTTAGCTCCTATACGTTTCCTACTTGATCTACATCAACCTTATGAGGTAATAACTAATGCATCAGAGTATATATTGGGAGCTATCCTCACACAACATGGGCATCCAATTTCCTATCACAGTGAAACATTCAATGAAGCAATTTGAAAATACCCACATATAGCAAAGAGTTCTATGCCATTGTCCAAACATGTAAACTATGGAAACACTGCATCTTGGGCAAGGAAACCATCATCCATAATTATCATATACCTCTAGAGTTCATTTATATGTAGAGTAAGCTATGAATGAAAGATATCAAAAATAGACCACATATCTATAATAGTTTCATTTGATCATCAAGCAACAAGAAAGGGATTGCCAATTTAGTTACAAATTGTTTTGAGTCACCTCCAATCATAGCGCTTACCACCATTCTTGATTTCTATGGGCATGATACTTCTAATTGGTCCACCTTGTATGAAGTAGGTTCTAATTTTGTAAATGCATACCAAGCTCTTCATGTGAGTAAGCATGTTTCTAGTTTTGATTTGCAAGATAACCTCCTTTATCACATGGGACATATTTGTGTACCAACTATTGAGCACGAAAAGATAATTTCGAAAGCATACATCAACAAAGTAGCAAGTAAATTTGGGGTGGAAAAACCTTAATAGCTCTTCAAAAATACTTCTATTGACCCAAAAGGAGGAATGATGTCAAGAGGTACACCAAATCATGTAACCCTGTATTCTTGCCAAACAAACCAACAAGAAGCAAGGATTGTATATACCATTATTAGTGTCATCCAAGCCTTAGTAATTTATCTCATGGATATCCTCTCACAATTGCCCACCTTCAAGCATGGTAATGATTATGATTTTGTAGTGTTTGATAATTTTTCAAGAGGTACAATTGAGCTCTACACAACTCTACCATACATAGTCCATTTCATGTTTGTTTTGGGTTCCAACCCTTGGCACCCATTAATGTAGTTTTTATGCAACCCATGGAGTGCTCACTTCATCAACAAAAAGAAGCAAAAATGCCAACAAGATCTATTGAACAAATTCAATATATCCAATAACAAATTCATGACCTCTTGAAACAAAAAAAATAGACATACAAGCAACGCCATGGTCACCATCAGGTTCCCACATCAATTCAAGATTGGAGATAAGGTTTGGTTACATCTTCAAAAAGAGACTTATATGACCCCATCAAGAAAAATCTCTTTGCTATGGACAATATTCCATCACCAAGAGTGGGGAAGAGAATGCCTTTGAATTGAATCTCCCATCTTATCTTGGTTTGCATCCAATCCTCAATGTTGAACTTCTCGAGCCCTCTCACCCACCTCTATTGAACACTTCTATAGTAGCAGAACAATTGGACATTAAAGAACTCAATCCAGACAATCCATTCAAATGTACAAAGTAGCCAAGGCATGGCAACTCTATCACCAAGGGGAATGGCACACAATAATTCAAATAAAGATATAATTTTCACACTAGATATCAAAAGTTGACACAATGGGAACCATTGCTTTTGAAGAGTGTTTATTCTTGAAAATCTACTTTTTATCCTAACCATAATATTAGGGGCATAACTTTGTGCTCAAGATTTTTTTTTTATCCATTCAAGAAGCGTTGGAAAGAATAGAGGAAGAACAACAATTTCAATTGACAATTTTATCTATAGAGTTGTCAACGACTTTGTGGAAGAAAAGCTCTAGAGACCCTAAAAAATGCAAAACATAATATGTACTAAAAATAATAATATCCTATTTTTAGATTTTTGTAGCCAAAATGCATCTTTAGCCATGTTGACATATCATTAGAAGACAAAACACAAAAGTACGTCATATTTATGTAATTTTCATTTTTTATGCACTTTATAACTCATAGAAGGTGAATCACCACATTTTTATATGGGTAACATTTTAACTCATTGAAGGTGACCTTCCATATTCAATATGATGGATTTCCAATACACCAATTATTGTATAAAGAGAGATGCACCTTTGACTAGAAAAAGGTTGAATAATGGATGCAATGTTATAGCCTCACATCTCTCCTTACGGATCTTGCATTGTGCTCAATTTTTTGAGCAATAAAATTATTACACTACTTTGCTTATATTAACACACTACTTTGCTTATATTAATGTGTTATGGTTTGTCATACTTTGTTATTTCTAAATTGCACTCTTTCTTGATCTTCCTTAACTCAAAATTTTGAGTAGCAAAACAATATATAACTTAATGTTAAGGATATACCTTATCCTCACTAACTAGTTCTAATTTTTAGTTTTTCACTCGTTTATTTATTTATTTTCCAAATACTTGTCATGTAGAAAATTATTAGAATAGAATAGAATTACTTAAATTTTCGCCATGCCAAACAACCTATAGGGTAGTAAAAGATTTGTTACCGAACACAATATGTTATTTTACTTATTCCTTAAATAAAAAACAAGCTTATATGAAAAATCAAGGTTGAGCCATCATTCTCTATTTCTAAAGAACTTGACTTTTGCCATTGTCTTGTTAATAAATCCTATATTTTCTATTCTTGTTTCTTCAAAAATTCAACAAAATCCACAATTAACAAATGAGCATCACTAGGCTTTGGCTTCTATTTGAGAGGTCCAAGGTTCAAACCCCACTCAGTATGAAGGAACCATGACCCCTCATAAAAACATGTGTAAATTCATTGAAAAACAAATGAGCATCACTATCTAGAATATCATTATAAGCTTATTTATTTCCAATGCTCCTGAAATGCAATAGATACATATTCTTTCTTCCCATTTCTCTTTAGGTCTCTTCTATCTAACTTGTCTCACATTGATGTTGATGCAATCTAGCCCCAAGTTGGGTTATAAACATCTTTATTCTCGATTTGATGTTTACATTACATGCTCTTTGATGTTGCTCATATGTGGTGTTGAACTCAGCATAATGCATCTTTTTTCTTGCTTGTTCTTTTTCCACATAACCTTATATTTTTGCCTTACATAAACTTCTACATCCTTTTTGTTGTTTGGACATTCTCTTAAATTTACCCCACTTATCTATTTGACATTTTGTTCATCCGAGTTTTCTTATGTTCAACTCATCTCCTACTATAACCTTAGGCCACCTATTAGATTCATTTGTTCAACCTTTTTCATATGCCCTGAAAGACAAATCATCCCAACTCATTATAGAAAATGTATAAGATTTTGCTAGAAGTATCTCATATAGACTAAAGCTTTAATTTTAAATTTGCTTGTAGTTAAACGCTTTTGGATCCTCTCTATTTGTGTCCATTTCAAGCTTGGTGGCCCATTATTCACTTCCATAGAGTGTCATTGGCACTACCAACAATCTGAATAGGACCCTCCAACCCCACAATTTTGTCTCCCTTACATTTTACAATACAAAGAGTACTCTTTAGCCTCGATATTATTTTCAATCAAAAAGTTGTCTAATTAAGTTTATTATTTGTATTCTATTACTTCTTCATGGAACCCTCTTCAAATTGAAAGCTCTCTCTTGGTTGGTAAATCCACTATCTTGGTTTTGCTAATATTTACATGTATTGCCATTAACTAATTTATTTTTTCTTCTATTCTCTAATATCCTGCTCTTTATAAATATCTTTTTTTTGCAATATTTACAGAGACCTCAAGTTTTTTTTTAATCATTTCCTATCTATATTATATCATGACCACAAAGTGGTATTACAACTTTAGCAATTATGCATGTATCACTTCGCCAGGTTCAAACTTGGATCTCCTTGAAATTAAAAAAATTTAGCCAGTGGAACTAATGTCAATTGATTACAAAGACTTTAAATTGCACATAGGAAACTGTTTCTTTAATCAGCTTCAAAAGATAATTCTAAGTTTACATCAAAAGACATTTGTGCTTGTTATGATATATATAACATTTAATAACATCATAATCCCCAAGTAAGAGTGAAAACTCGTCTGTTAGATGTGTTATGCAATTGCAACAAGAGGATAATAAATGTTAGTTACATTAGCCATGATTCCCTAATTAAAAGGTAATAATAAACAAATGAAGGATACAAAAATATATTTTTAGCTATTAATTTTATTCTCACTATTACCAATCCAATTCCCCTCTCAACCAGAAGAGTAGCAAACTATTTCCACGTCTTTCAACCAAAAGAGTAACAAGTTGTTCAATTAAATTTATTATTAAAATTCAATCAGATATTTATTTTCTGTTACTTCTTGGAACCCTCTTCAAATTAAAAGCTTAACTGCATTTTAACTTGGTTGGTACCAAGATAAAAACTACTATCCTGACTTTGCTAGGATTAAATATATTGTCATCATTCCATCATTTTATTTAACACTTGTCCTTTTTCTCTAATTATAGAGACTTTAAATTGGTCGTAGGGAACCATTTGTTTAATCAACTTCATACGATAATATTAAGTTTATATCAAAAGTTATTATGTCGATAGGCGTCTTACAATGGCAGCCGGGCCGTAAACAATATTAATATTTTATTAAAAAAGCTGATATTAAGAAAATTATCTGCCGACATTAAGAGTTATATTAATATTTTATTAAAAAAACTGATATTAAGAAAATTATCCGCCTACATTAAGGGTTACGGTGGATTTAAACTAGCTTAGATATATAAAATATATATATCTATAAACGCGAGAGTTATCAATCTCGAGGCGCCTATCTCATTTCTTGGGGGTGTGATAGATAGGCGCCTCGAGATTGATAACTCTCGGCGTTTATAAATATATATATTTTATATATCTAAGCTAGTTTATGTTTGCTATGATATACGTCGTATAATAACATCATACTCACCAAGTACTAGTGATATCTTCCATTTGTTGTGTGATGCAATATACAATTGCAATAGAAGGACGATAAATGTTAGTTGCATAAATTACTATTTAGTATTAGTCATGATTCTGCGGTTAAAAAATGATAATAAATAAATGAAGGATACAAAAATACATATTTAACTATTGATTTTATTTACTATTACCAATTCAATTCCTCCCACTTTCAACTAGAAGATTTCCGTCACTTTCAACCAAAAGAGTAGCAAACTATGGTGGCAACTACAAGAAGTATTCATAAGTGAAACCATATTAGTGGCTTTAAAAAAATATTTGAAACAGCACCTCTTTAAAGAATCTACTTGATAAACATCCAAATTATGAAGAGCTCCATCGTTTATACTTGTTATAAATTCCTATTTTTAAATTCATTTAACAACCTTCACAAAGGGCTTATGTGTTGTTGAAATGTTTTGGACAATTGAATTGCTGTTACTGCTATTTTTAATTGTTGTGTGACAGACACTCACATCAAGACTACATGATACAGAACTGCATACTTGTTAAGCTTTGATAGCCTAGACTGATAGAGTAGCATACCACCATTATGGCTTGCACTGTCTTCAAACAAATTTTAAGATTTGCATGTTCCTTTTATTATCCCCACCTATCTACTACAGAATTTTCTACTCATCTCGATTTAATTCAACTATATTTTTATGGTTGCATATTAGTTTATGGACTCTTAACATGAAGATTGTTTATTATTTCAAAATTTCTTAACATGTTCCAGGTCCATTCCCTCCATGTCAGTGAGACTACCTTAACTTTGAAAACAAGAAGATCCAGATTATGGGAACACTAAAGAATTTTCCAAGTTCAAACTCAAATGGCCGGTATTTTATGTCAATAATGTATACTAGTTCCAAACTAAGAATATCCTTTCTGAGGGGATGTTTTCCCCACTAAATTTAAATATGAAGGTGTCTCACAGTCTGTCTCTTTGTATTTGAAAAGAAGCAATTGATATTGTCCTCTGAGTTCCTTTCCCCATAGAATGGTAGCATTTTATAGGTTTTATGTCTCATTGGAAACAACTCTATGAAACAAGGAAAATGATGCAGTGATGCTATCCAATAGGTTTTTATGTCTCATTGGAAACAACTCTATGAAACAAGGAAAATGATGCAGTGATGCCATCTAATCTCAGAGAACAGATATATTATCCTTTAGGCATGACATAAACAAAAAAGTTTGAAGTATTATAGGCAAACATATCAAAGATATCAGCTTTGGAAAATGATTTGTAGTAATAAAATACCAGAAGAGACTGAATCCTGAGGAAAAAAGAGATACAATCTGCAATATGTTTTGTGTTCTGAAAGCTTTCATGCTCAATATCTTTTCTTCTGTTAAAATACGATCAAAGCATCCTGGAGATTTACAAAGCTCTCCATGGATAAGAAAGTGACACAAGAACTTTTACCTCTTCAATTTAAAAAAAAAAAAAAACTCAAAAGATCTAATGTCATTGAGAGCTTGCTCACTTGGTTTCTTTTAGGAGGCACTCCCGATCTTCTTGCTATTGCATTTATTTACAAACAGACTTACTTTGTAGTGGACATATGGAGGTGCTGTTGCGGTGTTGTTGCACCTGAAGTGATGACTTGCTTCACACTAATAAAACATTTTGGTTCCGTGGTGAATTCAAAATCATAGTCATACTAAAGAAATTCAATTTGACAAGATATGTTCACCATTGATACTTTGCAGCTAAAAGAACTTCCTCATATTGCTGTGCAGCATTGTCCCAGCTGAGGTCTTGACTCATTCCGCGCTTTTGAATTCCAAGCCAGCTGTCTTTGAAGTCACGATATGTCCACAATGCATTACCAAGAGCATGGATCAAACATGATGATTCTGCACGATCAAAAGCCCAGCCAAGGCCAGATTCTGAAAATGGATCAAAAGCTTTTACAGTGTCTTTCAAGCCTCCCACAGCATGTACAACTGGTACAGTTCCATATCGCATAGCATAAAGCTGGTTCAGACCACAAGGCTCAAATCTTGAAGGCATCAGTAAAATGTCAGCTGCTGCTGTTATACGATGAGCCGTTTTAACAGAGAATCCCACCCATCCACGAACTTTATCATTGTAATGACCCTCAAATGAGCGTAACATGTCCTCTAAGTCAGTTCTTCCTGTACCTAACATCACTAACTGCAGATCCTGTGAAACCATCCAAGGCATAGCCTCTGCAATGATATCTACCCCCTTCTGATGGTCTAAGCGGCCAATGAAACCTACCAATGGCACATCAGCGCGCACAGGTAAACCAAGTTCTTTCTGCAACGCAGCTTTACATGCAGGCTTACCAGTTTCAATTGTTTCTATAGAATAATTAACATAGTCATCACTCTTAAGATGGACGTCTACTTCTGGGCTCCATTCCTTATCATCAATGCCATTCACAATTCCTCTTAGTTTCCATGCATTTTCCTTTATCACTTCATGTAAGCCCCATCCACCTTCTGATGTTTGGCATTCCCAGGCATAACCATGGCTCACTGCAACAATTTGATGGGCAGTCTTTAGGCCAGCCATGAAAATATTCAAGTGTTCTCCTCCAACAGGATCATAAAGCCTGAATTTTTCAAGATAGTGCTCTGGCAAGTCTAGAAATTTATAATCATCCACTGGCCCACGACCCTAGAAATGAGAAAAGCAGAAATGCTTTACGACAATTTTCCACTTTAAAATTAGTTATAAGGTACACACAAGTAACATGCTGTTCAACTTATTTTTCCAACACTGTACACCAATATGTCATGAACAAATGCATACAGGAAAGTGAGAAATCAAAACTAGAACTAAAAAATAAAAGAAACAAAAATTTGGTATTAATTATTATGCTTTGGAAGAATCAAACGATTTACAAGGATATCCAGCTTGAATTATGACATTGTTGACTAGTGAGCAGTAATGCAAATGCAAGCCTTTGAACAACATTAACAAAGTGCGTGATCAAAAGTTATAATTGGTCATTGTTAACAGTTAACACCATAGATGTTAATATACAGTTTTAAACATCACCAGAGACATCACATACATGGAAGCAGGGAAACATTTTGTTTTGAACAAAGAATGGTATTCAACAAATATTGCCAATATTCAAAGGAAAAAAATTAGGAAGAAGTTGGGAGCAAATATAACGATAAAGTAACAATGATGGTACCATCCATTTTGATAAATCAGGCAGATTCTTATAAATTCTCTCAACTCAGTAGTATTTTCTAATTTGTGCATATTCTTTTTGAGATACTAGTGAAAGACTGCTAATGAGGCCTTGATTAATTGGCAAGGTCAACAGCATGTTATACCGTTCACCTGGGTTCCGTTTTAATTGCATTCAGCCAGATGTGAGTCCCCATTCCAATTGTCCTCACATTTCAAACTAGACCAGCCCTTGGGATGTGTTTCTCTAAGCTTCCAAGAAAATAAAAAGCATTGGACAAGGCTCAAAACATGGCCTAATCGCAAGAAAAAATTTCTCTGGGTGCTGTTTACTGTGTGTATGTTTTTTAGGTTGTTGCCAAAACCCTCGTTAAACATTCTATAACCTAGTTTCTTACAACTTATTTTTTGTATTGGTTATATGGGCTCCACCCCTATTACATTGTGACAACATAGTGGTATTACAACAGTTTGGCTATTATGCATGTCTTGCTTGGCAAGATCCTGGGTCTCCTTAAAAGTGAAGAATTTAACCCATTCAGCTAATGTCATTTGATTAGGGCTTATTAATATAATGATTTTGTTTTTATTTTTTATTTTTTATTTTTTATATTTTGTATATTTTGAATTTTATTTAAATCTAGGATTATGGTTATTTTATTCTTAATTCTTTTCCTTTTTTTGTAATTCACTAGTTATAACTCTAATTGTAAATGTTCATACCAAAATAGTATTATAGTTATTATTATTGTAATAATAATGATTTTTCTTATTAATTATATATATATATATATATATACATATATATATATATATATATATATATATATTTTTTTTTTTTTGATAGTAGAAGGGGTTTTAAAAGGGTCCCCGAACCTATTACAAGTAGGTTTTGAAAGGCACCCCAAACCTTAGATCTAGCAATAAGATATCAAGAAAGACTGAGCTGGATTACACGAATCAAACCCGAAAATCCAATGAAACAACCTCCTAGCAAATAAGCCACAAATTTTTATCAAGCAAATACAAGATATTGTCCCATGGTCAAACCACAAAATCTAAAGCATCGGAGAAAAATAGAAGAATAACAAAAATGCTACCGGTTAAAAATAAATTTACAAATAAAACCGCCCAAACCAAAGCATTTGCCGCCTAACAGGAAAGAAGAACAAGGGAATTCTGTCATCACGATCAACAAATCATCCCACTCTGAGAAGAATTGATGCCTAGTAGAACCCTCAGCACAAACACCAACCAGGAAAACTGCACAATAAAATAGCACACGAAAGCCCCCTCGTATCCCAAATAGGATGCAGAATCCTGGATCCCTTCACCAGGAGGTACCCAGAAGCAACAACCGCCTAAATAGTTGATGCCCAAGCCCCCAACCACAAAACTGGTCTAGCCTTCCACCCACCAACAAAGCTAGCAACTACAGCTCCTTCAGCTGACCCAGCCTACCAACCTGTTGCTAGAGTTCCTTCAGCCAAACCAGCAAACCCTGCCACCCAGAGCAAACCCGCTAGATTGCAGGGAAGTTTCCAAAAATCAGGGTCCTCCGTGTAAGCCCTCAGAGCTCCAAGCCTCTTTGGGTTTGCCCTTAGTTCATTAATTAATTATATTATTATCACGGCAGATGTGTATAAGAAGTATTACTCAAAAAAAAAAAATTAATTATATTATTATAATCATATTGTTAATATTATTATTTTTATTTTGTTGAAGTAGGATGCAAAGTACAATTGGCGGCACAACGGGGGCCACTCTCCTCGTGATTCGAATTTGGATCTCCTTGATGAGAGCTCAAAGACATACCAACTCAGGTGTCCCAACAGGGACATTAATATTATTATAATTTTATTATTGTTTTGAAAGTAGGGTTTTGAAAGGGTTGCCCTTTCCCTTTTATATCAACTTAGTCACATCGAGCTATATAGCCTATTTGGTGCCACCGAGATTTGAACCTTGGTGTGGGCTACATCATCCATATGTCTTAACCATTGAACCAAGGCCTCATTGGCTATTATTTTATTATTATTAATAATAATTTTAAGTTATTATTAATATTTTATTTTGTTTTTTCAAGAAATACAAGTTTCAAACTGCGGCGTGGGCGAGTGTGTGAGGGGGTGGGTGTGTGGTGTTTGTGTGTTATATTCCCTATTGATAAGCATAGCTCTCGGCTTTACGAGGGGTCGTGGTTGGGAGGAGACTACTCAACCCTCTGTGTTGGTCGTAGGGTTTCTTACACTAACCAAACAATATATATATATATATATATATATATATATATATTTATTATATATAATTTTGTTATTAGTCATTTATTTATTTTTATTATTGTCATTATAAAAAATAATAATAATAGTAACATAATAATAAGAAGATTTATTATTATTATTATCACAATCATCGAAAAGCATGAGCTCAACCACTTAAATTCCTCAATTTTCGAGGAGACCAAAGTTCGAATCTCACTAAAAGTTTTATGCATAATTGCCAAGCTAAATGTAATCAGGGTGGGCCCCTTTAAATTCCATATAACTAGTATATATATGTTTTTTTGTTTGGGTAGTGTGAGAAACCCCACGACCGATGCTTAGGGTTGAGCATTCTCATCCCCACCATGACCCCTTGTAAGGCCGAGAGCTAAACTTATCAATAGGGGATTAACACACAACCATACACACACACCCACCCATGCCACGGTTTGAACCTTAGACCTCTCTTCTACACACACCCACCCATGACCTCTCAAAGAAAAGCCAAAGCCCAAACTATTAGGCTGTCACCCTAAGGACAACCAATTAATTATATGAAATTCTCTTCTTTTTTCAATGTTTACACAAGTTTTTATGAGGAGTCTTGGTCCCCTCATACTAAGTGGGGTTTGAACCTTGGACCTCTCAAGGAGAGGCCAAAGCCCTTACCACTACAGTTAGCTTGCAGCTATATATATATATATATTATTAAGATTTATTACACTATTGTAATAAAAATAATAAAATTTATCATTCTTTTTATATTACAATAATATTAATGTTATTAGAAGATAATAACCTTACTATTTTTTTTTCAATGAGTTTACACAAGTTTTTATGAGGGGTCTCGGTCCCCTCATACTAAGTGGGATTTGAACCTTGAACCTCTCAAAGAGAGGCCAAAGCCCTTACCACTACAGTAAGCTTGCAGCTCTAAATTTTAATTAGTTTACACGAGTTTTTATGAGGGGTCTTGGTCCCCTCATATCGAGTGGGGTTTGAACCTTCGGCCTCTCAAAGAGAGGCCAAAACCCTTACCACTGTAGTAAGCTTTCCTTGGACCTCTCAAAGAGAGGCCAAAGCCCTTACTGAACTGGGTTTTTTATTCAGTTGGTTAATACTATGAATCAAAGATCTTTTCCATAAGCAATACCCTAGATTTACAATAGATTATTGTGGACATTTTAGGGTTTAAGATTAGAAATTTTCCATCAACATATTTGGGTGTTCCTTTTGTCACATGAAGGAAAGAAGGAACTTTGGGACTTAATTTTATGAAATCTTGTTTGGCAAATTGGAAAGGTAAGTTCTTAACCATGGATAGATGACTACAACTCATAAAGACTACATTGAAATCCATCCCTATATATACGTCACTTTTAAGATTGCTAGCAGGTACAACATTTGAATTTGATAAAATTCAAATAGATTTTCTTTGGAAAGAATGTGATGAAAGATTTAGATTTCCTCTTTATAAGTGGGATAGGATTTTGCAAAGGAAAGAATATTGACGAGGCAAGCTTGTGGAATTGCATACTTACGAGGTTGACCTTAGAGGCAAAACTTGGCTTGAGATTATTCAAAATTAAGGAAAGAGTTGAGCGAAAATGTTACTTCACAAATATATAGATACTCTTGATGCAACAAAAAATTTTGGCAAACGAATCCTACCTAAAGGATTGCAAACATGGAACTTCATATCAGATAGTTCGCAATTGATCGAGAAACATATTAGATGGTCAATCAATGAGAGGGATTTAGCAAATTTTTGGTCTAATGTTTGGTTGAAGCCTTATCCTCTTATTTCTGATTCAAGATGGCCAACCATTGGCTTCGGCATGTCTAGCTTGTAAAGGTCCTGTTGGCATTTTTGCCACATTGATTCTCATTGATTAATGCATTAGTGTATTGTTGGAAATCTGATCTTTGACTTCAGCTTTGATGCAGCTTGGGCGAAAAAAGGAGAAAAAATGAGCAAAAAATGACTAAGTCTGAAAACTGCAGCGATGCGCTGACATGTCGCAGAATCGCGGTCAACGCAGTCAACGCAGGCAGGTTGGGCGGAACCGTCGCGATATCGCGACGTGTTCCGGAATCGCGGGTCGGCCGGCGTCAAAAGCATTAAGTCGCAAACTTGCAGCGATTCGCTGACATGTCAGCGAATCGCGACACGGGCGGCTTCAGAGGCACAAAGTTAAAATCTTGCAGCGCGTCGCTGACATGTCAGCGAATCGCGACGGAAAATGGCGATTGATACGGCGAGAAGAAACATGTAGTGAAATCGCTACATGTTTCGTTTTCGCGAGCGAGCGCAGGGAGGAGCAACGACGGAAACATGTAGCGAAATCGCTACATGTTCCGTTTTCGCGGGTCTTCAGCAGCGAAGTGTACGGCGTAAAATTATGTCGCGATTTCGCGACCCGTCGCGTTTTCGCGACCTGCGCAGTTTTCCCGCCAAGTGCAATATGAACGGCCGAGAGGGTTTTTTCGATTTCCGATGATTTAATGCTGACCCGAATTAAATATTTTGCGGATTTCCGAGGCGGTTAAAGTCGAAGAAGCGCCCAGGCTTCCAAAATTAAAGATTTATTTGTTCAAAGCGGCTGGTCGTGGTCTATTTTAACGGTTTCATGCACATGTTGGAAAAATAAAATTTAATGAAGGCGACCGCGATTATCTTATTGTATTTAATTTTTACCTCCTCAATGCTGCAATTAAGGGGATCGTGTGCATAATTTCCGTTGCATGGTTGAAGATCACGAGGAAGTTGGTTTTACGTTTTTAATGCCGCAAAGAGGACGGACCTCTATAAAAACCAATGTAATTTTCATTTACGAAGGTTGGAAAAACTTGTCGCTAGAAACTGGAATTGTATTTGCGGGAATACAAGGATCGACTTCTAATTTTTCAAGCGTCGCATGGATGAATTTGCTTTCTATTTTCTGCATTTCTAATAGCATTCGTACTCCCGCATTGCTATTACATTTAAATTCTGCATACTGGATTTAAATATTGCGGTCAGGGTACGATTCCTGGAATGTGGGTTTGGAGGGATTTGCGGCATGTGATTGTGCGAAGATGAAGCTGATTTCTTATATTACTTGCTGTTGTTGCGTTTGTAGTTTCCTGCTGTTGTTTTTCTGATCCCATCACTTCGGCCTATGGCCATATTTCCCATTTCTTTCTGCAACCTTTTAAATCTCTTTCCAGCAACCCTATCTTAAACCCAATTTTAGAATAGTAGAGGGAACCAGCCCACTCTGGAGATTGGTCTGGGAGCCATTTCTTGCTTCCAGCCTTTCAATGTTGGCCGGGTCTAGGGCGCAATTGTAAAAATCCTTTCCTGTGGCAGATTCGTGACCAACAGTTTTTGGCACGCCCGGTGGGACAGACTGTTTCTGTCTCCAAGAATTCATAATCGGTGGGATACGCATAATTTTCCAAAGTGATAAACCCACCGGTGCCAACAGTTTTTGGCACGCTTTTAACACCCGGAGGTCTCAAGATTTGATGAGCTGTCTTGGCCTCACAGCGGAGATTTGTAAGTTCATCTGGCGACTTTGCTGAGTTGAAGATCTGTTCGTGGACGCCTGTTTTTGTTTTTAAAAAAAAAAAAAATTCAAAGAATGTTTTTTCTGGCGACTCTGACTTAATGGCGATGGCCGTGATTCCGCAGACCACTGCCACAAAGGCAAGGGTTTTTTCTAGATGGGATGATCCTGGCCCTCTGAATCTCCAAGTTCGGCATGAAATTCCCGAAGGTGCCCTGAAAAATCTAGCAAAATATGATGGTACCGTAGGCATGGCTCTGGCACATGTTGAAGATATTGCTATTCTGTCCATGATCCATGTCATAGAACACGAAGATGTTATGATCCGACTTCTGGTTCAGTCTTTGGAAGGAAGAGCATTGCAATGGTACAGATTGCTCAAATGTCAAAGCATCAGCTCATGGGATGATCTAGCGGGAGCACTGATCAAAAGATTTGATGAAGATCCTTTCTACAGTTCTTTGGATCTCTATCATTTTTTAATGTACATCAAGAGAGCACCTCAAGAAAGCATCACGGACTTCAATGTTCGATTCTTGATAAGTTGGAAGAGAATTCCAGAGAAGATCCGTCCATCACCCACCCAAGCCCACCTCTTTTATGTTCGAGCTTTTAATTCTGACATAGGTCTCTTTTTGCTGCAGTCAGATGAACAACGGTTCCCACAAATCTTTGAGGAAGCAAGTGCGAGCGGAACAGTCTGTTGCTCTTATCAAGAAAGTTACCGTGGGGAGAAACTCCATTACCTTCTCCGGTGGTTGCTGCTCCTGTTGACCCTGCACAGTATTTTTCATGCCAGATCCCTTATACTGAGCAGAAACCTGAGATGCAGTCATGTGGAGTTCAAGGGACAGATCTCGTCCAAAGTCAAGGATTAGGACATGCAAGCACTTTTCCAGCAATGAACAATATGGTTGCTTGCAGTTTTCATCAAGAGATGGGCCAAGTAGAAGAACAAGTGCAAATTCCAGAGCCTGAGGAGATCCCAGAATCAGATTTCTCCCTTGAAGAGCCCTGTGATCACATTAAGGAGTTAGAGGAGCCTGTACTCAGCCCACAGCCAAGAAAGTCTGCAAAGTGGTGGTGTTGGTTCCAGCCACTACATCCAGCACCTGAAGAAGTCCTCCATGTGGGTACTAGTAAGAAGGATAATCTGTCGCATTGCATCCTATTCGCACCATGGAAAACTTCAGGAAGGAGCCAGCCTAATTTCAAGGACCGACTTAAGTATGATCAGATCTGGTCGGGACATTGCAGATTTACCGGATAACATTATGAGATTGGATGTCTGGTGGCGACATGCCAATCATGTCGTGCATTATTGTATATAGTATTTTGAAAAAAAAACAAAAAAAATAGAAAAAAGAAGAAAAAAGAAAAAAAAAAGAGTGGTATTGTTTTTATTTGTTCATCTCGGCTCTTGTTGCTTGCGAGCCGTAGATGCTTGTTTTCCTTTGTTTTTCTCCTCCCAACAGTTTGGTGGCTTTCTAGCACTTTCTTCTTTTCCCTTCCCCGTTTCCTCTCTTTCCTTTCTTCATCTTCTTCCTTCTTTTTCTTCTGCATTAAAACAAAATAAGCCACAGCTGTTGTTTCTTTTTCCTTTTCTGTTTTTTCCCGTCCCTTCTTATCCCTTTCCTCTAAGTTCAGTCTTTTATGCATTTATTTCGCAGTCTAGTTCATTTCATTTCACAGCTTTCCTAGTTCCATTCCCACTCCATAACTTCGTTCATTTTCATATCACTCCATTGCAGTCACCGCTTGCGCAACCGCAAGAGCTCATTCCATTTGTTTCATTTCACAACAAGTTGCAGGTCCTTCCAGTTTCAATTTTTCAGCAGAACATGTTTTGCAGCAGCTAGTTTACTGTTCGGATATGACTCTATGCCCAATGGACTAAGGCCTGGATTCTTGCATACAGCGAGCTGTATACCCCGCGAGCCGCCAAGAATGTTGGCATTTTTGCCACATTGATTCTCATTGATTAATGCATTAATGTATTGTTGGAAATCTGATATTTGACTTCAGCTTTGATGCAGCTTGGGCGAAAAAAGGAGAAAAAATGAGCAAAAAATGACTAAGTCTGAAAACTGCAGCGATGCGCTGACATGTCGCAGAATCGCGGTCAACGCAGGCAGGTTGGGCGGAACCGTCGTGATATCGCGACGTGTTCCGGAATCGCGGGTCGGCCGGCGTCAAAAGCATTAAGTCACAAACTTGCAACGATTTGCTGACATGTCAGCGAATCGCGACACTGGCGGCTTCAGAGGCACAAAGTTAAAATCTTGCAGCGCATCGCTGACATGTCAGCGAATCGCGACGGAAAATGGCGATTGATACGGCGAGAAGAAACATGTAGTGAAATCGCTACATGTTTCGTTTTCGCGAGCGGAGCGCGAGGGAGGAGCAACGACGGAAACATGTAGCGAAATCGCTACATGTTCCGTTTTCGCGGGTCTTCAGCAGCGAAGTGTACGACGTAAAATTATGTTGCGATTTCGCGACCCGTCGCGTTTTCGCGACCTGCGATTTTCTCGCCAAGTGCAATATGAATGGCCGAGAGGGTTTTTTTTTGCTATTTCCGATGATTTAATGCTGACCCGAATTAAATATTTTGCAGATTTCCGAGGCGGTTAAAGTCGAAGAAGCGCCCAGGCTTCCAAAATTAAAGATTTATTTGTTCAAAGCGGCTGGTCGTGGTCTATTTTAACGGTTTCATGCACATGTTGGAAAAATAAAATTTAATGAAGGCGACCGCGATTATCTTATTGTATTTAATTTTTACCTCCTCAATGCTGCAATTAAGGGGATCGTGTGCATAATTTCCGTTGCATGGTTGAAGATCACGAGGAAGTTGGTTTTACGTTTTTAATGCTGCAAAGAGGACGGACCTCTATAAAAACCAATGTAATTTTCATTTACAAAGGTTGGAAAAACTTGCTGCTAGAAACTGGAATTGTATTTGCGGGAATACAAGGATCGACTTCTAATTTTTCAAGCGTCGCATGGATGAATTTGCTTTCTATTTTCTGCATTTCTAATAGCATTCGTACTCCTGCATTGCTATTACATTTAAATTCTGCATACTGGATTTAAATATTGCGGTCAGGGTACGATTCTTGGAATGTGGGTTTGGAGGGATTTGCGGCATGTGATTGTGCGAAGATGAAGCTGATTTCTTATATTACTTGTTGTTGTTGCGTTTGTAGTTTCCTGCTGTTGTTTTTCTGATCCCATCACTTCGGCCTATGGCCATATTTCCCATTTCTTTCTGCAACCTTTTAAATCTCTTTCCAGACAACCCTATCTTAAACCCAATTTTAGAATAGTAGAGGGAACCAGCCCACTCTGGAGATTGGTCTGGGAGCCATTTCTTGCTTCCAGCCTTTCAATGTTGGCCGGGTCTAGGGCGCAATTGTAAAAATCCTTTCCTGTGGCAGATTCGTGACCAACAGGTCCAAAGGTCAAAGTGTTGGAATATATTACATTATTTGGTTCTTTACTAATGTACCATCATGGGTACATATTTAGGTTAGGAGTATATTAGGAGTAAAGTGTTTTATTAAGGTATTGTAATAAATGCACAAGTCCACATGTACATGAGTCTTAGAATAGAATAGTGAGGTGTCTTGAAGGCAAAGAGTTGCATCTCATTATAAATAGGTCTTCATAGAATAGAAGTATGAGAGGTTTTTGGAGTGTGTAGGTTGAGTAGTAGTAGACATAATGTAGCTCCATTTTGTTAATATGGAGAGGTTGTAAACTCCATTAGAGGAGCATTGTATATTTTTGTGAGCTTTCATATATGAGCATTTCTAGAGCATTGTATCAAGTTTTCTATCATATTTTCATGCATATTAGTTAGCCATTATCATTGCTATAACATTGCATGCTTATTTCCATACTTGTGGTTGCATTTCCTTTAAGTTTAAAGCTTCAAAAGCTAACACAAAGATTATATTATTGTGAGCAATGACTCCAAATCATGGATTTCTATTACTAACCTCGTTGAGGGAGAGAAAATCAAACAAATAATGGATGAGCTTCAAAAGATGCTTCAAGAGTTCTATTTGCCTATTTTTACATGGATGGATGAGTTGATTTGGAATCTATCAACAAATGGTGGATACTAGGTCACTTTGGAATATGAAGGTTTAGAGCAACCAAAATTTCATATTCCTAATAATTTCCCTTAGAAGAATGTTGGCTCACTAGAGGCCCTCCTTGAGGCCTCAACATTCCTTTGATTAGTAGTCCAAAGCAAGATTCTTACAAGATAGAGTCTACAAAAGAGAGGATATCATGGGCCTTTCTGGTGTACCTTGTGTGAGAAGTATCTAGAACATCATATCACTTACTTCTTCATTGTCCCTATGGTTACACCATTTAGGTTACTTTTTCAAATATATTATAATATATTGGGTACCTCCATCAAAATTGAAAGAGTTAATGAAATGTTGGATTAATTATTTTAAAGCTAAAGCATTTTATATTCTTTGGAGGATTGGTCTTTCCATTATTTGTTGGAATTTATGGCTTAAAAGGAATAATAGAATCTTTAAAATTAAATCTCAAAATCATGCCCAAGTTTGGAACCATATTATTGCCTCACTTGTAGAATGTTTACAGACATGGTGTTCATCATGAGAAGTCTTGAGTGTGAAAAAAGAGGTGTTGGCCTCTTGGTTACAGGATTTGAACATACATGGAAGGGTCATTTGCAACCATGTAAAGATTCTACTTGGATGAATTAATTGGAACCAGAATTTGCACGGAAACACAAATCTATACACTAAACACAGAGAAATTATTTTATTAATCACACTAAAGAGTTGACAAAGTATCACAGGTTGCTTCAAGGGTGTAACCTCCTTTATGAGCAATGCTCAACAAAATATAATTCTTCAGGATGCCTTTACCTCTCTTACAATGCAATATATAAAGATACCTCAGCCTATCCTAATGCTCTAGGATTAACCAAAAATAGCTACCCGAGCTAGCTAACCCTAATCCTAACGATCTAAGATCACCCTTTCCTTCAAAAGGAGTGCCCACCCATCACTAACTAAAATATTACAATAAAATAAAAAGGGTTAGGATGTCAGGTCCTAACACTGCCTCCCCCTTCAAAACAAGCTTTGTCCTCAAAGACGAAGATGAGGAAACTGTTGTAGGAGTTGTAGCTGTTCCGACATGGTAGCCTTAAGATGTTATCCACTCGGTTGCAATCCACAATAAACTTTGGTTCGAGAATGATTGATCTTTCAAAAAACTCTCACTACCATTTGGTTCATAGGAACTGCCTGGAAGATAGAAGGTGAGAGTTGGTGGTGGCTGCCATTTGGTCCATCACGTCTAATGCGTCAAAGCAAAACAATGCAAGGCTCCAAGCACTTGGTGACAATTTCAATTTGGCCATTTATTTGGGGTTGTATGCCAACCTCATCTTCAATTGGGTTTCTTGCAGCTTGAAGAGTTCCTTAAAAAAATTAATAGTGAGTGTAGGGTCACAGTCACAGACTATAGAGGATGGCATTTGATGGAGTTGGAAAAAGTGATCAATGAATGTTTGGGCAATGGTGGAGGTTGGGTAGGGATGCGCAAAAGGGCAAAATGGCCATACTTTGACAGACGATCCACAATAACCAAAACAACTGACTTGCCTATTGTCTTGGGGAATCCCACAATGAAATCCATGGAAATGTCAGTCCATATTGTTGTTGGAATTAGTAACGGTTAGAGTGTGCCTAGAGCTAGCAATGTCTTTCTTTTGTGACGCTAACGAATATCACATTGCTAAACAACCCATTTAATCACTACTGCTTTCAACAATTCTTTGATCATGGATCAACTTTCAATTTTTGATATGGTGGATTCCTTGGAACAATTGGTATGGTATGATCAAGTCCCTAAGACTTCTCAAACACCTAACCTCAAAGCTATTGCATGGGTACAAGTCACAGTCTACATGCTTCGCCACCTTGGGATCAATGAAGTTATGAGTGCTACCTGTGTTGATGAGAATGGTTAAAGGACATTTCTTAAAATACCCTTGCACCCTCATAGCCTATGGAGTAGCCATACCTACTAGGGGCTGCAAGGATATCTCAGGTACGGGCTCATTTGCAACATTGATGTCCTTATGTTGTTCATCATCTGAGTTGTTATTGGATGCCTCAAGACCAAGTGGGGTAGTGGTTGACTAAGCATATGGTATGTCGAGCTTTTGTCTAAGACACTTATGACCTAGACTGTATTTTTCATCATAATTATAGCAAAAGCCCTTATCTCAACAAGATTTCGCCTCTACCTCACTAATTCGTTTGATGGAAATAATTGTGTTTCCTACATCTGGAGATCCTAAAGGTTTTGGAAATTTTCAGAATTGAGGCAGCTTATATGTGTGATGTTGTGCTACCAGTTTGTCTTCAAGCAACCTTGCTAACCCAATGGCATTCACCATGTTCTTTGGGTTGACCATTCTTACCTCTATCTAGATTGCTTCCTTCAATCCACTAGCAAAGCAACTTGTAAATGCCTTAGTCCTATCTTGTTTGCCAATTCTTTAAATTCCTTCAACTAGTCTAGAACTATGTTAATTGGTTTGAGCTTAGTCAAAACTCTTGTAAAATCCTCGTCTGCACTAGGACCAAATAGAACAAAAATTTTCACAGACTTATCCCACAAAGGTGTTGTTCCCATAGAATTATGGAACCATCAATACCATTGTATTACTTCCTTCTCTAGGTAGAAAGAGGCTATAGGTACTATTAGAGTGTCCTAATCAAAATATTGATTTGTACAATATATCCAACTAGTATCATCACCGTCAAACTTGGGGAAATCCAATTTTGTAGTAAGGGGTATAGTGGATAAGGTATGTTTTGCTCCCACAATATTTTGTGGATTTCTTGTGAGTTTTCACCCTACTCCAATGCTTCTCGTACTTCCTAGACAATTTTGAAGAAATCGGTGATGAACATCTAGATGTTTTGTAAATTGTGTTGCATTTGATCCATCATGTCTAGCTTTTTAATCTCATTAATCAAGGAGTCCCCATAAAAACTTTGAAATCGATCCCTACATTCCTTCAGTTCCTTTACCTCTTCACTCACTTTTTTTAAAGAACTGTCGTGTAATCGCTACCCTACAACCATTTTACGAAAAATCAAGTATTTGGAATGTGCTATGGGTGCTATAGACCAAAATGATCAGCATGAAAAGGTGATTGTAATGCACCTAGCCAAAATTTGACATTTTTTGGTGGCTGAAAATAGTTGTCAATGATCGTTGTGATGAGACATTCACAATGTGATAGGTCTCAAAATGACTTTTTTTCCTTCACGCACACCTTTGAACCTCGATTATTGCACCCTTCAAGGCAATCCATTTCATCAGAATCGCAAAATTCCTCACGATTTGTGAGATATTGCTCAGGAACTTTCCACCCACAATTCAATGCCCTACCAAAAACCCTTGTAATCCCTTAATAGTGTTCAATGGGGACGCGTCCCCATCCCCCTTTCGTCCCCAGTACGAGAGGACATCAAAGAGGACGTTTCCCCACCATCCCCCTTTTGGGAGGGACAAGTGGGGCATCCTCGAGATGCTACTAGGCCATGGGGGACCATCCTCGATACCCCTACTGTGACGGGGCGCCGTGGGAGATGGTCGAGGGACGCCTAGGAGTCCCTCAACCGTCCCTAAAGACGGCTAGTCATCCTCATGGTTGAGCATCCATATAACATTACATATATATATCAGCTTTTTTTTTTATTTTAAAACTTTAACATAAGGGACAGCCAGCCATCCCTCGACCGTCCCTGGGGATGGCCAGCCTTCCCCTATGGCTGGGCATCCATATAACATTAAAGGAAGAAAATTCAGCTTTTTTTTTAATTTTAAAACTTAAACATGAGGGGGGTGGGACCCACGAAAGTCTCTACCCCCCAAACCCTAAAAAATGTCTATAACACACTCATTACAAGTATTTGAAAAAACAAAGCAATGAAAAGAACAGCAAGAGAGCAGCAAAAGCGCAGCAAGAGAGCAGCAAGGAGGAGAAAAGAAGTCACAAAACATATATCAACAAGAGAAAGGAGGAGCAAATCACCATCCAAGTTTGTTTTCCTATTTTCATTACCTCATCCGAGTTTGTTTCCTATTTTTCTTTCAAGTTTCAACATGAGCAGCAGTGAAGGATATGAATCAGACCCATGTGACGTTCAAATGGACAGGGAAAATCAATATATTGATAAGGATTCTTCCTCTCATATCCAATCTTCTCAAACTTCCAAAGAGGTCAGCACTACTTCTAGTTTTGATTGTCCATCATCAATGTTAAAAGAACATGCCAAGGGTCCATTTCTTAAAAAACATCTTCTGCAATTTGTAACCAACCGTGACCATGAGAAAAAATTCAAAAAAAAAATTGGGGGCTCAAAAACATAGTTGTGCCATTTTTGTTAAACTGAGTTTAAGGGCCAACTATACTAGGGTTGCATCTCATCTTATTGAAAAACCAGGAACAAGGGCTTGCAAAAAAATGGACCGGCTACAAGTGGTTGAAGGCAATAGGCTTGTGCAACCTAAACCTGGCCAAACATCTAGAAGTGACCATGGAGCCTCCTCAAGACACGAAACCCAAACCTCTAGTATGCCACTGCTGCCCTTAAGGAAACAAGGAGCTATAAATGACATGCTTAATGTGCAAGCAAGAGAAATGAAATATTATTAATGTTTGCGGTGGGCCAAAATAAGACCCAAGGGACTATAAGAAGGACAATAATGATTGCCAGCTAGCAGGCTAAAAAGCCCAACAAAGAAAAGAACTAAGATAAATACAAGACAAAACCTGACAACCGGGCCAAAGAGAAAGGGAAAAGAGGCCCAGAAACTAAACTTTCCTAACAATCGAGGCCGAAGTACTAGAGCTAAATAAGTCCCTAATATGTATCTAACTAGCGCTATTTCGGAACCCTGAAAAACTGTGGGTGCGTTGTCTAGTGACCCTGCTTCCGTCCGAACAGGATGATGTGGGGCGTTTCCGTCCAAAGTCACCTGGTCCATCGGAGCTAGTGAAGTATGTTGTGATGAGTCGATGTTGAGGAGGGTGAGATCCATTTGGAGGAAAACTTTTATGTCGTCGAAGCTGAGTTATCTTCCCAAGAAAGAGTGTGAGACACCGTTGGTCCAGGTATCCGAACAAGATAGAAACAGATAATGTTGTAGCACAATTATTTTTTTGCACATGGGTTTCCTCTCCATATTACACGTTTACCCTATTTCAAGGAAGTATTCAAAAAAGCATCCAAGGCAAGACCTTCATATGCAGTGCTTGGAGAGTGTTAGTCACGAATCTGCCTAAGTACAAAGTATTATCACTTGTGCGCCCTAGATCCGACCAACATTGAAAGGCCGAGGGAAAGAGAAATGTCCTTCGGGCCAATCTCCAGAGAGGGTTGGCTCCCTTACTAATCTAATTCGGTTTAAAGCTTAGGGTAACATGAAAGAAATGGGAAATGATAGAAAGAGATGGAAATATGGTTATAAGCCCTTAAAGTGTGGTGGAGATAAACTAACAACAAGAAACCACATTCAAGTTCGAATTAGCATAAAATAGAAAAGTAAGCACAGGAACCACTCACAGTTTGCAGAGATAACATCCAAGACACATTTCAGTGTTCATTCCCTTACCAGCAGTAATTAAATTTAGATGCAGAATTTAAAAGCAGCTAATAAGGAACATAAACGTAAGCAAAAATGACAAGCAAGAAGTGATCAACCACAAGACTACTCAAGGAACCAGAAGCCGAATATCTTTCTATTGATGCAGAAAACTTAAAGTATTTTTCTGCAGAATGTCTATCCTCCTTCATTACATTGAAATGCTTAGTATTTATAGAGGATTTCGCCTCTTTCATTTAATGCACAATACAACAAAGTGTCGGCTGATCAAAAATCAACAGCAGCAATTCTCTCCTCGACAACAACAACGAACCAATTAGCAAATGCATTGGAAAATGTCTACTGATTTCATCACATGGCGTATTGGGGCTTTGGCAAAAATCATCGGTCTGATTTCAATCTTTATGACGGTGCCTTGGAAATGCATACCCACCAAAGTGGACAGTGCTTCGAAAACGAACAAGATTACACCGAAGTCAAAGGCGCAATACTTAAATCCAGTAGTTTTTCAGCAGTGATCCCGTATATATTCGCCACAAGAATTAATTTTACTAGCCTTAATTCTTTCCCAAAGAAGATCTGCACTGAAAACGTGGGGGCAATGATGTTTGCTTCTAAAATAAGTTTTCGCTCAAAGTTTCGCCCGAAATGGGCCTTTATCTTCATTTTGCCCAAGCCACGCCCGAAATGAGCTTTCGCCTAGACTTGCGCTACCAAAGGTGATTTCGCCAGTGAAATGCCCAAATAAGAGTGTTGAAGACGGAGAAGGTCGTGTCATCTACAAAGGTGAAAAAGGTGCTAACAAAAGAATCAACAACAAAGATCATGTCAACAAGAAAGGTGCTAAAAAAGGTCGTGGAGATGACGAAGTAGGAAGACGACAAGAGACACCTATACAAAAACAAGATCGAGAGAGAGTCTAAAGGCATATAGGATGGGCTTTCGATGCAAAGAAAAACACTGCGGAAAAGTGTGTCTACAAGAGAGTGGACCTTTGGGAGTTGACCAAAACCTACACAAGTCTATTCATGAAGGCAATCACAAACCATAAGCACATGTACCCCAACTAGGAGACAATTGGACATTGAATTCAAAAAGGCTATTTTAGGAGAAGATGTTAGCACAACAAAGCCTTCAACATTGTTGAGAGGTGAAAGTCAGCCGACAACAAGTCATTCGACTAGTTAGCCGACTTCAAGTCAACTGACAATCAGACAACCAATGGTCATGGTTGTCGTAGCGGGGAGGTAGAAGAACACCAAATTCAATGGAGATGGGAAAGAAGGCCCTTGAAACATATCAGTACTTGTCAAATGATATGGGAAGCAAATGGGATAAGGGATAAGAACACTTGTGAGGGATCCAATAAGACTGACACCTAAAACAAGAAACAAGAGTGAAAAACGATAAGAGTTGTTTCCAATGACGTTGTGAGGGATCCCAATAGACTAACACCTGAAACAAGAAATTTCACCCACGACATGAGAAAACCTAAATAAGGAATTTGAGAAAGAATTCAAACAATTGTGTGACGACATAGCGATCATTGGAGAGATCTACATCAGTAAGCAAAAGAAGGTCAAGAATGTTAAGTCCTATAACAATACTCTAAGACTCCAACATAGCTCATCAACAATATGGAGAATAAACCTAGATACGAGCTCTAGAAACAGTGGTTTATGTATAGACTTCTTCTGAAATACAAGAAGATGAAGATTGCACCACCAACAAGGTATCAAGAAGCGTTTGAAAAAAGTTGAATTTGGAGACCAAGATAAAGACGACACCAGCAAGTGGAAGTCGAAGTAATGAAGAAAATGGTTCCAATAGTTATCATGACAACATGGGTGTAACAATTCAAGTGCTCATGAAAGACAAGGAAAGAGAAATCCAAGAAATGAAGGGTGAAATGAAGAGTAAGAAAAGAAAGACATTCGATGTTTGGACTGTCAAGCAAAAGGCATTACAAACACCAACTGTCCAAAAAAAGCATATTGTGGTATATACAAAGTTAATGAGCAATTTGTTGTAAATTGTCCATTCAACTTGAAGAGCAAAGACTCTAGACATTGGCGGTAAAAAATGAAGAAGCAAACCAGAAACCAAGTTCCTCGAGAAACAGTCGAGGTGCAATGAGTGAAGGATATAGAAACAACCACCAAGGAAGGAGACCTGGTGGGCAAAACCAAGGCAGCAACAGGCCTGGTGACAGAGAAAGACTGCAATATAATTTTGAAGGAAGACGCGTAGTGTACTGTAGAAGTGCCACAAGTGGGGTCTCCTTGCACGAAACTACACAAATGCAACAATCAACAATCATGTGATGATGATTTGCCAATGGTGTGGACCGAGAAATCATAAGGAAACAAATTGCCCCAAGGAAGCCAGTAATAGTAATAGCTTAACATTGAAGAATGAAGTGTGAGGACAAGAGACATTATCCTAGTAACTCAAGCACAAGAAAGGAAGATGAAGTATCCTTACCCTGCAATGGAGAGGAAAAGATGGCAAGAAGCCCAAAACGAGATTGAAGATGAAATGATGAAGAGGCAAGACAGACATGGACAGTGGCCAAGGAAGAATGACAATGAAGGCACCATTGACTTTGTTCCAAACGATGTCGCAGAGTCTAGCAAATCAATTGTTGCTGACTAGGGCCCAAGTGAACATGGCAATCTTATTCAAAGTAGCCCAAACTTGCATGCAACAGTTGGAAAGATGTTGCAAGGATTAGAGATAGAAAAAGGAGGAAGACAGAAGGTGCCATAAAAGATTGCAACATGGGATCCTCTTCTTGACCTATAGTCCTAATGATTGACAAAGGGAAGCAGCCAACATTGTTGCACATGGAGATATTGGGCCACATCTTGACACAAGTTATCATGGATGGCAGATCAACTATTAGTGTACTCCAAAAGAAGACATGGAAGGAGCTAGGAAAATTGACATTATAGCAACTAAATTTTCGATTCGCAAGAGTTGATCAATACAACACCAAGATGAAAGGCATATCGATAGCGAGAAGTATTCATCCTTGATTTCGTAGTCATCATAATGCAAAAGCCAATGTATGACGCCTCATTAGGACAAGATTGGTTGAGGATGGCGAGAGTAGACAGCAAATGGGAGAAAGAAAGACTAACTTTCGAAAAGGGGCATCGCAAGTTTACAATAAACTTGCGAGACCAATTGGTCAGCGTAGAAGTTACATCATCAGACAAATTGAAAAATTTGTTGCCTAATGGAGACAAAGGAGAACATGCCGGCTAGGAAACAAATGAAGACACAATCTTGCATTTGGAGAAATGCATGGAAGACGAAGGGCACTCCAACAATGGTCTATAGCATTGACAAATGGATGACTATGAGTTATTCCAACCAAAATGCCTGTGCTTGGAAATGGAAGAATGTGATGGAGCAGGCGTAAAGGGGAAGACTATCGTGCAAGATACTCAGGATGTAGGTGAGACCAGTCTGGCGGTAGAAAGCCAAACACAAGCAAAAGAGGAGAGGAAGATGTCAGTTCCAGTATAGCATCGGTGACACATGATTGGATGAAAAGCAAATTTTGATGACACCGAAGCGACAAAGGAACCAAACACCATCAAGTACAAGGGGTGAAGGATGGTGCAAGTAAACCTTGAAGAAAGGGATGAAGAAAAGATAATCAATGTTGGGAATGATTGGCATATGTTCACACTTGTAGGTGAAGCATAGGACATGGGAGCAGCGGAGGAGCGGAGGCGGAGCAATGGAGGTCAGGGGGGTGCGCAGGCTCAGAACATCGAAGGCTCTGAGGAGGCAGGTAGGACCAGTGTTCACGGGACAGGCGAGGATCCAGAGGAAGGAACTGAGGCAAAGGACGGTCGAGATTCGATCTCTGACCAAGTAGGCTCGGCCAGAGAGCCTGACCCACCCGACAAAGACCCTGATAAAGGGACCCAACATGGGGCTGCGGGACCCAAAAAATCTTGGTCCTTTGCGGAAACCCTAAAAGGTTCGAGGACCAACTTTTTCAAAGATCTTCCTCCACTGGTGCCAGTAAAGAACAGGATCATCGCTCCTGCGAACATCATGGATGGATTCCTGGCCATGGAGAAGTTTTCGTTGGTTGGAAAGTTCCTGGGTGGAAGGCCCGACATTGAAACTATTAGGGCTTGGGCATGGAACAAATGGAAAACGGCGGGAAATTTGGAGATAGTGGCCCTTTCCAAAGGGTTCTTCATAATAAGGTTTAACAACAAGGAAGATGCGGAGAGAATCCTGGTTGGAGGCCCATGGTTCCTAGGCAGACGCAGCCTCTATCTCAGAATATGGGGCGAAGACTTCGACCCTGATACACAAAATATTAACACGGCCCCCATTTGGGTTCGCTTGCCTAACCTACCGGCTCAATTTGTCAATGAGTATTGGCTTCAAGGAATAGCGAAAACTATTGGCGAACTGGTGGCTATTGATCACGCCACCCTGGCAAGGACAAGATTGACTCAGGCGAGGATCTGCGTTAATGCAAATCTAGAAACAGAGCTCCCAACCTTCGTCGAGTTGGAATATGGAAATTACTTAAGGAAGCAACCGGTTGAATATGAAAATAAACCGGCCTTTTGTACGGAGTGCAGAAACCAAGGTCACCTTCCAAGCCAGTGCCCAACAGTGGTATCAAAGAAAGAAGGCCCGAAGAACCAGGACCCGAGAGTGCCCAAAGGTAGAGGGATCATCAGAAACCAAGGACCTAGGGCCCCTCAAGGAAAAGGAGCTTTCAGGAAAGTCAGAATAGACCTTGAGCATCAAGTCCAAAATCGGGAAAAGGAGAAAGGAAAGCAACAAACCGTCGAGGGAGACAAGGTAAGTCCGAAAACCCTAAGCTCCAACAGGTTTGAAGTATTAGCAGATAAGGATTCTGATGATGAAAATGAGGAAGATAATCAAATACAGATTGAATGGCCCAAAGTCCTAGAATCTCTGCCTAAAGCAGGGCCATCCTTAGTGTTGCCTCAAGACCTGACCAACCCTCAAGGTGTGGATTCGAACCCTTTTGAATACAGGATGAACCTCGAGGGAGGTGAGTCCAGCACTGACATGATAGGATTCAAAATGACAATGGGGGGATCTAGTCCCGTCCTGCAACAAATAGCTCCTCCTAAGTTTAGCCCAAAATAGACAAGAAGTTCAGCGAAATCCTCGATTGACTTTGGGAGTGAGAAAAAGAGAGGAAGAATGTCCGAGGCAGATCATTATAAACTCAAGATCGACAATGAAATAGCAAATGGGAAACAGAGGACACTTCTACAACAAGTTATCACAAGTCAGGATGATAGCCGAAACAACAAATCTCCCCCACCTCAAGGAAGGGGGAGAGGGAAAAACAATAAGCAGTCTAAATGAAGATCCTCTCATGGAATGTGAGAGGCCTTAATGGCCTGGTAAAACAAAGGATGGTTAAGTCATTAAGGAAAACAATTAATCCGACTATAATGTTACTTCAAGAGACAAAAATGGATGAAGGTCAGGCAATTTCTGTGGCCCCTAGCATATGGAAGCACGGGAGGATGGCTTTCAAGCAAGCGAGAGGCGCTTCTGGAGGACTGATGATGATGTGGGACCCCCGAAAAGTGGAAGGAAATGTGATCCAGGCTGAGGAGAGGGTCCTAAGCATTCTATTCCATGATCTAGATAACAATAGGTCATGGATCACCTCAAATGTTTATGCCCCTAATACTGCTCAGGAAAGAGAGTCTCTGTGGGTTTACCTGACTCATTTGGGTGAAGCATTTCGGGACATTCCTTGGGTGGTAGGGGGAGACTTTAATACTCCGCTATACCCGTCTGATAAAAAAGGAGGATCTGGGCTGCCTCTCAGAAGTATGGAGGAGTTCAATTCGTTCGTCAACACAAATGAACTAATGGACGTCAAGTTAAAAGGAGCCAAGTTTACTTGGAGCAACCGGCGAGTAGGGCAACATCTTATTCAAGAGAGGCTAGACAGGTTTTTCCTCTCGAAAGAGGCTCTCATGGCCTTTGGAGACTCTTCCCTGTTGTCTTTGCCCAAGATCACTTCTGACCACAGCCCTATCCTACTTGAGGTTCCCCAAAGCTCATGCCTCAAGAAGCCCTTTCGGTTCGAGGCAATGTGGACCAAGCATAAGGACCTCAAGGAAAGAATCATTCAATGGTGGAAGATTGATGGTCACGGAAGCCCTTCCTTCAAGCTGTCCCAGAAACTAAGGATGGTGAGAGATAACCTCAGAATTTGGAACAAAGCAGTTTTTGGGAATCTGTTTGAAAAAAAGAAAGAGGTCAGTGATAGACTGACTGTCATCGAAAGGAGCATTGAAAACGGTCAATATGATGAGGCAACCAAATCAGAAGAAAAAATTCTCTTGGCTGAATTCCACAATATCCTGGCCTGTGAGGAAATGTACTGGAGGCAGAAATCTAGAGCATTATGGCTCAAGGATGGGGATTCTAACTCTAAATTCTTCCATGTGACCACTCTTCGAAATAGGAGCAACAACAAAATACGTGATCTGATCAAGGAAGATGGCTCCACAACTCAAGATGTCCAGGAAATCAGAAATGAAGTTGTACATTACTTCAGCAATCTCCTGGGAGAAGAAGTGCAATGCCAGGCTAATGCAAAAGAATCCCTTTTACGTGCTATTCCTCAAACTATTGATAATGACATAAACAGGAAACTCACCGATCCTTTTTCAGATGAGGAAATCAGAAAAGCTTTGTTCTCCATGGATCCGGATAAAGCACCTGGGCCTGATGGTTTCTCTCCCCGCTTTTTCCAAACCTACTGGGACACGGTGGGGGCAGATGTTTGTTCGGCCATGAGGGAATTTCAATCTTCCAAACACATTCCTAGAAGCTACAACTCCACGTTTATAGCCTTGATCCCAAAAGGAGTAGCTCCTAAAACTATGGCCGATTATAGACCTGTGAGCCTGTGCAATGTAACATACAAAATTCTCACCAAATTGATAGCAAACAGGATGAAAGATATTCTACCCCTTATCATTGACCAATGTCAGGGAAGCTCAGTCCAAGGGAGATCTATCCTCGATGGGGTCATCATGGTTCATGAAGCCCTTCACTCTGCAAATCAAACCAAGAAAGCGTCCTTTGCTTTAAAACTGGATATGAACAAAGCTTTCGACCGCATAAATTGGGAGTTTCTCGAGGCAGTGCTGATTAAATTTGGATTTAATCCCCAATGGGTAAAACTCATTCGAGGATGTATCCATAAGCCTTGGTTCTCTGTGTTAGTTAACGGATCCCCCGCAGGGTACTTTCAAAGTTGCAGGGGTCTAAGACAAGGGGATCCTATTAGCCCCATGCTATTCATCATTGTGGCTGAAGCCCTGGGCAGAACCATCAAAGCGGAATGTTCAGATGGTCTCATCTCTGGTATCAAAGCAACTTCCCAAACATCCCCTATCACTCACCAACAATTTGTGGACGATACGCTGATGCTCTCTCTTGCATCGGTGGCAGAAGCCAAAAGAATCAAACACATCCTTACCCTGTATGAGGAGGCGGCCGGTCAAAAGGTCAATTTCACCAAAAGCAAAATATTCTTCCTCAACACTCCCATTCAGAGACAGATCAGGATTGCAGGGATCTTGGGATGTGCCATAGCTACTTTGCCAACGTCTTATTTGGGCCTACCTCTCTTCACTGGGGCTCCTTTGCGAGTTATGTGGGACAATGTGGTGGAAAGAATCCAGAAGAGGTTAGCAGGATGGAAAGGTCACTTTTTATCCCAAGCAGGCAAAGCTACCCTGACTATGGCTTCGTTGCAAAGCATTCTTGTCTACTTCCTATCAGTTTTCAAAGCCCCGACTCGTGTCCTCCAAAATATTGAACAACTTCAAAAAAAATTTTTGTGGTCAGGATCGGAAGGAAAGCACAGGATCCACCTAGTTGGGTGGGACAAAGTGTGCCTTCCCAAGGATGGGGGAGGCCTTGGCCTGAGGAGAGTTTCCCACCTGAATGCTGCCTTGCTAGCCAAACAAGCGTGGCGTGTCCTATCAAGCCAAGATAATGAGTGGATAGCCATTGTGAAAAGGAAATACCTGCAAGGTTTCGATTTTTTGAACACTCCTATTCCGATACGAGGATCAACGTTCTGGAAAGCAATTTTGGCGAGCAGGGAGATTGTTAAGAAAGGCATGAGATGGATAGTTGGGAATGGCACTAGGATCAGATTCTGGGAGGATAGATGGGCGAGGGAGGAGGCCCTTATAATAGACCCCAGGTTAGCAAGAATCAAGCATTTCACTGATGAAAATTTTGGACCCATGGTTGCAGACTTCCTAAGACAGGAGGGGAATAAGCTGAGGTGGAAGTCTATAAAGGTGCAGGGACTGCAAGATGAATCTAAGGAACTTGAAGGTGTGTTATCTCAACAATTCATTCCTATGAATGCGGATGAGGATCATCTGAGGTGGGCGGCGACTGAAAGTGGGGAATTCTCAGTGAAATCGACGTACAGATTGCTTCTCGACTATGAGGATCCATCGTTTCTTTCCAAAGTGGTGTGGATCGACAAGTTGATCCCTAAGTTGGCTCACTTTTCCTGGGCTACCATTCAAGGAAAAATCCTCACCATAGACAACATGATACGAAGAGGTATGATTTTGCCTAACAGATGTTATTTGTGCAGGAAAAGTTAGGAATCGATTCATCACATATTTCTAGAATGCCCTTGGTCGGTAGCCATCCTAAATGGGGTGTTCCAAACCTTTAACATCTCATGGGCAATGCCTGCCATGGTTCCTGAGTTGTTCCATCAATGGTCATCTCCCTTCATCAGTTCCCAACTGAGGTTCCTATGGAAGATTTGCCTCCATCACTATCTATGGCAGATCTGGCTGGAGAGAAACCATAGAGCCTTTAGAGCCCTTAGTGACTCTATTCTTGACCCGCTTTCTGTCATTACCAAAATTTTGGCCTTTGCCAAAGAAAATCTCAGCATCCTTCCTTCGTCTCCCCAATCCATCCCTCTGCATGAGAAAATCCTTGCTAAATCTCTTGATCTTTCCTTAGACGAGTCCATAGGAGTGTGCAAACCTCATCCAAGGGCAGAGTCTAGATGGATTTCCCCCCTACGGATTGGATCAAATTCAATTTTGATGGGGCTGCCAAGGACAACCCTGGCAAAGCTGGAGCGGGAGGCGTGGTGAGAGACCACCAAGGATAGGTCATGCTGGCCTTTTCTGAAAACTTAGGGATCAAAACCAATAATGAGGCCGAAGCTAGAGCTCTGTGGAGAGGGTTGCATCTGCTCCATGAGGTTCAAGGTAATTGCTACGTGGAAGGGGATTCCCTGAATATTGTCAACCTCCTCAACAACAAAATAAAACCTCCTTGGAGGATAGAGGCCATCATCAATGAAGCAAGGATCCTTGCTGACGTGAGGGAAGATTTTGTCGTCCAACACGTGTTCCGCGAAGCCAATAAAGCAATGGATAAATTGGTGAACATCGGGGTCGAGGCTGACGGGCTGATCACGTGGATGAATGAGGTTCCAGGTGATGTGGAAAATATCATCCAATCAGAAAGACTATGAGTGGAACAATGAGGCTATCGCGGTGGCAAGTCACGTGTACCTCGGGGATCACTATCGTGAGGGGGCAAAATACCCAAAGCAGAAGGCTTTTCATATTGGTTGCGGTTAGGTTGGAATCTGATTGTGATCAACCCAAGGCCAGCTTGGAAACTCGTACTCACAAGTGGCAGGACTACGAGGTGGTGGTGGTATTTCCTAAAAAGGATAGTTATGCGAGGAGGGCGCACCATGGGGGGAGGTGCAAGTTTCCAAACACATTGAGACATGGGCCAACCTTCCCCGAGAGGAGTAGGTTCCCTGCGAGGGGTCTTGGGACTAACCTCCACATCAATACCAAGAAAATAGATCCTATCAGTGGGGTCAAGGCTTACGACGGCATGATCCACATGATGATTTGGCATGATTATCAAGGCAAAGGTGCTTCGCGAGTCGTTTCCAATTTTGGCATGGGTTTTAAGGACTTAGCAACGGGTGGATACGACAAGCGAAGAAACCACCACCTTTTAATCATTCAATACTGGAGTCTTTTGAAGGAAACCATGAGTGGAGAGCTTTCAGACAATTTAGAGAGGAATTTGACAGTTACCTTATCAAATATGATATACATTGAGCCCAACATGGTGGTCATGGAGCCTGCTGCACAGGCTATCCTGACCGATAGGCGTTTTACCCAGTTTTTTGATCTATTTTTGGGTGCGGAAGATGAAATTATGCTGGCTGTGATGGAAACGTGGGAGGATGGTCATGTGGAGATCAAGGGTCATGAATTTGTCATTGATGTTCAGCTGTTGGCGGAAATTACCGACCAATCGGTCAAGGGAAGGTCAATTCACCGACAAAAGCACCACTGGGAGGTGGAGCTCAAAGAGTTTAAGGATAACCCAAAAATCTACAAGGAGGCAAAGAATGGCCTCACAAGGATGGACCTCCCGACTCCCTGGAATGCGGTTATGAAGAATGTGCTGGAATTCATCACGACGGAGGACCCTGGTAAAACTTTACTCAGTTTCCATTACGCCTTTGTCAACTTTTTTTGGGATGTTAACCCCATAAGCATTCCCCAATTTCTGATGAACTCCCTGAACCACACCATCACCTCTTCCCGCAGCAAAAAAGGCTTTTCCATGCCCATGCATCAAGGCCTTCTCAAGGTCATTTACAAATACGTCCTTCTCCATGCTCCCCAACCTGTCCCTGCCCCTCCTCCTGAGGATCCCCCGATGGTTCGTGGTGAAAGTTCGAGGGGACGCGAGAGCCCTGGTCTCCCAAAACCCTCCCCTGTCACGAAGCGTGAGGGTGAGTCTAGCGCTAAGGGAGGCCCGACAAGGAAAAGGCTGAGAATTGATGACCAGCCCATTAGGTCTTCCCTGAGGCTAAAAAACAAGCAAGTTCAGGGGAGCAGCAAAATCATGGAGATTACGTCTGAAGATGAGGGTCCTAACCCTACAATCATGGAATTGAAAAGGTATGTCCTGAACACGGCGGCCAACATCAATCAGCAGATGCAGGAATTACAGGAGATTTTGACCAAGGTTTTCTTCAACGAAGGATACCAGAGCAACAAGCCGGTGGTCTACAACCCGGAGACTGACGACAACGAAGAAGACAAAGATGAAAATCAGGAAGAGGAGGTCGAGGATGAGGACTAGGGTCTTCCTCCGATTGGCCTGTACTGTGGCTGGACGGTCTGCGTTTTGTTTTGTTGTGTTGGTTGTGGCAGTGGCTTTTTGTTTCCTGCGGGCTTATGGGTGATCTCCTGTGCGAAGTGTGGGTGCTTGGGGTAGTTAGGGTCCTGATAGGACCTGTGTCTCTTTTTGTTAAGGGGGTTTTCGACTATGGTGGGTAGTATGGTCTGGTTCTTTTGGTTTCTGGCTAGGCAGTAGCGTCAGGTTAGAGGACAAAGTTTCCTCAGTTTGGTTCATGGTGGGGTTCCTCAGCCAAGGGCTGATTTTTGTAAATCGGTTTTGGGTCAACCGTTAAAACCCGGTTTAATGATAGACTTGATTTACCAAAAAAAATGTTGGGAATGATTGGGATCCGGTCTTGAAGGCGACTATGTTCAAGATTTTCATGAAGGATGTTTTTGCATGTACATATAAGATCTCCGATGAATCCCACTTGAGTTGTGTGCTCACCAAATTCCTTTGATGCCAAGGCACAACCAGTTAGACAGAGACCACACCGCATGAATCCCAAGTATGTGGCATTGGTAAATGCAGAAATTGAAACATTGTTGGATGCAAGCATCATTTCCAAAGTGATTATGAATGAATGCATTGCACCAATCATCATCAGGTTGAAGAGGGAATCTATGTTGACTTTCAAAGTTTGAATGTTGTCACATTTAAGTGTTAGGAAATTCTTTCAGATTTATACCTGCAAGAGGAAACACAATAATAGAAAATAGAAAAACAGCAGCACAAATGACACAGAGATTTACGTGGAAACCTGCAATGTGCAGGAAAAACCATAGGACAATGGCAACTTCTCCTTTTATTATTTTCAGCAAACTTTACATTCACGTTTCTCAATGTTTTCAAAAACACATATGCAAGGGATCAAGTCCCTTTTATAGAGCAAACAAGGAAGGCCCCAACCGTTCGTTTCCTCTCCCCGAGGAGACCTCCGCAAAACTGTTCGTCTTCATACGGAACCGAAACGGTTCGTCTTCCGCAAACTGTCGTCTACCTAGACGTCCGGGCTAGACGTCTAGCCTAGACGTTTAGCATCCCAGACGTTTGGCCTAGACGTCTAGCAGCCCAGACGTCTGGTATGTTGCCTATACGTCTAGCAGCCCAGACGTCTGGTCTGCTGCCTAGACATTTGACCTAGACGTCTAGCAGCCCAAACGTTTGGCCTAAACGTCTGGCCTAGACGTCTAGAAGCCTAGACATCTGCTGCCTAGACGTCTGGCCCAGACGTCTAGTAGCCCAGACGTCTGGTCTGCTGCCTAGACGTTTGTCCAAGACGTCTAGCAACCCAGACATCTGGTCTGCTGCCTAGACGTTTGTCCAAGACGTCTAGCAGCCCAGACATCTGGTCTGCTGCCTAGACGTCTGACCATGACGTCTAGCAGCTCAGACGTTAGCTGCAGTCTAGCATCCAATAACAAGAGGTTGGATACTGACTTCACTTCCTAACATTCTCCCACTTGAAGTCAATATTCAGGAATTCTTCTGCCAAAGATCTTCATCCAATGCCAATTGCCCAATGCTGCCCTTGTTACTTTTTCAACAAGCCCAGAGAAGTTCTGCACCACTCAAACTTCTCTACCTTGACCGGCTTTGTAAGCATATCTGCAGGATTCACTTCAGTATCGATTTTCTGCAATAGGATCCTACCTTCTACCACCACATTTCTGATAAAGTGATACTTCACTAGCTGAATGTTGGATTCTTCACTAGCTGAATAGCACTCTGGCTATCACAATCGCTCTAGCCAAATTGCCTCTTTGTTGGCGTAAGTCGCTGCAATATATTCTGCTTCAGTGGTTGATAAAGCCACAACAGACTGCAACTTAGAAGCCCAACTCACCGCTCCACCAGCAAGAGTGAAGGTATATGTAGTGGATTTTCTCCCATCTCTATCTCCACCATAATCGGAATCCACAAAACCTGTAAATTGCAAATCTGCCGATCCAAAGTAAATGGCAACATCTGAAGTGGCTCTTAAATATCTGAATATCCACTTCACCGCATTCCAATGCTCATTACCAAGATTTGCTATGTATCAGCTGACTACTCCCACTGCTTGGGCAATATCCGGTCTGTTGCTCACCATGGCATACATGAGGCTTCCTACTGTTGATGAATACGGTACACGAGACATGCTTGTCTTCTCTGCTTCCGTTCTAGGACACTGGTTGGAAGACAACTTTAAGTGTGGAAGAAGTGGGGTACTAATTGGTTTAGCATTCTGCATATTGAAGCGCTGCAGAATCTTTTCCACATGACTTTTGACTTAACCAGATCTTTCTTCTTTTTCTATCCCTATGTATCTTCATCCCTAAAATTTGGTTTGTTGCTCCTAAATCCTTTATTTCAAATGTCCTAGCCAACTGAGCCTTAAGATCAATGATTTTCTTCATGTTGGGGCCTGCAACCAACATATCATCAACATACAACAGCAAAATGATAAAACGGCCATCATCAAACCTCTTATAGTATGCACAATGGTCAACTTCACTCCTGTTGAAACCTTGGATCTTCATGAAGGATGTTATGTTGGATCTTCATGAAGGTGTCAAATTTCATGTACCACATGTCGCACATCACATAACATCCTTTCTCTACCATCGTCCATCCTGATCCTTATATCCCCTCTTCCCACAATTTCTAAAGGGTGTCATCACCCAAATAGACCTTTCCACCGCAGTATGGTTGATATTTGGCAAACCAGTCTCTGTGGGGGACATGTGGAAAGATGCACCTGAGTCCAAAACCCAGGTATATAAAACAGATCTGTTGTTACTGATACAGAAGGCTTCACATGTTGCCGTCTCTCCTGAATCTGCTGCACTGGCCTCAACTGATGGCTGCTTTTGCTTTTCACCATTCTTTAATTGCCAACAGTCCTTCTTGGAGTATCCTGGCTTCCCACAATGCCAACACTTCCCTTTTTGATTACGTCCTTTAGACTTAGATCTGTTAGATCTGGACTATTTTCTACCTTGTTTACTCCCCTCGAACGATCGACCTCTCACAGATAGGGCTTCATTGGTTGAGGGTTCCAGAGACGTTTTTCGCCTCAACTCTTCTGCCAACAAAGAGGCTACCACATCATCAAATTTGAGAGTTCTTGATGATGAATTACTGATGGTCATCACCATATGATCCCAAGTGTCTGCGAGGGAACAAAGTAGGGTGATAGCTCTATCTTCATCTTCCATCTTCACACTAACTGAAACCAGTTTACTAGATAAGAGTATTAAACTCATTCAAATGATCTACCACGGATGAACTTTCCTTCATCCTCAAGCTATAAAGTTGTTTTTTCAAAAAAACCTTATTAGTTGCTAATTTTGTTTCATACAACTTTTCAAGCTTTTGCCAAAGGGCTTCCGCGGTCTTCTCTTCAGCTACATTGAACAAGACAGAGTCCGCTAGGCAAAGAAGGATTGTAGAAACCGCCTTCCTGTCAAGAGTTGCCCACTCCTCATCTTTCATGTTGCTCGGTTTACTCACGACCCCTTTCAAGGCTTGAGCTTGGTCATTCTGAACCAGCAAATCCTCCACTTTCATCTTCCATAGAGCGAAGTTCCTGCCATCAAATTTCTCAATCTCGAACTTGGTTACACCTATTGTCATTGTTGCAGCTCCCACTCGCACAAAACCTTAAGCTCTGATACCAAATGTTAGGAAATTCTTTCAGATTTATACCTACAAGAGGAAACACAATAACAGAAAATAGAAAAACAGCAACACAAGTGACAGAGATTTACGTGGAAACTTGCAATGTGCAGGAAAAACCACGAGGCAATGGCAACTTCTCCTTTTATTATTTTCAGCAAACTTTACATTCACGTTTCTCAATGTTTTCAACAACCTAACATATGCAAGGGATCACATCCCTTTTATAGAGCAGACAAGGAAGGCCCCAACCGTTTGTTTCCTCTCCCCGAGGAGACCTCCGCAAAACTGCTCGTCTTCATACGAAACCGAAACGGTTCGTCTTCCGCAAACTGTCGTCTACCTAAACATCCACTGCCTAGACGTCTGGCCTAGACATCTAGCAGTCCAGATGTCTGCTGCCTAGACATTTGGCCTAGACGTCTAGCAGCCCAGACATCTACATCTGGACTCCGTCTTGTTCGATGTTGTTGAAGAAAAAACCGCGAAAGCCCTTTGGAAGAAGCTTGAAAAGTTGTATGAGACGAAATCTGCAACAAATAAGGTTTTTTCTGAAAAAACAGCTTTACAGCCTAAGGATGAAGGAGGGCTCATCTGTGGCAGATCACTTGAATGAGTTTAATACCCTTATCAATAAACTGGTTTCAATTAATGTGAAGATTGTGGATGAGGACAGAGCTATCACCCTACTTTGTTCCCTCCCGGAGACTTGGGATCATTTGGTGATGACCATCAGCAATTCATCATCAGGAGCTCTAACTTTTGATGATGTGGTAGCCGCTTTGTTGGCAGAAGAGTTGAGGCGGAAACGTCTTTGGAACCCTCAACCAATGAAGCCCTATTCGTGAGAGGTCGATCTTTCGAGAAGAGTCAACAAAGTAGATCACAGTTCAGATCTAAGTCTAAAGGACGCAAGCTGAAAGAGAAGTGTTGGCATTGCGAGAAGCCAGGGCACTCAAAGAAGGACTGTTGGCAGTTAAAAAAGGAAAAAAATGGTGAAAACCAATTTCAGCTGAAGCTAGTACAGTATATTCTGGAGAGACGACAACATGTGAGGCTTTCTGTATCAGCAACAGCAGATATGTTTTATATACCTGGGTTTTGGACTCGGGTGCATCTTTCCACATGTCTCCTCACAGAGACTGGTTTGACAAATATCAGCCATATAGTGGTGGGAAGGTCTACTTGGGTGATCACCCTTTAGAAATTGTGGGAAGAGGGGACATAAGGATCAGCTTGGACGATGGTAGAGAAAGGATGTTATGTGATGTGCGACATGTGCCAGATTTGCGAAAGAATTTGCTCTCAATCAAGATGATGGATAAGCTAGGGTATTCTGTCACTTTCGGTAACAACTATTGCAAAATTACCAGAGGTGCTATTGTAGTAGCAAAGGGAGAATCTTATGGGACCCTATATCGTTTATGCGGTGATACGGTGACAAACCATGCAGCAGCAGCAACTTCAGTTCAGGATGCAGTAATGCTATGGCATCAACGCCTAGGCCATATGAGTGAAAAAGGTCTGAAAATCTGCATGACAGAGGTATGCTTTCTGGGATTAAGTCTTGCAATTTAGACTTGTGTGAGCACTGTATTTTTGGTAAACAAAAGAGGATTCGGTTTATCGCAAGCCCTGGTAAGAGTTCTGATTTTCTGCAACTTATACATTCTGATATATTTGGACCAGTCCCCACTCAGTCCTTAAATGGTGCCATCTATTTTCTGACTTTTATAGATGATTATTCTAGGAGAGTGTGGGTTTATTTTCTGAAGAAGAAGTCGGAAGCTTTGCAGAAATTTAAAGAGTTCAAAACTCGAGTAGAGAAAAGTTTGGGCAAGCCTGTTTTATGTCTTAGGTCAGATAATGTGGGTGAATATTGCTCCAAGGAATTTGATATATTTTGTACGCAGGAAGGAATTAAGCACCAGAAGACTGTACCATATACTCCACAACAAAATGGTGTGGCTGAGCGGATGAATCGCACAATCATGGAACGTGCAAGAAGCATGCTCAGCGCATCCATGTTGGATAAAAGGTTCTGGGCAGAGGCTGTTAATACAGCTGTTTACCTCATTAACAGGTCACCTACAGCTGCGTTGGATGGACACATTCCAGAGGAGGTTTGGTGTGGTAAGCCATTTGATTACTCTCATTTGCATAACTTTGGCTGTGATGCATTTGCCCATGTGCCTAAAGAAAAAAGGTCCAAACTTGACCCGAAGTCAAGCAAATGTGTTTTTCTCGGCTATGGAGATGCAATAAAGGGGTATAGACTGTGGAATCCTACTGCCCACAAGGTAATTATTAGCCGAGATGTTATTTTTGATGAAAAATCCATGCAACGGAAGGAGGTACAGCAAACACTTAATGTTGTACCAGTTGAAGTAGACATGAACGAAGATGAAAATGAAAATCAGCATGCTGAAATTTTTGACCAACATGCTGAATTTTTTGACCAGCATGCAGAACAGCAAGTAGAACAGCAAGTAGAGCAGCCACAACAATCACAAGACCAAGAGCCACAATCAACAGATCATTGGGTTAGAAGATCTACACGTCCACAAAAGTGTCCGGAAAGGTATTCTCATGTTTATCAGTCCTCTTTTGCTTTGTTAACTGATGATGGTGAGCCTAGTTCATTTCAGGAAGCTAGAGAGTCTGAGAATGCAGAAAAGTGGAGGAAATCGAGGCACTTCGCAAGAATAAAACGTGGGAACTTGTGGATCTCCCACTTGGAAGAAAGACTGTTGGAAACAAGTGGGTGTACAAAGTGAAGAAGAACAGCGATGGGCTGTTGGAACGCTATAAAGCTCGCTTGGTGGCAAAAGGCTATGTGTAGAAGTCAGGTATTGACTTTAATGAAATTTTCTCTCCAGTTGTGAATATGACTACTATTAGAGTTCTACTTGCACTTGTAGCTGCACAGGATTTAGAGCTGGAGCAACTTGATGGAAAGACTGCTTTCTTGCATGGTGATCTCAAGGAGGAGATTTATATGGATCAACCTGAGGGCTATGAGGAAAGAGGCAAAGAGCATCTGGTTTGCAGACTAAAGAAATATTTGTACGGGTTGAAACAGGCACCAAGGATGTGGTACAGGAAATTTGACACCTTCATGAAGAGCCAAGGTTTCAGCAGGAAGGAAGCTGACCATTGTGGATACTATAAGAGGTTTGATGATGGCAGTTTTATTATTTTGCTGTTTTATGTTGATGATATGTTGGTTGCAGGTCCCAACATGAAGAAAATCATTGATCTTAAGGCTCAGTTGGCTAGGACATTTGAAATGAAATATTTAGGAGCAGCAAACCAAATTTTAAGGATGAAGATACACAGGGACAGAAAAGGAAGAAAGATAGGGTTAAGTCAGAAGTCATATATAGAAAAGATTTTGCAGCGCTTCAATATGCAGAATGCAAAACCAGTTAGTACGCCACTTCTTTCACACTTAAAATTGTCTTCCAACCAGTGTCCTAGAATCGAAGCAGAGAAGACAAGCATGTCTCGTGTACCGTATTCATCTGCAGTAGGAAGCCTCAGGTATGCCATGGTGAGCACCAGACCGGATATTGCCCAAGCAGTGGAAGTAGTTAGCCGGTACATGGCAAATCCTGGTAAGGAGCATTGGAATGTTGTGAAGTGCATATTTAGATATTTAAGAGGCACTTCAGATGCTGCTATTTACTACGGATCGGATAGTTTGCAAGTTAAAGGTTTTGTGGATTCTGATTATGGTGGAGATAGAGATGGGATAAAGTCCACTACAGGATATACTTTCACTCTTACTAGTGGAGTTGTGAGTTGGGCTTCTAAGTTGCAGTCTGTGGTGGCTTTATCAACCACTGAAGCAGAATATATTGCAGCGACTCATGCCAGCAAAGAGGCAATTTGGCTAGAGCAACTGTTGGGTGACTTCAAGGTAATGCAAGGGAAAATTATGTTGCATTGTGATAGCCAAAGTGCTATTCAGCTAGTGAAGAACCCAACATTCCATAATCGCAAGAAACACATTGATGTCAAGTACCACTTTCTAAGAAATGTGGTGGAAGAAGGTAGGATCCTGTTGCAGAAAATCGACACTGAAGTGAATCCTACAGATATGCTTACTAAGCCGGTCAATACAGAGAAGTTTGAGTGGTGCAAAACTTCTCTGGGCTTGCTGAAAATGTGATAAGGGCAGCATTGGGCAATTGGCACTTAGATGGAAAAACATAGGCAAAGAATTCCCGTATATCGACTTCAAGTGGGAGAATGTTAGGAGGTGAAGTCAATATCCAGATCTCCAATGTTCTTCAGCAGAGAGGTGCATGGTGGTGCAGCTTATAAAGAGGAAACAAACAGTATTCTGTAGTCTTCCTTTGGGAGAGGAAACAAACAGTCTTTTGGACTCTTCCTTTGGAAGAGGAAACAAACAGATTTTTGGACTCTTCCTTCGGAAGAGGAAACAAATAGTTTTTGGACTCTTCCTTTGGAAGAGGAAACGAACAGTTTTTGTTTTTTCTATAAAAGGGGAATGACCCCTTGCATGTAAATTATGATTGAATGTAATTCTGCCAAAATCAATAAAATATCAAGCTGCCATTGCCCTATGGTTTTCCACGTAAAATTTGTGTTACTGTTTTTTTCTGCGTTATTGTGTTTTCTGCTTGGACAGAATTTTGCTATATTTTCTAACAAACTCTTTTAGATGCTTAATGAACTTCCTTCTTCTACCTTCAATAGTTTGATTTTCTAAATTCCAATTAGCTAAGATTTGTTGTAGTATACCTTATAACTCCCTACTTTTGGAATGTTAGAAAATAATGATAATAGTATTTGCAAATTGATATTTGAGTTTACCAAGGTTGACAACCTTATATCTCCTACTTGGTTATTTGCAAATATTATAATATGAGAATGTACTTCAATTATAATGCCTTGAAATAGACTTGCTTTATAACTTACTAATGCTTGGTTAATGCTTGTTATTCCAACACAGTAGTAAATTGACCATATATGTAGCACCTTATAACTCCAATGTCACTTTAATTAAAGCAAGCAATTTTAATATCGAAATTACCTTAGTAATGCAGTACGTCGTGTTGCTTAAGACTTCACTCTTCTCAACGGATCTCTAGGCACTGTGTTTGTTGTATGAAGACGAGCATTCAATGCTCTCCCTTTCGCGAAAGTCTTACCACGATCATCTCTGCTTTGACCTCTCTATGCGAATGAATGTCTCTGTTGAAACTGTGTGCTATTGTCTCGATATTCTCGCTTCAATGTGAGAACGTCTTTCAACCTGGGTTATTAACAGTGTTATCTCCCCTACGTGGATTGCTTGAGGCGTTATAATGCCTTCTTGATGTTGTGAACATGTGGCGCTTACTTTGTAGAGGTTACAATCTATGTTCCAATGCTCCAAGATGTAATGATTGTCTCTGCCCTCAATGTTCCAAGGTGGACGTTACTTCTTCATTGGGCTTCTTCTTTCAATACTCCAAGATGGGCGTTACTCCTTCATTGGGCATCAAAATGATTGCTTCTATTCAACGCTCTAAGGTGAGCGTTACTCCTTCGTTGGGCTCCTGCGTGAGCATTATTGAAATGTGTAATGCTTCTTTACGTTGTGCCAAGTGGCACTTGCATGTGAGGTTGTCCTCAACGTTCTTTTTATCCTTATATCTTCTCCAGTGGATGCAATTTGTTCAATATTTTCTCCAATGCTTTCCTCCTTGCCAATGAGTGCAAGCTTGCAATTTCCAACAATGATTTCTTTAGGGTTGGCTCCAACTGTGAATCCGACGTTGCCCTTTTGGTAGATGATATGTCTTCACTCGATTGATGCTCTTGGTTGCTTCGATGGCTCACTTCCTAGCTAGCAGTTCGACGCTTGATTGGGGTAATACTCTGTAGCCTTCAACTTGCTTTTACTTAGCTTTTCTTGTTGTTGTTCTCCTTGCTTTGCAATAGGTATGTAATGGGTGCAAAGCTTCCTTATGTTGTCGCCGGTTGACATCGTTCGTGGGCGCTTGCTTTGGCGACTGAGATGGTGTTTCTAGACACCCGAAACCAACGCTTATGTGCCCTAGGTTGGCTTACCTTCTGCCTTCGATGATTCGCCAATAGTAGACGTCTGCTATCTTAGTGTCTTGAGACACTCTATATTTTGTCCTCTTTAGGAGGGATATGGTGCACCAATGTAATATAAATAAGAAACTTTATTTTGCACCAAATTTTAGAGAGTTCCTTGTCTCCTTTTGATGCTATTTCCTCCTTTGATATGATGGCTCCTCGTTGTATAGCTTGAGGACTAATGTAGATCAATCTGAAGTTTTTCCTTTGCTTCTTAGATATGGTCACTACTTGCTCTAATCCTTGAGAGTAATGTATTGTTGCCTTTCTTATTAGACAACACTAGTATCTAACTCCTTCACTTGGATAATTTAGTAACAATGAATCCAAGCTAATAATTATGTAAACAATATGCTCTTGAGAGATTAATCTTTGCACTAACTTTTACCTTCACTGAAACACTTAGTGCACCTCTAATAAGCTTTAAGAGAAACTAATATAGTGCAACTGCAATCTCCTTATTACTCCTTAAAAGTAACTTGTAATATGCACTAATGATAACTCTTAAAGAACTCTCAAATGCTCTATAATCTCTGCAACTTAATGTAGTCTTTTTTTCTGTAACTAGATAATAGGAAGATGATATTTTTCTTTCTTTCGAAATATATCTAACTCCTATTTTAATGTGCTGGTAATAACCCTTAACAAAAACTATCTTTCGGTCCGAGGTGTAGACCAATTGGTTCGCCCCGGGTCCACGTCACTCGCGCTCCCTTTCCGGCTTTCTAAAATTTTGATTTGGGGGGGGGGGGGGGGCTTCTTCTGCACTTCCTTTGAAGACTTTAAAATGCAACCTTCTCTTTGCAACTTCTTGAAACTCTAATAAGGTGCTTAATGGAATTAAATAACTAAAGTTCAACTAATGAACCTATTTGCACCCAAGTTGCTTACCTTAACGAACTTTGTAGATGAAGGATTGCAAGGTGATTAGATTCACCTTTTTGCTGCCTTTAACTGGATGAACTTGCAGCTCTACTTTGTTGTCCGAAACAGCTTTCTAACTCACCTTTTTGCAGCTCCAAATGACCCTCTAAATTGCTGCCCTTTAACTGTAGTAGGTGACTTTGATTCTCCTTCAAGATGTATCCTGGAACTCTAGATTTCTGCAGCTAGTAATGCTGTCCTAATTGCTGCCCTTTCGCAGTCAATTGCTGCACTAAAATGCTGTCCTTGAAACTCAAAAATTTGGTAGGGATTTCCCCAGATCGCAGCTGAGTTTTCCTTCAAGAACCCTTCAGTGTTCTGCTGAAGATTCAGCAAACCCCTATCTCCGAATGAGCCTTCTAGCCTAAAAAGGCAGTCTTCAAACCTCTCGGATTTGGTAGGCTCCTTCTATCTCTGTTCTCCTTCAACCTCCTTGTCGAATTTTGACTTCAATCTAGGCCCTCTTCTCAAGAATTTGAAAGTCTTGAGGTCTTCACCAATCTCCTCCGAAATTTGGCAAACTCCTTGCCAAATCCTTCTTCCTTGGGCTTGTTGTCGGATGGCGACAATTGTCCCAAGTTCTTTACTATCAGGAACTTCTCCTTGATGGTAAATTTCTCCAATGAGTTCTCCTAGGAACTCCTTTAATGGCCTTCTCCGGATCTCCTTCAATGAGGCTCACCAAGCCTCCTCCTTATTTCTCCTTGAGACCTCACCAAGGTCTTCAATCTCACAGCTTCTTATGGTCTTCCAAATGAGACCTTTCCTTCAACCTTCTACTATGGAAGTGTTGGTAATGAGATCTTCTCGGATCTCTAAAATATGCTGCTTCTGAAGTTTGGAATGGGACTTTTGCTAGTCCTTCTTCACTCTGCAATTTGCAGTCTTTAATGGAGATCACCAACCTCCAATCTTCCAGAACTAGGAGTTTTTCAATGGGACCTTCTAAGGGTCTCTTCAACTTCTTCAAGGTGAAGTCTTCAATCTGCAATGGAGATCACCAATCTCCTATCTTCACCAAGACTCTTCTCTGGAGTCTTCTTGAATCAGTAGTAAGGCTACTATGGCCTTTTCTTCTGCAATCTGCAGGTTTTGATCTTCAATGGAGATCACCAATATCCAATATCCTCCTAGACTCATCTCTGGAGTCTCTTCTTCCTTGAGTCTGCAATAAGGCTACTGTGGCCTTTTCTTCTTCTGCACTTTGCAGGTCTACAACTCTTGTAATGGGACCTTTTTTCAGGTCTCTAAAATATTCAGTCTTCTACTTGTTTCTGCAAGTGCTGGAATGATTCTAATGAAGATATTCTTCCTAACTCTATGTAGGAAGCTTCCCAACTTTCTCTGAATCTCCTTTTCCTGCAACAAGATGTTAGAAACTAGAATGGAAGAATTTATAATTTTGGAGATAATGAACTTCACTAGTTGATTTGTCAATCTAATGGAATGTATGTTGAGTCCTAGTCTTCACGAGTTTTTTTGCAACCCTGTGGAAAGACTCTAGCCAAATGTAATCTTAGAAATTTTGTAAAAGATATTTTTGGATTTCTCTCAACCTCACTTGTGGCTCTCCCTATTTCCTATCTGATCTACCATGTGCTCTGATACCACTGTTAGCTTTTGATGAGACTGTAGTGCAGGGAATACAACCACAAGATGCAAGATAACTAATCTGAGATGACTATAAACTAATGGCACAATAATATGCAGGAAAATAATAAGATGAACATCTGCAAATAACTCAGAAATATGCCATTAATGAAAGTGACGAAAATAGTACAATGCTATATAATGGAGGACATGAACACTCCATGAAAGGATATGAAAGGACTACATTGTACCATACTACTAAACTATACCACACACTCTATATATACTACTGCTCTCAAAATCACTCACTATGAGGCCTTTATATAGGAAGATAGATTCCTTGGCCCTTACTCTACCTAAGACTCATGTACATGTGGACTACATGCAAATTTACAACTTGCACATTGACACTTGTGCATTTATTACAATACTTGAAGTAACTAACTAACTTTACTCTAAAGTAAACTCCTACTCTAGTTATGTACCAAAGGTGGTACATTGATATGTACCCAATAATGTAATATATTCTCTAACATACCTGTTGACAAATCGCTTTGCTTTGCCTTCTACAAATCGCTTTGCTTTGCTATATCTAATCAAGAAGCCAACCATACATGGGCAAGTCAGTAGGTGGCTTGTCAGGTTGAAAGAATGTGTTTCAAGTAGTGGTCAGACTAGGGAGGAAGCATGTGATTGTCAACCATCTTAGATCCGATTAGGAGTACCGACAAATGAAAGGGTTTCGGATGAGTTCCTTAACGCCCACCTATTTCATATTGATGCATTGTTGTCATGTTATGAGCATATTGGCAGGCACATGTCAATGGGTGGCCTGCCCAAGGAATTGCCAGCAACAAAATAGAGGAAAATCATGCACAAAAAAACCTCGTTCTAGTTGATTGATGGGCTATTGTACAAAATCGGGTCTGACATTATACTGCATCAGTGTGTGATGGAAGGAGAAGTGCGTAATGTGTTGAAGAAGGCACATGAAGGATTGGTTAGAGAAAAAATGGGACCTAAAGCAATGGCAAGTAAGGTCCTCTTAGTCGGATTATGGTGGCCAACTTTGTTTCGTGATGCAAAGGAATTTATCACTTAACGTGACACTTCTCAACAAATAGAGAAGCCACTACAACATGACTTCATGCCATTGTATCCATCACAACCCCAAGAGTTGTTTGAAAGATGGGGGTTGTATTTTGTTGGACCATTGAAGATGAGTCAGAGACGAAGATGTAGGTACATGCTCGTCGCCACAGAGTATCTGACAAAGTGGGTCGAGGTGAGAGCACTGATCGACAATTCAACAAGTACGACAAGGTTCGTGTATGAGGAAATAGTCACAAGGTTTTGTATTTCGTTGTAAATCACCAATGGTCACAGGGACCACTTTCTAAATGAAGTAATTCAAAAATTGACGTTGGACTTTCGCATTCACCACTCATGATTAAGTCCATGCTACCCTCAAGCAAATGGGCAAACAAAGGTGACAAACAAGATACTCGTCTCCCTCATCCACGAGTCATGTGATGTCGAAGGCGTAGATAGGAAGGAAATATTGCCAATTATGTCATGGGAAGACAATGTATAAACCAAAAACTGGTCACACCTTGTTTCAATTGATGTATGGGCAAGAGGTTGTTGTACCTAAGGAGTCCTTGATCCTAAACTTGCAAGTTGCGGTGAAGAACTGACTCAAAGATCATAATATTTTGGAGGAAAGACTACTCTCATTGAATCAATTGAAAGAAAGAATGGCATAGTGGACCATTAAGGTTGCCCAACACGAAAGAAAGTGTTTGCGTGACAAGCACCTTTGTCACATGCAACTAAAGGAAGGAAATTTTGTCTTGAGATACAATGGAAAGTGGAAGTTGAAGCCCAAAAAGTTGAAGACGTTGTGGGTGGGTCCCTTTCAAGTAGAAGTGATGAAGAATGGGTTCATCTGATTGATGAAATTGGACAGAATACCATGTGTAGTCAAGGAAAGTGACTTGTGCATGCATCTGTATAGTTTTAGTTTGGAGCCATTGGAGTTGTCAAGCTAGTCTAAAGACTCGTTTGAGGGATTGACAATCTTTGAAGTTGGCAAAAGCAATAAGATGTCGTCAACTGGTGATTGTCCACAAGGTTGTGCTTTGGCAAAAGAGGATGCAACAAAGATTCAAGAGTCGACACCCATGCTAGAAGTGGAGCAGAAAGAAAGAGAACCCACCCACCCTGGCATACAAAGGTTCTAAGTGCAATGGAAATAGCAAAGCAACGGAAAGAAGAATTTCAAATAAAGTCCAAAGATTGCAATAGACAATGGACTATTTTCGAAACTCAACAAGAGTAAAGATATGAGTGAAGCAGACACACCAAAGGAACCCAACACTTTGGACAATGCAAAATATACCAGTACTAGGATGGAAGGACCTAGTATCTTGGCCAAGATTGAACGCACATAATTGGAGATAAGGAATGAAAGAGAGCAACTACAACAAGAGAGTGGAATGTTGCAACAACAAATTTAAGTGTTGAAGAAACAACGGAGGATGAATGTAGTGGAGTTGACAGAAAACATCAAACGGCAAGCAGCATAATGGCAAATTAATTATTTCCAAAGGTAATAACAAAGATAAAACGAGTCAATAAAATAAAATATAAAAATAATTTTTTTTAATGATGGAAAATTTAAAATTTTTGAAGGAGAATCTAGTGCCCAAGGAAATGACTTAATCTGACAAAGTGGATAAAGATATCCACAAAACGCAAGTCGCCTGAAGAGAGGCAATTAGAAATAACTACCTTAACAACCACAACTGCACTTTGAAAACCCAAATGGGAAAATAAAAAGTCATTGGTACAAAAAGGGAAAAGCAAAATTCAAACCTCTTTCATTGTCATTTCGCAAGGAGAAGTAGAATGGAGAAAGGAGATTGTGCAACCCCGGGCACATTTGTTGAGAGAAACAAAACAAACAAGGGATGTGGTCCTATCAATCGTATCAGCAACCTACAACATAATCATACTAACAGGAAAGAGTGTGCAAGACCGTACAAGTTGTAGAAAGGAGGAATCGTATGGATGTGTAAAGAAAATGTACCAAGGAGGCCATATGGCTGAGAGAGGAGAAAAAGAAAAAAATCAAACCATTGTCGCAATTCATTGGAAAACCCCTTGTTGACAAAAAAAATATCACCTCCAAGAGGAGATATTTTTCGGTAAGAAGCAATGTCATCCAAAAGAAAGGAAGAATTAGCGTCGTCGACCAGGGTTTCGTCATTGCCAGCAATAAAGGGTTCATTACCATGGGCAAGGAAGAAATACGACTTGACAACTAATTTGTGCATTGTGTTGCTCACTAGGGTTTCAATGTTTCATTGACAACAATGCACCGGATAACATCGTGCATCAAAAAAAATATCTATTGGTTGAATTTGCATTTGATCAATGCACTAACGTCTAAGTTGTTTATCAACGCCACGTTGGTCAATATGCCATTGGCATCATCATCCATGCCTCCATCAATTGGCATACCATCAGTCAGCACATCCTCAACTAGCATGTTGGCTAAATAGTTGTAAACGGTTGACATCATCAACTAAACCAACAGCAGAAATATTTTCATTGTCATGAGTTAGTCAACAGCCCCCCATATGAGTTGCATCATCATCAGCCCCATATGAGTTGTGTCATCGTCAATGCCCATCTAAGTTGTATCATTGTTAGCCCCCATCTATGTTGCTTCCATCATTGACAAAGTAGAAGAGTGGAAGAATCGAAGGCGCTAGCATTGTCTATAAAAGTTGCTCCATCAATCAACACGTCGTCAACACTAAAGTCATTTTCCCCTCAATGGCCAATGGCAATGGACGTCGTCATCATATTGTCTTCACCATCAGTGGTCGTCATTTTCACATCGTCTTTGTCCTTGTCGATCATCGTCTTCGTCTTCGACAACCCCGACTATCTTCAAATTGTCATCAACCACCATCCTAGCATTGTCTTTGTCGATGATAGCCATTGCTTGCATCCCATCATCGTCGTCAGGTCATCTTCATCTCATCAGTCATCATTAGGTCTTCATCATCATTGGTCATCGTCATTGCATCATCTTTGTCTCATCCTTCATTGTCTTCATCTTCGTCTCTTCAACCAAGGTCGCCATGTTGTCTTTATCCTCATCTCATCAATCGAGGATGTCATGTCGTCTTCATCCTCATTGGCCATCATCTTTAAGTAGCCTTCATTGTCATCTGTGAGTCGTCCTTGTCGATTGTCTTCATGTCAACATCACATCTATACGTGTCCCACCATAGTCTAACCGTACCTCATCATGGTTGGTTGTCTGCACCCCATTGTCACCATATAGTTCATCACTTAGTCTATCATCCAGTAAGTCTACCATATAGGTCGAGTTTGTTGCCTCTAAGACACAAGAATCGATCGATTGCATGAAGCAAAAAATGCGCAACAAGAGATCCAAGCGCCACATCCATTGCTTCTATTCCTAGCGATCAGTTGGTCTATCAAAGAGGATAGCAAAAAATTTAGAGGGGATAGATGTAGGCATGAGTAAGATAGCAAGTTCATTTGTATTGTACATTAGTATATTTGTTAAGTATATTGATCAATCGCTTGTAACAAGCATTGATCAAAGGATTGTCATTCTGCACGTCACAAAGTCATGCATGTAAGTAAGACAATATATGTTGCGTTTATAATTAGTCTGCTATTAGTTGACAGTTCAGTATGAGAGGCTGATGATTGGGTTGTAACCGTCTACCCCCTTTTCAAATTTTATATATTCCATCTGATCATAATAGAATGGTACCGTTACGAAGATCATCATTATGTGATGTCATTGAGTATAACAAGCATACAAATGTAAGTAATGTACATATCAGATTGCACATAATGTACATATTAGATTGTCTTTGTTGTTTATTTCTTGATGCTTATTCTGTTTGACTTGTTTGCTCTATTGTTGGGAATAAAAACTATACTACAAACACCTTATGAGAATAAATAAAATGAAAAGTGTATTTCCAGCTCATTTCTAAGTTTCTTATTTAAACACTTATTTAGAGGCCCATTTCCCCCTTGATTCTAACAATATTTTTGTTTTGCAACAAAAATCTAAGTTTTGTAACTAAATATGATATACGGTTTAATGCATAAGTAACTCTGGCTCATTAAAGTGCAATATCAACTACATCATAAATATGCAACGAGTTGCAACAGAAATCTAAGTTTTGTAACTAAATATGATATATGGTTTAATGCATAAGTAACTCTGGCTCATTAAAGTGCACTATCAACTACATCGTAAATATGCAACGAGTTGTGAAGGGCTAGGGAAAAAGAAAAAGATAGATACATGTTCCGACTGCTAGCTGGCACTCGTTTTGTAACTATGGGAACTAAACTGCAAAGATAGGTTTCAAATAAGCCCAAAAATCTCAAAACACATGAAAGTCAAACTGAAGAGACAATTACAGGCCTGTATTTATTTTGAGTTTTCTGGTTTGCACACTAGAATATGTTAGTAGGAAGCAATACTTTCCATAAAGATTTGAGGCTTCCATAGGTTGGTTGTTTGCCATCCACAGTTTCTGTGGCCATCATATTGATGTTGGAAATTCCCAATGTTTCTGATTCACCAGAACCCATATTGAAACAGGTTTCTGGGACCATCATATAGATGTTGTAAATTCCCTCTGTTTATGGTCTTCATTCAGCCAGAAGATAGCTCCCTAGTCCCAACAGAGGACAATGAAAATTAGGAATATACAACATCAACATGGAGGTCCCATAAGCCCTTGATGGTAATCTCTTGCTACCGACCATAGAAAATGGTTCTATAACAGTTCGGTTAGGCAGCAATGGGCTCGTCTCATCCAATATCTCTCACTTCTAGGGCATTACAAATCTATGCCTATAGAATTAAAATGGAAATGGATAGAAATAATAGGTGATTTGGGATCAAATACAACAGATGATATAAGAACTAAGAAACTTTACATCAGATTTACCATTTTAATTTGAAAACCTAGCTGTTACTTTTCTGTGATCTCTTGAATTGTAGATATTTAACCAAAAATTCACGTTTTTCTTGAGAAAGCAGCATAAAGGAAGCACATAAGTTTATGTTATTAGTAAAACCTGATGTGCTATGTTGTGGACGACAAGTACAGATCGGGTGTACTGCATCAAGCCATTATCCCGATAGTATGCCTGAAGATAGACAGGCAACAGTGCAGTGTGCCAATCATTAGCAATGAAGACCAGGTTACCATCCCCATAGCACACGCCACCGCAAGGGACATGCCAAGGAACCTGTTCCAAAGATGCATTAAAATTCAGTACTCTGTCCACCAGTGCAGAACAAATGTTGCTATATCTTTAAACTGTGAAAACAATCTCAGCACAAAAAGAACATAATAAAAATCACGCAGAGAGGCATAAAACATGAAGTCATCGATAGATAGATAGGAATAACTAAAAAGTAAAAGAGCAGCAGGGAGTATGAAAGGACATGTTTGGTGTTATAAAACTAGACACAGCAAAAGATTTCAAAGTGAAAACGATGGAGAAAGAGATGGAAATTTTTGGGCATGAGACAAAATTCAATATGAAGCAAAGGGATCATAACATAGTAGAAGCTGGGTCAAATCAAGCACTTTCCACTCCCAAAAAAGTGGCAAAAAGAACCCCTCTGCATCATCAAATGGAAAGGCCATTATGGTTTTTACTCAGATCAACCATTAAAAGAAATAAAGGACACAAGAGATGAGTAAGTAAAATGTGCAAGTTCAAATTCAGGAGTTAAAGGTGCCAAGGAAGATGGGAAGGCACATTTTAATGTAAGGAAGGCAAAAGAGATCAAGATTAATCTATTTAAATCATCTTCATTTTCTTCTAGTACAAAGTCCTTTCGTTGCAATAAAAATAAAAGTGGTATAGAGCGTATGCCTTACACTTTAGGATTTCAAGAGCAGTATAATAATGAAATGAGTATGAAAGATATCCATGGAAATTTAGGGTTTTCAGGGCAACATAAGAAAGTAATTACTATGGAGGATCATTCTTACACTTCGGGGTTTCCTGGGCAACATCTAGGGTTTTCAGAGCACCATAAGAAAATAATTACCATAAAGGATTATTCTTGTACTTTAAAATTTCTGAGGCAACACAAAGAAGGAAGTGTTTGTGAGACTATTCCTTGCATTTCAGATTATCCAAGGCAGCATAAACATTTGGAAGATAAGTCTCATTATGAACAGTATGGAAAAAAAGAAGAGATTTGATTAAGATGAAGGGAAAAGGAAGGTGGTACTCAAACAAAAAGGAAAAGGAAGGCAGTACTCCTGCATGGTCTAAATCTATGCAGGATTTTGCTTCATTTGCCAATTTAAATGGCCTTTGGGATGCTACTTCTTCAAGCTTTCAATATACATGGGATACTAGACACATTGTGCAAACTCATAGAACAAAAAGATAAAATACATTTTTGTTATCCAACACATGGTTGCAAATAGAGTATAAAATCTCTAAAAACATTTTGTTGTGAGTAGGATTAGATCACAAACCCATTCTCTTAATATGTGATTTACTCAATAATGGTCATCCAAAGCCATTTTGCTTTCAGTCTATGTGGCTCCAAGACCCTCATTTCTTCTAGATGGTTATGTTATGGTGAGATGAAGCAAATTTTGAAGGATCATGTATGTACAAGTTTGTTCAAAAGATAAAATGTCTATGGAATGCCAAATCTTTTGATAACATATATAAAGAAAAGAAGGAAATTGAATCCAATCTCAAAAAATTATAAGAGATAGTACAAATCAATGGAATGGACCAGGATTCTTACATTCAAGAAAAACAATTATTTTATGATTATCATAATCCAATAAAAAGGAGTCGTAGTGGTTCCAAAAATCTAGGGAGAGATGGCTCATATAAGGAGATAGAAATACCAAATTCTTTCATGCTAAAGCCAAAACAAATTTTTCTTTTCGTCGCATCAAAAATATTTCAACTTTGGATGGAAAAAATATTAAGGAAGAAGAAGATATCAGGAAGGAAGCAATTAATTATTTCAAAGATATTTTGTCAGATATTAGGCAAGATAAGGAGGCTCAAGGAATGCATTTGTTCCACCAATTATCACACTAGGACAAAATGAAAGCTTGTTGAGGAAGATCTCTATGGAGGAGCTACATAAGGCAGTTCCTCCTTCCATCCTAACAAGGCACCTAGCCCCAATGGATTTCCTGCAATATTCTTTCAAAAATTTTGGGATTTTTTGAACAGTGATATGTTAGTGGCAGTTGAAGAGGCTCGTAAAAATAAGACTGAAATAAGTGACATCAATGCTACCTTTATTACATTGGTTCCCAAGGAAGGCGAGACAATATTTTGATTATTTTCATGCAATAAGACACTGTGATAAATATGGCAAACAGATTGAAAAGCATTATAGATTGTGTTATCTACGAGAACCAAGGCAGTTTTGGTTGTGGTAAAAAAATTCTTGATGGTGTAATCACTGCACACGAGACCAAACATTATCTTCATTCCATGAAAAAACCAAGTATGCTTATGAAATTAGATATGAACAAAGCATATGATAGGGTTTGTTAGAGTTTTCTACATGACATTCTCAAAAAAAATGGTTTTGGTCAAGGTTGATGTGAATGGATTAGATGTTGTATCACTCCAAAATATTCTATTTTGATCAATGGATTCCCTACTAAATACTTTGAGTCATCCCATGCACTTTGATAGAGTGACCCACTATCTCCTATCTATTTATTATTCTTGCGGGAGCATTAGGGAGAGCTTTCTTGAAGGTAAAATGAAAAGAAAAATCAAAGGTATTCAAGTTGCAACAAATGGTCACTTTGAATCTCATCTCCAATTTGTTGATGATACTTTTCTTTTGGGTCACCCATTAGTCAGTGAGGCCATGGAGTTTACATCAATATTATCATGCTATAAAGAGGTTGTTGGACAACTGATTAATACCTATGTCACAGGACTCAGCGAACATGAACGATCAGATTCAAAATTTGTCAATTTTTAGTACATCCCAAATATGTCCATCTAAATTGACAAATAAAATTTGAAGCAACTTTCCATATGGTGTAAACCCTAAAAGCTGCAAAGTTTTTTGCAAATTACATATCCTAAGTTATGTTATTGTATACGTTTTAACCAATTGAGCTCTTGCTATTTGATATATAGTTTGAAATTAGAAAATTAAAATTTTTAAATTTTAATTTATAAAGTTATAAATGTATTTTATTTTTGTCATAAGTTGAGTTTTCTAACGAATTTTATTTTAACTTTTCATCATGCCAAATTCATTTTGAATTTTAATGTTGTCAAACTCGAACATGAAATAGAATCTTGTGACACTAGTTAATACTACAAAATAATGATCTTTTAGCCACTTTGATTAACACTGCCCTAGATTTACAATATTATGGACATTTTAGGGCTTAAAATTAGAAATTTTCCATCAACATATTTGGGTATTCCTTCATCTCATAAAGGAAAGAAGGTGCTTTGTGATTCAATTTTGGATATAAAGAAATCTTGTTTCGCAGGTTGGAAAGGTAAAGTTCTTAACCACGGTTAGAAGGCTACACTAATATCCATCCTTATATATATAATGTCACTTTTAAGATTACCAACAGGCATAGCATCCGAATTTGATTAAATTCAAAGATGTTGTCTTTGAAAGGCATGTGAGGGAAAAAAATAGGTTCTCTTTGTAAATGGGGTAGGGTTTGCAAAGGAAAGAATATTGGAGGGGCAAGCTTGCAGAATTGCAGACTTATGAGTTTGGCTTTGTAAAGGTTCAAAGGTCAAAGATTATAATAATGTGACATTAACTCCAAATCATGGATTTCTATTAGAAACCTGGTTGAAGGGGAGGGACTCATGCAAATAGACAATTAGCTTCAAAAGATGTTTAAAGAGTTCTATTTGACTATTTTTACATGGAAGGATGTGTTGGTTTAGGATATATCAAAAGATGTATTTGCCTATTTTTACACGGAAGGATGTGTTGGTTTAGAATATATCAAAAGATGATAGATACTCGCTCAAGTTGGGATATGAGGATTTAGAGCAATCAAAATTTCCTACTCCTAATGTACAACTTGAGTGGGCCTAGTGGTGAAGACTTTGTAACTTTGAATAGGAGGTCCAAGGTTTGAATCTAATAGGGGGTAGAGTTGTACACCATGCTTTGGTAACTAGAGTTTGATCGAGTAGACACATATTGAGTGACACAACATCCTCTATGAGGATCATCCAGGTATTTGACGTTGTGGACATTAAAAACTACTTTACTTCACTTTAAAAGAATGTTTGGTCACTAAGGCCTCAACATTCTTTTGGTTAGCAATCCAAAGCAAGATACTTTCGGAAGAGAGTCTACAAAGAAGAGGATATCATTGACCTTTCAAGTGTGCTTTGTATGAGAAGAATCTAAAAACATCAAATCATTTACTTCTTCATTGTACCTTTGCTTACACCATTTGGGGATGCTTTTTCAAAAATATGAAAATATATTGGATAGCTCCATCAACATTGAAAGAGTTGATGAAATGTTGAATTAATTATTTCAAAGCTAAAGCATTATGCATTTTGTGGAGGATTGATCCTACCATTATTTGTTGGAATTTATGGCTTGAAAGGAATAATAGAATTTTTAAAAATAAATCTCAAAATCATGCCCAAGTTTGAAATTATATTATTGCCTCTCTTGCAAAATGTTGACAAATATCGTGCTCATGATGGGAAGTATCAAGAGCTGAAAAAGAGGTGCTATCCTCTGTGTTATAGGGTTTTAATATATATGGAAGGGTCATCTACAACAATGGAGCTAACACAAAGGAATTATTTTTTATCTATAACAAAATGGGAATGTCCAGAAATTACATTTACCAAAAAGAAAAAGTTGGTGGATGTGGTGTTTTTCAAAATAATAGATGTAAAATTCTCCTCACTTACTCATAATCATATAGAACTTCAACTAACAACTGCAGAGGATAGGGCGCTCTACAAAGATCAAAATGGCAACTGAGAAAGGATGGAAATATATTTCAATTGACGGGGATTCACAAATTATCATTAATGCTATCAACAAAAATGGATGTGGGGATTGGATAAAAAATAATATCATTGTTGATGCTCATCAACTAGTGTTGGAGGCAATCTCTTGGAAATGTGAGCATATCTATAGAGAAGGAAACAGGGCAGCAAGCAATTTAGCCAAATGCAGTGTTGATCTTCATCTTGGCAAAATTCATATTTCAAAAGGCAACAGGCCAAGTGAAAATTTCTCTTAATGAAATTGATGTCAAGGAGTTGACTTGTGTAAACATAGCAGTTTGAGGAAGACAGAATAAATCTGATAGAAAAGGAAATGAAGAATATCTTTGAAAAAAATGCAAGTTGAATAAGTTTTAGTTGACTTGACACAAATGTAATATTTTATTATTTTGATGGAAGTGACCTCAATAGAAGCCACACATAGCTTATTGGGGATAAAAACAAAAAAAAGAGGACATGTTTGGTTCAAAAATATTATTTATGGGTACCTACACATACAGATGCAACCAATCCCCAAACTTACAACCACTTCAAACTGCAACTAATTTGTAACAAAAACCACTTACAAATACTATAAAAGAGGACATCCTACTAAGAACTACTTAGTGAGGTTACAAAAGATTGAGAGTTTAGGAAGCCAAGAGGCAGTCCTCCAAATGATGAGGGAAATTCTGATGAGTCCTCCACAAGTCACATTGAACAGGCCAACTAGAGCTTCCATTGGGTGGGTAATTGACTTCTCTCCTTGACTAGTTAGTTCAGATTATGGGGATGCTTGAAAGTGTGTATTTCGACTTTATCAGCTAAGGCCAACATTGTATGATATAATCATGTGTAAGCCTACTGGCAATCTTCATACAATGTTAAATATCTAGGTATTTAGCCTATTGGCCCATAGTTTAACCTTTTCATGATTAACCCTTAATAAACTTTTTTCTGTCTATGTTATGTTGGGCAAGGGTTAAATAACTTGTAATTAATTATTGAGGTTGTGGTATTTGTACCCCTCATCCACCTAATCCATTGTATCAATGTGATCTTATCTTGAAGAGTTGTGTGGGTGCCTATGGGCATCCTTCATCTCTTGTGTGTTATCCCTCCTTCCTTTCGCTTCTAGTCTTTTGTTATATGATTTGAGTTGATGTGTTGCTTTTGTTCATTCCAAGAAAGTATTGTGAAATCCAACAACATTAGTATCACCTACAAAGCATTTTGAACAAATTAGGCCTTTATGGTTAGGAATCAATAGCCTTTTGTTCAAAATGTTTCATGAATATATTCACCACTATAGTTATAGGGGGGATCCCATTGTAGTTCCTACTGTCTATTTATAAATTTCTCCTTAAAAAACTATATAAAGTAACTCTCAAGAAAATTTCAACCAATTTTGTAGTCTTGACATCTGAAATTTTTCTAATGAGCTTGATGGCTGCACTTATTGGGATTATTGTAAATAACGGTACTATGTCAAAACTGATAAGAATATATTGGTCATCCACTTTTTGTTTCTTAATGAAATCCATGAATTACGTCGAATGCTTAATGCAGGAAGTGTTAACAACAGGGCTTTAAGTCTTTTAACTAAGAAAGCTACACGTTGATGTGTGGACAAAATTGTTGTGTTATGTTGATAGTTGTTTTTTACTTGTTTTAACTGAACTTTGTTATAAACGCTCTCTTTGACCTATAATTTATGTTCCATAGGAACATATCGCCTATACTTGATACCTGTGGGTGTTTGTTCCCCTATCCCCTCCCATGGGCGTGCATCCCCTTAATTTGCTACTCAAGAAATGACTTTCTTAGCCAAGCACTTTCACGTGTAGTTCCTGTTGTTCACATATTTGCCACAAATGAATAGCAATCTCGATATTTTTGCTGACTCGTGTTTCCTTGTTTCCCCTAAAAAGGGACTTGCTGGAACAATGCCTATAACCAATGCCTTTGACTAAAACATGTAGATCTTAGTTGTTATAAATGCCATGAAATCCATTGTTCAACTATTAACATCAATCAGGTCTGTCAACATCAGCAATGCAATTTTGTTGCTCTCTTTTGGCCATCTAAAATGCCATGAAATTTTCTTGTTTAACTATTATTCAATGCTAGTGTACTTGTATGAGATTGAATAGTACTATCCTTGTCCAAGATAGACCAAATTCTGGTATTAAAGTTCCTTTTCCAAGATGAACTAAGATCCAGTTTTGAGCCTCCTTGTCTTGTATGGACAAATTTCTGGTTTTGAGAGTTCATTTAAGGTAATCTTGTTCTTCAAGTGAGTTCAAAAACATAAGCGGCCAATAATTAGTATGAAGAATCTTTTCCTGACAGGTTTTAATGCCTCCATTTCTTAAGCATGCGAAGTAATGAAGAGAATACTTTATTCTATGTGTCGTAGTAATATTTTGCCATAGAAAATATTTCCAAGTGATACACAATTAGGTGGCATCCCTAATCAACAACAAAACCTATGGCATTATCTGATTCAATTGTCTCTGTTTGAAGGAGTTGATGCAAATCAAGAAGTCTAGGCAAGGTGAGCACTGTTGAAATGTTTTAGTTATTACTACATTCCACTACAAATGCTTCTGTTTGGATACTGGATGAGGTGGCCTAGAAATGTGAAAGAAATGATAGATGAATTTTCTATATAGAAATTCATCTCACCAAGGAAAGTTTTTAGATCTGTGGTACAGGGTGGGGCTGGACAATCCTTAAGGACTTCAACATTTTTCTGGATCTGCATTACACCATTGATGTCAATATCAAAACCCAAACACTAAAATAAATTTTGCCTAAAGAATCTGAACATGTTGGACATAGTGATCTCAGCTACGACTACAGACAAACATGACTATATCCTACTACGAATTGATCACTTTCCTATCTCAGTTGTTGGATTACTCATCTCTGGTTTCATTTGGAAGGCTTGGCAGCAATTGAAAGGCTTTTGGGTGTGCCCTTGAAATGTCAAAAATGCCAAGGTTTTAGATCATCACTGTGGAATCTTTATCTGGGTACAATTCCTCTGGGTAAGAACAGAGGTTGCTCTGTCCTTTTATGAATTAAAAAAGAGCAAAATGTCATCTGGTGACTTGGTGGTTGATGGTAAGTGGATGGATTGGTTTCAGGTGCAAAACAGGTACGGACATTCTGACACTTAAAAGGAACATTCTCATATCCGGGAAGAACCCCGAGAAATCTGCCCTTAACATTGAATTCAAGTGTCTGCACAACAATAGCTTAAAAATGACTGTTTGAGGTGAATTTTGTCCTTAAAGAAATCTGTCATAAAACATTGTTGTGCAGGTATCTTATTCAATTGCAGATTTCAAAGGTTAACCTTGGGAGTGTTTTCATTAAAGATATTTTCCTTAATACCACAAAGTAAACCCACAATGAGATGGTGATACTATGATGAAATTGCAATGAGTCACAAAGTGAACTACTGCCTTGTGGACTATTGATGAAAGTCAAGCTGCACTGGATATGGAGTATTGCCTTCTATAGGTTTTTTGGTAGAACAGTTATCGAAGAAACTTCAGATTGTGTAGCTTGATCTTGCATACGCTTTGGCGGTCAAGTATGATTGCATACACAATAATGATCATAACATGGCAAACCATACTTGTCACAAAAAAGAAGCATCTAATCATAATGCTTGTTTCTCTCTCTGGTGAGAGCATAGAATGATTCTTAATATAACTTGAAGCTAATCAGACATTTGACAAATTTTAAACTTCATTTGATAAGTTTGAATGCTCCCACGACTCATCAAGTCTTTAATCCAAGTCATCCTACTTCACTATTTTCTAGATGTGGTTAAATAGTTATCCACTGCTATAAAATGGCCAAGATTTTCAAGGGTAATCCACATTCTGTCTGTACTCCCCCTTTGACTTGTAACACAGAGAACATATATATTAATATCAATGAGGCCCCCTTAGTCCTAGTCATTCTCTTGGGAGCATCATTAGATCCTGTATTTACTCTTTTGGGACAGTTGCTGTTGACGACGGATCTGTTTCTACTTTGCATTCCACTACTGATTAGAGTTGGCTCTTGGATCCACTTGAGCTCTTCTTCCTTTGTTATTGGTTCCCTCAATTCACTACTTACAATATGTTTAGGGTTTACCCATTTCTGGGTCCACCCCATGATGCTGATATCTAGTGTTGTACAGTAATTTCACTTTACTGTCGTCTTCTTTAGTTCATTTACTTTAGTCTGGTTCATCTTATTAGTAATTTTTTGGTTGCTACAGTGCATTCTAACAAGTTATTTCCAGTAAGTCCCATTGGCCTAATCAGTCCTAGTCATTCTCCTGGAAATATCATTTAGATCCTGTGTTGACTCTATGGGGACAATTGCTGTTGAATAAAGATCTATTTCTACTTTGGATTCTATTACTGATTAAAGTTGGCACTGGGTTCCACTTGAGCTCCTCCTCCTTGGTTGTTGGTTCCCTCAACTCCTTACTACTTACAAATATTTAGGGTTTACCCATTTCTGGGTCTACCCCGATGCTGATATCTAGTGTCGTACAGTAGTTTCACTTTAGTGTAGTCTTCATGAGTTCGTTTATTCTAGTTTGGTTCATCTTATTAGTAACTTTTTAATTGCTACCGTGCATTCTAACAGGTTATTTCCGGTAAGTCTCATTGGCTTCGTAGACATAAATAGATTTATCTTATCTGAAGCTCAATAGTTTAACCTCCACTTCAAGAACTAGGAACAACATCAAAAAAAATTTAAAAATTAAATTAGTCTCAAACCCAAGATGGACACCACACCTCAACTGCAGCTTTGCAAAAAAGAACCATACGCTTCAAAATATCCTGCATCCATATAAGCACTATCACTCATCAGCTAATACAAAAAAGAGAGCAAAACATAAGCACATAATAGGACAACAGAAACAAGAAAAACAAAAAAAGTTCACCATTTTCAACAGATTTTCATGCAACAAATACTACTTCAAAAAATCATTAACCAATGGAGCTATTTCTTTGTAATTCAGAAGCATACAATTTTTATTAGATCAGTCAACCCTATGCAAAACCCACAATGCAAGTGATGCACTTGAAGCAGATACTTTGTATAAAGAATAATAATGAATATATAACAAACATAACAGGAGAAACCCCCATACTATCAACACTCTATTGCACACCATGAAAAGGCTTTTCTTGGAATCTCTTCAACCCTACTAACCATTGTAGTTTCTATGAGAATATTTACAAGTGCATGTGCTAACAAAGTAAAAATACTAGCACTGTAGTTTCCATGAGAATATTGACAAGTGCTAACAAAGTAAAAATACTTGAAATGACGCATAAGAGTACAAGGAATTTTTTTTGCTTTTAAAAAAAAAAAATGGAGAAGGGGGGAACAAGATAATATGAATTCACCTCCCGATTTCCCCCATAGATATTGTTGTTAAAACCCTGAAATATGGGGCAATTCATAAATATAAAATCCACCCCATCAATATAAGCTTGATAATAGCGAACTTCCATGTCCTGCAAGAAACAAATAGATGACCAGGCATGACTGAAAGATCATAGGCTGTATTTCTAAATAAGAAAAGATTGTTAACTCAAATTCCCTTGCAATCAGTAAGCAAAAGGTTGCAAAACTCGACTTATATACCTGCCCATGTACTTTATATCTCTTGAAAATTCCCATGTCAGTACCTTCACGATAATCACCATAACGAGGAGCCACAACCTGAATAAAAAAACATTGAGTTGCGCTTTCAGAACTCGCATTCCCTTTAAAGGAAAAATTTGGGATCCAAGGGCATGACATTTTCTAATGCCATTAAAAACAATATCAAAGCAAGTTTCAAACCACAAAAATGCTTTTTACAAATGCAAGAAGCCCCTCGTGAAAAGTAGAAAGCACATGCAGTTATCCAAGAAGACAAAACAGAATGATTTATCCAGAATGAAAGAGATGTACAGGTAAACCACACAAGAATTGTTGGCCTGGGAACATTCTTTTGTAGAGGGTTGTACAAAGTGTTTTAATCCAAATTATTGGCACAAGGGTGATTGGCATGGATGCATTCTTCCAGAATTCATTACATCAGGGTTTTGCAACCTATCAAATAACTCAGGAAAGCACTGAGAGCTCAAGGAGCATAAATGCATAAGGATCATTATCATGGTGATCCAGGCTTGGTGATGAATACAATTATAAACATATTAAATCACAGAATATAATGGATTATTGGAAACCAATGAACATAGAACCATCAACGAAATATACAAAGATAACTATATCAACTAAGAGTTGAAATGGGAATTTGATTCATATGAAGAATCAATCAAATAGATCAGTGAATAGAGATGTAGAACCATTACACACCGTATGCAGCTCCTCTTTACACATTCCGGCAATGTAGTTTATGCAACTTTGCACAATGATATATTAAGAGACATTTATAGGAGATGAAAAAAATCCTCCATTAGTTACTAAAGGTTTGGTGCCATCCTCCAACCACTTGCATCGAGCAGATGCTGGCACAGAAGATGCTGGCAGTTGGCATTTTGGGGCAAAATATGGGTCATAATTTTTAATGCAATTCTGAGGCCCTTCAGATTGGAATTCAAAGCACAAAATCAAGGTATAGGTTAATGGCCTACGGCTAACTAACTTGTCAAACTGTAGAGCTCTTCTGCAGATTTGGAAAATCTATTATGATAGCAAATGGGATCTATGAATAACAAATATAACCGTGGAAAATGCACCCATTCAAAAGTGCGTGCTAAACTGGATCAGTAGTCTGTCTCACATAGAGATGCATATGCTGCCATAGTTTGTTACTAAAACTAAAAAATTTGGGATGACAGGAGTCAAGTTAGGATGCCTCAACACATGTAGTTGAGCTGGACTGCCTGATGGACCCATGTAGATGAGCGAGGATGCATGTGACTCAACAACTGCAATAGAATATCTGACGGGTGCATGGTCGATTAACATTGAAGTATCATGGGGTACTGAACAAGCACCAAGGATATTCATCAGATTGCAGGGACCTGTGCAATGCATGATGGTGCGGAATCTGGAAGAATCATAGGTGGCATTCAGAAAAGTATAGAATAGAAAGAGTAGCAAGAAAGTAAAGCCGGTTGCTCTGATACTCCACAAAACTAGAGGAAAAAGGCAATGAGAATTTCAGGGTTGGGATACCTAAGGAATTTATAAATGTGGAAACAAAAAATAAGATATTGAATATCATGGAGATAACCACGAGAAAAATAACAGCCAATGAAATTTTATCACGTGTTTCTGGTGGAGAGTTTCCAATCAAAGAACAATCTTTCAAACAACTCCAAGAGAAGACCTAATGGTCAGTATTGTTCCATTGTAATATCACTTGTTTCTGGTGGAGAGTTTCCAATCAAAGAAAAATCTTTCAAACAACTCCAAGAGAAGACCTAATGGTCAGTATTGTTCCATTGTATATTTGCCCATAGTATATGGGCATTGAAAGAGTCATTGATTGCACCATATATCACTTGTTTCTGGTGGAGAGTTTCCAATCAAAGAAAAATCTTTCAAACAACTCCAAGAGAAGACCTAATGGTCAGTATTGTTCCATTGTATATTTGCCCATAGTATATGGGCATTGAAAGAGTCATTGATTGCACCATATTATTTGTTCACTGAGCTAGAGATAGTCATATATTCCACATTGCTATCTGTTTACTGAGCTATAGATAGTCATTTATTCCACTATGTTATTTGTTTAGTGAGGTAGAGTTGGCAACAAAGTTTGATAGCTATTAGGTCCTTGATTTAGAAAATTTGGTATGCATAGGCACCAGTAACAAGGATCATATATTTTGTCATAAATCATAATTTTGTTTATCAGTAGAATGAAAAAATAGTCAAATTTAATAATCAAAGTGTCAAAATGGAAAAGAAATTGTACAGCAAAAAATGGATAGCATCAAATTCAAAAACTTTGCAACTGTATTGATAAAATGGACATGCATGTATCCCCGTGAGTGTGGTCTACCGGCAAGGACGCCACTTGCATTATCGGTGATGTGACCCGGGTTCAATCCCCATGGTGGATGTGTATAAGAAGTATTACTCAAAAAAAAAAAAAAAATGGACATGCATGCATTGTGTCATCATTACATTCGCAAGCCAAAAGGAGAAACCACAGCAACAGGATTGAAAGCTTAAATGTTGTATTATGTTGAGAACTTAACCTGATAAATGCAGCATAGAAATTCGACACCCGATAATTTCTAACGAAAAATAGAAAGCAAACTTAACCTATGGCCCTCCATTCATGTTAAGAGCCTTAGGCATTTTATGAATGACTAGGAAAAACAAACACTCTTGATCATACATCCAGCTTTTTGTGAATTTTTAAAATCGCATTCGATCAACTACAGTTCACTGCCTGCTTAGGCAACATGTCGTTCCACTCAGAATTGCAACACTGAAATCCACTGTGATCAGATCAAGCGATACAAATTTATAAGCACAAATTTACATTTAACATAGAAGCACTAGCTATATGCACGTTTTGTATCCTCTGTGATGATCCCTTGATTCTTACAGAAAGGATGTGCATTCAGAGGCCACACTCTAACTCATGCATAGGTTCTTTCCCGTTCTCTGTCAGATTAGACAACGAAATCTTTCTTCTAAGGGCTGTGTCATAGGTTACTAATTTTTATTCAGGGATTACAAAATGTAGTCATGATCCAATTCTTCTTATAACAGCCTAATTTTTCCCCAACTCAAACCTGCTGCTTTTAGTTTTACTGCATTTGCAAACTACTTCCATGATGAGACCTTAGGCACTCCACAATTTATCTGTTTATTTCCTTGATTGTGGTCATAAAGGACTTCATCTTAGTTTCCCATGGAGATAATATTTGCACCACTGTCAAAAATGCCGAGGGTGAATATGTTTGTATTGCTGGACAAGTTGCCAAGCACACTCTTAAGTTTGCAAGTACCATGCCTGTAATCATCAATCCTAAACCAAAAATTCAGATCAATTTGGAAAATTAACATATTTCTTCGATGAAAATTTCACCTACAACACAATATGGAAAGCTTTGACATAATTAGTTCATAAACTACACAGTATCATTCCACTTTTTTCACTGTATTTACCTTTCTCTGATATGCTTCTTGTATATGATAATCACAGATTTTACAAATCCTGACATCATTTACACACTCTGTTATAACTTTAGGATCACTAATCAATGCGTTTAAATTGTGCCGTTTTGAATCACAACCTATTTAGTTAACTTTCTTGCTTATATAGCAAATGCTTAAAATTAACTTGCAGACCCACTTTCCCCAGAAATAACCACTACAGAATGAAAAATTCAAACCTGCAAGCTGAGAAGTTGGATTGTTGGGGAGGAGGGGTGAGGTATGACAAGACCATGTGTCATTGTCAAAGGAATTCACTCAATCATATGACCAATGCTTGGTCTCCAGGAGGCTCACCATTTATTGGATACAAGCTAGTACCAAATTTTATCTCTCTACATTACTAAAAACAGGCTTTTACCTTAAATAAAGCAGGCAGAGTTGCATCAATGCTTCTAAGTTCTAACAGTCATGTTAAGCAACAATTTCAGATATCCTTGGAGAAACTTTCATCCTTTGACAAACTCCAATATGTTTTAAGGAAGATTCCTTGAGCGTTTGCAACTTTGAAAGGGCTAAAAACATTTTTGCTGAGCTATTTCAACTACAGAACAAGACCGCATGAGCATAATAAATAGTTTCTAAATAGTATTGGTTCTTTAATGATTCATTTCGCCCACCTACTTATTGTTTTATTTCAAGATGCAAGAAACAATACCATCACTCTGTGTCCACGACGAGCCAAAGCCTTTGGTAGAGCCCCCGCCACGTCACCCAGTCCACCTTTACAAAAAACCATTGAGTCACACATCCTTCTCCAAACACAGCCTAAAATCTAGCTAGATTTACTAAGAAACCACGATCCAAATATGTTATATATGTATATATATGAGAACTCAAACTGAAGGATTGGGGGGGAAGAAAATGGCAGAACTATATTTTATCAGCTAAGGACATATAGAATGTAAGCAGATACATAATTTAACATCAAGCTCCCTTCTCCAATAAGAAAGTGAATGTGAAATAGTTAAAAGGAAAGAAGAAAAAAAACAGAACTTTTAGATTGAAGGAAAGATGTGAATGGCATTGTCAAGCAATGAAGTAAATAAACAGTAAATACCTGTTTTAGACCAAGGGGCACACTCCGCGGCTACAACTATAATATTCATCACATTTGTCCCAGCCAATGGTGGTGGCTTTGCATCTCCCTCATCAGAATCTTTTGAAATGTCAGATTCCCCCTCAGTCTCTTCTTTTGGCTCTTGTCCATTCTCAGAAACTTGAAGATATTCCCTCTTTGGTACAAACGTATGCGGCGAAACTGAAGCTGTTGAAAAATCAGTCTCAGATGCATTTTGGAAAGAAGATGCAGAAGCCTGTCCTGAATATTCCGATGCATCTGATGTCTGGATGTGAGGTATGGCTCCTGGCAAGGCCTGGTTTTCAGAAGGAATTTCTGTGGAAGCTATTGATGACAAAATTTCTGAAGATCCTTTTGCAAGTTTTCCACCACCATCTTGCACCTTAGAATCTTCTTCAATATTGTCTATTGTTTTATTTTCCTCATAACTAACATCCTTCTTAAAAGATTGCCCTTGCTTGGCTTCCTTCAATGATGAAACAAGTTTCCTCCTTTCTTCAATCTGTCACATAAATCCCAACAATACAGAATTCAAGAAAAACAAAACATTTGGTTAAAAATATAGATAACGCATTCTGAGTGATATTAAATTATCTAATCAGCTAATTATTTAAGAGCAACAATGGATGGAAATTTGATGAAAATGTTAATTAACAGGATGCATTTTATATGATAAACGAACACTGTATCATCAACTATCTTTCATCCTAAGATAGACAGTCTAAAATATGAAAATCTTCAAAACAAATAATCAAATTATAACATAATATCTGATAGAAGGTTTAAATATTAACCAACTTGAGTTTTCACCTTAGCAAATACTTCTCAAACATGGGCATATTTACAGAGAACAATCAAAATACATTTGACAAAATCATATTAATATTCTTATTAGTTCATATGCTTATACAAGAAAGCTCGGGAATAAGTTATCCCTGCTTCCACAGGTATTGACTTGGTTATATTGTAGGGCCATATAAACTCAACAATTTTGGTTAATATAAGGAGAAACAAAGGTCAGCTGAGTTTATGGCATGTCCTTGTTTTTTTTTAACTGTAAATGCTCAAAGACCTTCCCTATAACTTTATTCAATATAATCAAAGAAAGACAAATGTGTTCTGAAAACGTCATGGTCTGAGATGCTTTTGAAAACAAAGGCTTCTATTTCTCACTAAGATGATGAGAGTTTCCAGAGAGGCTCAAGGTGCATTATGGATTTCAGTGATGTGGGATGTCGAGTTTCCAGAGAGGCTCAAGGTGCATTACGGATTTCAGTGATGTGGGATGCCATTTGAAAGACTCTGCCAAACAGTTATATCTTTTAAAAACACATGTAGTTACTCTACATATGTGTCAGTTGCTAATGAATACTTCCCACAGTACCCTATTTGCAAATAATTGTGAAAAGCATTGTCACCTTGTAAGAAACCCAAAGTGCATAGGCCCCAAAAGGATATGAAATGTAGAAGAAGTTATGGTCAATAATAATAATGTATGAGAGCATTTTATTGATTTGAAATTTCTCGATATATACAAGTCTTATTAGAGGTGCAATTTAATTTACCTCTATCACTTTTTCGATATATACAAGGCTTATTCAAGGTGCAGTTAAATTTACCCCTATCACTATACAGGTCTTATTCAAGGTGCAGTTAAATTTACCTCTATCACTGGCTATATTGGCTATAATAATTAATGACCTATCCCCGATAAGGGAAATGGGGAAAGGTCCTTCGCAGATCAATGGTCATATGAAGTTGTCCAGGAAATGTATTTTTTATGTTGAATTTTGATGGCGGCTCAAAAGGAACTCAAGATGGTTGGAGTAGACCTATGTCAAAGTTATACACGCCAAACAATGTTGATTTATATTAAATCTTATGGAATAGTAACAAATAACAATGCAAAGGCCAGAGCATTGCTTACTAGCATCACATTTGCATCTGAGAAAGGATTGAAAGATAGCAAAATTGAAGGTACCTCTCTCATTGTTTATAAATGTAGTGAAAAGGAATTTGATGCGGGGATTAAATTAATAACAGTATAATACTTGATATTAGACAACCCCTGATTATTTTTTTGTCATGGACATATGTACAGAGAAGGAAATATATTGGCATACAAATTAGCAAATATTGGAGTCTCTCTTCCTCCAAGTGAACTTCAAACTCTTGATTGCCATTGACCTAACGACATTCTCTCCATAGGTGAGCATGATATCAAATATTCTTTATAAAAGCAATCCTCAGTGCCTCTGCATAGTAGCAAGATGGTGGCTTTGCATGATGAGGTTGGCTTGAAACTTTCCATGATGGCATCAACAATGGCTCATTTCTGGCTCTGCTTATGGCTCAACTCATCAGCAACAGTGGTTGCCCGATCATGGTTTTCCCTTAGTTGTATAGTGGAAACAGTGATTTTCTACAGTATAATACTTGATATTAGGCAACCCCTGATTATTTTTTCCTCATGACATATGTACAAAGAATGAAATATATTGGCATACAAACTAGCAAATATTGGAGTCTTTCTTCCTCGGGTGAACTTCAAACTCTTGATGGATACCCCTGCCTCCTTGGGTCTTACCCGAAAGTGGCATCCCTTTTGGGATGTTTTCCACAAAAAAAAAAAAAAAAAAAACTTCAAAGTCTTGATTGCCATTAACCTAACACTAAGTTACCGGTTTGTTTTGGGTTCAGGTTTGGGTTCAAAGAACCCGGTTCGCCGATACGGCCAAAAAAAAAAATTGTCTTGGGTTCGACCGTACAAAAATTAATAAAAATCATATATTAATTACTAAATCAACATTTACAAATTGAACTTAAATATCATCATATTCCTCTTCAATGTCTTCATCGGAAGCATCAACATTTATCTCATTTCCTATGTTCTTTCATATGTGTGATCATTATAGTTTAAGGTATTTATGAAGTTTTCATCAATGAGTCCATAAATTTTTTCTGAGTTTAATCAGACTTTTGGCACTATATATCTAATGCATAGGAAAAAGCAGAGAATGCCTATCCACGTTACAAATGAACATCTATTGATAATTTATCTTTGACTTTTCAGTGTATTTATGGACTACAACAACTTAGTTTGCCATCTTCACCTAATGCAGGGAAATGAACAAAAGTCCCTTTACACTTGTTGATCTAACATGTTCACCTATCCTGATGATTTGTGGAAATGAACCACCCCCTGCAGATTTGATGACTATATCCATGAAGATCTGCCCAACTCAAGTTACTGCAAAGCTAAGAAATGAACACTATCACCATGGAAACCCATCATACCAGATTATTTGATATAAATGTCAAGTTCTTGTATTCTCATAGGAAGAGAGAAAATGAACTTCTGCATGTCTTTGGTACGGAATACAAATTCAGTGATTCTTTTGCTCTAAGAATTTATACAAACATAAATCATTTTATGGAAAAGTTCTGAACCAACATATGATCAAGACACAAAAAGATCAATAATAGACTTACTCATCAACGTATTAATAAAGAGGAATAACAGGCATCTCAAAAGATAAAACCATATTTAAGGAAAATCATGAAGTACTCAAGAGTTCGTTAGAAATTCTCAATTAGTCACTGTATTTGGTTTGTACTGGCCAACACTCAGAACCCTGCTCATCTTGGCCCCAAAACGAGCCGACTCAGATTGGTTTTAATATACCACCTAGATGTTGCATTCAGTAACAATTCAAATATTTTATGCATTTTTTTAAGACCAACTTTAGCAATGAGTTTTGCTGAGTACACTTCGACTCTTTGTCATGCCAATTTGTTACCAACGAATCTAAATGATGTTCTCTACTATTTTAACGTCTCTATAAAATTCCCCTCTAAAAAGGTATCTATATCCAAGACTACAAGCATTTGTTCTTGGGCTTGTACTCCAAATGTTAAGGAATCTTCTTGCTGTGCAGATGATGTTAAGATTGAAATAAATTGAACATTGATACATATGCATGCAACAAAATTGATGCTTGTCTCTAAAAGTTTATATGCTCGTGCCATTTTTCTCATAAAGTCAACCTACCACAGCTAATGTTGGTGACCCAATATAAAGACACGGTGAAAAAGAATAGTAGAACAGAACAAACATTTTTGCTCTTACAATAGAAGGGATGTTCACCAAATTTTCAAACCTGTTTTGCTGCAGCATGTGCCTCGGCTTACTGCAAGAGCACAGCCTCCATGCCCAATGCCAGCACAAGTTGGCAAAAGCAGCCCACAGATAATAAGAGAGCTTGGACTCTAACATCAAGAGATCTATATTTGAATCAACTTAAACTTTACTACTTACAAGTTACAACAGTATTACATGTTTAACACTCCAAAGATAACGCAGGAAAATGAATGGGAAAATATAATTTTGAAGGAACCCCTTATTTTAGAATGTTTCAGAAAGGTTTTGGGTCTAGCTGGTGTTAGATAAGGAAGTTGGAATCTAGATCAATTTTCAGTTTTTAAACTTTAATGCCTACAAACAGCATATAAACTATTTAAGCGATGTACCTAATACCTGTTTAAGGAGCTCCTTCTGCAAAGCCAGCACCTTCTTACTCTGCTGCACTGTAGCTCGCATGGTTCGGTCTGACATTTCACCTCCACTACTGGGATCTTCATTCTGTGCATTTGCAACGACCCTTCCTCTGCTTTTGAAAGGCATTAAAGAAGAATATGACAGTAACAGACTCCCCTTATACAATGCCAAATTCCTAGAAAAAGAACTTTTGGGAGATGAACAATTTGGAATCTTTCTGCAAGTTCTCAAGTTTTCTGCAATTGGAAAAGATGCTTTGGCCATTGGAACAGATGAAGACAGCCCAGAAATGGGACCGCAGGTGCTCTCAAAATGCATCATCATTTTGGAAAATGTGCAAAAACAAAACAACAATGGAATAGACAAGAAAATAAGAAGCACAGCAAATAACAGAACCAAGAGAATGATGATAAATAGCAGGCTGTCTACTACGGGTCAATCAAATACAATGCCCTGCAAATCAGAAATTCACAAGGAACTGAACTGAATTGAAGCTTTAAAGGTATACCCACTTGAACTCAGGCCCAAGGCTAAGTCTCAGAAACAGAATATAGCACCTTGGGGTAAAAGATGAGAAATCCACAGGATATAATATTGAATCAAGAACCACAAGAACGTCAAATAGGACTAGATTTAGGCAACAGGAGATAAACCCACGTCAAATAGGCTTAAATTCAGGGAACAGAAATAAACACGCTTCGAAATGACCGAATTTAGGCAATAGAAGGTAAGCCCACATCAAACTTGGATGCATCAAACTCCAACTGTGTAAAAGAGGACACAACCACCCACTTGGTTGACGGCTCTTTGGATCAAGGACTGACGAAAAGCACTAAACTCTTCCAATGTAGGTTTTATGGCAGATTTTTCCGAGGCTTAGAATAAATCAGGGAAAATTCCTACAAGGAACTGATCTTATATTGTAAGTCCAGCCTCTGCGCAAATCAGAGAAAACTACCCAGAAATCAAACTGCTCATAAAAAAGTGAGAAAAAGAAATTCAATTGGATATATCTGATATTTGGGTTCAAGAATAAAGCCAAGTATTAAGGGAGCTTTGCCTTGGTGGATAAACACAGAAAATGTGACTCAAGGAAACATTTAAAAGAACACCCACACCTGGGTCGATCCAATGAGGAACGAATAGAAAAAACTCACATGAAAAATATATGTGATGGAATGCAGAAAAGAGAGAAACAGTTGAAAATCCACCACAGAAAATTTGAGTGGCGAGTTGGAAATGCAAACACAATCAGTGAGACCTCTTCTCTCTGTCCTTACTATCCTGCACAGGTGTTTTTCATATTGAAATTCAATGTGACTTTTCCCCTTTGTGTCCCTATTTAAAGCAATATTCTCCAGGTAAAACACAAACCCGAGAGGGGAATCCATATATGATTCACTATATAAGCCCCACGTATATCCTGGGTCCACTCGAGAAAGTACTGGGGCTAGAAGTTTGGTTCGGTCCAGTACTGCAGTTGGAAATATAAATTGAACGTTGAGGGATTTTTTTTTTTCTTTTTTAAGCGAAAAATCTCTTGCAGGGTCGCTTCTCATCTCAGGGGTTGCATTTAGCTCTGCACTAATTCAGCTTTTTGGTAGGTAGAAATTTGAACCTGGGACCTCCTTGGAGGATTGCCCTCTGGAGGATTGCCCTCTCCAACTCACCTACAACACATAGGTATTCATATAATGTTTTTTTAATGGTATAATTAAATGATTTAATGAGTAGGGACCTCTAAACTTTAAAATTGAAAAAAAATACAAAAAGTTCAACAACACATGCCCATTCGTTTGAATAGATGTTTAAGGTTATATATTCCATATTTTTTACACTAATTATGGATAAAGATATATAAAAAATATATTTTACATTATCGATGATGTAACCTGGGTTTAACCCCACTGCGGATATGTATATATATATATATATATATTCAATAAAAATATATATATAAAAAATAAAAAATAAACATTTTATAAAATTATTTCATTATCATAATGTTTTGCATAACAATAATCTTATATAATTGATAATCTTGAATTTATAAATATTAAATATTATTTAAGTTGCAAATTTTGAAGATTTTAGTTTTTTTTTTCCTAGGTTCAAGATTCAAACCTCACCCAATATGAGGGACCAAAACCCTTCATAGTACATTCATTGGAAAAAAAATATTAAACATTATTTTATTTTTAATAAAATATTAAACAATTTGTTTAAAGTAAAGGTTTTGACCTTTCTTTGAGATATCCAAGGTTCAAACCTCATTCACTAGAGATCATGACCTGACCCTTCATAAAAAGGTGTGTAAACTCATTGAAAAAATATTAAACATTTATTTTCCTCTTAAACATTAATTTATTTCTTATTAAAATATTAAATAATTATTGTCCCATGGGGACAGTGTAACGTTTCGGGTTTGGCTCTTCTTCGAGAGGTCGAAGGCCCAAACAGTGGCATGGGCGAGTGTGTGAGGGGGTGGGTGTGTGTTAAATTCCCTATTGATTAGCATGGTTGAGAGGAGACTACTCAATCGTGTGCGTTGGTCCTAGGGGTTTCTCACACTAACCAAATCGAATATATATATATAGCGTGAGCATGCCCAATCTAAAGCAAAGGTAGTAGTTTGACCTAAGTTCGTTGAGTGTGTGTTAGTTTGATGATGACGGTGGTATCAACCCCAAGCCACCGGGGGTCTCCCTCACTCCCGGTCGTGTTTACCAAGGTAAAGTAGGGGTTATAGTGGTAGCACCAATGCGACTTGACCCTGATCAGTTGTTCAAAATAAAAATGTAGTTATCGATTCTTTTATATATATATATATAAAACAATTATTTTTAAGTAAAAAGTTTTGGTCTTTTTAAGAACTTCAAGGTTCAAACCTCATGTGACCAAAACCCTTCATAATGAAAGGACTGCAATCCCTTGTAAAAACCTGTGTAAACTCATTGAAAAAATATATTAAACATTTTTTTTCAATAATTTTTTTAAATGAAATGAATGATTTTAATTACATCTGCGCGAGACCCAAATATGGTCTATGGGTACAACTACTCAAATCATATCATATGATCTTTAATATCTTTGAAAAGGTTGTTTCTCTATAATTAAATAACAAAATCAAAAGACTTTAATAATTAAATAACAAAATCAAAAGACTTTAATCTTAAAAAGGAAAGAACCATACGAAAAATTAAACTAAAACAACCTATAAACAGTAAACTGCTTAATATTTTTTATTAGCCCATAGGCAGTTGCTCTAGTGACTAAGATGATTGTTGTTTGTTAAGTGGTCTTGTGTTCAAACTCCTTGAGGGTGGTTGTTGATGTATTTTGTATACTTTCTCTTAAAAAAATTAATCTCTTTTTAAACTCCTTGATATTTAAAAATGTCCCAAGTATAATGACATATTCCATGATTGGAATTTCGGTCACGTTAATACTTATTTATCTATCTTAATTTCAGGTCTCCATATTCATACATGCGTCTTTCAAAAAAAAAGTATAGGCTTGCTTAGGCTAAAGTTATAGACTGGGGAAGACGTCAACTGAAGGCGACGTTGAGGTAACCCTCGAAAAAACGATCATTGGGGAATTTTTTTTTGTTGAAAATGTAAAGTCGTGCTAGACAAATTACATCAAATCGAGAAAGATGCAGTTCCTTTCTCTCCTTACATAACGGTGAGGTGTATTGAACCTTTGGATCGCAATGAGGGTGTTAATTGAAGCAGGCCACTCCCATGTCCATCAGCCTGATAAGCTTAATGTTAAAGTAACTTATTCGCTACTAGTCTCAATCAATTGATAAGAAGGAGAAGAATAAAATCAATGTATTGATTTTACTTACAGTAATATATTTTTTTAGAGTTTATAAACGATGTTTTTCAATTAAAAGTATTAAAGAGGTTATAGCAAAGAATTTTAAAAAAAATTATGGTTATTAATTTTTTTTATTTTGGTTGAAGGTAAGCGAAGTATAAGTATAATTATTAGTATAATTGGGGTCATATTTCTTAGGGTATAACAGGGGTCTTCTTTCCCATGATTTGAATTTGGGTAACATGGATAAGAGTCTAACTATATACCACTAAGGTGTCCTTATGGACTATGGTTATTAATTTTAAAACATAATCTAATTGTTTTTTATTGTTAATTTTTTAATTAGTTATATAAGGTTTTTTTAATTGGTTTGAAGAATAAGAGGTTGTACTTAGGTTTTCTATCCTTGACAAATCACAATTCTCTTCCTTAGAGCTTGAGAGCTTATAAACAGATTTAATTCTCATCTCAATTGATTTGTTATAACTACATGACTTCATATTTTTTCATAAAAAGTTTGAATTTTTTATTCTCCTTTTTTTGGATCTGTTTCAATTTTCTTTGTAAAGACAAATATTCCAAAATTTAGCAACATTCTTCCTAGCATTGTCTAATAGTAGTCTTCACATTACCAAATCTTCACCTCTATTATTTGATTCAACAAATCATTTATGTTTTAATAATAATATTCACAAAGGATTAGGGTATTTTTTCTAAAAAAATGTCTCATCTTTTGGGAGTCATATCTTCGCAAAGGGTTATCTAATTCAATTGATCCTTGGACCAACTTGTGCTGAATTTGAATAGCTTTAAAATGAGAGTCATATGAAGGAATTTAAGTAATATTAAGGGAGATACGACCCTATGAAGTCATTTATCTGAAATAAGTGTAGTGACGATTTTTCAAGTTGAGAAAAATAAAATTGCAAATATTTGTTAGCTAGGGTTCTGATGATGGGTTGTGTGCAAGTGTTATGTATGTATATGTGTACAAGTGTCTTATATGTAAGTGTGCACAAGTGTTTTTAGATTAGAATGTGCAATATGAAGAGTCATGTCCAAGTGTGCATACAAGATAGAGTTATGTGTATGCAAGTGTCAAGTAGAGAAGCCAAGAGTCATGAGACTTGGCATAAGGAAAGGAAGAGTCAAGCATACAAAGAGTCATCCTACTATGGCTATATATTACTCCATAGAGGACATCACCTACATAGTCTACATCACCTACATTGTCTACATAGTGAGCATAGAAAGCATTGTCATTGTATGAGAGTTTTATGATACATTTGTAAGAGAAATAGGAGTAATAAAGTTTGAATACATCTGAACAACTAATGTTGTAAGTTGTACTACCTGCTTTGTACATGTATGATTTAGGCTATTACATTGATATTGTTGCTTATTATTGAATGTTAGTTGATTTACTATAAGCCTTGATTTGCATATTAGTTGGATCATATTGTTTTGGTTACATCATTATCTTGATCTTATTATATCATGACTATCATTTTGATCATGTGATATTTATCCTATGAGTTTACATTAATATTACGACTTCAAAATCCATCAATGGTATCAAAGCAACAATCTGGCCATTTAAGATTAAGAGAAATTGGGTTCATAAGTGCACTTGAGGATTAACAAAAGTACAGGGCTGAAGAAATCGTCCAAAGTTAAAAATAATCATCTAAAAAGATTGTTGGAAAATTGTAGAAGAAATTGAAGTTGAAGAAAGAAGATTGAAGTAGAGAAGAACAAAGAGAAAAGCTAGGGTCTTTCCACTCTTGTAGAATAACTAGTGAATATTAGGACTTATCTAGGGTCTTTTCACTAGGTTGAAGGATAACCAGTGAAGACGAGGACTCATATTTGGGTGAATCAACTTGAAGATAGTTTATTATTTAGGTAAATAGCCAACCCTAACATTTACAGAGGATTTTCACGAGTAGATAAATTCTTGACAACTGATTTCTATCAACACTTAGAATAAGTTGAAGGATTTGATACAATCAACTATCAACACTTAGAATAAGTTGAAGGATTTGATACAATCAAGCTATCTTGATTGGAGCATCAAGGAAATCTATGTCACCTTGAAATTGAAGGATTGAGTTCTTAGGTATGATCTAAGATATTGTTGTAGCAAAAATTATTCATCAAATAAGTTTTTGAAAAAAAATGGATAAGACTTTCATCTTCAAGTGCAAGAGAAGGTAGAAAGCTTTATCGAGTAGAGATTGATTTAAGTTGCAGGTGATGCACCTTGCCAGGGCCATAACTTTTGCTTCAAGTGTTTGTTTTGCCCCGTTCTTTTTCAGAACGTGCCGAATTTCGTGGAGAACCTAAGGAAAGTGGCCCATATGTTTTCACACACGAAAATGCCTCTAGGGGGCCCAAAATTAGATTTTAATGTAATTTTTAGTTTTTACAACTGAAAAGTTATCATAAGTATTAGTGTAGAACTAGAGTGGGGTTGCTATCTTGGGGTAGTGGGTTTTATTGAATAACGGGTGCATGATTCTATTTTGGATACCATTCGAGCTTGTTTCTAGGGTTACTAAAAATAGAAAGTGAGTTGCTAAAATATAATGTTACTAAAAATAGTAATGGAGTATCGTAGGCTAGGGTTTTTCTTTTTTGGTAGTATAAGAAGTGGGAGACTCTATCGTAAGAGGGAAGGTAATTCAATTAATAAAAGGAAGCATTTGCAGGTTTCTCTTATTGGTGTATTTTGTATGACGTCTTATCTTACAATTTTACCATTGGAGTCCATTGATGGTCTCCTGTAGTGAATTTCCATCAATAGGTTATTAAAGTTTTAGGTCATAGAGAAATTGACCTTGATGTAGAAGATTCAAGTCTTGAAAAATAGACCTTGAAAGAGATAGAAGATTTAGGTCTTGAGGTCTTGAAGGCAGACCTTGATAGAAAAGGATGAATACAAAGAGTGCACTCTAAGAATACAACAAGAACGCTATGAACTCTAGCGTAAGGAAGACATCATTAGAAAAACAAAAGGATTGTCTTGAATGAAAGAAATTATAGTGCTAAGACTACGTTATTTCTCAGGCAAGATAGAAAATATTTTAGAGCATAATAAGGCAATTGATATTCAAACTAGTGCACTATCATCAAGGGAAAAGGAATTATATCTAGAGTGCATAACTAAAGGATAAGAGCACTAGCAACACCACTATACAGTGAGCAACCAAGTGAAAGTAGGTAGTGAGCTATACAACAATCAAACAACGAGCTATACAGCAACCAAGCGAGTGTAGCAACCATTGTCTACAACAAAAGCACAATAGCCAACGTTCGAAGAAAACACAACAACAACCATCACCAAAAGTAGAAATAAAATAGATGTATTCCAAGAATGAAATAAGAAAAATAATTTTAATCATTGTTATTTGAAGAGGAAGCAAAATAATTCACATATTTTCCAAAACGTTAGCACGATAAGAAGTCGAGCAATTATATTTTTGGGATGTGGAAATCATTGGTCAATGTTGGAAAAGAAGCATTATTAAGAAAGGTGTAATGTCTACTAAGAAAGGAAGATGTGTCAATAGAAATGATTATGGGCACGGAACATTCACTATCCATTCATATTGGAAACGCTCATTGCCTATGTTCATTTGGAGACGTAATGTTTTCCAAGTGTTAGAATCTTAAGTGTGCAAACCCTAATGCTTTACCTCCTAAAATGGAACATCAAACTATAGCATGGTGATTAAAGGAACTTTCAATGGTAATAGATGAATCAAAGGGCAGTTTGCACGAGTTTGAAGAGTGGTCAAACAAATCAAAGGTCAATTTACTCAAATTTGAAGTGTGTCCAGAAGCAATATAATGCAATGAAAGAATATTAGCATAGAGAATTAGGTAAAATTTGATTTTAAGCTTTGGAAGTTTGATTTATTAAGGTTGATTTATTTATTTAAGGTTATAATTAGTGATAACATTTTTTATCATTAATTATTAAGTTATGTGGAGTGATAAGTGGTTTAGAAGAATTATTTTTTATTATTTTTTATAGTGGAGAGATAAGTAGATTAATGGTAGATTAAAGAAATATTAAGTTTGGAGTTATAAGGTTTTTAAGATTAATTTGCTTTATTTGAATTTTTGAAATAATTTGAAATCCAAATATTGCAAATTAATAATTAGGGAGTCAAAAGGTATTCAACTTCAAACCTAGGAAATTAAATTTGTAAAATTCTTATTTTCTAGTTTCTAAAAATTTGGGAGATATAAGGTTTTCTACTTCATAGTATCTTGGTAATTTAGATCTCTTGATTTATCAAAGGAGTCACAAGGATGTCTACTTCAAAATATAACAATATAGAGTTCATGATTAGAAAATAAAAAGTAGAGGACAATTTTTTTGTTCAAATAACATTGAGAGCTCTTCCAAAAAACTACAAGCATCTAGTTACATCTTTGCAAGTTCTAAGAAAAGCTAATTAATTTGATGAGTTAGTCATCATTTTAGAAGAATATGAAGTATAAAATACTACTAAAGATGAAATGACTAACAATGCCTTAGTATCAAAAGAAAATGCACAAGGTAATCTTGCTTTAACTTCAAGATATAGATCCAAATGGAATAATAGATATTGTCAAGTATGTAAGAAAAGTGGACATAGCACAAATTTATGTAGATATAATCCAAGGAATTAGTCTTAAGGAAATCAAATGAATCAAAGTGGTTAAAAAAATAGGTCAATATAGCAGAGACAATATCAAAATCAATACAATCCACAACGACATCAATTTAAACGTCAGTATAAGTATAGTCAAACTTAGTTGTAATATAGAGAGGGAAATAAAAAAGGACATCTAGCCCAAGAAATCCATGAAATTCAAGAGTTAGAAGAAACTATTGAAGAAAATTAAATTAAAGCTCTTTCAGTAAAGTTGATAATCAATGAATATGAATTTTTCTCACAAAATTTAAAAGATACTAATCGTTCATTTGATCATGATACAGAAAGACAATAGATTGAAGAAAGCAAAAAGAGAATAGATAAAGCACAGGTTCTAGGATCAAATGAAGATGAAGACTATGATTGAAGACTAATGTAATATAGGGGGATGTTGGAGAATATTATATTATTTGGTACATGCTAATGTACCCCCATGGTACCTTCATGGTACACCTTGTAAATATTAGACTAGGGTCAAGTCTTAGATTAGAGTGTGAGTAAATATTTTATGTAATGTAATAATATGTAGGAAATGCACAAGTGTCATGTGAGCAAGTGTGCAAGTGTTATGTGTGTATATGTGCACAAGTGTCTTATATGTAAGTGTACACAAGTATCTTTAGATTAGAGTGTGTAATGTGAAGAGTCATGTCCAAGTGTGCATACAAGATAGAGTCATGTATATGCAAGTGTCAAGTAGAGAAGCCAAGAGTTATGAGACTTGGCATAAGGAAAGGAAGATTCAAGCATACAAAGATTCATCCTACTATGGTTATATATTACTCCATAGAGGACATCACCTACATAGTTTGTATCACCTACATTGTCTACATAGTGAGCATAGAAAGCATTATCATTATATGAGAGTTTTTTGATACATTTGTAAGATAAAGATAAGTAATAAAGTTTTCATACATTTGAGCAACTAATATTGTAAGTTGTGTTACATGCTTTGTACATGTATGATTCAAGCTATTACATTCATATTGTTGTTTATTATTGAATGTTAGTTGATTTATTATAAGCCTTGATTTACATATTAGTTGGCTCATATTATTCTGGTTACATCATTATCTTGATCTTATTATATTGTGGTTATCATATATTTGATCATGTGAGATTTATCCTATGAGTTTACATTATTATTAAGGCTTCAAAAGCCATCACGCCCAAGCTTTAGTTTCATTATTTATCTTAAATCCATTATTGAAAGCATGATGAGACAAAACCCTCTCTTATTATTTCTAATTATTCCTCCTCCTTTTGTTGGTCTTGGATTTCCTTTAGATGCTTTGTTAAAATTCAATTTGACCAACTTCACTTATGGTGGTTTTCGCTTTATAATATTTATCTTCCTTTGTTTTTCCTGTACCCAACATCATAATTCCATTTTATGATGATTTCATCTATCAAGGCTCTCTACTTCAATATTAGAGATTGAATTAGTTAATAGGGTTGGATTAGATTCCTCTATGACTAAATAAGTCTTCCTTTTCATTACCTCTAAATTATTATTATTAGTTTTTTAAATATTTTTCTGTTTCTTTCCAACCATATAGTCCAAAGTATTATATGTTTGATATAACCCAAATTATCTCACTTTTAAAAGTGCTTTACCATTGCTTTAACCATTCTTTAATTTTATCATTCATCACCATGCATTTACCAAACATATCAATAATTCATTGCCATAGCTCCCACACTATTGAATAGTGTCCCAAGATATGGTCTATGCTCTCCTTCTCTTTATATAGAATACATTATGAGGGGCCATGAAAAGCCCTTTTCATTAGATTATCCCAAGATAAAAAAGAAATTATGACCTTCTAGCCATACAAACATTTTGACTTTTGGAATGCTCAAGCTATCCAAAATATCTCTTCATATTCTTGTGATATGCCTATTTTTTTGATTCTTTACATTATATATGCTTATTATTGTGTGTTCTCCTAAGTTATTCAACTCCCAGATCAACTTATCCTTAGCTCCCCTTAAAATAATCATCGTTTTTATCTTTTTTCTCAACTACCTCCTAACAATAATGTCTGGTATACTTGTAAAAAATATTCTTCCCATTTGTATCTGCCTTCTTGATCCTTGTACAAAATTTTGAAATCCTATCACCATATTTATCTTGAAGTAATCTCATCCATGGTTTCAAAATTGGATCTAGATTGAGTGGTTTTTTATCACACCAAGTATCCATCCAAATAAATAAAAAATTCTCCAATTCCCACCACCCATCTTAGACCTTTAATTACTAGATCAATTTGTTTAAAACCTTTTATAGTGTAAAACCATTTGGTAGTGAGAATGTAGTAAATATTAAGCTTGGGTTATTTGGCTCAACATACTTACCTAGAAGAATTCTTGCCCATTGTCTTTGACTCTCTTTGTACAATCTCCAAATTACTTTTCCCCTTAGAGCTAAGTTTGCATCCGTAAGAATTAGTTATATAGGATTGAAATGGGTTCTACTTGTATTATGTTATAATCACATGGTAGTATTACAACAAGCTTGGCAATTATGTATATATCACTTGGTTAGATTCGAATATTGATATTCTCCTTGAAATTTGAGGAATCTAATTGGTCGAGCTAATGTTATTTGATTTTTAATGTTGATCTTTTATTATCGATACGTTTTGTATTTTCTCCTTCAAATAATTATTACCATAATTTTATTATAGAGTATTATCATAGCATAGCCAACTTTAGTATCACCATATTTCTCACATTCCAAAATAAAATATATATATCTATATTAACTCCTCTTGATGTATAAAAGGTACATATTCTCTCCTCCTATTCATCTTTTGGTATCTTCTATCTACCTATTTCATATATAAGTTGGTGTGAGTTAGTCCTTAGTTCAGCCATGAGCATCTTTGCTCTCTAATTAATGTTTGCCTATGTATAGCCCTTTTGGTGGTGATTATATGTAGAGTTAAATTCAACAAGATGATGTTCTTTATTTCTTCCTAACTTCTTTTTCTCACATAATTGCATTGATTTTTTCCTTGACAAATGTATTTATGTCTTTATTATTATTTAGGCATTTATCCAAGTTGATATTCCTTTTGTTCATCCACATATTGTTTTTCTTCATATATTTTTTCTTTCTTTTATTTAGATATTTTTTATTATAGCTTTAGACCATTAGTTCTTTTTTTTTAGGTATCCTAGAAGACGAATTATATGAGTTGCTTCTACAAGAAAGGTACTAATTTTTACTAGAAGAATCTAATCTAGAACTAACTCTTTTGTTTTATTTTTTTTTATAATTAGACATTTATGAATCCTCTTTATATGTGTCGCTAGCCTACACTTCACATTCATCCAACATCATTGGTACTGCTAGTAGCCCAAATAAAACCTGTATAATCTTCCAATCCCATAATTTAGTATTTCTACTTCTATTTTGTAATATAAAGAGTGCTCTCTAGCATATTAATATTCCCTTTATTCTATATATTTTCCAATTGAGCTTATTACTAAAGTCTATCTCAAAATATTTATACTTTGTTACTTATTTTACAAGACCCCCCACAAAATAAAAATTTAATAGATTCTTTTTCTTTTAATTGGAAAAGATCATTGATCTTGGTTTTTTTGTCATTAAATTGCATGCCCATCTCCTTGAAAAGGTTCTATAAGGCCTTTAAATGCACTCTCAAACCTTATGCTAACCTTATAATCAAAACAAGATCTTTTGTATACAAAGGAAGCCCATCTCCTTGAAAAGGTTCTATAAGGCCTTTAAATGCACTCTCAAACCTTATGCTAACCTTATAATCAAAACAAGATCTTTTGTATACAAAGGAAGCCTCACCACATAGATTCCCAAATGAACATTGTCCCCTACATTCAAATTTATTCGGTCTTATGATTTGTCAATATATTAACTAAATAAATTAGGGGATAATGAGCATCCTTTTATAAAATCTATGTCACTTCTAAAAAATCCTAAAAGGTTTGCTTGCATTCAAATTTTAACTTAGACCTTATAGAATCTATGAATTCTTTCTCTATGCTTTTTTTATACACCTAAGTCTTAATTTCTACTCCATAACTTACTTCTAGGTATTATGTTTAGAAATTTCTTTAAGTCCATAAAGCAACAATATGCTTCTCCTTTTCCATTTCATGTTTTTCAATGATATATCTGAAAGTGATGACACATCCTTTTGTTTAGTTGTTTGTCTCAAATATTATTGTCTTTTTTCCCTCTTTCTTTTTCTTCTACCTACTTGTTGGTTCTACTATGAACCATACTTCGAAACAACTTTGTAAAGAAGGAATTAATCATAATGATTAAATAATTTAAGGGATTGTTTGTCTTTACTCTTGAAGAGGATATTATTAGACTTGATCAATACTTTGGAAAGCCATACTAGATAATGTTGTTAAATATTTTATTGATGTGTGATGTTGTCCTTTGCTCCTCATTTTAGTATTTTGCCTATAGTTCATTCACTACTCCATCCATATTATAGGACTTACCTGCTCCTAGATTTTTAAAATCTTCCTTAATCTTCCTTAAGGTAAATACAAATAATTTTTTGATGACTACAAGAGGAGCATCTTAATTTTGCTCTCATATTTTTCATAATGAATCATTGATTTGTGATTAACTCAAAATGTTATACAAACAATGTTATAACATTCGTAGTTATACAGTTTTCTTTTCACATAGGTGTTTTAATATAAATATTAAAGTGTATAAATTTCAAGAAAGATCTATGTGGTGAGGCTTCCTTTGTATACAAAAAATTATTTTAGTTTAAATAATTTTTTTTTTGGTAATTAAGGGTCATTTCATTAATATCGGGTTTTAAAGGTTAACCCAAAACCTATTACAAAATACAACCTTAAGCTGATATGGATCCTTGCCTTGTTAAGGACTACCTATCCTTTACTATTCCTTGCCTTTATAAGCCCTAGAAATGAGTGGGCTCGATACCCCTTACCCATACTAATAGCCCAACCATCAAGCTGACAACATACCGTAAGAACACTATAGACCCCCAGACATCTTTCAAGACAATCTACAGAGCTATTAAGAACGATATCCCCACGAAGGACCCTTTCCTCAGTATAGATAGAAAACCAAAATTTGTCATGGATTAGAACATAACAGGGCTAACAAGGCTGACAATAGGGTGACAAGGCTGATAGAACAGGGCTGACAAGGCTGACAGAATAGGGTGGATTAGAATAGAACATGACTGACAAGGTTGACAGAACAGGGCTGACAAGGTTGATAGAATAGGATTGACAAGGCTGATAGAATAGGGCGGATTAGAACAGAACAGGGCTGACAAGCCAAAATTCCTCTGTACCGGGCGGTTGGATGGAGGAAGCTAAGTTTCCTCCTCATCATCATCCTCGAGCTCCTCGACCTCCTCATCCTCCTCTTCTTCATCCAAGTCCTGGACAAGTTCAACCGACTTTCCACCTTGATATCCTTCATTAAAAAATAGATTGGTGAGGGCTCCATGGAGCTCATTCATGTGCTGAATTATATTGCCCGTAGTGTCCCCACCTCAGACTTCATTGGCGGTCATTTTGCATTACTTCTTCCACATCATTGGGGACCCCTTGCTCCCACGTGACAAGTCCATCAACGTCCACCCCTAAGTTGGCCAGCTTATCTATCGTTTTATTGCCTTCCCGAAACACGTGTTGTGCCAGCCTGTCATTCCTAGCTTCAAAAAGGATCCTTGCCTCTTCTATGATTGATTTGATCCACCACGGAGGTTTTTTCCCATTGGTTAGGAGGTTTATAATGTTCATTGAGTCCCCTTCAACTATTAGTTTACCTTCAGTTTCCTGGGACATCTGCAACCCTCTCCATAGGGCTCTTGCTTCCGCCTCATTGTTGGTCCTTCTTCCAAGCTGTTCAGAAAATGCCAGCACCAAGTTTCCTTGGTGGTCGCGAACCACTCCTCCAGCACCTGCTCTTCCAGGATTGTCCTTAGCTGCGCCGTCGAAATTGAGCTTGAACCACCCAACCGGGGTGGGGTCCACTTCACACCTATTCTAGGATTGGGCTTAATGACCAAGGGTTCCTCTTCCAAGGTAATATGTAGGGATTGAGCAAGTTGTTTTTCCCAGGGATGGTTATACTGAGCTTCATAGGGGATGATACTAACATTTTCATGAGCAAAGGCAAGGATCTTGTTGGTAATGGTTACGGGATCATGACTAGAACCCTTAAAGGCTCTGTGGTTTCTTTCTAACCAGACCTGCCACAGGAAATGGTGAAGGGAAATCTTCCACATGAACCTGAGCCTAAGGTTAGTAAAGGGGTTAGGCCATTGCTGGAAGAGGTCAATAATGGAGGCCGGTCTGACCCACGAAATGCTAAAATCTTGGAAAACCCCACCTAGAATATCATCTGCAATCGGACATTCAAGGAAGATATGGAGGGTGGATTCCCAGTTAGCCCTGCACAGATAACAACGATTAGCAATTATCATACCTTTCCTTAACATATTATCAATGGTGAGTATCCTCCCTTGGATCACCAGCCACGAAAAAAAGGAGATTTTGGGGATGAGATTTTTGACCCACACCAACTGGGTCTGGAGGATGGGATCCTCAGGATCAATCATAAGCTTATAGGCGGATTTGACAGTGAAATACCCGCTCTCGGTTGCAGCCCACGTTACATGGTCCTCTCCACTTCTCATGGGAATGAATTGTTGGTGCAGGATATTTTGGATCTCTTCTGACTCGGCTTCAAATCCCGGTATCCTGATTTGTTTCCATCTAAACCTTCCCCTATTCTGCATCATAAAATCAGCCACTTTCCTTCCTATGAACTGATCAGTATAATCCTTGACCCTGGCTAGGTGTGGCAATTGAGAGAGAGCCTCCTCCCTGGCCCACCTATCATCCCAAAAGCTAATCTTTTGTCCGTTCCCTAAGATCCATCTCAGCCCTTTATTGATGACATTTTTGTTGGTCAAGATTGCCTTCCAAAAAGTTGATCCTCTGTTTAGGATACTGTCCTTTAGAAAATTAATGCCTTGGAGGTATTTTCTTTTAATAATGGCAGTCCATTGGTTCTCCTCGTTGGTTATGAGATGCCACGCTTGCTTAGCTAGCAGTGCTGTGTTCAACTGAGATACTCTTCTCAGGCCTAACCCCCCATTCTCTTTAGGTCTGCATACCTTACTCCACCCAACTAGGTGTATTCTCTGTTTTTCCTCCGACCCTGACCAGAGGAAGTTCTTTTGGAGTTGTTCAATATTTTGGTATACCTTAGTTGGGGCCTTAAAAATGGATAAAAAATACACAGGGATGCTCTAAAGGGAGGCCATAGTGAGGGTAGCTTTACCTGCCTGAGACAGAAAGAGCCCTTTCCAACCAACCAGTTTCTTTTGAATTCTTTCTACCACATTGTCCCACATTGATTTTCCTGGGGAGCCTGTAAACAGGGGAAGACCTAGGTAAGAAGTAGGGAGAGCAGCAATTGAACATCCCAAAATCCCAGCTATCCTGACCTGCCTTGGAATGGGGGTGTTGAGGAAGTAAATTTTGCTCTTGAAGAAGTTCACCTTCTGCCCAACCGCCTCCTCATAAAGCTTTAGAATGTGCTTTATCCTTCTAGCTTCAACTACTGACGCTTGGGTCAACATAAGGGTATCATCAAAAAATTGTTGGTGGGTTACCGGATTGGTAAGGGAGGTGGCTTTAATCCCAGAGATCAGACCTGCATTGTAGGCCGCTTTGATAGTTCTTCCTAGAGCCTCCGCCACAATAATGAACAACATTGGACTGATCGGATCCCCTTGTCTGAGGCCTCTAAGGCTTTGGAAATACCCTGTTGTCGTACCATTTACAAGGACAGAGAACCAAGGCTTGAGAATACATCCTTTGATAAGTCTTACCCACTGAGGATGGAAACCAAATTTTAGAAGAACTGCAGTAAAAAATTCCCAGTTGATGCGGTCAAAGGCTTTATTCATGTCAAGCTTTAGGGCAAAGGTTGCCTTCTTGGTTTGGCTTGCAGTGTGAAGAGCTTCATGGACTGTAATCACCCCATCAAGAATCGATCTTCCCTGAACCGAGCTCCCTTGACAAGGATCAATCATAAGGGGCAAGATTCCTTTCATCCTATTAGCTATGGCTTTAGTAAGGATTTTGTAGGACACATTGCATAGACTGATTGGTCTAAAATCTGCCATCATTTTGAGGGTCGGGCCCTTAGGAATCAATGCAATGAAAGTAGAATTAAACCCTCTAGGGATGTGTTTTGAAGCCTGGAACTCCTTGACCACCGAGATTACATCCTCCCCAACAATGTCCCAGAAAACCTGGTAGAAACGAGGAGGGAATCCATCAGGACCTGGGGCCTTATCAGGTTCCATGCTGAACAAAGCATTTCTGATTTCCTCCTCTATGAAGGGAGCTAGAAGTTTGGCATTGGTGGCCCCATCTATGACACTAGGTATGAATTGGAGGAGAGTCTCCTTGGCTTCCTCTTGGCATTGGGTTTCATCCCCGAGGAGGGAGCTAAAATAACTAACAACTTCTTCTCTGATCTCAATTAAGTCCTGAGTTTTGGATCCATCAGCTCTAGTCAGCTCTCTGATCTTATTATTACTTCTATTTCTCAGGGTAGTGATATGAATTTTTTTTTGAATTCGAGTCGCCATCCTTCAACCATAAAGCCCTGGATTTCTGCCTCCAATAGGTTTCCTCACAAGCCAGAATATTATGATATTCTGAAAGCTTAATTTGCTCCTTTGTTCTTATTGTTTCATCATAAATACCATTTTGAATCCTGTTGTCAATAGCCTTCAGACTTTCTCCCACTTGTTTCTTGTTCTCAAACAGGTTCCCAAAAACATCCTTATTCCAGATTCTCAGGTTTTCCTTCACTGATTTCAACTTTTGGGCTAACCTAAAAGTTGAGCTGCCCTGAATGGGTTGTTGCCACCAGCTTTTGATTCTTTCCTTCAGGTCTGGATGTTTGATCCACATTGACTGAAAGCGAAAGGGTTTCTTAAATGAGTTAGCTTGCGGGACCTCCAATAAAATGGGGTTATGATCTGACGCAATTTTGGGAAGAGCTTGCAGAGTGGAGTCTCCAAAAACTGTGACAACTTCTTTTGATAGAAAGAACCTGTCTAACCTTTCCTGAATAAGTTGGCTTCCTATCCTACGGTTGCTCCAAGTAAACTTAGCCCCTCTTAGCCTCACATCCATCAGCTCGTTAGAATTGACAAACTCATTAAATTCTTCCATGCTCCTTGTTGGAAGCCCAACCCCACCCTTTTTGTCTGAAGGGTATAAGGGAGTATTGAAATCTCCTGCTACCATCCAGGGAATATCATGAAAGACTGCGTTCAAGTGGCTCAGATATTCCCACAATGAGGTTCTTCCTTGAACTGAATTGGGTGCATACACATTTGACACAATCCACGATCTATTCTTGTCAATGTCATGAAAAAACACACTTAACACCCTGTCATCATCCTGAATAATGCTGCCTTCCACACTCCTAGAATCCCATAGCACCATGAGTCCTCCTGAAGCTCCTCTTGCCTGCTTGAAAACCAAATCTCCTTGACTCCATATTTTTTTTGCTGCTATTTTCGACTGGGCTTCATCTGTTTTTGTTTCTTGTAAGAGAATAATGGTTGGGTTGTATTGCCTTCTTATTGAACTGACCACCCTGTGGGTCGGTGGGCCATTTAGGCCTCTCACATTCCATGAGAGTACCTTCATTTAGACTATTTGGGATTTTTTCCCCTCCCCCTTCCTTGGGGAGGTTTGCCTAATTTGTTATCATCTTGACCTGGGATAACCTGTTGTATCAATGTTTTTTGTTTTCCACTTGCCACTTCATTGTCAGTCCTCAATCTATTATGTTCAACATTAGACATCCTTCCCCTCTTTTTCTCACTACCGTAATCAATTGGGGATTTAGTTGTGCTTCTGGTCTATTTTGGGCTAAAATGAGGAGGTACAATCTGTTGAAGGACTGGACTAGAACACTCTTCTGGCCTGTTTGTTCCTACCATTTCAGTCCTTGATTCTAACTCTTCCGTCCTTATCCTATATTCTCCACAATTCTGCTGTGAACCTTCCTAAAAGTTTGTAGGGCTTTTGGTTATGATATTGGAAGGACCCGATTCCTTTGATCCTATCTCCTCCATCCTTTTCCTATATTCCTCAGGGGTGTGCTTTAATCCTTCCTGATGGTTTGGGAGTCTTTTAGTTTTGATGTTGGAAGGACCCGATATGGATGGGGATTCTAAAGTTTTTGGTAATTCAACCTGAAGGATTCCGTCCTCGCCCATCTCCCCTTCTACCGTCAGGTCAGCAAGAACTTTAAACTTATTTGAACTCGGGATTCTAGGGCTTACCTAATTTTCCTGCTCATTGGTGATTTGTTGCTTTCCTTTCTCCTGGGGTTGAACCTGGTTGTCCTGCTCCTGGTAAATATTGTTGTTCTTGGCCGGCCTGAACCCTCCTCTACCTGCTGGTCCTCCCATGGATTGGTTCCTGGGGAATGCTTTGCCATTTGTCCTTTTGCCTTCTGTCCTCTGAGCTTCTCTGCTAGCTGCTAGACTTGGACATTGATTTCGTAGGTGACCTTGAGTTTTGCATTCTATGCAAAATGCTGGCTTATTTTCATATTCCATCGACTGTTTTCTCAGATAATCTCCATAGCCCAGTTCTACGAAGGTTGGCAGTTCAGAATCTAAGTCTGCGTTGACACAGATCCTTGCATGCGTCATCCTTGTCCTTGCCAGGGTTGAATGGTCAATGGCAACCAACTCCCCAATGGCTCTGGCAATCCCTTGCAACCAGTACTCGTTAAAAAACTGAGCGGGAAGGTTTGGCAGGCGGACCCAGATGGGAGCTATATTAATATTTTGTTTTTCGGGGTCAAAGTCCTCCCCCCATTTTCTGAGAAACAAGCTGCGTTTTCCTAAAAACCACGGTCCGCCTGTTAGAATGTGATTTGCATCCTCCTTGTTATTGAATCTTAAGATGAAAAAGCCCCTGGACAAAGCAACAATCTCCAGGTTCCCAGCTGTTCTCCATTTGGATAGCGCCCAGGAGCGTATAGTTTCTATATCCGGCCTTCCGCCCAGAAACTTGCCTACTAGTGAAAACTCCTCCAGGGATAAAAATGGACCCATAGCATTCGCAAGTGCCATAATCCGGTTGTTCTCAGGTATGAGGGGCGGGAGTGAATGAAAATCACTCTTTTTGCCTTTTAGGGTTTCTACAAAGGATAGACCTCTTCTGGGACCCGCAGTACTCTGCTGGGTCCATTTGTCCGGGTCTTTGTCAGGGGGTTCGGGTCCTCGTACCTTGTCAACTTGCTCGTGGATGGGCCCCTGTCCCCTTCCAGAGACAGTCGACCTGCCTGCCTCTGGATCCTCACCTACCGCCTGCTCGAGGTTCCCGCCCGAAACCTTCGAACCTCCTTCTCTGCCTTCATTGTTCCCGCTGCTCCATCGCTCCCTCAATTTCCAATATAGTATATAGTGATGCTTTGCTTAAATAAATTTGAATGTAGAGAACAATGTTTTAATCTTTGGAAAAAAACTTTCACAAAAATCATATATTTTTTCTTAAATAGTTTAAAACACCTCTCCCTCTCTCTCTCTTTAATAGGTGTTTTAATCAATATAAGCAAAAATATATGAATTGTATACAAAAATGAACATTGTCCCAAACTCTCTCTCTCTCTCTCTCTCTCTCTCTCTCTCTCTCTCTCTCTCTCTCTCTCTCTCTCTCTCTCTCTCTCTCTCTCTCTCTCTCTCTTTAATAGGTGTTTTAACCTATTTAAGCAAAAAGATATGATTTTTTTTCCTCGAAAAAAGTAGTAATTTTATATTAAGTAAATATGAAATTACATTCTTCATATGCCTCTTTGGCATTTCTTCAAAATTTCAATAGTGACCTAAAAATTAGGTCATTTATACATCATAATTAGTTGTCTCTATCATGCTAAGTTCTAACCTTAGGCACCTTCCCAATTTATCAAACAATATCCTTTAAATCACTAACTTTTGAGTTTTTTAAAAAGTTGCTTTATCTGAGCTTGCTTTAACTAGAGTGTATTAATCCCCTAGATAGAGATTTTGACCAGTTGCAGTGCATTGCCTTCATTGAATTCTTGTACTAAGCACATACCTGGATCAATCTGAAGTGCCTCCTTTGAGAGTTCATCTACTTCCCTATTTAGTTCTCTATAAATATGCCAAAAAGTAAAAGCTTCACTTCGATTCACAACTTCTTTTATTTGAGAGAAGATGGGTTGTAGAATCATGTTTTCCATCCTAAAAACATCAAGCATCCAATTTATTACCACCTGCGAGTCTCCATAAATTTGAATTTTTTGGATTCCTTTTGATTCTACCAATTGAACCAACAATTTGAGGGCCATAATTTCAGCATAATTATTAGAACCTTCTCCCAATCCAGCCTTGAATTTAAAATAATGAGAGTCAAAAAAATATAGTAATCCTCTTGCTCCACAAACTCCAGGGACCCCTTGTCTAGCCCCATCAAAAAAATCCTAGGCCCCTGATTTATCAATCTTTGGAGGGATGATTTGTCTGTTTACCTTTGTTGTTGCCGAAACCTTACAGTTTTTGAAACTGCCAATGATTTGGGTAGAGACCTGCCAAGTAGGCTTCTCTTGATCCTGAAAAATTAAAGCATTCCTAGTTAACCATACTCCCCAAGACACAAACAATGGGAGAGCTATAAAACCTTTGTAAGAACTATTTTCAAACCAATATTTTAAGCACTCTCCTAAGGAATCTTCTTGCCATCCTATAGGAAGCTTTAATTGTGCTATAACCTCCCTCCAAACCTGTCTAGTAAAGGAGCAAGCAACCAGTAAATGATCAATTGTTTCATTGTTTGACTTACATAAATGACACCTTCCTGGACCATTCCAATTCTTCTTTTGTAAAACCTCCCATGTTAGAACCTTATTTTTCATGGCAAGCCACAGGAATAGTCTTGTCTTCAATGGGGCTTTCTTCTTCCAAAGTGTCTTCCACCACCATGTTGGATTATCATTGCTATCTTCCAATAGAGTCTTATACCCCAACTTTGGAGTGTACTCCCCTATAGCTCCATTCTTTGTCCAGACCAATTGATCAGTTTCCTCTCGCAACTTGATATGTCCAACTTTAAGTCTCCCCACATATTCTTCCCACTGGTGAGCCTCTTGGCCCTAAAGCCCTAACATTGTTGCTTCCTTCCATCCTTGACTCTAGTTTGTAGAAGATTTTGGGTTAGCTGCTTGGGCAAGATTTCCAATCCCTTGTGCTCTTAGGGTTTGAATTATATTATTTGGCAGTTTGTGCATATCACCACAACCTATCCAAGGGTCTAATCCTAGTCTTATCCTTGAACCATCCCCTATTTTACAGGCAAGCCAATCACCAACAATATAAAATTCCTGAATCATTGCCTTCCAACAGATTGAAACATTACGTGTTTGCTTAATTGGGGCCCTTATCCACTCCTCAACTATGAGTGGCTCTAAATACTTTTCATGTATAATCTTATTCCATAAGCCTTCCTTTGATATTATCTTCCAAACACACTTTGTTGCTAGAGCCTTGCTAAATAGGAAGATGTTCTTAAGTCCCCAACCTCCATTTTCCTTGGGCTTGGCTAAGGATTGCCATTTAACCAAGGGAATACCTTCCCTTTCCCTTTTCCCTGTCCATAAGAATCTATAGCTTAATTGTCTAATTTTTTCCAAAACTCCTTTTGGTATATGAGCCAAAGATTACCAATATATTGGTATTGCCTCCAACACAGACTTGACCAAAGTCAATCTCCCCCCAAAGAGAGCCATTTGTTGCACCAAATATTAATTCTTCCTTCCACCTTCTTTATCAACCAATTCCAGTCTTGTTTAGTGTAGTCATTGGGTTTCAAAAAGAACCCCAGATATTTAAACCCCTCTTGAAGATCAAATATGTTAAAGGAGAAAAAGTTGACCTATTGTTATGGTTTGATTTTGATTCACACAGTTAAAAGAAATGCTTGACTTATGTGCATTAATTTGCATACCTATTGCTAGACAAAAAATATCTAAAGATTGTTTTAACTTCTCTGCAACTCTTATTGTTCCATCTGTGAAAAGGAGAACATCATCTACAAAAAGTAGATGGGTGACTTCCATTGTTCTACCTATTTTAATTCCCTTTATTGCTCCTTTCCTCTTTGCTTCTATAATACACCTACTTAATCCCTCAGCTACCAAAAGAAATAATAATGGTGACAAGGGGCAACCTTGTCTAATACCCCGAGAAGCTTTGAAGAACTGAGAGGCTGACCCATTAACCAAAACTACAAAAGAAATAGAACAAAGACATCCCATAATCCAGTTCACCATCTGCACACAAAACCCAATATGAGTAAGTATCATTCTTAAATATAGCCAATTTACTCTATCAAAAGCCTTGGAGAGATCCAACTTCATCACCATTGCTGGTAGTTTCTTTGATTTTATGGTATGAAGACTTTCCTAAGCAACACCAATTGCTTCATGAATTTGTCTACCATGTAGGAAACCAAATTGCTCAATAGATATAGAAGCAGAGAAGAACATTTTAATTCTTGAAGCAATTATTTTTGCTATGATTTTATACACACAATTACACAAAGAAATGGGCCTGAAATCATCAAAGGAAGAAGGATTATCCTTTTTTGGAATAAGAGCAATGAAGGTAGAGTTGAAAACTGCATTTACCCTTCCTTTTATCCTAGATTCCTCCACAACCTTGAGTAGGTCAGACTCCAAAATGTCATAGATCCCAAGAAAGAATTCCATAATCCACCCATCAGGTCCTGGACTCTTATCTTTTTGGAGGGAGGTTAAAACAACTTTGAGCTCCTCCTTTGAGACTTCCTTAATCAACTCATCATTGGCTTCCTATTCTATAAATCTAGGAAAGAGAGAAGATATTTTAACTATTTCAGCTATATTAACTTGACTAGGATCCTTGTACAATTGACCAAAATGCCTTACACCCATGTCTGCTATTCCTTTAAAGGAGGAGACTTTACTTCCATCTTGTCCCTGTAACTCCCAAATTGTATTTTGATGTTTTATGTGGTTTGCAAAGCTATGAAAAAATTTAGTGTTCTCATCCCCATTTGTAATCCATAGTGCTCTACTTTTGAGCTTCTCTCTTTGCCAACAATCTTCTCTTCTCTTGTTCCAAACTTTTATACTTAAACCTTATTTTCTCATCCAATTCTTTTTCAAAATCATTTGCTAGAAATACTGCAAGCTCCTCCTCAGTCTCCCTCATTTTTTTCTCATCCATCAGTTTTTTTATGGGTCCATTGAGCCACTGCTGCCTTAACCCTTTTTAAATTTGTTGCAAATTCTATACTAGAAGATTCTATTAGACTAGAATCAAACTTCACCCATATTGATTTGACTAGAGATACAAAGTTATCCTCTTTTAGCCACTCAAAATTAAATTTAAAAGGATAATGTGGTTTTTTCTCCTCTTTTGTTAAAATAAGCATGATAGGGGAGTGATTAGAGTCACCTCCAACTTCAATCCAAGACTTCAATTTGTAAGTACCATTTACCAAACTCTCTACTACTAGGAATCTATCTAGTATCTTAGAAATTCTATCAACTCCTATCCTCATGTTTCTCCAAGTTGGGATAGATTTTATAGGCACCAAGTCTACTAGTCCCTTAGATTCAAACTTTTGGATAAAGTAATTAGCCGGTGAATCAGTTCTAGAAGAATAAACCCATACTTCACTCCTCGAGAGAGTTAAGTTTAAATCACCTCCTAAAATTAAATTATTAAATTCTAAAAACTTTTGATCCATAATCTTATCTCAATACTGCATCTTATATTTATATGGGCCATAAATGTTCACCATTGTAACTACTTCCCCAAGCTCCATTGAAAAGAATTCAGTCACTACTCCCGAGTCAAGTAATGCAAATTTGGTTAACCTCAACTGATTTACCTTTCACCTTGTAGACACTCCCCTTGAGGCTCCTACAACATCAAGGGCCAAAAAATCCCATCCTTTAAGCAAATTATCGAGATCTTCCATCACTTTCATAGCTAACCCTTTTGTCTCTTGAATTAGCAAAATCTCCGTTGCTATGATTCCTCTCATTGAACTCAAAAAGACATGAATTTGATACTCAACGATAGAAACAAGAAGAAATATTGTTGGATTCCTCAAATTTTGTCATTGAACTCTACCACTGTGATTCCTCTCATTGAACTAAAAAATAAATAAATTTTACACTCAATGATAGACACAAGAAGAAATGTTAGAAGAGCGAAGAAATTAGGTTTATTGATTACAAGACCTTGTGGTTGAGGAAGACTCCCTATTGTCTTTGCACTCATATATTTTATTGACCACTACAAATATCGCATCCATGGTCGTCTTAGTCTTTCACTAAATTTTGTACCAATGCTTGATTATTGTAGATCAAAGCTAACAATATCTTATATTTGCAAACACCTTTTCAACTTTATAGGATGATACTAAAGCCATTCATACACTGAAGTTCTCTTCATTTTATTTTTTAAGATGCTTTATGCACTTGCTCTCCTCTATCTTCTCTTCCTAGTGGAAATCCTTGACAGTAACTCTCAAAGGGTGATTTGTAGGTGGGTGCAAGATATATAATAGGATACCCTAAATTTAGACTTCCATCTCCATTAGAATACAACATTTTAAGAAGTCGTACAACTTGTTCTTCACCATTCATTCATCATCGACCATACTATGTCCACGTTTATGCGAAAATGATGTTTAATAGACATTAACTCACATTTTTTCAATCTCTATCAGTGTTGCGCTATCCACTCCTATCCTTGGTGAATACTTATCTCTCTTGCTTGTCTCCTTTGCATGAACCCCTTGTTGTAAGCCACAATGTAATGGATGAATGAGGTTTTTCATTCACTGGTGCTTGCTCTCATGACTAGATCTATCGCTGCCCAAAAGGAAAGACCTGCAACCTTAAAACTTATTTGGACTCCACTCACACAACCTGCGATTCTTCTCTATTGTTAGATTCCTAAAATACCATCATTGAACTCTACCGCTATGATTCTACTTTGTCACTACGATTGGCTATAGTATTTGAACTCTAATCACTCAACTTGCGATTCTCCTCTACCACTGAATTCCTCAAATGTTGTCATTGAACTTTGTCACTACGATTCCTCTTGAATTACCAAAATCTTTGGATTATGAATTTCTACCAACTTGTATAGATCAGTTTTTTTACATAGCTGCCCATCCCTCAAATATTAAAGAAAAGTAATTTCATTGATTAACTACATTTGGGATCATCCCTGCTCTAAGGATCCCTTTTAAGGATGGTTGCTTGCCTTGTTGAACTTCACATAGAATTTTATTCTTAGCCAATAAAGTAAAAACTCTTTTGCCCCTCCTACCAGTAAGACTTCTATCCCCCACATATTTATTGGGGCCTCCCCCAAATCCTTCTTCTCTTAGTTCTATTCTTCCTTTTAGGGATCGTAGGGTATACCTATGAGTTTTTGGGGACACAAAAATATCCTGACCACAAGAAAATTGAGGAGGGGAAGCAATTTCAAGGAGATTTACTTGTGAAACATTATGAAAAATCTACTAGAGTCTAATACAAGGTATGGATCTCCTTCCTTTAAGGAAGAGGAATTTAAGGGTCCTCCTTGCCCCTCAATTGCACCCTTACCTTCTTTTAGTGGAGAATTTGTATGATATTTGGTAGTAGATTTGGTTCGAAAGCTTGCATCTAGGTCCTATAGCATGACATCCAATTTTTACTTTGAGAATCCTGACCTTACTTTAATAAGAGATGATTCTAAATCCATCACTTGATATGGTTTTATTTTTTTTATTGAATTCTCTAGCTTGTGTTCCTTATGCAATGATTCAATAGTATAGTTAGACTGTAAGTTAAGTGCTTGAAGAGAAAATTGCATTTTATTATCATCCTTAAAGATCCCTCTATCTTCCTTACGATGTCAAACCTTCCTTGAAAAATTAAGAGAACAATCCCTTGCAATATGCCCATAATTATGAAAACGTGCACACCTAAAAGGCACACCAATATAGTTTAGGGTTTGAAAATGCATCCCTTTGTTATACTTCAACACAATTTCCCCTACCAATCCACCTCTCCAGTCCACATCAACAAGAATCCTAGCCACTTCCCTCATGCATGAGGACTGATACCTCTCATCCACCTCCAAGAAAGAACCAATGTAGTTGCCTATGGCTTGGAAAACATCTCTAGACAAAAATTCTAATGGAAACCCTGGTAGCTTTACCCATACAGAGTGAGAAGGTATTCGAGTGGACCTGGGGTCAAAACAAGGGTCCCATAGTTTGAGAATTAACAAAGCCAACCCCAAAACCATTTCTCTAACATAATCTTTGCCACATCTTCCTTAGTCCTAAACTGAAATGACAACCATCCTCTTACTAGAAATAAAAATATGGGCACATACCCTAGAACTTCCATCCATTCCCTAGCCATCCAATATTCTAAGGATTTTTTAGAAATTAAACGCCCATAGAACCTCCCAATAAGAATTTTCTCTGAGAGTTGAATCACTTCCCCCATTTTTACATCTTCTCCTAGAACTAATTTTGCTCTATTACTTTTCCTTCGAATGCACTTGGTTACCTTTTTACATGTTTCCAATGGAATCTTCTTTGGATTTCCTCCTTTCAAATTCTTATTTTGTCCCTTAAAGCTCTGATTAGAGAGTTGTAGCCTATTTTGAACTTTCTCTAAATAGGACATAACCCAATCATCACTATTGTCCAAGAGTTGTGTGTCTTCCTATAAAATCATCCTTATCTTATGCCCATTCTTGAACGCTTCTAAAGGAGACTTCCTTCTTTCAAAATTCCTTCCACAATCAAATATGGAGACATCCTCATATGGATCCATCGAGTAGTCAACTGCTTCTTCTTCATAACCTTGTTCTAGAAGGCCCCTAAGACTTCCTTCCTTTTTAAAATTCTCCTTATAGCCTCAAGGTTGGGGGACTCTCCATTAGTGTTTTCATTAGCAGAAATAGCCTTGATAGATAATATCCCATTGTATTTATCACCCTCCATTTCATTCACCATGGTAACCATCCTGTCATAATTTTTTTTTGAAGATTTGTCCTCTTCTCATCTTTCTCCTCCTAAAAAAAAGCTCTATTTTGCACTGAACTTGCCAATAAACCCCCTACAAATGCCTCCTCCATACCCTCTAATGAGCTGCTACATCTTGTTGGTGATATATCTTGAAACCAAGGACTGTGTGATGGATCTAGTAGTTGCAATGGTAGTTGTAATAGTGGCCCATATTTCTCCTTGTCCTCTTTGCATTCCCTATACCCCTTCTTCAATCCCAAAGTTGGGATCCTAGACATCTCTGACATCCATTTGCACCTTAGTGCAACATCTCATACTATTTTTTTGGTAAAAGAGTAGCAATTTTAAGATATTTAAACATTATGGACTCTCCTTCAAATTGTTGAAGGTCTTCTTCTAGAATAGATTGTTCTTCTATTGTCCAATCATGAGCAAGCCCAGGGTTGTGCTTTAAGACCTGTGAAATCCCACAATTGTTCTCCATTTGTAATTTCATTAAGTTCTAACTTGCACAGAGAGGTTTTACTTTATATGCCCTTATATATGTAAATCCTTTCCATCCCTTTTACCATTCCTAGCCCTTGTGGTAGCAATCCTTCCAAATGCACACAATCATAGTCAAGTCCTCTTAGGGTTTTTCCATTTGATAGGGAGTTGTAGCGGCCTCTAGGGTTTTGAAATTCCACATTTGATGGGATTTTACACTCAATGATAGACACAAGAAGAAATGTTAGAAGAGTGAATAAATTAGGTTTATTGATTACAAGACCTTGTGGTTGAGGAAGACTCCCCGCCATCTTCACACTCATATATTTTATTCATCACTGTAAATCTCGCATCCATGGCCACCTTAGTATTTCACTGAATTTTGTACCAATGCTTGATTATTTTAGATCAAAGCTAACAACATCCTATCTTTGCAAACACCTTTTTGACTTTATAGGATGATACTAAGCCATACACACACTGAAGTTCTCTTCGTTTTCTTTTTTTTTAAGATGCTTTATGCACTTGCTCTCCTCTATCTTCTCTTCCTAGTGGAAATCCTTGATAGTAACTCTCAAAAGACAATTTATAGGTGGACGCAAGATATATAACAGGATAACCTAAATTTAGACTTCCACCTCCCTTAGAATGCAACCTTTTAAGAAGCTGTACAACTCATTCTTCACCATTCATTTGTCATCAGCCATACTATATCCACGTTTATGCAAAAATGATGTTTAATAGACTTTAACTCACATTTTTATGATCTCTTTCAGTGCCCTATCCACTCCTATCCTCGACAAAGACTTATCTTTCTTGCTTGTCTCCTTTGCATGAACCCCTCGCTGGCAATATTGTAATGGAAGCCACAATGTAATGGATGAGTTAGGTTTTTTGTTCACCGATGCTTGCTCCCATGACCAGATCTTCTGCTACCCAAAAGGAAAGACCTGTAACCTTGAAAATTCTATGAACTCCACTCACACAACCTATGGTTCTCCTCTACCATTGGATTCCTCAAATGCCATCATTGAACTCTGTCATTGCAATTCTCCTCTATCGTTGCAATTGGCTACAATATTTGGACTCCACTCACACAACTTGTGATTCTCATTTGCCGATGGATTCCTCAAATGTTATTATTGAACTCTACCACTGCGATTCCTCTCATTGAAATAAAAAAGATATGAATTTTGTCAAAGTTTTTTTCATTTAAAAATAAAAGATATGAAGTTTAATGTACTTAAATATAATTGAATTGTAAATAACTTCTAAAAAGTAAAGGGGTCCTCCCTTAAACACTTTAAGTTTATTATTGATGATAGGAGGTTTCTTTTTTTAAGATATGATCATAGCCATACATAAAATTAGTGGGATCATACCTTAAACCTTTTAAGTTTCACTTAATAAAACACTCTCCATAATAAATTTGATTACAAGTAGGGATTATGGGAGTACAAGTTATAGCATTTAGATTGCATACATAAAGATAAAAATGACTCATTATATATTTCTCCAAGCATTATAATATTGTTACAAAAAGTTGCTTTTAATATTCTATAAAAAGAATAAGAGAGAACTCTATAAGAGATATTATCATGGTAAAATCAATTTGACCTTATTTTTTGTTCTATTATGGTCATTTATATTCTCATGTACTCAAATTCACTTGAGACAAAAAAAATAAGCATTTGCATGATGAAAAAACTTACATTTCTAATTCATCAAATTAGAGTTTAACGAAAGTACAAAGAACCATCTTCAAGTTCATAAATTTTGTTCTTTATTATAGTTTTTCATTTTAATTTCAATAGTCCTATAACTTACCTTTTCTGTTTGAAGTTACATATTGTGTTTGAAGTAATTTATTACAAAAATATTAATCTCATATATTTCTAGACTAATTTTTCATTACATCCATATATTCAAAGGAAGGGAGAAAGAAAAGGATATCAAATGTTAAGACCATTTTTCAAACCAAGTTACAATCCAAAATTTATAAATTGAAAGAATAAAATACCCCAAAGACAGGTATGAATTGTCTTAAAAAAGAGCCAAAGAGGATATATTAATAGAGATATTTGATGAACTAAAGTTAATTATAAGGTGGATTTTGATCCTATTCATACTAGAGACAAGAACTTAGTCTTAATGGTTGTTGTTCTAGTTAATATAATTGATACATATTTAGTTTTAGGTGGCTTTTAAATAGTTGTACATGAGGTAAAGTAAAAAAGTATAGATGCAAATTTTAAAGTTAAGTGTCAAATTTTGTATTGTAGAAACCTAAAAAAGAATATTAACAACCTAAACATAACTATAGACAAACTCATAGAACAAAAGACAACCTTTTATACAATATAAAATACTATAATTATAGTAAGAAAGTTAACCTTTTGTAAATAAGAAACCCTTTATTTAAGAGGTTATTAAGTGGATAATAGCTAATACCAAAGGTTTACAAATCTAAAATAACCTTAAATGCATAAATTCAAATGATCATACTGGTCGACACTCTCATTAAGAGATAAAATACCATATACTAGGGGTCATCACAACTATTATTAAGTCGTTAAAATAATCGTAGAACATAACCTTGGTTTAACAATTATTAAGCTATTTAATATGATAATCTATCAGATCTAAGGACATTTGTATTTTATCCCCAAGTTCGGATGAGCTCTTAATAACATTTTATCAACATAACTAGGAAATAGTGAAGGATTATTTATTGGTGGTAGTGGAATAGTCTAGGGTAAAATAATACATGCCTTATAAAATAAATGCAACATGTCTTATTCTGATTCCAAAAAAGGATGCATAACTATTTGATTCATTTATGCCCTTAAGCCTATGTAATACGACATATAAGTAATCTCCAAAGTGATGGAAAACCGGTTAAGTTCATTGTTAGACAAAATTATTTTAGAAGATCAAGGAGAAATTTTAAAAGTTAACCAAATTATGGATGGAATCATAGTAGCTTATGAAGTAATGCATTCAAAAACTTCAAGAAAAGAGAGAAATGATCTTAAAACTTGATATGAATAAAGCCTATGATAGGGTTAAATGTGATATTCTTTTTGCAGTATTAGAAAAGTTTGGATTTGGGGATAAATGGGTTAAGATGTGTAGACACCAAAAATTGATCATTCACAACATTACATTTGGCACCCCACATCAAATCCTGCATAGTAAAGTTATATGCCTAAGTTTAGACTTCGGTATATAAAATCCTGTACATTATCCTATTTTTTAGATTTATTAAATCTAGAAAATCAGCCTAGGATACCCTGCCTACCCACTAGACATGTGTCCTAGCCACCTCACAAAAATTCCTTGCCACATCTCATACACCCTTGTCCCCCTTGTCCCTTCACATGGGGTAACCCTTTACATATCACTCCACTTGCATCCACCTCACCCTAGTTAAGTGAGACATCCTAGGTGACTCACTCTAACTGCCTCCTCCATTTGGTAGCCCTGGATTACCACTTGGCAACCCTGTTGCCACCTCCTATTTCCCTCCAAAACCCTAAGGGGCCTATAAAAGCACCTTCACCCCATCCACCAAAATATGCTAAACATTTATACCATTAAGCTATTGAAATAGGACCATAGCTCTACATGCATCCCGAGGAGAACCAAGATCTAGAGTTTGAAAGCCCATTTATGAAGCAATCTTACATTTAGCCCATACCAAACATCCATGGTTTCATAGTCAAAACTGTACCTTCATAGTTTCCACACCACTCGTACACATTTTCTTGATCACCATCGTACATCCGCAGTTTCACAAAGCCAAAAACATGACACATTAGATCAGTGAGTTTTATTTGGCAAGGCTGAATATTTGTATCATCAGGTTGTCAAAATAGGACCAAAGCTCTGCATACATCTTAAGAAGAACCAAGATCTGGAGCCCAAAGACCCATTTCTAAAGCAATATTGCATTCAGCCTGCACCACACACCCATGGTTTCATAGTAAAAATCGCACCTGCACGGTTTCCACACCGTCCTACGTGTTTTACCGATCACCATCGCACATCCACGATTTTGCAGAGCCAAAAACATAACACATGTTCGATCAGTGAATTTTATTCAGTAAGGCATTCTATTTGTGTTCTTATGTTGTTTGTATTGCACAATTAGCTAGCTAGGGTTTTATAGCATCATTTTATATCTTGATTTGCAGGTGCTACTAATTCCTATTTGGTTTCATGTGTGTAGATAATAGGTATTTTGGAGAAGCTACTGAAGCTGGAGTGGTCCTTGCATCGGATATCTAAAGCCCACTCACCCCTTGGAGTTGTGGTGAAATAAGAGAAGACATCATTTCATCTGTTTGGAGAAGCCCTATTATAAGGATTTGAACACTTGTACCAAATATTGTAATATTGCACCCAACACAGTTAGGGCAATTCAAAAATAAATATCTATAATATTGGGAGGTTCAGGTTCCCCTATTTAATACAAGAAATACCATTCTTTTATTTGTAAAGTGTTTGGTTCCATATATTTACTTGGTGTTAGTTCTTTTGTTACAAGATGGATTAAAGCTTGTGTCTCCACAATATCATATTCATTGTTGGTCAATGGACTGGTAACAAAATCATTTAAGGTCAAGAGGGGTCTTAGATAGGGAGATCCTCTATCATCATATTTGTTCATTATTATGGTAGAGGTATTAGGAAGGAACTTGAAGAAGTCATACAAAGATAGGCTAATAAGTAAACTTAAGGCTAGTAATAATATCGACAACATCATCCATCAACAATTTGTAGATGATACAACACTTTTTGGGAGGGTAGGGATAAAAAAGGCCAAAACTTTGAATTACTTACTAAAGGAATATGAAAGAGTGTTAGGACAAAAAGTTCATAGGAACAATTCTAAAATTCACATCCTAAACACTCCAACTAAAATAAAAGCAGGGATATGTAGGTTACTTTAAATGGAGGAGGCAAAATTTCCAACAAACTATCTAGTGATGCCCTTATTTTGGGAGAGAATAAGGATAGAATTGTGGAATCCAATTATAAGTAAAGTTTAGAATAAACTACCAATATGGAAAGGTAGATGGTTATCATTAGCAAGAAGAGCACAACTAATTAAATAAGTCTTACAAGCCATTCCAACATATTATATGTCCTTGTATATTATGCCAAAATTGGTAGAAAAAAGTTTAATCTATATTATATGATCATTTTTGTGGTCAGGATTAAATGATAAAAGGAGATTTCCTTTGGTGAAAGTTTTGGAGTATATTACATTATTTGGTACATGCTAATATACCCCCATGGTACCTTCATGGTTGTTAGGATTCTAATCCTAACTATTCCTATTATTTAATTCACTAATTTAATTATGGACCAATGTGTCCTTTCACATCACAACTTTAGAGTAGATACAAATATGCATTCACATGGGTGTTTTCAAGCATCCATCAAAGAATAAGAATATAATTTATTAATCCATTGGTTGGTTTTGCCTCCAGTGTAAAAGGTGATTCAATTATAACTGTGATTCTTTCCATTTTCCACTTGATTGCATCTCATTTCATCTATTTTTGTATCCACCATATTGCTAGGAACTCTGGTTCCTACCATCTAGTATCAGAGCAGAAATCTAAGGACCCATTCATAGCTATTTTTAAAAATTCTCCCCCCACAGTGTTCATCACTACCACTCATTTTCAAACTAACACCATTGTTGTCAATAGTACCACAAAATTAGCCCAAAAAAACTATCAACATATATCACCAAGGAGAAAATATAGTTTTTAATGAAGCAGTGCTAAAAAAGCTGCCAACAGACAAACAACAAGACTGCACAAGATAAAATGTAGTTACAGAGGCTAAAACATGTGAAATCGTTCTTAAAAGTCGATTCAAATCCTTTAAAAGGACATCACAAATATTTTTAACTTTGGATCAAGCACCAGATCACACAGGAAACTCAAAATCTATCAACACAAACTAATCTGCAAGCAACATGCAAAATTTTTGATGAGGTCTCAAGAAATAATAGTGACATCACATAAATTAACATCATAATATAAATTTTATAGCATTAAGTCTACTTTCCCAATGTCGAAAAGACATTCGACGATGCCTTACCTTTTTTGATGTCGGCAAAGAGTGAGGAAACAAAAGTTTTTAAAAATCTTTTATCCCACCTTTATTACAAATTTGGGAAAAAAGTGTTTAAAATGAATTACACACATGTAGCTAATCGTGACTTTAGCCACGCTCTCTAGTCGTCCCATGCACAACCGAAACTACTACCCTACGGTGTCCCATTCATTGGTAACCATTTGTTCCAGTAGTTACTAGACACTTGTCCTCTATTGGTTATTACCGCCGCTCTCCACTCGCTCACCCTCGCTCTACCTTAGTTGCCACCCTCGCTCCATCCTTGCCTTACCCTTGGTGCCCCGGTCCACCCCCATCCTGCCCTCACTTACCCCTACCGCTCCGCCTCGCTCTTCACACCCTTCTCGTCCTTGCCACTCCCACAAAAATTTAAAATTTAAATTTAAATAGTGATCGTTGCTCTCAACCGCACCAAATTCAAAAAATTTAAATTCAAAAAGGACCAAAGGTCCTCAAAGTTGAAAACCAATTTTTTTTTGGGGCAACAAAATTTTGCAAGCAGCAACTTTTGCAATTAATTTTTGCAAAATTGCTCATTGATATTAACTAGAAGGGGACAACTAATCACTCTTGCCAAAGAAGTCTTGTAATTCACAAAACCACACCATAATGACCGATGGTAGGTGATCACAAGACCCGATGAAGGAATTCATGCAGGAAATGAATAAATGGAAGGACGATCTTGAAAAGAAAATCATGACAAAGGTAGTAGAAATAGACTTAAAAATGGATGCCACTAACCACTCCGTGGATATGGTACAAAAAAATATGGTAGTAATCCAAGCCGACCAACCTATCATAGCACCAACACACCAAGCATTACTCGGGGGACCACAAACATCAATCCTACCTCGAACTACTAAATTGGATTTTCCAAAATTTGAAGGAGGCGACCCCACAAATTGGATCTATTAGGTTGACCAATACTTCTCCCTCTATCAAATACCTGAGGTACAAAAGGTTCGCATTGCATCCTTCCACCTGGAATGTATCGCTACTCAATGGTACCAATGGTAAGAAAAGACAAATGGCACCCCTACATGGATAAAATTTACAAAAAATCTAATGGTACGATTTGGCCCAAGCAAATTTGAAGATTTCATAGGAGCTCTCACCAAACTCCGTCAAACCACTACAGTACGAGAGTACCAAGCTCAGTTCGAGAAATTGGTAAATCTTACATCAGGGCTAGATGCCTCATTCTTCCAAAGTTGCTTCATTAGTGGCCTAAAGGAAGAAATTTGATTAGAAGTACAAATGCTCAATCCTACCGACATGATGCACACTGTTGCGTTAGCCCAGATGGCGGAAGAAAAAATCAATAACCAGCACCGACTAGGAAGACTACCAATAGGGAAATCACAGAACACCTACACCATCCCAAAATTAAATAGAGTCTTACCAATTAAATGAATTAGCCCTGAGGAAATGAAGGAAAGAAGAGAAAAGGGCCTTTGCTTTCATTGTGATGAGAAATTCATCCCCAACCACAAATGTATTACACCAAAATTATATATTTTGGATACGATTGAGAATTGTACTCCAAAAGAAGAGGATAATATTGAAGTGGAAATAGTGATGGATACCCAGGAGGAAAATAACGAGGATAAAACATAAATCTCTTTTAATGCCCTCGTAGGTTTTTCCACCCCACAAACTATGAAAGTTAAAGGATACTTTAAAAAATAAAACCTTATTGTGCTTCTAGACTCTGGCAGCACACACAATTTTATCGACCCAAGGGTGGCAAAACAAGCTAATTGCTTTATACATCCTTGCAATAATTTTGAAGTCATGATTGGAAATGGAGGAAGGATTACGTGCAAGGGAAAGTGCCAAAATATTAAACTCACTATGGGTGATTATAATATGAAAGGGGACATGTATGTACTGCCCTTAGGAGGATGTGACATCGTTTTAGGAGTGCAATGGCTATGAACACTCGACACAATCCAATGGGACTTTGAAGACTTATGGATGAAATTCACACAAAAGGACCAAACATATACTATTAAAGGATTAAAATCAGGCCCTTCACAAATCGTAAGTTCCCATAGAATGGAGAAAATTATTCACAAAGGAGGTAAAGGTATGATTGCACAACTATTTTCCATTCAACCCACCAATGAAGAACAACTAGAAGTGCCCAAATTACAACAACTTCTAGCATGCCATTCTCAAGTATTTAATGAACCAAAAGGGTTTCCCCCTCCACGTAGCCATGATCATGCCATTCAACTTCTTCCAGGGCATCAACCTCCTAATATCCGACCTTATCGATATCCTTATCTACAAAAAAAAAAAATTGAAAAACTAGTACAAGAGTTACTAAAGGTAGGGGTAATTAGACCCAGTGTGAGTCCTTACTCTTCTCCCATTTTATTAGTTCAAAATAAGGATGGGTCATGGTGCCTATGCGTTGACTTCCATGCCCTTAAAAAACTAACCATCAAAGATAAATTTCCCATCCCCGTCATCAATGAATTATTAGATGAGCTACATGGAGCTACATACTTTTCAAAATTAGATTTACGATCAGGTTACCATCAAATTCGAGTAAAATAAAGTGATATTCCAAAAACTGCCTTCTACACTCATGAAGGGCATTATGAATTTATGGTTATGCCATTTGGCCTTACCAATGCCCCTTCTACATTTCAAAGTCTAATGAACAAGGTATTCCACCCTTTCCTTCAAAAATTTATTTTAGTTTTCTTTGATGACATTTTGATTTATAGCAAAACTTGGGAAGATCACTTGCATCATTTAGACCAAGCATTGAAAATCTTGGAGGACAACCAATTATATGCCAAAAGATCAAAATGTTCCTTCGAACAACAAGAAATTGAATATCTCGGACATATTGTCTCTAAAGGAGTTAAAGTGGATCCTCGTAAGATTGAAGATGTAAAAAATTGGCCTATCCCAAAAACCTTGAAAGGCTTGCATGGTTTTTTAGGATTAACAGGGTACTATCGTAAATTTGTCAAATATTATGGCAAAATCGTAGCCCCCTTGACATCTCTACTAAAAAATAATGCTTTTCTTTGGTCCTCGAAGGCTGACGATGCTTTTACCACCTTAAAAAATGCCATGTGTACCACTCCTGTATTAGCCATGCCATATTTTTCTAAACCATTCACTATTGAAAGCGATGCTTCAGGATTAGGAATAGGCGCCGTTCTCATGCAAAATGAAAGACCCTTGGCTTTTACTAGCAAGGCATTTTATGGAAAGAATTTGGCCCGCTCCACATATGAAAAAGATATGTTAGCTATTATTCATGCTATTCAACATTGGAGACCTTATCTTATCGGCCAACGTTTCATTATTCGAACTGACCATCATAGTCTAAAGTATTTTCTTGAGCAGCGCATAACCACTCCTGAACAACAAAAGTGGGTTACTAAACTATTAGGATATGACTATGAAATCATATATAAAAAAGGAAAGGATAACATGGTCGTTGATGCACTTTCAAGAAAATTTGAAGAAATACCCCAATTACATGCCCTTTCCTCTCCTATTCCCAAATGGATAGACCAAGTAACTAAAGAATGGTTTAATGATCCCATGACACAAACATTAATTCAACAAATACAACAAGACCCCACAAGAAAGCCTCACTACTCTTGGAATAATAGCATACTTAGGTACAAAGGGTGTCTTGTCCTATCACCCACCTCCTCATATCGAATAAAACTCCTCCATGAGTTACATGCCACACCTATTGCAGGACACTCTGGATTCCTCAAAACTTATAAAAGAGTGGCTAGATCTTTTTATTGGGTAGGTATGAAAAATGATATCAAGAAATTCGTGAATGAATGTGAGACCTACCAAAGACAAAAAGGAGAGATAGTGGGTACTCCGGGTCTTCTTCAACCTCTTCCCATTCCAACCAAAATATGGGTTGATATTTCCATGGATTTTATTGAAGGTCTTCCAAAATCTGTTGGTAAAACTACTATTCTAGTTGTGGTGGATCACTTATCTAAATATGCTCATTTTTTCCCTATGGCCCACCCTTATACAACTAGTACCATCACCCAAATTTTTCTTGATAATATCTTTAAATTACATGGCATGCCTTCCACTATAGTCAGTGATCGTGATCCCACCTTCACTAGCAATTTTTGGAGAGAATTGTTTAAACTCTAGGGCACTCAACTTCGTATGAGTTCTGCTTACCATCCCCAAACGGATGGTCAAACCAAAGTTGTTAATAAATGTTTGGAAACTTACCTACATTGTTTTATTTCTACTCAACCCCTTCACTAGGTTAAATGGCTCCCTTTAGCCGAATGGTGGTATAATACCTCATATCACACCACCATTAAGATGACCCCATATGAAGCTTTATATGGCCAAATACCACCATCCATTACCTCTTATATTCCAGGAAGTACCAATGTGCCAGCAGTGGAGATGGAACTTTCTACTCGAGATAATATTATTCGCCTTCTCAAAGATAATCTACACACCACACAACATCGTATGAAGCATAAAGAAAACCAACATCGAATCAAGAGAGCTTTTCAAGAAGGATATGGTATTCCTTCATCTTCAACCTTATCGTCAAACTTCTCTAAAAATCAAAGGCTTCCCAAAAGTTAGCTCCCAAATTTTATGGACCTTATAAAGTTCTACAATGCATTGGGCCCATTGCTTATAAACTCGAGTTACCAGAATATTTCAAAATCATCTCGTGTTCCATGTCTCTTGCCTTAAACTAGTAGTTGGCACACACATCACTACACAAACTCAACTCCCTGAGTTCATAGAGGATGGAGCACTCATGGTTGAACCTGAAGCTATCCTAGATCATCGCATTCGCCAACTTCGACATCACACTATCACCGAGCTTTTGATTCAATGGAGAGGCCTACCTTCCGAAGATGCTACATGGGAAACACTTCATCATATCCAACAACAATTTCCTCATTTTTTGCTTTGAGGACAAAGCTCTTTTTAAGGAGGGTGGCATGTTAGGATTCTAATCCTAACTATTACTATTATTTAATTCACTAATTTAATTACGGACCAATGTGTCCTTTCACATCACAAATTTAGAGTAGATACATATATGCATTCACATGGGTGTTTTCAAGCATCCATCAAAGAATAAATATAATTTATTAATCCATTGGTTGGTTTTGCCTCTAGTGTAAAAGGTGATTCAATTATAACTATGATTCTTTCCATTTTCCACTTGTTTGCATCTCATTTCATCTATTTTGTATCCACCATATTGCTAGGAACTCTGGTTCCTACCAATGGTATATTTAGAGATAATAGATTAGGGTTGAGTCATAGTTTAGAGTGTGAGTAATAATTCCCTTTCATGTAAGTGTGTATCCATAGGAAATGCACAAGTATCATGTAAAGTTGTAATATGCAATAAATACATAAGTGTCATGTGAGTGTGTGAAAATGTAAGTTGAGTCTATGTGCACAAGTATCTATAAGAGTGAAAATATGTAATGTAAAGATGTACATAAGTATCTTATATTAGAGTGTGCAAAGAGAAGTTCAAGAGTCATATCTAGGTGTGCATACAATATCAAATCATGTGCTCATCAAGTATGCAAATGTCAAGTAGAGAAGCAAAGAGTCATGAGACTTGGCATATGGAAAGGAATAGTCAACTATCCAAAGAGTCATTCTACTATGGCTATATAGTACTCCATAGAGTGAGTATCATCATATACACAATAAGGAGTGAGAGAGATCAAAGGTGAAGGATCATATTGCAAGTTTTATCATATTTGTAAGAGAAAGTGGAGTAATAAAGATTACATACATTTTGAGCAATTAATATTGTAAGTTGTTCTACATGCTTAGTACATGTATGATTCAGGCTATTTACATTCATATTATTTTTTATTATTGAATGTTATTTGATATATTATTAGCCTTGATATACATATTAATTTGCTCATATTAATCTACTCATATCATTATATTGACCTTATTGCTTTGTGGCTATATTATATTTGATCCTGTGATATTTTTTTTTGGTAAGTAGCGTTTGTATTTACAACGGGTTTTAACAAGGATCCCAAAACCTGATTACATAAGTAATGGGCCTAGGGCATCAATCCCTTGAAACTGAACACCAAAACAGAAATCCCGCCCAGCGATAACAGTAAGCATGAAACAATCCCTCTCAGCGAGAAACAAACAAATAAGAAAGAAAGTAGTTTTGGAGATCCCGCCCAACGGGGAGTAGCCAAAAACCACCATCGAGAAGATCCTGCCCAGCAGGAAGCAAAGAAAAACCGTTACAATAAAATCCTGCCTCGCGGGAAGCAGTCAAAACCACCACAAATAGTCCCGCCTAGCGGGAAGCAACAGGGAAATCCCGCCATCCGGGAAACCAGCAGAAAAGAAAGGATCCCGCATCGCGAGAAAACCGGCAGATTTGGCGGATCCCGCCCTGTGGAGAAACCAGCCGCCCATCGGGAAAACATTCCGTTCAGCGAGAGCCATCCTGTAGGAAGCCGACAGCCAGCACAGAGAGGATCCAGCCCATCAGGAAGTGACCAAAGAGTTGTACCACAAGGAACCTGCCTCGGGAAAATAGAAGAGGATCCCAGCAGTAGGGACCAAGAATCCCGTCCAAGCATAGAGCCCGCCGAGGATTCACAAGAAAAAGGGGGAAGTTGTCCAAACCCTAAACCATCACCTCCACTGCACCGAGAAACGCAGGGGACCAGATCCACGCGAATAACCTGCAAAAAACCCCAGGGGGAAGCCTAAGGGAAAAAGGGAAGGGATCCCCAACCAAACAGGGATCCCTGGGAAGCACCAATCCGAAAAAACAACCAAGGAAACCCTAGCCGGCCGGGAGGGGCGCGGATAGTGGAGAAGGATCTCCCCCCAAGAGATCATCTGCAAACAACCACTCCCCGGGAGGGATGACCTGGGTTGAGCCAGGGACTGGGCAGGAACCAGGAGCCATGGGAGGGGGAGCAGGGGAGGGACCAGAGCCCTCCCCTCTCTACTTTCTTCCCTCTTCCATCGAGGTGCCATTTGATAGCTTTTTCAGATCCTGTGATATTTAACCTATGATATTTGTGGTAGTATTAAGGCTTAAAAAGCCATAAGTGGTATTAAATCTACCATCATATTATGTCCAAGTTGATAGAATATAATCAAGCTACTTGAAAAATAAAAAATTTCCATTTTGATAAAATTGATTTAGAGTCTATCCACTTTAAAGGTAGTGCGACTCAGATTCTATTATAAGGTCATAGTGAGTAGATAGGATAGAGTCTTTCTATGATTGAAGAATAACCAGTGAAGACTAGGACTCAACTATATTGGAAGGCAAATCAAATTTAATATAGTTGATCACTTAGGAATATAGCCAACCCTTGACATTTATTTCAGAAAGTAGAAGCATCAGGGATATTGAGGTCACCTTGACATCAGATATAGAAGCATCAGGGACATTAAGCTTACCTTGACATCATAAATAGAGGCATAAGGGATATTCAAGTCACCTTGACAAGATAGAGAAAGAGTTGCAACAAATATTAATCATTAGAAGTGTGAGAAGCTTTCTACAATAGATAAAGAAGAATTTCAACTTCTAAGTGCAAGAGAAAGCAGAACAAAAGAAGGATATATCAAGTCTTGAGATAGATATATCAATATTAAAGTAAGTTTTTCATATAGCAGTAGATTAGTAAGAGTTAAAAGATATTAAGGTTTCAAGTCACAAAGATATAAACCTTGACAAATAAGAAATAATGTTTCAAGTCACTCAGACCATGACATTGGGAGCAAGAAGACAAAGATAAGAAAAAGAGCAACAAGAGTAGCAAAAGATCAAGGTTACTTATTTTGAAAGAGTTAATTCAAAATAGAGACGATCTATAAGAAGATAGAGAAAAAATATTTAGGAAATTCTAGGTCATAAGGTATTGACCTTGACAAAGATTCAAGAGGCTTGAATATAGAGGTTCTTGAAGGCTTGATAGAAGCAACCATATAGAGAACAAGATACAACCATTATAAAGAGTAGAACAAAAATAGAGATTCTTATTGAACATAAGCCCTTCAAGAAAGAATATTAAAGGGTCAAATAGAGGGAATTTGTCATTGTTAAAGTGATCATTAGAAGAAATACTGAATAAGAGGCATAAGGTTTGAACTTAAAGGAGATGCCCAACACATGATAAAGAAAAGAGACCAATAAAGGATAGAGGTAAAAAAATAAATAGAGCAAGAAGCTATTGAGATGCATCTCAAGACAACAATACAACATAAGGTGTAGTGTACCTTTTGGCTCACAATAGTAGAATTTTACGTTGGTAAAAGCATATGACTAAACTTAGAAGACTTTATGTTGAATATGCAACGAACAAGGAACCTACAAGCATAAAAAATATGTTAGCACAACAATTAGAAATAATTCATTAAGGAGAACATAGAGTTATCATACTATAGAGCAGGAGAAGTCGAAGCAACTCAATGGATGCATTAGCAGAAGGTGAAATGTTAGAAGCTATGCAACATTGGAAGGAATGATGAGAAGGTGAAACAATGAGTGCAATATAGCAAACGAGGAGAAGGCAAATAAAATGGAGTAATGGTAGCGATAAAATAAAACAAGGAGAAGGTGAAACATATGGAGTGAAGAACACAAGCTTATACTGAGAGGGGGGTCAACAGTATAAGATAAAACTTTTATATTTTCTTTCCAAAGCAATAACCTCAAATAATATCAATGCAATAATGAAACAATGCACAAATCACCATACACATAAGAGATAAATATTTTACATGGAAACACCCTTTCGAGAGAAAACCACGACAAAATATTGCTTATATATTTCTTCAATAAATTTCATAGGCACCAACCCATAGGAGACATCAATCCCCTATACAAGTTTGTGGACACCGATCCATAGGAGACACCATGTTAGGGTACCTAGGAATAAATATTTGGGGATATATTATTATATTGTATAAGGGTTGGCATGGGCCACACATAATCCAAGGTTGATTGTATTATAATATTATAATATAATATAATATAATATTATATTAGTAGTAGGCTCCCTAAAGTAGAATAAGAATATGGATATATAAAGAAGAGATATTTGTCATTGTAATCATCAGTGGAGATGAATCTTATGTAATCGTCTTTGCCCACGAAGTGGCTTATGGGACTTTACCCTCCTTGAGTGGCTCTCTCATCTTGGGAGATCTTGTGGAGTTATTCCTTCCTTAAGGATTATTATTGGTGTTTCTCTACCTTAAGGGTATTATCTATCTCTCTATCATTTGTGGATTGTTATTGTGGATTCATGATTTGATATTTCTACATATTGGTGAATGATTTATGTAAATAATAATAAAGTTTTACAACACACCAATCCCCTTGCTCAAGTTCGTAGACACCAATCCACAAGAGACACCAATCCCCTTGCTCAAGTTCATGGACACCAATCCATAGGAGACACCAATCCCCTTGCTCAAGTTTGTGGACACCAATCCATAGGAGACACCAATCCCCTTGCTCAATTTTATGGACACCAATCCATAGGAGACACCAATCGCCTTGCTCAATTTTGTGGACACCAATCTACAGGAGACACAAATCCCCTTGCTCAAGTTCCTGGACACCAATCCACAGGAGACACCAATCCCCTTGCTCAAGTTCCTAGACACCAATCCACAAGAGACACCAATCTCCTTGCTCAAGTTTGTGGATACCAATACATGGGAGACACCAATCCCCTTACTCAAGTTCATGGAAAACAATCCAAAGGAGATGCCAATTCCCTTGCTCAAGTTTATGGACACCAATCCATAGGAGACACCAATCCCCTTGCTCAAGTTCATGGACACCAATACCCTTCCGCTCAAATTTGCTACAAAACTTGCTCACAAACACTGCTCAAATCTACTCCAAAACCTGCTCACAAATATTGCTCAAGTCTGCTTCAAAATTTGCTCATAAAAACTGCTCAAATCTACTCCAAAACTTGTGTGTTGACTTGGAGATGCTAATACCTTTCTCTTCTTCTACTATCATGTGCACCTTTCCTTCTTCTTGAAATGGCTGAAATGTCCTTCATTGTTAATTGAATACTTGGAAGAATATGTGCACTTAATACGCTTACTCTATTCTTCGAAGCCTTGACTTGTTTCAAATATACGCCCTCAAAATTTGCCTCAAGAATGATGATTTTCCTTTTGCATGTGCTTTACAAATCTACCTTGACAAACTGATTTTCTTTTTGTATGTGCCTTCCAAATCTGGTCAATAATTCTCTTTTTCCCTTCTTGATTTAAATATCAAATCAAACACTTTATATCCTTATTTCTCCAAAAATTAAAAAATAAAACTTTATAAGAATCACTTCTTATATTTCCCTTAGTTATTCAATAATTTATAACTTCCATCTATTTTGCTTTTTATGAAGAAACTTTCATACAAAAATTATTAACAATACTTTATAATAAAAATTCATTTTCAAATATAAATGAAGGCACACTTATCTTTTCCTTTTCTTTTCCAAAATATTTTTGCTTTGCATAAGACTCGAACCCTAGTCTCTCAACTACCATCCTTACCAATGGGAAACAAACCACTTCAACTACGAATTTGATTGCTCCTTACTTTGGCTAAAATGACTTTGACTTCGGTACTCTTCCTAATTATCTTTGGTAGGAAATTGAGCTATCAATTCTTTTGAGATGACCAAACTTCTATTGCATCACTTGATGAACTCACTGTGTTTGTCTATATCAAAGACATTTCAATATCCACTCTCATCACATGCTCATCTTTGCAGTGTCACTCAAATGCGAAAGTGCTCGAATATGGTTTGATTGCTTGCTGTAATCTTGCAAAATAGCTAGCTCTTTTATTTTAGTTTTCACATGCACTCCAAAGTCACAATTTTGTTCATGTCGCACAAACTAGCACCACTTCATTGTATCATTCACTGATATGCTTCAATGTTTTCAACATTTATCTTTGGATCATCCGCAACTCCTTTGTCCAAATTTATTTTTTTTGCTTTGCTTTCAGATCATGTGTCAAGACTGATATTTGGTTCGTATTAAAAAATCAAAGCTTAATTGATATCTAGTTTAGAGACTGATGATTTCTAGATCGAATCCACACCATGCGCAAATGTAAGTCTCTAAATGTATTTTATTGCATTTACAGAAATTGAATCGAAACTCTTGATAAATATTTCTCTTCACATATGGGAGTGGGAGGAATATGCTTTTCCTTCTCTTATGTTTGATAGACTGAGTACGTTCACCCCATGTGAATTTTGCTATGTGGCTAAGCTTTGTCAAAGCCTCCTCTACGGTAGAATGCACCATAAAAACTGGACTGCACTATATTTCCTCAGACGTTGCTGGATCCCAACGGCTAGTCTACCTTCTCCAATGGCTAGTCCGCATTCTACATATTTTATGACTCCTTACACATTTTTGATTGATGATGATTGTTACTTTCGATCGCAGGTTCCAAATACAACTTCTCTCACCTCTTTCTTTGCTGCTCAACCAAAAATATATTTCTCCGTAGTCATACAAGCTCTTTTCAGTACATCAGTACGTTGTTGCTCACAAACTTCACTGCACCATTGCTCACTAAATTTGCTACACCATTACTCACTAACTTTGCTGCGCTGTTGATAACTATCTTTGCTGCACTATTACTTCACAATTTTTTCTTCACTGTTGCTCACGAGTTTCATTACACTGTTGTTCAGATGTATCGAGGATGCCTACTCAATCTCCTTTAAAATGAATTTCGACATTGTATATATATGCAATTCTTTTTTCTTCCATAAGGTCAACTGTCTCATAAAATATTTAATTCTTTTCACTTCCATAAGGTTGGCCCTCCTCACGAAATATTTTAACCTTAGGTAAGGATAAATATTTTCAATCTAGTTTATGTGCTTGAGAGAGGGAACAAAAAGATGGTTTAAAGTTAATTATTTGTTTCCTACTATATGTGTATAACCTAAATAGGAAGTGTAATTTTTCTTTTGTACTAACGATAAACATTTTTTTTTTAAATATTATGTTAAAATCCTTAGAAGACCAAATATATATCTATATCTATCTATAGTATTTCATGAATTATGAATAACTCATTATTTATATAAAATTTATTTTTATGTTTTTCAATTTTCAATAAAATTATAAATTTTTAAAACCCTAGCCATGATGAACAAAAAGGTTTCAAAGACCATGTAATTATTTGATATTTAAAGCTAAATTAATTACCATTCTTTAGAAGATTAACATAATAAATTTTATTTAGATAATATAAGTAACATTCGGATCTTTTATCATTTAAAAAAACTATGAACTTATATTTTACATCTATTATAATAATACGATCTTTAATAATTTTTAGCTTCAATAATTCATAATTTGATTTTTTTGGGCTTTTGAAACAATTATATAAAAAAATTATAAAAGACATTTAGGTTTCAAGTTAGACCTATTTTAATACATCATACATATTGATGATAAATATATATTATTATACATTTCACATGGGATTCATAAATCCTTGTGATTGGTTAGTCTAATTACATGTTGGATATCAAAAGAAGGAAGAACAAGAAGAAGAAATATCGAAGCTTTACATATAAAACTAAGCTAGACAAAATGAATCAAAGTAGAATTTTATAGAGGTGTGGAATTTAGTTAGGAAACAATGAATAAATTAAACTTTGAGAATCGAGGGAGTCATCCATGAAGTGAGGATCCTTTTTGTGGAAAGACAGAATAGGAGGGCTCGTCACATGTACCGTGAGGTCAACAGGTCAACTGACAAATTAGCCAACATAGGTGTTGATGTTGGTAGTTTGGTGACATGGACACAAGGTGTGCCACGTGAAGTGGAAAACCTTATTAGTCATGAAAAGAAACCTACCCATTAAGGAGAAAGATGAATGGGTATTTTTTTCCCATGAAGCTGGTAATAACTATGGGGTTTCCCTCTAAATCATACCAAATTGGAAATGAAGGTAACAGGGTGTAAGCCTTGGAAAATTTCGATAGAGAATAGGAAATGGGCAAGCAACAGGTTTCACAAGTGCAAAGTTCCAAACTTCAATTCTTGTCAATGTAAGTAATGTTTACAATTATGTTTAGGTATGGGTGTGCTTTGTTAGTAAGGTGTTGTAGGGGATTCAACACAATTTCTGGTAAGAAAGTTTCAAGGATGACTAGGATCTACAATCTCAGTAGAAGGCTGGATATTGTAATAGAAGGCTGGATATTGTAATAGGTTTTGGGTTAACCTGCAAAACCCGGTAATTAATGAAGACTTTTATTTACTAAAAAAAAATTAAACTTTGATAGAGCTTTGAGAAACTTAGATAAGATAGGAGTTAAATGCATTCTTAGGAATATTAAAATTTATAAAATTGATATTTATTCTACTTTTATTCTAAAAAATACTAACAATTAGACTAAAGGAAGAACAGTAACAATCAGGCTAAAGGAAGAGCAGTAAGGAGTTAAACTTACCATGCATCTTAGTATAAAAGATATTGAAGTGGAATTGGATTCTCTTTTAATGATTAATCTTGCAAAGCTAGAATAAACCATTAACTATACAGGAAGCTTTCAAAATTGTTTCATTCTATTAAATTTTTTTATTAATTTATAAAATGAAATAAAATTATTATCTTCCCTATGAATGTAAATATTGACCAAGGTCTATTCATGCTCACATTCATCTTAAAGGCCAAAAAAATCTAGAAGAATACAATATGTCATAGGCAAGGATAATCCAAAACTTCAAAGTTTAGAAATTCCTTTCATTTTATTTCTATGTAAAAGCATATTACTTACTTTAAAGGAATTTTTTTTTATCATCATATGTTTCCAAAGTTTTTATTAGGTCGAGAGACAATAATAACATAAAAGGGCTAATTAAATGTTCCATTAAAGCATGACAATTTTTATCATATTGGGTTATTACCTTTTACAATAAGGTTAACACATCTATTCTATGTTGTGTTACCTAGGAGTATAGTATAGATGTCAAGTGGGTGATACAAAATTCATTAGGGAATGAGAGTACATATATCTTGCAAGGTGGGCAAAAGAGTGAGTATAACACACACAAATAAATTAAACTTCAAGGATAAGGATTTATAAAAATCAAATTTTTTTCTGAGTTTATTTTTAAATTGAAGTGGCTCTTGATGATTACTTTATAATCTAAAGTTTTAGAATATTGAAATTTAAAGTAACTACAATGAATTATATATATATTTTAAATTTATTCTTTTATAAAGATAGATTATAATAATTTATTGAGAATCCTTTAAGGATACAGTTTTTTTTTTAACATAATAAGCACAAAAATTTTTCCCTAGCAAATCCATATAAATATAGGTGTTTATAATTGACTTGATTTTAGTTATCATTCTTATTTAATTGTTATTTTCTAAATGCAAATGTTTTTTTTTTGCAATTGGTTATATGGGATTGAAATGACCCCACCCACATTACATCACCACTACATAGAGGTATTATAATAGCTTGGCTATTATCCATGTATATATTAGCAAGTTTTGAACATGAGTTTTCTCTTTCAAAATTGAGAAATTTAATCAATTGAGTTAATTGTATTTTATTTAGATGCAAGTATATATATATTTTGTTAACACATATTATGATGGAATGAGTAATTTGTCATGAAGTACATGAGAACCAAAGCTTGAATAATTAATTAATTATATATATATATATATATATATATATATATATATATATATATATATATATAAGTTAACTAAAATAGCCCCATCCACATTACATCATCACTACATAGTGGTATTATAATAGTTTGGCTATTATCTATGTTTCTCTTGGTAATATTTGAATGTCTTCTCCTTTAAAGTTGAGAAATTTAACTAATTGAACTATGTCATTTTATTTAAATGTAAGTATATATATATTTTATCTAATATATATATAATTGAGAAATTTAATCAATTGAGCTAATATTATTTTATCTAGATGCAAGTAATTGGTTCTCATGTATATAATTGAGAAATTTAACCAATTGAGCTAATGTTATTTTTTGGGTAGGTAAAAGGTGAGGGTTTTGAAAGGATCCTACAACCTTGTATATAGAGCTCCAAAAGGAGTTAGCCAATCACCAAAACTTACAATCTTTAATCTAGCACAAAGGCAGGCTCAACAGAAAAGCTACCGAAAGAAAAAATAATCAAACTTACATTCCCGTCCAATGGCAGCACAACAATTTGAACACAAAATCAAAATCAAAATTATCCTCATCCCACCTAGTAGGGGACCAACCAACCGACCAATAGTACCATCAAACCCTGACAACTAGGACTCAGGGTATCAACGATTCATCTTCGAGGCATAAAAAACTTAAGGCCCTTGCACTTCCATAGAAATGAAAAATGTTCTTCCCTGAGAACACCATTGGGACTTGAGCATAGATGAAGGATTTAAAATTTGGATCATCCGCTCAACCAAATCAATAGAAACCAACTACCGCAAATGGAGATCTGCAACATATTACCCCAATGATAGTAAAACCCTCCATCTCAAAAATCTATGAAGACTAAAACCCTACAGATCCTGTTGAATTCCAACCATCCTCCAAACTCCATAGAACAACTCATACCAAACCTCCATCTTAGAATAAAAATAGGGGCCATGGAGCAAGGTTTTGGAAAGGACCTAGAACCTTAGGATCTGTGGGTTCAAATACCATAGACAACCAGTGAGAAAAAACCCCCCACCATGTGGGTTCTAATACTACTGGTATGCAGAAGAATAGAAGACCCTCAATGAAGGAACCTAACAAAAAAAAAGCAGTCAAACACTGCCCCTAGACTGAAAAAGTTCTCGTCCACTGCGCAACAAAAATAATAATAATATTTTGAAAAAAGATGGACCAAGGGACTCTAATACTAACATCAGGTCATCACGAGGCACAAAATATGTTTCACCATCGTCTAGCTAGTTGCACAATAGTGGATTGGAAAAAACTGGAACAAGGGACTCTAGCACCACCATAGAGTCCCCGCCAAACATGAGAAAAGCTTTGCCACCAGAAACAATCAAAACAACAATCAAACCAACAAACATAAATTTTCTCTTGCAAAGACTCCAAGATATCCAAACATGGTCTTGCCCCTATGAGCTCCCCTTCCATTGGCTCCTCTACCATTCCACTCTGCACCCAAAATCCATAAGGATCAAATCTTTCCAACCTAAAATACAATCTGAATCTTGCTATCTTCATATGCACCGATTGGGCTAATGTTATTTTATCTAGATGCAAGTATATATATATATATATATATATATATATATATATATATATATATATATATATATATATATATTGTTAACACACAACTTACACCATTATGATGGAACGGGCAATTCGTCATGACATACATGAGAACCGAAGCTTGAATCATGATGCAAGTATATATATTTTTTGTTAACTAAAATGGTCCCACCCACATTACATCATCACCACATAGTGATATTATAATAGCTTGACTATTATCCATGTTTCTCTTCGTAAGATTTGAACCTAGGTCTCCTCTTTAAAAGTTGAGAAATTTAACTAATTGAGCTAATGTCATTTTATTTAGATGTAAGTATATATATATATATATATATATATATTTATTTTTTTTGTTAAAACACACAACTTACTTCATCATGATGGAACAAGTGATTCTCCATTATGTACATAAACACCAAAACTTAAATTACAATGCAAATATATATATATATATATATATATAAATATATATATATAGTGGCCCCACCCACATTACATCATCACCACATAGTGGTATTATAATAGCTTGACTATTATCCATCTTTCACTTGTCGAGATTTGAACGTCTCCTCTTTGAAAGTTGAGAAATTTAACTAATTGAGCTAATGCCATTTTATTTAGATGTATATATATATAGATGTATATATTTATATATATATATTTTTTTTTATATATATATATATATATATATATATATATATATATATATATATTTGTCAAAACACACAACGTACTTCATCATGATGGAACAAGTGATTCTCCATTATGTACATAAACACCAAAACTTAAATCATGATGCAAATAAATAAATAAATAAAAATATATATAAATATAAAATAGTGGTCCCACTCACATTACATCATCACCACATAGTGGTATTATAATAGCTTGGCTATTATCCATGTTTCTCTTGGTAAGATTTGAACATCTTCTCTTTCAAAGTTGTCATTTTATTTAAATGTAAGTATATATATATATTTGTTAAAACACAAAACTTACTTCATCATGATGGAACAAGTGAAAGTTGAGAAATTTAACTAATTGAGTTAATATCGTTTTATTTAGATGCAAGTATATATATTTTTTTGTTAAAAAACACAATGTATTTCATCATGATGGATCAAGTGATTCTCCATTTTTTTTTGAGTAATACTTCTTATACATATCCGTCGTGGGGATTGAACCTGGGTCACATAACAAATAATGCAAGTGGCATCCTTACCGATAGATTATTTTTGAGTAATACTTCTTATTATCCATTACGTACATAAACACCAAAACTTAAATCATGATGCAAGTATATATATATATATATATATATATATATATATATATATATATATATATATATATATATATATATATATATATATATATATATATATACACAATGCACACCATCATGCTTGAAATGAGTGATTCTCCATGATGTACACAAGAACCTTGATTCACACAAAATTACACATGCACACATGTCGTGGTTTGAACCTTGGACCTTCTAGAGGGAGGCCAAAACCCTAACCATTGCGCTATCCTCACTAAGACAGATGCAAGTATATTAACTTCTTGACGATGAATGTTTTTTTAAGCATTAAATTATCCATTTTTTTTAAATTGGTTTTATGGGATTGAAACATGCTTCATCTTGACACATCATGACCATAGTGGTATTATAAAAATATTTTTACAATTACATTCAGAGGATTCAGATCACACTACTACCTTTGCAACAAGTTATAAAAAAATAAGGTGGAATAGGTTTGGTGGAATGCAGTCCGTGTGATTTGAACCCTACACTTGTCAACTACTAAAAATAATGTGGTTGTAACCAAGAGATGGTCTATAGTCTCCTTTTTACAAAAAAACACATTGAGAGGGGCCATGAAAACCCCTTTTCATAAGGTTATCCCAAGATAAAATTCTTCTATGACCTACTAGCCAAACATACATTTTGACTTTAGGAATGCTTGGGCTATCCTATATATCTCTCCATATTCTAGTGACATTATTATTTTGTTGGTGTTGAACATTATATCCACTTCTTGTTGTGTATTCTCATGAGCTATTCAACTCCAAAATTAATTTATCCCTGGCTCCCCTTAGAATAATCATATTTGTTATATTTCTACTCAATTGCCTCCTAGCATCAATGTCTTGTATACTTGTAAAAAAATTATTTCCATTTGTATCTTCCTTCTTGATCCTTGAAAAAAACATTTGAAACTCCATCACCATATTTATCTTGAAGCAATCTCATCCAAGACTTCAAAATTGGATCTAAATTGAGTGGTTTTTTTATCACACCAAGTATCCATCCAAATATAATTTTTTTCTCTAGTTCTCGTCACCCATATTAAACCTTTAATCATAAGATCAATAGATTTTTTTAAACCATTCCAAAGAGCAGAACCATTTGGTAGAGAGAATGTAGTAAATATTAAACTTGGGTCATTAGGATCAACATACCTACTTAGAATAATTCTTGCCCATTGTATTTGACTCTCTTTGTACAATATTTATATCCCCTAAGAGCTAAGTTTGCATCTGTAAGAACTCTTAAACCAAGACCTCCCCAAGTTTTATCATCACACAACTTGCTCCATTTCACCAAATGAAAATTTTCTTTTATCATGTAAACCTAACCATAAAAAAGATCACATAATATTGATTAAAAAATTTTCAACTGATTTTAACATAGAATACAATAACATATAATATGTTGGAATGGCTTGTAGGACTATCTTAATTAACTGCACTCTTCCTGTTAATTATAACCATCTACCTATCCAAGTTGGAAGTTTATTATGAACTTTACTAATAATTGGATTCCATAAATCTATCCTCGTTCTCTCCTTAAATAAAGATATCCTTATTTAAGTTGTTGGTAAATTTACCTCCTCCATTTGAAGCAACCTATAAATTCTTTCTTTGATATTAGCAGGACTGTTAAGGAAGTAAATTTTGGATTTAGTCCTATTAACATTTTTTCTTGAAGCACTGGCCTCATTTATCCTTGTCCTTCCAAAAAGGGCTGTATCATCTACAAATTGTTGGTGGGTGATGTTATCGATGTTATTATCAACCTTAAGTCCACTTGTAAGCCCATATTTGTAAGCCTTATTTAAGTTCCTACTCAAAAATTCTGCCACAATAATGAACAAATAAGGAAATAGAGGATCTCTTTGTTTAAGGCCTCTCTTGGCTTTAAAATATTTTATCGCTAACCCATTGACCAACACTGAATATGAAACTGTAGAGACACAAGGTTTAATCCATCTAACCCATTTCTTATTGAAACCAAACTTATCTAAAACTACAAAAATAAAATCCCATTTAACTCTATCATAGGCTTTACTCATATCAAGTTTTAAGATCATTGCTTTCTCTTTTCTTGAAGCTATTGAATGTATAACTTTAGGAGCTACTATGATCCCATCCAGAATTTGTCTCCCTTTCAAAAATCCTCATTGCTCTTCTGCAATGATTTTGCCTAACAATGGCCTTAAATTATTCACCATCACTTTGAAATAATATTAAATGCCATATTACATAGGCTTATGAGTCTAAAAGAATCAAACAATTCAACATCATTTTTTTTGGAAATTAGGGTAAGATATGTTGCATTTATTTTATAAGGTATATATTATTTTACCCTAGACTATTCCATTGCCACCAATAAATAATTCTTCACTATATCCCAATTATGTTGGTAAAAATATAAAGAGAGCTCATCTGGACCTAGGCATTTATCCTTATTAAAAGAGAAAAGAGCTAAATTAACTTCTTCTAGAGTAATAGGCTCCACCAGTTTCCTATTGTCTTCATTTGTTATAACTGAAGGAACATATTGAATAAGTTTATCATTAAGAACTTGGGTCTTCTTTGAACCTAGAATATTTTGATAAAAAAACTTTACCTCTTTTCTAATTTCACTCTGATCTTCAATCCAAACACCTTCTATTGATTTAATTCTACTAATTTTGGAAGTTGATTTTTGTATTATAGCCATCCTATGAAAAAACTTTGTATTTTTATCTCCTTTTAACTGATTCCGTCTTGATTTTAATCTCCAAAATTTATCTTCCTTATTTAAAATATTATGATATTCACTAAGAAACTCCCTTTCCTCCGAGTTTGGATTATTATCATCACCTTTTTGGAATTTTGAAAGTTTATCTTATAGTTCTTTCTTCTCAAAAATATTTCCAAAAATATTCTTGTTCCATTCTTTTAATCTAGATGTCATAGATTTAATTTGGTTTGGAAGAGCATACAATCCACCATTACCTAAATAATTCCATGTTTGAGCTATCATATCAATAAATTAAGGACGCTCTTCCCACATCTGCTCATATTTAAAATATGATATTTTTTGAATTCACTTACCACCATTTTAACTCATATTGGCTAGTGATTTGAACCAATCCTTGTTAAGATATTTAATTTAGCACAAGTTCCTTCATCTAGACAATGATATGAGAGAATGCATATGTCTATTTTTTTTTCTATTAGGTTTTGGTCTCTCCTATTATTGGTCAAAGTATAGTTGTCTTCTTCAAACTCAACTTCTCATAGATTATTGTTTTGAATAAAAGCTAAGAGATATTTTATACTTTGGGTCAATTTTATAATTCCCCTAAATTTTTCATCTAGCTTCATTATGGCATTAAAATCTTCAATGATCATGAATAAGTTTTCTTGGTCTTTACTTATCATAAAGGCTTTAATCCAACTCCAAACTTCTAATCTACCTGACTGAGTTGTAGGTCCATAGACATTGATAAGGATGAAATGAATACTCGTAAAGTAGTAAGTGACTAAAGAGGCTATCTAATGCCTAGTTTTATGAATGGTTACACAAGAGGTTCTAGAAGGATTCTAACAAGTTAGAATTCCCCCTTCCACTCCTTCAGAATCCATAGCATCCCATTCACATCTTGCCCATATTGCTTTCATAGTTTTTGAAACTTCTTTTATCATTTTAGTTTCTTGGATACAAAGAATATCAGGTTTATTACTTAAACATAGGTACCTAATACACCTCTACTTTGAGGGGGCATTAGCACCCCTTATATTCCATGATATGATAATCATGTCTCATTAAGGGCTTTTGGCACTGCCTGCATATTACCAATATTATTTTGTTGCTTGGTAAAGAGAAGTTCAACCAACTTAGTTTGTGTTCCATTCTCTATGTTTCCTCTTGCTTCCCTAGATCTTGCTTGATAATTTGAGGGTTTTCCTCTTTTTGCCTTACCTATATCAAGAGTAGGTCTTATTATTCTATTCCTCAATATTCTTTCACAATTTTTTTCATCATATTTATCCTCTCTTGGATTTATTATAGAAGCTTTTGACTTGTTATACTAATTTCTGGTATTTCTTTATTAATGACAGAGGTATTAACTTCTAAAATTGCATTTTCTTTACCATTTTTTTCTCTTGAATGGCATGATACTTCAAGAGAGTCTTCAAATTTTATGATACACATTCCTTAGGTTCACTGAGAATATTCTTTCTTAAAAAACTAGGATTATATTGAATAGACAATTCCTTGTTAATATGTTGAAATTGTTCTACTATGTCCTCTAAGTTTTGATCTAATTTTCCTTCATAGGCTAAAGCCTCAAAAGAGTTGGTATTTCTTCCAATATCCTTATTTTTTTAAGCAAAAACCCTTTACGGGGCCGCCTTGGTCTAAGAGACCACAAACAGGGAGTTCTACACCGTCAAAGTCACCCGGGAGTCACACCCAACCTTGCCCACACCAACATTATCAATTGGATTTTGGATACCCAATTTAGCTTTTTGGTAGGGTGGATATTTGAACCTGGGACCTCCCTTGGAGGATTGCCCTCTCCTCTCCAACTCACCTACAACACCTGGGTTCAATATCCTTACTTATTGGTATCTACTATTTATTTTCTTTTATTTTTCTAGATCTATTTTTTGGAAGTTGAATACCATATTCATCCACAACCATTTGTAACTTTCTCTTGCGGTTTTGTACAAATGATTCTGTTGGGCTCTTCTTAGGGCATGATCTCTCAATATGACCCACCTCATGATATTTTTTACATCTAAAAGATATATTTTCATAATCTATAGTTTGGGTCCACATCTTATCCCCATACTTAAGAATGATTGATTATGGTAAAGCTTTAATTATATCAATCATGACCAATATTCAAGCATAAATAGCCAATAATCCATCTTCTGTCTTATCTAAAATATCAAGGAATTCTCCTAGAGTGTTGTCTATTGACTTGAAGGTATCTATTTCCCAAAATTCAATGTGTAACCCAAATATTCTAACCTAGACTGGTACTAGGAATAGATTTACATTTTCAGGTGAAAAGCCTTCATACTAGCGGGTAAGGAAGAGTCCTATTCTTCCCATAAACCAAGGACCTTCTTTTAGGATTATTTCTATTTCTTCCCTAGAACAAAAAATGGCTATGAAGAAAACTTTGGGAATAAATAAAATAATCACTCCTGGAGACTTCCAGCTCCTATCAATCCATTTTCTCAAGGCTCAAGCCCCTGGCCAATATCCATTAAATTTACCAAAAATTTCCCTATCTTGGAGCAACGAAGATCTCTCTGAGGTGCGCTCACTAAACTCTACCACTAGAGATGATTATAAGAATTTAACTATAAATTGATCCATGGAAAGGAAACTAAAACTCAAAATCTATTGAAATTTATTTGAATGTCCTATAGAAAATATAATATTTGATAAAAAATTTATAAAATTTTCATGCACAATTTCTAAGATAAAGAAAGGGAAAAAAACTTAGCTAAAAAATTCTTTGTCCAGATAGAATGTCTTGCCTCACTGAAGTCCTAGTCCTTCATTGCTCTTCCCATCGTTTGAACCCTAGCTGACAAATATTTACATTTTCGTTTTTCACGATTTGAAAAATCATCACTACCCTTGTTCCAAATGGTTGACTTCATAGGTTTGTATCTCCTTCAATATTGCTCAGATTTTTGCTTGCAACCATTCATTTTAAAACTATTCAAATTTTGCACAAGTTAGTCTAAGAATAAGCTGAATCAAATAACTCTTTGTGAAGATATGGCTCCTAAAAGATGAGATGTAACAATGTTATTTACTTATGTATTGACACATTATAAATGAATCAAAAGAACTAATGTTAGAGGAGAATATTTGTAATAAAAATAATATATCTATAGATTTTTGTTTGTCCTTTTTATGCAAAGTAATTGTAGTTATTATTATTTTTAATAACATTTTTATTGTTCAAGTACAATCAAACCAGATAAATTACATTATTTTGTTATCTTGTTAATTTTTTTTTAATAAAACATTTTTAGAAACATAAGAATAATGTGTTTCATTATTCTTTAATGTGTCATTTATTTCAAAAAAAATTAATTAGTAGAACATAAGCATTCTACAAGGGCTCTCATCACTTTGAAATATAGGATCATATACAATATTTTTCTAAAATAGTTTTTTTTCTATGCAACACTTGTTTAAACTATAATACAATATTAAAACTTATTTATTTCCATACACCATACATCAAATGCATGTGAAAAAAACCATCTAAAACACAACTAGACAACAATCAATCGACCTTGAATAGAGCATCATGGTGATCCAAGAACCATTTATTAGATATGAAGGCTCTATTAAATATTTCATTATTTTGAATAGTAAGAAGCAAAAGTAATAGTCAACATATATGTACCGTTCATCTTGGACTTGCTTGTTGATGTGAAATAGTTTTCTTAACATGAAGTATTTGAGGAAATAATTAGTCTTTATACAATTCCTCATCTTTTGATAACATATATCCAAGAAATTAAATTTGTTTCTAAAGGTAAAATCCATCAAGATCTATTTAAGACATTTCTATACACTGGTCTACATTTCACATTTTATCAAATTTCCAAATTATTTCTTACTTATGAATGAAAATAATTGATAGGTTTATAAAGCTACCCAATGTAGTGTGGCTTATCATGTATTATGAATATTATATTGTTATTAATTATCTTGGAGCAATTTAGAGATTTAAAAAATATATCCTTAAAACATGTGACCCTAACACTTTCTTTATCATCAATGTTAACTTTTCATAATCCCAACAATTATTTTTTCATGCCTTCTATAAGTTTCTCATCAAATTGATCCCCATCATATGTTGCTATCACATTTTTTTTTGTCAATAACTTGCTCATTCCTCTTTCCATAACTTTATATTTCTTCTTGTTTTCTCTTAATTAACCTCTCCAAAAAGTAGATTTTTATTTTCTTGAATTCTTTCATAGAGGTCCAAGGATATTTTTTACACAATATATGGTTATCCAACCATACTATAGTTACCGCATGACATATAACCCTACCCCGTAACATTTTCCTCTTTCCATAACTTTATCTTCTTGTTTTATCTCAATTTGCCTCTCAAGTAAGTAGATTTTTTATTTTCTTGAATTCTTTCATAGATGTCCAAGGTTCAAATGCTACGAGGTAGGATTGTATGTCATGTTAGTAACTAGAGTATGGTTGGATAACCATATATTGTGTAAACAACATCCTCCATGAGGGACATATCATATGGCCTATGGTCTCGTGGACGTTAAAAACTATTGTGTTTTTTACCCTTTACAGTTATCATCTAATTTTTGTTTATATTATTTTTCTCAAAGGATTTTTAATGGAAGAGATGTTTAACACCAACATTTGTTTGTTTTAAATTTTACATCCTATCAAACTAGCTTATCTTTTTATGGTCTATTAGATATTTGAAGTGAGAATACCTTGATAAATCCCTAAGAAAATAAAAATTCCAACAAATTTGATCAATCACTTCTTAAAACCAATCATTTTATTTTATCCTTTTTTAATTTCAAATATTCTTCTGATCATAAATATAGCATTCAATTAGAAGGAAATATATTTAGGGGAATATGGAATGAAGGATGCCATATCCTCAATTTACCATCTTTCATTACAAAAATCATATGCAAAAGTTATGTCAAATAACCCCTATGGTTTACATTCTTAATTGTGAGTTGTCATCACCTTGAAACTAGATTGTCCCCTTAATTGACATGTTGAAAATTGGGTAAACCCACACCCATAATAAAATATTTGTTACAAAAAATGATTAGGTCCTTTCTCATTGATTGATTACATGGAATTTCCCTAGCTAAGTCATCAATATTATTTGGCTAATCAATGGAGTATATAATTGTATTAGTGGGGTTAATGATAAATACAATATTTTTCATACATTTAACTAGTGTATTTCATTGAAAATAATGCTAAAATGTGAAAGGACCTAATAGATTGATGGCATCATAGGTAATGATGTCATTATTCTAATTACTATAATCTCAATGTTTGATTTTTTATTATTTTGATAATAAGTTGATGGATTTTATTTGGGGACATTCCTATTATAATAATAAAACATTACATTTCTCTCATTACATTGCTATCTAGTAATTAAGCCATATCTAACTTGCTTGCATTTTTATGAAAAATATTCTTCATTTGCCTTCATATCAAAGATGTTTTTCATCTTCCTTAAACTATTATGTTTTCACAATCAACTCCTTGATATCATTTTTATTAAGAGATACAATATCACTTAGTCAATTGCCCTCTAAATTTTAAAATTTTCTAAAACAAAAATCAATATTATGAATAGCTAAAATATTTACTAATTTCCATCTCTATAAATATGTTGGATATAATAACTTGTCAATTCCCTAATACATATTATTTTAGGGGTCTTATTCATGTTCCTAATATTCCAAGATATCATTTTTATCATGTTTTATTTTTATTTTTATTTGTGATCTTAGCCCCATTTCTTGTTAATATTTGTGATATTTGTTTTTGTTATCCCATGTAATATTGCTTTAAGTTCCTTTTCTCTTTGTTTTTTCTTCTCAGGAATTCATCTCCTTTATTCATTCCCACTAACACTTTCATATTTATCAATCTCTTTAATCTTTTTATGATTTTTATAGCGAGACTTATCATCTATAGGTTTATCTTGCTTTGAAAAGCAAGGATGTGTACCGCAAGGAATTACCTCAAAATTACTTTCTTCTTTATATTACCTTAGAAATCCTAAAGAGCAAGAATGTTCCCCCATAAAAATTACCTTCTTATGTTGCCCAAACCTTAAATTACTATGGATATCCTCCATCCTCATTTCTTAATTGTGTTGCTCTTGAAACTATGAAGTGCAAGGGATAACCTCTTTACTACTTTCATTTCTATTACAAGGAGAGGACTTTCTACTACAAGAATTTGAAGATGATTTACTTGGAATAAACTTGACCTCTTCTACCTCTTTTGTTTTAAAAATTTCCTCCGCTTCTTCATTTTCATTCTTAATTCCTTTTGAATTGAACTCATACATTGTATGTCCTCATATTTTTATCCTTTGTTTCTTTTAATAGTGGATCCAAGTGAACTATGATGGCATTTCTCATCTGACGCTACAAATAGGATTTCTCTGCTTTTTTTTAAGAGTGGAATATCCTTGATCTAATCCTACTTCTACTACAATATGATTTCCTTACTTCATGTTGAAGTGGGTCTTATAATCAAAATTTTCTATCTCTTTCTCCATCATTTTCACTTTGCAATTTCTTTTCATATGTCTAGTCTCATAACACTTGCAACATTAGAATGGAATATTTTTGTAATTCACTTATTGATCCCATTATCTTGATTTAGATTTAATCTCAATGAATTATGGTGAAGGTTTTAATTTTTTTTGATAGGTTAACAAAAATTTTATAGGTTTTAAAAAATTCATTATAACACATATCAAAGTATATATAACATGCCTTTTCTCCTTAGTAGTTGGTCCCTCTTGGATGAACTCCCTTAGGGAATTTCTATTTTTCTTCAAAACATCCATATTTATAAGTTGATATGGAAGTCAAAAAAGCCTAACCCATAATGAAATATTTTTAATAATTTTTGTCTTATCAAAAAAATATCACTCCATGTTCTTCAATATGGGGCATATATTCTTATAAACCACGGGTCACCACACATGATTTTATCCTTATTTTCTAAACTAAAAAATATAATAAGGAAAAAATATTTAGTAAGAAAAGTCATGAAGTAATTTGTATTCAATCCCCACTTCCACTTGATCCATTTTGAATCTTTGAAAACCTTGACCAATATCCATATAACTTACATATTAAACCTTTGCTTTTAAGAATGATATATCATGCTTAATTATCTCATCCTTGATAATTACTTCTAATATAACGTCTACTCCTTAAATCGAACTTGTCATATATTTGCTCTTCCTCTTTTCTCCAAGTTGGGCATCTTTACTTCCAATTAAGGATTTCAAATATGGCTTTCCTTCAATGCTATATAGCTTTTCCTCATGAATTCATCATTTTTTGAGTTTTTACAAAAATTTAGACCAAGAAAATGTGAGGCCTACTCTTAGCTCACACTTGTTCCTAGATTTGATTATTAGTATTCCTTTAATATTTGATTACATATTATTACTTTTTTTGTTAGGTCATTAAACCATATTGAGCTTACCATTTTATCAAAGATATAATAATAATAATAATAATAATAATAATAATAATAATAATAATAATAATAATAATAATAAGAGATGTGTGACTTCTATTGGGGGAACTTCCATTACAAAAGCAAAAAATTACATTTCTCTCATTACATTTATAACAAGTTAATTAAAGCATATCCAACTTTTCTTTCTATTAAATATATATTTACATCATATTCTATCAGATATATTCTTCTTCCTCAAACTACTATGTTTCTACAATCAACCCCTTGCAATAATTTAAATTCAATCCCCACTTCCATTTGATCAATTTTGAGACTTTAATAACCTTGGCTAATATCCATATAACTTACATATTAAACCTTTGCTTTTAAGAACCATATATCACACTTAATTATCTCATCCTTGATAATTACTTCTCATATAACATCTACTCCCTGAATCGAACTTGTCATATATTTGCTCTTCCTCTTGTCTCCAATTTGGGCATTCATACTTTTAGTTAGGGCATCCTTAATTCCAATTAAGGATTTCAAATATGGATTTCCTTCCATGCTACCTAGATTTTCCTCATATGAATTCATCCTTTTTTAAGTTTTTCCAAAAATCTAGAGCAAGAAATTGTGAGGCTCACTCCTAGCTCACACTTGTTCCTGATTTTGATTATTATTATTTCTTTAATGTTTGATTACATATTATTACTTTTGTTGTCAGGTAATTAAACCATATCAAAAGATTAAAATCATGAATAGGAAGAGAGAAATTGATTAGATATTTTTTGCAAGACTACCCAAATGACCGAACTCGTTTCGGCCATATCTCACTCATCTAAACTCGAATTGAGTTGAAATTTTGAGGGTAGATGCCTGAAAAACCCTAGAATATCTCCACCAATTTTCATATCATTTTGAGCAACACAGGTCCTAGCACATCCCTATGTGTGAATTATATATTTGGCAAGTGGCTATGCGAGGGTTTCATCTGGGTTGAGTGCAAGCAGCTCCAGAGGTTGGTTTTTAGGGAATTCGGGCCCTAGTGGCCAATATTTTTGTGGTTTATGCTCAATATTTTAGCAAGAAATATTGTAGGGGATACAATATGGGTTAGAAATTTGTCTTTCAACAAATCATACTGTGAACTTGAGTGACAACGGCTTCCAATTTGCTGCACAAAATAAAAGTGAAAACCATACCTTTCCACGGTGTCTAGGGAAAGGATTAAAGAGATCACAAAACAAGTTTCAAGCAGCTGATCAAAAAATGGCTCATATCTCAAGTGAATCTGGTGCTAAGGTGCACCCACAAAATAATTCTACTGTGAAAAACCATATCAAGGGTAAGAATTTTGAAGACTCAGTCCCAAAAATAAATTTTAGGGATGCCCTTCATGGTGGAAAGCCTCAACCCAATGCTAATATCAATATTAGGGCTTCCCATAAACCTCTAAGAATGCCTAAGATTGATCCTAGGAAAATAGAGTCAGGATGTCTTAAAGCAGCTGATGGAACTCCTATTGTTAAGCTTGATATGGGTAACATTCAGACTGGCATTGAAGATTTGGAAAAAAAGGACTAATTTATCGGTTCGTGGGTTTTCATCCGAGCCTATCTGCTTTCAAATTCTGGGCTGCAAAAATCTGGAAAACTAAAGGTGAGTTACAAATCTCTATTTATCCAAATGGTTATTTTCTTGTTTTATTTGCTAATAATGAAGATAGAGAGAAAAATTTTCAAGGGGGTCCTTGGTTTTTTGGAAGGGCAGGGCTTTTCATGAAGCCCTGGCATACTAAATTTAAAGTCGAAGAAGAGATGCCTTCTATAGCTCCCATGTGGGTTAGACTCTTTGGCCTCCCTATTGAATTTTGGAATCCTACTATTTTTTCTTCAATTGGAAACTCTTTAGGAACTTTTATGATGACTGCTGATTGTACTCAAAATTTTGAACATATTATTTATGCTCGGATTTGTGTTTTAATGGATTTTGACAAACCCCTACCTAAAAAGATCACATTACAATTTGGGGAAGACACTTGGGAGAAAGTAGTGGACTATGAGAACATTCCTTTTCATTGTAGAATTTGCCATGAATATGGTCATTTGGCCAGTGCTTGCCCAAATAAAATTCTTGATCAAAATAAAGAAGATATAAACTCAGCAGGTTTCCAAATACCTAAGAAGAAGAACACTCAGAAAAAACTAGTTATGAAGGATCAATCAAAGTTATTTGCTAATATGTTTGAAATCCTTTCCACAAATGATGTCCCAAGTGAGGAAGAGGAAATAATGGAAACTGAAATCTTAGAAACACAATTTAAATATGAAGGGAAGAACTCAGAGACAAACCAACAAATTAAAGGTTTTCAACAGAAAAAAAGGAGAAAATTTACACAAGAAAAATAATATTTCAAATGTCAAAACTTCAAATAATGCAGGTCCCAATATAGACTCCATTGAACCATCTAGTAAAATTTTGGCTGTGTATGAGCATTATTCAAGGTTAGAAGCCATCTCAGATTCAATTGGAATAAGTCAAGAAATAGGGAAAAAAAATTGAAGATGGATTCTAATAAAAAAGTAGGTCGCAAGACCAATCAATATCATATGGTAAAAGAAGGTGAAAAGCTTGTAGAGGAAGGTAAGATTAATGCCCTTCCCAACTTTTTTAGCCCTGGTATTAATGAATATCATCACTTGGAATATTAGAGGACTCAAAGGGAGTCTTTCAAAACAAAATGAAATTAGAATAATGGTTCGGATAAATCATCCACATCTTGTTTTCCTTCAAGAAACAAATATGTCAATGGAGGATATGGACTTAATTGCCAGTAAAATTTGGCTAGCAAGAAAAGTGGTTTTCCTCAGTTCCCAAGGGACTTTAGGTGGCATTGCTTGTCTTTGGGACCTAAAAGAGGTAGTTATTCACCATATGGTTGGCAGTTGGGGTTTGTTGGCTATAGCTATTCAAAGTAGACATTCCAACCAGATTATGCTTTGCATTACTGTTTATGCCCCGACTTCTTTGGAGGAAAAAATAAGACAGTGGAAGGATATTACTCATATTATCTCTCATTTTCCTAAAGCTTGGATCTTGATCGGAGGAGATTTCAATACCATCCTCTCTCTGGATGAGAAAAGGGGGGGAAATAGAAATTTGGACAAAAGCACTGACCTCATGAGCAAATATATTATAAACCTCCATCTTGTGGATATCCAACCAGATAATGGCCTTATGACTTGGTCTAACAGAAGGCAAGGATTAGCTTGTATAATGGAGAGATTGGATAGGTTTTTGCTCTCTAAAAATTTCTTAATCCATGGTCACATTCCTAAAGTGAAGACTCTTAATAATGTTGGTTTGGATCATTGGCCAGTCATGGTGGAAATGTGGAAAACCAATGTGAGTTTCTCTCCTTTTCGTTTTCAATTAATGTGTCTTAGAGATATTTCTTTCAGACCTCGTGTGCAACAATGGTGGAAGGAAGGTAAACCTAGGCATGGGACTAAGATTTTCTGTTTTGCCAAAAGACTGCAATACATTAAACCCAAAATCAAGACTTGGAACTGGAAAGAGTTTGGGGATGTTCATAAAAAAAACATGAAGTTATTGCTCATCTTGAAAATTTGAATAAGAAAATCCATTTAGATGGCCTCACAGAGAAGAGAAGTGCAGATGAAATTAAACTCACAACTCAGTTAGAGGAATGGGAAAAAAGAGAAGAAATCTTATGGAAGCAAAAATCTAGAATTGAATGGCTCAAATAAGGAGATCGAAACACAAATTTCTTCCACAAATCTCTTCTAGCTCGAAGATCTCACAACTTTATTTCTTCCTTAAAATCATATTTTGGAGATGTTGTTTATACTTGGGATGGCATGAACTCTATTGTTGTTGATTACTTTTCAAATCTTTTTGTTGCTACTCCTCTTGACTCAACTTCACAATATAATGTTCTTCAAGCAATCCCTTATCTTATCACTTCTGAGGAGAACTCTATTTTGACTGCTCCTGTTACTATCAATGAGCTTCAACAAGTAGTTTTTAAAATGCAAAAAGGGAAAACCCCAGGTCCTGATGGTTTTCCTATTGAGTTCTACCAAGATTTCTGGGATATCCTTCATGTTGATTTATTAGAGGTGGTGGAAGAAGCCAAGAAAGCCAAAGAAATTTTGAAGGTTATCAATAAAAATTATATTACTCTTGTTCCAAAAGCTCAAGAGGTTGATCATATCTCAGCTTTTAGACCTATTGCTTTATGTAATGTTCTTCTCAAAATCATTACTAAAATCATGGCAGAAAGGTTGAAGCCTCTTTTGCATAATATTATTTCCCTAGAGAAAGGGGGATATGTGGAAGGACGTCAAATAGTAGATGAGATAGTTCTTGCTCAGGAAGCCATCCATTCCATGGATATGCAAAATTCTCCTTCTATGTTCATTCGGTTAGACTTATCCAAAGCTTATGACAGAGTGGATTGGCACTTCCTTATCAAAGTTTTGAGGCAATTTGGTTTCTCTAAGGATTGGATGGATTGGATTATAGGATGTATCTCTTCAGTTTTCTACTTAGTTCTTATCAATGGCAGGCCTTCTCAGTCTTTCCCAGCTTCCAGATGTATTAGGCAAGGTGACCCGCTATCCCCTTATTTATTCATCATTCTTGCTAAATGCTTGGGTAGGACTATAACCAAAAAGAGGGAAATCAAAACCCTTGAGGGAGTTACCATTGCTCATGGAGCTAGACCTATATCTCATATTCAATTTGTGGATGACTCTACTTTTTTAGGTAAAGCTACAGTTAAGGAAGCTTCTAATATTAAGCAAATCATTAGATGTTTTTCTAAGGCTACTGGGCAGTTGATCAATGAAGACAAATCTAAAGTTATTTTCTTTCATTGCTCTTCTAGAAAGGAATCCATGGTCTTGGATAAATTAAGATATAAGAAGATCTCTCTTCCAATCACTTATTTAGGTATTCCCATAAATATTCAAAGGCAAAAAAATAAATATTGGAATTGGTTGTTGGACAAATTCAAGAAGAAAATTGAAAAGTGGACCAACAAGTGGCTTTCTTTTGGGGGTAGAATCACCTTGGTAAAATCAGTCCTTCAAGCTATTCCTATTTATGTTTCTTTCGTTTTGAATATCCCAAAGGCTGTTCTTTGAGAATTGGATCAAATCAGTCATCATTTTCTTTGGAGTGGTACTAAGGAGAAAGGAAAATGGGCCTTGGTGAAATGGGACACTTTATGTCTTCCTAAGAGTGAAGGGGGGTTAGGATTCCGGTCTTCAATTAATAACAAAAAATCTTTAGTTGCTAAATTATATTGGAGGATGTTGCATAACCCCAATGCTCTTTGGGCCAATAATCTCCGTGCTAAATATGTTGAGAACAAAAGTCCTGAAGACCTTGTTCGCTATCAACTTCCTACCAAAGGTTCTCCCATTTTAGCAGTTCTTAAGACTGGTGAGGGTTTGATAAAGAAAAAATTATTTTGGATCATTCATAATGGTCAACATGCAAAATTTTGGATAGATTATTGGGATGGTCACAAGCCTTTGATAACTCAGTTTCCTGATTGGAGGCCTTGGATGGAGGAGCTTCATCGAGCTAATTGGATAAATGTGGCTAATTACTGTCGGTACCATACTGGTAATTCAAAGGTTGGTAGATATTGGATCCCTATTGAGGACTTGCCTATTCAAATCCTAAAAAGGCAAAGACAAGATATCCAAGGCATCCTTCATATGAGATCCCTCTATTGGTCCCATGAGAAAGATTGTTTTGGATGGAACAACACTACTAAGGGTGAGTATTCAGTTGCTCAAGGTTATTTGACCTTATGCCATAATAATCCCAACCATTATTTTGACATATTTTCTCAATTGTGGGCTCAAAATATTTGGCCTAAAGTGAGGTTCTTTAATTGGCTTTTATTGCATCGTAGGGTGCTTACTGGTGAGCAACTTATGAAGTTTGGTTTTCATGGCCCTTTTAGATGTGAAATGTGTGAAGAGAATGTAGAAAATATCAACCATATTTTTATTGAGTGTACTTTATCCTCTGAGCTATGGAGGAGAATGACCACTTTACTTGGCTTACAGTGGTCCAATTTTTTTACTTTTGAACAACTTTGGAGGGATTGGCCTAATCAAGAGGGTGTTGATAATTTTATTAGGCAATTAGTTTGGATGGGTTCTATCATTCTTCTTTGGAATATTTGGAATGAAAGGAACAACCAAATTTTTAATCAAGATAGGAAGGATATTCACTATATTTGGCAAAAGACCATAGCCAACTTAGTTGAATCAGTCCATCGAATCCTTAATCACCCCCAAAACTCCCACCAAATATGGGATCAAGTGATGCAAAGATTGAATATTAAACCTTCTAAGGGAAACCAACTTAAAGGGAATGTGAGTATTAGTAAGATGGATAGGACTAGAAATTGGCAACCTCCTCCTAAGGATTTTGGAAAAGTCAATACTGATGGAGCCTCTAGAGGGAACCCCGGAAAAGCCAGTGTGGGAGGAATTGGTAGATTTTCAAATGGCTCCCTGGTTTTTACTTTTGCTGAGAATTTGGGTATTCTTTCCAATAACCTTGCTAAGGGGTATGGTATCCTCAAAGGCCTTCAGGAGGCTACTAAGGTTGGATGGGAAAAGGTGTTAGTTGAGTCTGAATCTCAACTTATGATTAATCTCTTGAAGACTCCTTCTAAGAATCATAAGGTGGATTGGAGAATAAAAAGAATTATTGAGAAGATTCAGTTAATCCAGATGGGATTTTTGAAAGTTGATTACAATCATGTGGTCAGAGACCAAAACAAGAGTGTTGATGCTTTAGATAATTGGGCTTTGGACAAAGGTGATCTTACTTGTTATGGCCACCCTCCTATATGGTGGGCTTCTCAAATTAGGGAAGCTCTTCTTTCTATCATTTCTTTGGATGGCTCCAGTTCTAAAGGTACCTAGTTTCTTCTTGTTTTTTTTTTTGCTTCTCTTTGGTTCATTCATTTTTTTTAGTTCCCTAGATCATTCTATTCTTTATTTTGTTTCCTCTATTGATTATTTCCTTGATAGTCTTCTGGTCTAGATAGGTCTTTGTTTTGTTCATTCTTTTTTTCTTTTTTTTGTTTAGTTTTTTTAAGGTGGGTGGGTTCTTTTGTTTTGTTTTGTTTTTGTGTTCTTTGTGTTGTTTTTTGTTGTTCTTGTGTTTTTGTTGTTTTATTTATTTTTTATGTTTTTTGTTATTGTTCTTGTGTTTTTTTTGTTCTTGTTCTTGGGTTTCTCTTTGTTTGTGTTATTTCGTGTTTTTATGTGTGAGTGTTTTCTATGTTTTTTGTTTTTGTTTATTGTCTGTTGTTGGTTGTTTTTTATTTTTATTTTTATTTATTTTATTTTATTTTTTAGGTTTTGGTTGTGTTTATTTTTCATGTTTTTTTGGGTTATGTCTTTGTAGTGTTCTATTGTTTTTGTCTTGTTTGTGTTTTGTTATGTGGTTCTTGTGTTTTTCTATGTGGTTTGTGTTGTGGTTTCTTTTATCTTATTGTGCGTGTTTGGTTGTGATTTTGTTTTTGAGACACTCAAGGAGTATGCTTTTTTATTTTATTTTATTATTTTTGTTGTTATTTACTTATTTTTAAATTGGTTTTGTGTGTTTCTTTGCTCCTTGAGTATGTCAAAGGTGGTAGGCCAGGTCCAATTCCTAGGTATTTTTTGCGGAATGGATACCCCTGCCTCCTTGGGTCTTACCCGAAAGTGGCATCCCTTTTGGGATGTTTTCCACAAAAAAAAAAAAAAAAAAATTAAACCATATCAAACTTATTCTTTTATTAAAGATATTTTTACATCATATTCTATCAAATATTTTTCTTCCTCAAATTACTATGTTTCTACAATAAAATCATTGCAATAATTTGAATTCAATTCCCACTTCCACTTGATCCATTTTGAATATTTCACAAACTTGGCTAGTATACTTATAACTTACATATTAAATGTTTGCTTTTAAGAATCATATATCACACTTAATTATCTCATCCTTGATTATTACTTCTAATATAACATCTACGCCTTGAATTGAACTTGTCATATATTTGCTCTTCCTACCTTATATCACACTTAATTATCTCATCCCTGATAATTACTTCTAATATAGCATATACTCCTTGAATCAAACTTGTCATATATTTGCTCTTCCTCTTGACTCCAATTCAGGCATTCATACTTTTAGTCAGGGCATCCTTTCTTCCAATTAAGGATTTCAAAAATGGTTTTCCTTCCATGCTACCTAGTTTTTCCTCGTATGAATACATCCTTTTTTAAAATTTTCCAAAAATCTAGAGCAAAAAATTGTGAGGCTCACTCCTAGCTCACACTTATTCCCAGTTTTGATTATTATTATTTCTTTAATGTTTGATTACATATAATCACTTTTGTTGTTAGGTCATTAAACCATATCGAACTTACCCTTTTATCAAAGATATTTTTTACATTATATTCTATCAAATATATTCTTCTTCCTCAAACTATTATGTTTCTACAATCAACCAATAAGGTATATTTGAGCTTTGATTATTTTTGTGACTAAGGAATATTTTGAGAAAGTGTTAGAGTGATGTTTTGGTCATCTAAAGGGATTGATAGAGAAATGGTTGGCTATTGCAACTATGGTAGTGGGTCCTTTGGTTTTCAAAATTTTGAAGGTGGGAAGGATTTTATTCAAATTTTTGGAAGCCGGAAGGAAGGTTTCAAGTCCAGTTCTGATCTGATTAGCACTGCCGCTTCTCAGGAGATTGTCAAATTCTTCTCCTCTAAGCGAGGGGTTGGTTTCAAAAGTATTCCTAAAGGTGGGAAGAACCTCATTCAAAATTTTGAAGGGTAGGAGGAAGCCTCAGGACCAGTACCATTCCACTTAGTACTGTCACTTTTGAGGATTCTAGCTTTTCCTCTAGGCAAGAGGAAATATCCAAAATTCCTGAGTTTGTACCTTTCATTCCTTTCTCTAAGGTGGACTTGGTTAATTTTATGTCTATAAAGGTCAAGTATTTTTGGGTGGATGACATTATTTCTAATCCTAAACCTTACTTTGCTAAGGTTTTGAGTAGTTCTTCTTCCTATGTTGATACTTCTCCCCCACCTTTTGAAGTTTTCAGGAATAGAGTCAAGATCCCCGTTAATGTGGCCAAAAAATTTCTTATTGAGGAATCCTTATCTCTAGTTGGGAAAGTGGTTGGAGGAAATACTAGTCTAGATATTATCAATCATTGGGCCTTCTCCAAATGGAAAGTTTGAGGGCCCCTACAAATTTTTGGTCTTTCTAATGCTTTCTTTGGTATTTGTCTTAATGCCAAAGAAGATGCTACTCAAATTTTGTCTGGTGGACCTTGGGTCCTCGGGTCTAGAAGTGTATTTTTGATGAAATGGACTCCTGATTTTGACCTAGATACTCAAAGCATCAATTTTTCTCCTATTTGGGTTAGACTTCCAAATATCCCCTGGAACCTTTGGCGGGAACCTGTCTTCAAATCTATTGCCTCGACCATTGGAGATCTACTCCACATTGGTAGGGTTACTTTGTCCAGATCAAGGATGCACACTACCTATATTTGTGTTAATGCAAATATTGACTTTGCTCTTCCTACCTTTTTCGAGTTGGAACATGGGACTTTTCTCCACAAGCAAGCTATTGAATATGAGAACAAACCTCCTTTCTGTATTGAATGCCAGACTCAAGGCCATATTCGTGCTCAGTGCCCCTCACTCAAAAAACAAACAATCACTACTAAGCCAAATTTAGATACTACAAACACTGACAAAGGAAATGAATTCCAAATTTCATTCAAAAAGGACAAAAGAAGATTTCCTCCATCCAAAGAAATCATCTTTAGGCCTGCCAAGGAAAAAAAATAAAGGATGATCGAGGCAATGCTTCCTTTAGAAAATCTCCAAACAATAAGGGAAAAAAGGTTCCCTCGGTGGTTGCTCCCAATGAGGTTAGTCTTTTTGCATTTCCCAATAAATTTTAAATTCTAAGAGATTTAGATCCTGAGACTGTTGTTGATGAAATTAATAATCCTAATCCTAATTCAAATCCATCCTTGGATCTAATGGAAGTCCAACAAGAACCATTTTTTGAACCTTTAACTATTAATCCCTCATCTTCGATGACTTTCAATGGAGACCAGCCTCTGGTTGATGAAGTTTCCATCCCTTCCTCCTTTTTTGAACCATCTAGTCCTGTAGTTCAGAAAATATCTACCAATAGTTTTAGCCCCAAAATCACTAGAAGCCAGAAGAAATATCCCATTAATTGTGGAACAAAAAAAATAGGGAAAGGCCTTCCATTTTTTATCAATGGAAGCAAGGTGTAAATGAAGATATTGCTAACGGAGTACAAAAAACTCTATTTTCTACTGGTATTAACCTATCCAAGGAAGAATCAAAGTGCACCAAACCTCCCCAACCACATGGAAAGGGAGGAAAAAGAACCTCTAAATATTCAAAATGAATATCCTCTCATGGAATATGAGAGGCCTCAATGGTCTAGCTAAACAGAGGTTAGCTAAATCATTAAGGAAAAAAATCAGACCTACAATTTTTGTGATTCAAGAAACCAAGGTTAGTGATACCCTTGATAAAAAGATCTGCAATCATATTTGGAAGATCTGTGAATTCATTGCTTGTAATGCCAAAGGTGCTTCTGGAGGTCTATTGTGTTTATGGAACCCAAACATTGTGGAAGGAAAACTCATCCATTCTAATGATGAGATGATGAGCATCCTCTTTTTTGACAAAGACAATAATTCACCCTGGGTTCTTACTAATATATATACACCCAATTCCATTTATGGGAGGTCTCGTATATGGGGTATATTGTATTCTATCAAAAGCGCCTTTCCAAATATTCCATGGATTCTCATAGGAGACTTTAATACCCTTATGTTTTCTTTCGATAAAAAGGGAGGTGTTGGTTCCTTTTTCAAAAGTATGGAGGATTTTTAGGAATTTATCAGTGAACATAACTTGATGGATGTAAATCTAAAAGGCAATCAATTTACCTGGTCAAATAGAAGGTGTGGGCCTTAGCTAATCCAATTCAAAATTGACAGGGTTTTATTTTCCTAGGAATCTATTTCCATTTGGGGGGATGTAAATCTTCAATCCCTTATCAAAATTGGTTTTGACCATAGTCCTATTATTTTAGATATCAATAACCCAAAAAATTTCAAAACTCCTTTCAGATTTGAAGCTATGTGGATGTTACATCTTGATTTAAAAGAGAGGATCAATCAGGGGTCAAAATTTGATGTTCAAGGAAACCCTTCTTTTGTTTTGTCTTAGAAACTTAAGACTATAAAAGAAAATATAAAAATATGGAATAGAGATTGTAGACACCAAAACAGCACCAATTCGATTATGTGACAACAAGTGCTGATCGTATTGACACAAATAGCCCCTAGGGCAGCCCCAGAGGTTAAAACAGTGGTTCTAACCACTCACATAGCAGCTTTAGAAGATTAGACACCATTTTGGCACCTTTTAGGCACTCTGCCCCATATTCGTCTCACCCAGGGACGAATACGGATTTTCAATTCGCGCTCGTTCCTGGGTGGAACGAATACGGATTTTTAATTCGCGCTCGCTCCTGGGTGGAATGAATACAGATTTTCAATTCACGCTCGCTCTTGGGTGGAACGAATATCAGGTTTGACTAGCAAAAAGTCAGACCTCGGTGCGTGACAACTCAGAACTGCCACTTAGCTTTTCTTGCATGGCATAGGAGTGCGAGTGAGTTATTTTGACAACTCATGTCTGCCAATTGACTCTCCCTTCACTGCATAGGAATGGGAGTGAGATTTTTAAGACAACTCAGATTTGCCACTTAGCTATCCCTTCATTGCATGGGAGTGCAAGTGAGCTTTTATAAAACATACAAAGACATGCACAGAGGCAGTTAAGAAGCCCTTAATCAAGAAGAAGTATTCTCTTCACACAAAAAGCATTCATGCAAAGAAACACTTTTGCATGTTAGTTCAAAGAGACCCCATTGGGTCTATAAAATGGTGAGTTTCCTCACCCAAAAGATATACAGAGAAGGAGCATTTTGAGAGACGAAGTGCTGCTAATTCATTTACTTGCGATTTGTGTTTTCAACATCCATAATATCTTAATTGAAAGAGAGGTTATTGGGTGACTTTTGAAAGCACGAATCAAGAACCAACACCGATTTTTCTGACCACAATATTCTACCAATTTGTCGACAACACATCACATCAGGTTTCGGACCCATCCTAAGCGGATTGGTGTCGAAGCAAAGTTTCACCCACGGGTGGTTTGCCTTCGGGCACCCCCCGCTTTATTTCTTTTATAGTATTTAGCTAGTTTCCTGTTTATGCTTTTGTCAAGCCTTCATTTCATTTAGATTCATTTTAATCATAGTTAGATTTATCTTTTATTTTTCATACACAGGTGCTACTGATTCTTTGTTTGTTTCTTTGAACGCAGATTTGCAGCATTAAAGGAGCATCGAGGAATCTACCTTTACCAACGCAAGCGGCGACGACGTTTTGGTTCGCCCATCTTATATGTGGGCACGTGGAAGAAGGAATTCTGAAATGAGTTGTAAAAGAGCAATATTTAACGCTCCTATCCCATAAAAAGGAAGGAGACGCATTGTAACACGAATTTGCAAAGCATATCAATAAAAGGGCCGATTTTTATATTGCTTTAATATCTTGTGTTCATGTTCTTTCTTTTTATGCAATTTTCAATAACATAGGGTTTAAGCATTATTTTAGTTTCATTTACATTGCAATTTTAGTTTATCCTTTTTGTTTCCGAAATCTCGTGCTTTCAGAGATATCTTTGGAAATCTCTTCTAGAACAAAAAATATATCAATAACAGGTTAGCTATAATGGAAAAAGAGAGCTAGGAAAAAGGAGGTTATTCTGCTGAGGTGAGAAGTGAAGAGAGGAACTTATTAGCTCAATACCATAATATCCTTCAATGTGAGGAGATCTTTTGGAGATAGAAGTCTCATGACATTTGGCTCAAACAAGGAGATTCCAACAAAAAATTCTTTCATGTTTCTACTATGAGACATCGAAGCAACAACAGGATCAAAGAAATTTGCAACTAGGATGGTAGGACCATTAATGATATCAAGGAAATCATAGTTGAAGGGAAGATCATTTTATGCATTTGCTCCAGGAGGAATTCAGACCTAATTTCCAAGTAGCCAAGGAATTCTTCCTTCAATTTATTCCTCATATTATTTTTGATGATATTAATAATAGACTTATTACTATTCTTTGTAATGAGGAAACTAGAGATGCTTTGTTCTCAATGAAACCTAACAAAGACCCTAGTCCGGATGGTTTTCCTCGAAGATTTTTTCAAGCATTTTGGGATTTAGTTGGTAAGGATGTTTGCAATGCCATAAGAGAAATCCAATGTTCTAAAGTCATTCCCAGAGGCTTCAATTCCACCTTTATTATGCTCATACCGAAAAATCCAAATGCAAGTAATTTTAATGAATTTAAGCCGATCAGCCTCTCCAATGTTATATACAAGATTTTAACAAAAGCCATTACTATACGTATGAGAGAGGTGATGCCTTTAATCATAAATCAGTCTCAAGGGAGCTCTATCAGAGGTAGATCCATCTTGGATGGTATCATTTTATTTCATGAAGTAATTCACTTCATATTCTTAAATAAAAGAGCTGCTTTCCTTCTTAAACTTGATATGAACAAAGCTTATGACAGACTAAATTAGGATTTCCTTCTCGCCATATTGAATAAATTTAGCTTTCATTCTTATTGGATTTCATTAATCAAAGGATGTATTTCTTCAGCTTGGTTTTATGTCCTCATTAATGGTTCTCCTATAGGTTACTTTTAGAGTAGTAGAGGTTTAAGACAGGGGGATTCTTTATCTCCTCTTCTTTTAATTATTACTACAGAGGCTTTAGGCAGGTCAATCTTGGAAGCAAAATTTGTAGGCCTAATTTTTGGACTTCAGGTTACCTATCAATGTAATCCCATCACCCATAAAAATTTGTTGATGATACCTTGTTTTCCACCTTTACGTTTATTAATGAAGCCAAAATCATCAAGCGTATCCTCCTCTTGTATGAAGAAGCTGCTGGCCAAAGGTTAAATTTTCAAAAAAGTAAAATTTATTTTCTTAACACTCCTTTAAGAAGATAGAACATCATTTCCAACATACTTGAATGTTCCATAGCTCATCTGCCTTCATCCTATATGGGTTTACCTCTCTTTATTGGAAATGCCAAAGAAATCCTATGGGATAATGTTATTGAGATATTACAAAAAAATTTGTCCACCTAGAGGGGTAATATTTTGTCTCAAGTGGGTAAAATTACTCTCACCATGGCCTACCTTCAAAGTATTCCTGTTTATTTCCTTTCTTTATTTAAAGCTCCTGCAAGTGTTTACCAAAAAATAGAACAAATCCAAAAACACTTTCTTTGGACAGGGTTTGAAAATAGACACAGATTTCATTTAGTTGCTTGGGACAAAGTGTGCAAACCCAAATACCAGGGAGGTTTAGGGCTTAGAAGGATCCTTCCTCTCAACCTTTCTCTCCTTGCTAAGCAAACCCGGTGACTCATTTATAATGAAAATGTTGATTGGATCAAGATCATGAGAAGGAAATATCTTCAAGATTCTAAATTTCTCTTTGGAGAGGTTCCCTCTACAGGGTCTGCTTTTTTGAAATCCATCTGCGAGGCTCGCTCCATTTTAAAAAAAGGGTTAAGATGGAAACTTGGGAATGGCAAATCCTTTTTCTTTTCAAAGGACAAGTGGCTTGGTGATCATCCTTTTATTCAGATTCCTATGCTTCAAAGGCTAAAAAACATTACTAAATATTTGGTTGGACCGTTAGTGGTTAATTTAATTTCTTCTATCAATGGAACCATGATCTGGAAAAGACTTGATGTCCCTAATCATGAGGATGAAATTTCATGTTTGCAAGCTTGGTTATCTTCTATCAGAATTCCAGCAGGAGATATAAAGATCGTCCAATTTGGGAACCTACTGATTCTGGAGAATTCTATGTCAAATCAGCTTATTTGCTTTCTCTCAATCATCTTGAAAATCCTATTCCATTTAAGTTGGTTTGGACCAAGTATCCGATTCCCAATATTGCCTCCTTTTCTTGGATTTGTAATCAAGATCGTATTATTACAATGAAAAACCTAATAAAAAGGGGTATTCTTATTCCTAACAGATGCTATATTTGTCTCTCTGATTGGGAATCAACCTCTCACCTTTTCTTGTTTTGTCCTTTTTCAATAATGGTGATTAGAAAGATTTTTCTTAATTTCTAGCTGGTTTGGGCTTGTCCTCCTTCCATTGTTGAGCTGTTCCTCCAGTGGCCAAATATTTTCAAGAATCCTGTGCTTAAAGGACTTTGGAAATTTTTTTTACAACATTACCTTTGGCAAATTTGGCTCGAGCACAATAGAAGAATATTTGATAAAAAAACCTTGGATGTTGAGATCATTGCTAATAAAATCATCCTCTATGCCAAGAAGAATGTCCTTATAGCCCCTTTTGATCCTTTTCCTTTTCCACCTTTTGAGAAAGCCATCCTCAATTCTTGTAATATATTCCTAGATACTTTAAGACTAGTCAATCCTTCATCATCAAGAACCAACATCAAATGGTATCCTCCCCCGATCGGATGGGTTAAGTTTAATTTTTATGGAGTAGCAAAATGAAATCCTAGCAATGCTAGAGCCGGAGGAATTCTTCGTGGTCACCTTGGAAATTCCATTTTTGCTTACTTCAAACCTTTGGGCATCCTTTCCACTCATTCTGCAGAAGCTAAGGCTATTTGGAGAGGCCTCCAATTCATCAAAAATATTCTAGGGAACATCATTGTGGAAGGATATTCTCTAAATATTATTAACTATTTAAAAACGTCCAAACCTAGTAGTTGGAGGATTAGAACAATTGTGGAAGAAAGTAAAAAAATCCTCAGTTAGCAGAATGACACCATTGTTCAACATGCTTTTAGAGAGGCTAACTCTATTGTTGATAGATTGGCAAATATTGGAGCAAATGCCCAAGGATTGTTGATGTGGACTGACATTCTTCCTCCTGAGTTGTTGAGCTTGTCAGGCATGATCAAAATATTGGTAATCATGATGAATCTTGAGATCCTTGTTCATTTCATTGCCCGATACTTCCTTTCCCATGTGAAGCATTGGGTTCATGTCTTAATATTTAAAAATATTAGACAAATGTTTTTTTCCATCAATTGCTATGTATTACCTTCAAACATGGTCACATGACCCATTTTGTTTTAATTTTAAATTATCCGCCACCTTTAAATCATGCTCACACATTTTTATCTATAACCGACCCCTTTTGGAATACCAATGTAAAGCCTAGCATGATTTTTAATCATATATTTCCCGCGTGTTTTGATTTTTGCTATTTAGCTTCTTCGAGAACCATCTGCCACCGTTTAGCCTTATGCATTGTCCTTAGACTTTTTTTGGTGAACATTCCAATCCTATCTGTTTCTTGCACTAGGCCCCCTTGTTGGCTTCATTTTTTGAGCATCCCCAATGGTCAACCTTTTAATCGGATGTTGATTTTCTCAATTACCTGCTACAATGTTCGATGCCTAAAAATATGCCTTGTTATCTTACCTAGCCAATATCTTTCCTCCAGGTGGTTTTTTCCCTTTTCGAAGCATCCTTATTGGTTGTCCTGTAGGCCCTGGAGCTGCAACACTGCTTTCCTTTTATATTTCCCTTTGCATGCTCCATTTACTCATCATATTTTTTCTAAGTTGCCTATCCTATTTAAATATTGCCCTTCCTTTGGTCTTCCTTCTCGTTGTTATCTGTTCATAATCATGAAGGAAGGAAAACCTATGTTCATCAAGATTGAGGTGTTTGAGTTAGAATTCATTACCAAAGACATACTAAAGAACAAAGGTGGTCTTATTGATTTCTTTAAGATGTTTTCTAGGGTTTATGAGGAGGTGACCAAAACTTTTGCTACATCCTAGTATAAGGGCATTGTTACCATTCATGGCGTGGAGTTTCAAATTACTATGGAGCTGTTGGTGGATATGATGGGATAAAATCTGGATGGCAAGGTGATTAGGAGGAATAAAATAACTGGGATACAGAGTTAATGCACTTCAAGAAGAATTTGGTGATCCACAAGATGTTTAAGAAAGTTTTGTATCGTCATCATCTCTCTACTCCCTGGAAGGAAATCCTCAAACCCATTATGCAATACCTTACCACTGATAATCTTGAATCCCAACTTTTTTGCTTTCATTTAGCCTTCATTAACCATTTTTGTGAAGCCAAAATGATGAACATCCTAGCCGCACTTTATTGGTCCATGGATTACGCTATAATTTCCACCTGCTCTAAAAAGGAAGAGGGTTTGCCCTATCACCAAGGGCTTTTTAGAGTCCTCTATAGGTTCCTCCTCCTAAATTTTCCCAAAGGAAATATCCCCGCCTCAGAGTCTGATGAAGAAAACTCTTCCTCAACCCCTAGTCCTAAAAATTCTAGACCTAAGAGAAAGGATAAGAGTGACAGACCTCATTCTGATTTCAACATTAGGAAAAAGGTTAAGGTTGAAAAATGCCTGTTCGATGTTCCTAGAGACTCAAACACAAGGAAATTGCTGAAACCCCTCCTTCCACATCTATAAAACCTTTGAAGGATCTCTCTAATTCTCTCGATCTTGTTGAAAAGTACCTCCATAAGCTTGCTATCCATGCAACTTTTGTTACTATTGATCATCTAGAAACTGCTCACATGGCTATTGGGAAGGCAATTTCAAAGCTCAAGGAACAACGTCAAGCACTCAACCTCCTATTATTTTGTGATACTTTTGAGGATATTCCTGCCATTTATGTTGCAGAGGTACCTTTTGATGCCAATGTTGATGCTAAAGATGAGGACATTGTAGAGATTGCAAAGGAAGCCTGCATTGACGCTCCAAAGGAAAACCCAAAGGAAACACCAAAGGATGAGGTGAAGGATGCCATGCTGGAGGCTATTGTTGCATCACCAATGCAAACTGATGTACCCCTCTGAGCATGGTTTTTGATCCACATGTTGTTGACTTAATATTTCTTTTCTCTTGTTCCTTCGATTTGGAGGTTTTGATCCATTTTGGTCTAGTTGGATGTAGGCCTGTCTCTTTTTGTTCCTTCTTGTAAGAGGATTTAGTCCTTTTTGTTGTTGTAGGCTGACTGCCTCTTAGTTTTATTATTTTCTTGGTTCCTCTATTTTTCCTTCTGTTCTGCTATTTTACAAGGCATTGGGCCACCTTTCAAATGCCCCTTTTTAAAATAAAATATTAACTTACCAAAAAAAATGTTTCTACAATCAACTTCTTGCAATCAATTTCATTAAAATATAAAATCTCACTCAGTCAATTACCTTCTAAAATTTGAATTTCACCAAGAAAAGTATCAACACCATGATTGGCTAAATTATCTACTATTTGATTTATACTCACATTTCTAAGAATCTATCTTTAAAAATAGTTAATGACCATAATAAATAACATTATTTTTATCCAATCTCCACATCCATTTTTGTTGATAACATTAATGATAATTTGTGAATTTCCCTCAATTGAAATATATTTCCATCATTTTTCAATTGTAATTTTTATCCTTGTAAGAAGTTCTAGCCTTCGCACAGTTATTAGTTGAAATTCTATATGATTTCAAGTAAATAAGGAAAAAAATCCTTCATTATATCGAAAAAATCCTCCACTAGTTTTTCCTAGGTTTCCTTTAGAAGCACCATCAAAATTAACTTTACTAAACCTAATTTTTAGATAGTTCTATTTTTTCATAGATTGAAGCAAATACTTTGTGTTAACTCCATTGTCATATATGACCTATTTATATTAAAATTCTATAACCAAGAGGTTAAAACCTCTTTTCCACACTTAAGAATTTTCTTGATGAGCACTATGTCTATAAATATGATGTAAGAGAGACAATAATTGTAGGCCAAAGTGGCTACATCTCTAAGAAGCTAGCAAAAATTTTCAAAAAATGGCTAAGTATTGAGAAAGTAGCTCAAAACCATGGTCAAAAGTGGATCAAAGTAGCCCAACACATAAAAATATCACTACCATGAAACAACATCTAGCTCAAAACCATCATCAACTAGGTCAAAAGGGGGCTCACATTGCAAAATAACTATGGTCATGAGATTTATTGAAACCACGATCGATGCAGTTGAAGAAGCACCTAGGTGGAAGTGAATTACGGTTGTGGGATGTCTTGAAACCATGATCAACATAGTCAAAATTCACCAAAGGCAAAAAATAGTCACACATTGAATAAACCCGAAACCATGATCAATTTAGAAAATATATGGCCAAGTTAATTTGGGATCACAACCCGAAGCATTCTCAAAACCACAATTAGTGCATCCAAACTTGTACTTCAGTAAACTCAAGTCAAGACCATGGGGTACCTCTATTCTATGGTCAACATGGTCAAACTTGAAGATTTTGAGTTTTCAATTGTGATCGTGAGCTAGCCTTTCTAAGATAGTGGTATAAGGTGGATGTCTCAAAACCATGATTAGTGCAGTCAAACTGCCCATGAACCAAAAAGTGATCATAATAATGAGCAAGCTTTGTGTCATAACCAATGTAGCATCCAAGAAAATTAATTTTGGATCATAGCCATGAGCTAGTCACTTGAAAGTGAGAGGTCCCAAAGTCATGATCAACACAATCAAATAAGGAGGTTTATTTTAAGTGATCCATGGTTGTGAACAAACTATGTACCGTGATCAAAAAAATCAAACAAAAATTTCACAAAAAATAGTCATGGCTATGAGTAAGCCCTGTGCCATGGTCAACATGGTCAACATAGGAAAATTCCAAAAGATGCATCATGGCCATGAGCCAAGTCTTCCCAAGCGAGTGATAGAAGGCTGATGCTTAAATCCATGGTCAAATTGATCAAATATGCTCAAACTTAAAAAGAAGGTATGGTTTTGAGATGAGATGAAGATGAAGCATGAAATATCATGACCATAGTTAAAATGGTCAAAAATGTTGAAAGCAAAAGCACATGCACAATTTTGAGAAAATTTAATGAGCTTTGGCCAAACAATGTACCAACTCTTATTTAAAGACAAAAGTGAAACTTGATTGCATCTGTTCAAAGCTAGATCAATGGATGAGATTGAAACTTTTCAAAAATTCTAATAAAGTGAGATTTTTACTACAACCTCATGATGGATAGAAAAATAAAGATAAAGACAAAGCTATTTATTCAGATTTACTGGTGGAAAATGAAATGTCAGACTAGGAAGGCAAAGCATCATGATCTAAGGGCTTCTAGAATAGTATAAATAACAAGATGTCATTGGAAGATCTTCAACGATGAATGACTACAAGAATAAGGGATGACCTAGATCTGCTTCAAGATCCATACAGCTGGAAGCCATGAAGGTCGAGCAAGTTGCAAGAACTAGTTGCAACAAGAATCTACAGATCAATGGAGTAAGAGTAATTGATTTTCTTTTGATCAAATAAGAGGTTGCCACGTTGGTATTCTACTAGCTTGGCCCTCTAACATCCTTGTAATGCTCATTTTCAAATGTTCATTATAAAATCTATAAATAGAGGTCGTACCCTCATTTTAAAGGGTTGGCTCTGAAGTGTTTGCTTGCCTACTATGTAATATATTTTTCAAATTAGTAAAGGATCATTACTTGGAATGTTTACCTCATATTTGCACATCTTCTTCATTTTTTGGTAACAAATATGTGAAGTCATTTATGTTAATGTTGCTAGGTTAGTCTATTTTGTTGATATTGGATTACTAACTTAGGGCAATTGGAATGATTCATATTCAAATGTATGCTTTGAGAATTCATTTCTGTTAGTTAGGTTATTGGTCTATTCTACTGATATTGGATTGCTAATACCCTAGATGTTTGGAATGATTCTTAAGTATGCAATTGTTCTTAACTTTGAGGATGGCAAATTGTGAATGTTGTTAGTTTCATTTGATTTCTCTATACTTGATCTGTAAGAGGTTTTTAGTAGAAGCCTATGTTGTTAGCTTTATCCATCCACTTATCATTTGTATTTCTCTCAACCCTTCTCATTTCTATCCCTATCCTTTTACCATTTCAATTGAGCTTAAGGAAGTCAACATTCAACAAGTTGACAAGGAACCAACCTACTCTGGAGGTTGGGTCAAAATAGATTTGACTCATCCAATGTTGGGCTTGGGCTGTAACTAGTGGGTGCTCATCTTTAAAATATTAATAGATAATAGTTATAGTACATTTTCATCCTAATGTCAATCTAAGCCACAATAATTTTTGGCACGCCTGGTGGGACCATTCACAAGGTATTATTTCCCATTAAGTAAAAATTAGTCCCATTGACTAATTTTCCCTGGAGGAATCAAGGTTTAGTGAATTGCCTTGACCTCATTAAGTGGAGAAAGTAAATTCACTTGGTGACTCCATAAGTAAAAGAACCTAGAAACCCTTATTTGCATCACATATTTCATGATTACTAGGTCATCTGCAAAAAATAGTCAAGAACCAATACCTTTTTTTGAGCTATTTTCTAGAAATACTAGGCATACAAGAAATCCTTCTCTTGAGTCCACCTCTAAGGATATTGAATCACCACTAGATTTTTCAATATCCCCTAAACCAAGCCTACTAAATACTCTAGTCACCATGGCCCAAAATCAAGATCCTAATCAACAAAGTTATCCCAATTGGGATACTTTAGGCCCTTTAGGACTCCCTCACATGAATGATATTCCTCAAGTTGCATTGAAGGCTATACCCACATATGATGGTTCTAGTAAAACTCCTTATGAACATTGTCAAGATGTATTATCCTTAGCAGCCATCCATAATATCAGAAATAAAGATGTTATTGTAAGACTTTTAGCCCTATATTTTAGAGGTAAAGTCCTACATTGGTTTAGAACCCTAGATGACAATAACATCCATTCTTGGGTTGATTTAGTAGGTCCTTTTATGGAATAATTCAATGAATCAGTAGATCCCTTTTCACTTTTGACTCAATTTACTGTTATGCAAAGACATCCACAAGAATTAGTCACTGACTTCAACTTAAGGTTCAGTAGAACCTGGAAAAGGATTCCTCCTGAGGTTAGACCAACTGCTCCTCTTGCATACATGTATTATATTAGAGCCCTTGGTCCTGATCTAGGGTTGCAAACTTAATAGTCAAGTATAACCACCTTTCCACAAGTTTATCAAGTGGTTGTTCATGTAGAGAATATTCTGATTTTAGTAGGTAGACTACCTCCCAGATTTGTCATGCCTTACTACCTTAAAGTTGCTCAATACCCTCCTCAATAAAAGGTAGCAACATCCTCCTTTATGGATCCTTTCTCCTTCCATTCCTCCCTAAAACATCATCAACTTCAATTCCTTTTCCTCCTCTCCCATCCCAGGAGCCTCAAGAATCACCTCTATTACTTGATATTCAAAACACCTTGAAAACAATCAACAACAAGGTAAATACAATGGAAAAAAGAGAGATAGAGATATCTCAGCAAAGAAGGTTCCCATACATAAACATGGATCAAAGGCCTACTACAAGTAGCAACATAAGGCCTAAGATTAATGTTAATCATGAAGAACATGAGTTAATCCCTGAAACCAATGGATATTCTTGGTGTCTAGTTTGCAATGACCCTCATAGTCTAGATACCTATGTTATGTATCAACACCATGTGCAACAAGCTATGGAAAAGGTAGAGAGAACCCAAAAGGGGAGAGTGAATATGCTTTGGCAACCTGAAAAAATCATGGTTGGACAAGATCCTTTGGAAGAAGAAGTTATATCTATGCTTACAAGATCAGGAAAGAAATCATTACAAATTGATCCATAGAAAATGGGTCAATTTCAAGTTCCTTCTCAAAAGAAAAGGGAACAACCTTTACCAACTAATGAGAAGTTCCCAGTTCCACAAGAAAATGAAAAGAGTGATCCAACCCCCAAGGAAAAAGGAAAAGAGAAGTATATTCCAAAGTAGGGTGATAAAGAGAAGATGAAGGAACATATAGGGTCAAAAGAAGAAGCCAAAGAGAAATTAAAGTTTCCTTCTATCACCAAAAGACAAATAATTGAGGCAACTCAACAATACAAAAGGAAATTTGGTGAGTCAGAAAATAAATATGAGGCTAATCCTTTAGGAAAATTTGATTTCAATATTGTAGAGGAATTGAAGAAAACTCCTTCTAAAGCAAGTTTATATGATACACTCTTCATCCCTGGTCAAATAGACTTATTAAAGGCTTCTCTAAATAAAAATTCTCAAGAAAAAGAGATATCCACTATATACAACTTAGCACATGGACAAGAGAAAATGACTCTAGCTCAATTAAAGAATAAACCTTCTCCCTTTTATATTTATTTAAGGATGGAAGGATGGATTGTTCACAACTATATGATAGATTTAGGAGCTTCAACTATAGTTATGCCAAAAGTAATTTGTGAAGAAATGGGTATGGAATACACTCGTTCATGTCCAAGAGTCTTACAGTTATATGGGACACCAGTGAAGACCATTGGGGTAGTCAAATATGTTCTTATGAAACTGCATAGAGCCCTAGAGGTTACTATAGTCCAAGAAATAGTTGTAGTGGATTTAGAGCCTTATTTTGGCTTATGTCTTTCAAGAGAATTCACTACCAAATTAGGGGGATATATGTATTTAGATTACTCTTGTATGATGATTCCCCATAAAGGCAAGAGAATAAAGATAGTTCTAGAGAAGCTAGTAGCCTACCATATTGAAAATATTGAAGATGACATGTATAATAACTCTATTATGGAAGAACCAAAGTTGGTGGAAATACTAGAAGATTTAGAAATTGAGGATGAGCTACCATTTGGAGATAATTATAATTTATTTGAAACTAGAATGGGTACATACAATATTTCTTCTAAAAAGGAGAAAAGAACTCCCACCATATCCAATCAAACTCTAAGGGAATCTAAAATTTGGACCATGCACTTTGATGGAGCAAGGTGCAAAAATGGGGTTGGCACTAGAGTAGTTTTGAAATCCCCCTCAGAAGGTGTTAAGATATTTTCTTACAGGCTAACTTGGTCTTGCACAAACAATGCTACAGAATATGAGGCCTTATGTCTAGGTTTGATGTAGGCCAAGAAAATGGGCATAAAATTGTTGGATATTTATGGTGACTCAGAGTTAGTAGTGAATCAGGTTATTGAAAAATGTAATAGCAAACATCACTACTTGAAAACATATAGGAATAGAGTATGGGACTTAATGGAATCCTTTGATGCCTTAAACATACATGTTATTCCTAGACAAAAAAATCTTTTAGCAAATGCCCTAGCTATCAAAGGTTCTAATTATACTCCATATTCAGACCTTGGGTCAACTAAGAATAAAAGAGTCAAGTTGGTCTTTAGGCCCTTAGTACCAGATAGGTAGATATTTTGGTAGGTATTTGAGAATGATGACCAAATTATTGATTTCTTAATAAGAGAAGCTAGTTGTTTTAACCTACAAGAAGAGATACCTTAGGAAATTGAACAACAAGATATTATATAGTTGAAGAACAATCATATACCTAAGGGTTTGATTACATTAGAAAGTCTCTTTGATAATGAAGATGGAAAGAAATAAAAAACTATGAAAATAGATGATAAGGTTTATAAAGAAGTAGAAATTGAGAATGGAAAGAACCTTAAGATTGGTATTCAATGCACTCTAAAGGAAATTGAAGAGTTCAAAGCTTTGTTTCTTCAATATCAAGATATTATAGCTTGGACTTATGAAGACTTAAAAGTCTATGACAAAAAAATAATCCAACATACTATTGAGTTAGTTCTTGAGGCTAAACCATTTAGAAAAAAATAGAGACCAGTGAATCCTAATATTGAGTCAATCATGAGACAAGAATTGCTTAAGCTATTAAAGGTAAAAATTATTTATCCTATTAAGCATTCTACATGGGTTGCCAATCTAGTGCTAGTGAGAAAGAAGAATGGTGACATTCATTTATGTGTAGATTTTAGAAATTTAAATGTGGCATCTCTCAAGGATCATTACCCTTTACCTCAGATAGATCATATTTTATAGATTATTGTAGGGGTTGAAATATTTTCTCTGTTAGATGGTTTCTCTAGCTATAATCAAATTTGGGTAAAATATGATGATTAGTATAAGACATATTTCACTACTTTTTTTTTGTAAGTTTTTGATTAAATAAAAAATTTTTTTTTTTTTTTTATTTTTTTTAAAAAAGACGAAATTTGAGTTTTAGTTGATTTTGGTTATCTCTTAATAAGGCAATCATTATAGTTCATGAAGGAAAGCTATTAGGGCATGTGGTGTCCAAATAAGGAATATCAATAGATCTAGATAGAGTGAAATCTATATTGTCTCTCCCTCTTCCTATGAATAAAAAGGCTTTACAATCCTTTTTTGGATAGATTAACTTTGTAAGAAAGTTCATATATGATTTTGCCAAAATTGTAAAGCCTATTTTTGAGCTCCTCAAGAAAAATGTTGAATTCAAATGGATTGAGAAAATAAAATAAACTTTTGAGCTAATTAAGTAGGCTATTGCTACTACCCCAGTGTTGGTAAATCTAGATTTTAATAAATATTTCATCCTATATGCCTATGGTGCTAATGAAAGCTATGTTGTAGTATTAACACAAAAGGATGATGTAGGTGATGAGCATCCTATATTCTTCTGGAGTTAGACTCTCCATGAATACCAGATGAAGTACAATTTTATTGAGAGGTAGGTATTTGCAGTTATGAAGTCACTCAAAAATTTTAGATAGTACCTAGCTCAGAGTAGGACTATGGTATATGTAGTGCACCTAGATGTTAGAAACTTCATCCTATAGGGAGAGCTAGGTGACAAGAGAGCAGGTTGGATTACTAAAATTTAGGAATATGATGTGGAGATCCATCCTACAAAGTTGGTAAGAGGAAGAGAATTGTGTCAAGAGCTAGCAATAAAGGTAGACAAAGATCACATGGTAGCTTGTCAATCATCAGAATTAGACCAAAAGGAGGATAGTCTTTCAAAGAATGCATATTGGGTAGATCAGCTCACAAATTACTTCCAAATAGGGGTATGCCCTCAAAATTTGAATACTTCACAAAGAAGAAGATATAGGCTTTGAAATATGTTCTTCTACCTGAAGGAATATATAAAAAGAACCTTGATGGAGTTATTTTGAGATGTGTTAAATATGATAAAAACAAAATATCCTAGATGAATTTCATGAGGGGCTATCAGGAGGCCATTACTTAGGTAGAATAATTACAACAATATCTTGTGATAAGTATCAGAGATATGTGGGAAGAAACATAAATACATCATTTCCACTTAGGCAAATTCAAGTTGAAGAACCTTTCCAATAGTGGGGGATCGACTTCATTGGAATGATAAATCTAAATTATTTAGTAGGTCATAAGTATATCTTGACTGCTACAAATTATTTTACTAGATGGGTTGAAGTTATACCCACTAAGAAGGTTGATCAAGAGTGTTAGCTTTTGAGGATATATGCAGTGGGAGAGATCTAACACAGGTCCTGATAAGATGAAAGAAAGTGAGTCTGCAATATGACTGAAATATACTATAAATAGAAAGTGGTAAAAATACAATGCAGTATGGAGGATATGGTCACTCCATTAATATAAGCTAAAGAACTACATTGTGCTCCATACAAGAGCTCTACCACTATCTACTACTCTACTACAATGCTCTTGATATCTATATGCTGCGTCTTATGATCTATCACTATGAGGCCCTTTATATAGGAAAATAGATTCCTTGGCCAACACTCTACCTAGTTGTACAAGTGGACACCTTGCACATTACAACATGCACATTGACACTTGTGCATTTATTACATTGCTTGAAGTAAGTAGCTAACTTCCCCCTAAAGTAATCTCTACTCTAACTATGTACCAAAGGTGGTACATTTACATGACCCAAATGATGTAATATACTCTAACTCTAACACCCCCTGTATTACATTATTTGGGTATTGAAGATTTCAATCTTCAATATGGATCTTCTTTCTTGAGATGTTCTTCAACTTGATGTGGTCCTTTGTATTCTTCTTTAATTCACATTGCACTATACGCCTCCTTGAATTGGTTCTTCTTCTTCTTATTCTTTATTGGAGTCAATACTTTCATAGGTAGATGTGCTATCACCTGATTCTTGCAAAGATATTTTCTCTTTGCTTTTGTTCTTGTCATCATTCTTTGTATCTTGTATAGAAGCTTCTAAACATACACTTAGAGCATCATGATAAGATTTTGAGTTAGTAGAACTTGAAGTACTAATATTGCATGAGGATTGAAATATCTTTTCTAGTGATGATTCATCCATTTCTATTTTCATCTTAAGTAATTCTATCAATCCTTTATGTTCTACATTTTCATCCTTATAGCATTTGAATGTAAGTAGTGCCATATATAGTATGCTTCCATATTCTAAAGGAATTTGAATGTCATTCTTTCCATTATCAATTGCTTCAGTGAGTCGAGCATGTAGATAATGCTCCATCATTTCAAACCTATCTTTCAAAGCTTCATTATGTATCCTTTTTGAAGTAGGATCTAAGTTTCCTTCAGATTTTATAAGTGAATTCTTGATTCCACTTTTTATGACACTTGCTCTTTCCTTTCTAATAGTGTTATTCATATCATTATTTATTGTATTACTTGAGGTAGACATCTTTATAGCTTCTTGGAATGGAGTATAAAGTGCTTTGATAGAGCTTATATTGAATTTTCTAAGTGGTCTACCTTATAACTCCCTAGTTATGAGCTTGATTTGATAGAATATTTTAGAGCTTAGGTTTTGTAGGCTTCCTTATATCTCCCTAGTTTAAGAGATGTGAATTAGTAGAATCCTTGTAGACTTTGTAGAAACCTTATGATTCCCAAATGGATTAAGTACTTGATAATTTTTTATGAATGCTATTATTATCAAGTTTTGTAGAATACCTTATGACTCCCTAGTGTTTTTGGATATGTTATATGATAGATAAAGTGCTTTTTGAGAATAGTAGTTCAATTTTGAGTTGATTTTGTAATGTTTTGTAAGTAGAAAAATCAACTTCTATTACACCTTATTACTCCTATTGAACTTAAGCACTTTCTAATTTGATGAGGTTCTATTGGTTGGATTTCTTTTGTCCCTTTAATATGGTTTGAGACAAGTATGCCAATTTATTTCCAACTCTTGATTTTCCTTAATAGACCTCCTTTATAGCTTTTGATATTTAATATTTAATTTTTCTAAATTCCAATTACCTACTTTGATGTAGTATTCCTTATAACTCCCTAATATGGAATATTAGAAAACAATATAATATTTGCAATAATAGGATTTTTAATTTCCAAGTTGAAATCCTTATTCCTCCTACTTTATTATTTGTAAATATAAATATTTTGGAATATGCTTGCTTAATATATTACTAATGCTAAGTGAATGAATTGCAATAGTAAATATAATGTGCCCTTATAACTCCAATATATCCTTAGTCTATAGCAAGCAATAAATAGTATATGATTTACCTTCGTATTCCTTTGCCTTGATGTTGTGAGGTGGCAGATTTGAATCCTTTGAAATGGTAGTCAATGCCTTCTTTGACCAGTGCTGAATTCTCCCTTACGTAGCACTTATTTTCTCTATAATTGATATTGGTATTCCTTTAAAGAATGCTCGGTCTTATCCTCTATGAATTGAATGCTGGTATGGTTGGTTTTATGATGTATTCCTTCCATGAATGAGATGTTGAATTGTTGATCGAATGAGGTGTTGTATTTGCTGATCTTATGATAGCTTCTTAAATGTTGGATTTCTCCTTCGAATGGTGCATAAGCTTGAATTAGCCTTCTTCCTCTGAATATGCTTCACACCATTCAATGCTAGTCTTCTCTTTGACCTTCGATGCTTTTCCTTCTTCAATATGGATGCCTTAAATAGGACTTCTTCCTTGTGACTTTCGAATAAGTGTCACTTGAGCGTTACTTAGTAGGCATTGATATTCCAATGTATGCAATGATGAGTTTGGTGGTAACCTCCCAAAGACTTGTAACTCCTCTTGGGTGAGCGTTGGATTATTTATGAATGTTGGATGCTTAGAGATCTTGTGCCAAGTGGCACTCATGGCTTGTGCATGTAAACCTTTCTTCTAACGCTCCAACGATGGGCATTGATGCCCTATCTTTACCTATATCTTTGAAATATGCATTGGCTTGCTATGTTTCTTGAAATGCAAGCATTCCCTCTTCTCTGTTCGCATGCTATCTTGATGAGGATAATGGATGACACTAATTGTATTGCTTCTTGGTTCTATGGTACTCTCAATGGCGGTCCTATGGTAGCTTCTTGTGCTCTTCAATGGTGGTCATTCTCTCCAAGTAGAAACCTTGGGTATAGCACTTCTTCCTTTGTATCTTTATGCCTGTAATATGTTGTTTGTATGTATTTTATAATAATCGATTGCTAGCCTTTTTGCTTGGCTTTGATAGCACTTCTTCTATGTAGATGATCTCCCTCTGTATGCTACCCTTTTCTCTATGTAGACTTGGATGGTAATGGCTTCTTATAATAGCTCCAATGTTGTAGGTGACACACTTTCTTCTAGGGCTGGATTGGATATGGAGAAATGGTGTTTTTAAACACCTTGATTCTTAGATGTGTGAGCTCTTCGGTGGCTCCTTCCTCTTGCTTGAACTCTACCCTTCAACCTACAAAATATGATGTCTATGCTGCTTCCTGTAAATATGATTACTTTTGTCCTTTCAAAGGAACAAAAGAGGTGCTTTGTAATAGTTATATTTGCACCAATATGAAGGACCTTTTTATGAAATCCTTCTTGCCTCTTTTAATCTTCTTCCTTGGATATTTTAATGATAGTTAATCCAAGCTAATGAGATGTTTTTGAAGTAAGGATTTTTGCACTCTACACTTAAATGAAATCCTTATATTCTCCTTGAATCTTGAGACTCACCAAGTCTCGATTTGAGGCTTCCTTCAAGGATATTAATGGTGGCTTCCTTCTCCACCTTTTTGCTTGTATTGGTGGCTTCCTTTGGCCATGTAATGTTGTATATTCTTGTGCTAGTTTTGTGCCTTTAATAACACAAACTAATTTCTTGAGAGTAACTAGTTAAAGATCAACTAGTATAGTGCTATAATGGATTAATAATGCACTTTTAATGATAATAAACTCTCAGAATAAATTCTAATGCACTCAATAATCTTTTGTAATTTTCACTACAATCAATATTGTAGGATGTAGTCTTCTTGCTTTCTAGATAGATAATAGGTAGATGATAATTTTATTTCTTTCAAAAATATCCAACTCCTATTAATGTGCAAATATATCTTAAAATGAATTCTCCTTTTTGCACTTTCTGGAAGACTATAATATGAGCCCTTCTTCTTGCAACTTTAATCCAAATATGGTGCTTAATGGAATTTGATAATGAACCCTAATTTAAGTTCAACTAATTGCACCCTAGTTTCTTACCTTTAATGGCTTCTGTAGTAGATGTAGATCTTGGTGTTTTGTTTCACCAAGTTGCTGCCTTGTAGTGGATGAATTCGTAGCTTCTTGTTGGCTATCTAGAATAGCTTCTTGCTTCACCAAATTATGGTCTTGAAATTTCTATCTTGAGCCTTAGGTTTGGTGGCTTGATCCTTCTAGTGATCTTCTACCTTCTACTATAGATTTAGAGAACTCCTTTCTCTGAACTTGTGCCTTCTTGTTATGAGAGGTAATCTCCAAATCTCCTGGATTTGGTAGGCTTCTTCTATCTGAATCTTCCTTCAATCTTCTTGTCGAATTTTGACTTCAAATAGGATCTTCTTCTTCTCAAGATTCTGAATATCTTGAGGTCTTCACTGGATTCTTCTTCTAGATTTGGCACTCCTTGCCAAATTCTTCTTCTCTTGGGCTTGTTGTTGGATGGTGATAATTGTCCCAAGTCCTTCACTATCAGGAGCTTTCTCCTTGGTAGTGGATTTCTCCAATGAGTTCTCCTAGGAACTCTTTTAATGATGCTTCTACGAGCTCTACAATAAGGCTCTCCAAGCCTTCTTTTTTTTTCTTGAGACCTCTCCTAGGTCTTCTATCTTGCAGCTTCTTTGGTCTTCCAATTGAGACCTTTTCTTCAACCTTCTACTTTTAGAAGTGTTGGTGATGAGATCTTCTTCTTGGATCTCTGATTCTACTACTTCTAGATTTTGGAATAGGACTTCATTGGTCCTTTCTCTTTCTTCTACAATTTGTAGGCTTTTATGGAGATCACCAATATCCTATTTCTTGGACTCTTCTCTAGAGTCTTCTTCTAAATCAGGAAATTTATCTTCTAAATCAAGAATTCTTTTCTAAATTTTTCTTTAGAATTAAGGCTTCTATGGTTTTTGGATCAAGGCTTATCTGGCCTTTTCTTCTTCAAGGCTTCTTTGGCCTTTTCTTATTCAAGGCTTCTCTGGCCTATTCTTCTTCTAGGATTCTTAGCCTATTCTTCTTTACTCTATAGGTATTGATCTTGAATGGAGATCACCAATCTCCTATCTCCTCCTTGACTCATCTTCTAGAGTCTCTTCTTCCTTGAGTCTTCTATAAGGCTACTGTGGCCTTTTTCTTCACTTCTACACTTTATAGGATTGTAGCTCTTGTAATGGGACCTTTCTTGAGGTCTTTGAAATATTTAATCTTCTCCTTGTTGTTGTAAGTGCTGGAATGATTCTAAGAAGATATTCTTCCTAACTCTCTTGTAGGAAGCTTCCCAACCTTTTTCTGAATCTCCTTTTCCTACAACAAGTTGTTAGAAACTGGAATGGAAGAACTTATAAATCTAGAGATAATAATCTTCACTAGTTGATTTTTCAATCTAGTGGTATGAATGTTGAGTCCTAGTCTTCACGAGTTTTTCTGCAACTCTATGGAAAGACTCTAGCCAGATGTAATCTCAGAATTTTTGTAACTAAGATTTTATTTTAGTCCTCACTTGTGATTCTCTCCCTATTCCTATTGACCTACTGGACTATGATGGATGTAGGCCCTCCTATTCCTATCTCGATTCACCATGGCTCTGATACCACTATTAGCTTTTGAGGATATATGTAGTGGGAGAGATCTAACACAGGTCCTGATAAGATGAAAGAAAGTGAGTCTACAATATGACTAAAATATACTATAAATAGAAAGTGGTAAAAATACAATGCAGTATGGAGGATATGGTCACTCCATTAATATAAGCTAAAGAACTACATTGTGCTCCATACAGGAGCTCTACCACTATCTACTACTCTACTACAATGCTCTTGATATCTATATGCTGCGTCTTATGATCTATCACTATGAGGCCCTTTATATAGGAAAATAGATTCCTTGGCCAACACTCTACCTAGTTGTACAAGTGGACACCTTGCACATTACAACATGCACATTGACACTTGTGCATTTATTACATTGCTTGAAGTAAGTAGCTAACTTCCCCCTAAAGTAATCTCTACTCTAACTATGTACCAAAGGTGGTACATTTACATGACCCAAATGATGTAATATACTCTAACTCTAACAAAGAGGTTGTTATCGAATTTGTTGAAAGCCTCATTACAAGGTTTGGCATACGTGGTGCTTTAGTTAGTGATAATGGTCCATCCTTCATTGGAGAAAAATTCATTGAATTTTCTAGTAGATATGGTATTTACCTAAAGAATTTCTCAAATTATTATCCCTAGGGGAATGGTTTAGCAGAATCTACTAACAAGAATTTGCTCAAGATTCTGAAGAGAGCATTGAAGGAGAACAAGAGAAGTTGACATCTATTGATAAATTAGGCATTATGGGTAGATAGAATCACCATGAAGAAATCAATTAATACATCCCCCTATGCACTGGTATATGGAAAAGAGGCTATCCTTCCAACACATTGAAATTCCTACTCTAAAATTGGTTGGCCAAGCTTATTTACCAGATGAAAATCTAGTAGAAGCAAGGCTAATGCAGCTATTGTAGTTGGAAGCACAAAGAGATAAAGCCTATGAGAAATTTTAGAAGCATTTAGCAAAGACTAAGGGGTGGTTTGACAAAAATAACAACATTCAAGAAGTTCAAGGTTGGAGACCTAGTCCTAAGATGGAATGAAGATAAGGCCAAACCAGGCAATCATCAAAAGTTTGATACATTCTAGGAAGGTCCTTTCACCATCATTGTAGTAAATAAAAATAATGCATTCCAATTGCAAGATCAGGAAGGGAGAGTGTAGTCAATCCCAGTCAATGGATACCATCTAAAGCTTTATTTCAAGTAGTTTCTTTTCCTTGTATCATATGTATATTTTTCATGTAAATATTCTTGTAGTTTATTTTCCTTGTATCATATGTACCATATGAAGAGAAAATAAGAGTATGGAAGTCATGACCATGAGCTAGCTTCGAGATCATGGTCAAAATCTAGGTCAAAGGTCCTCAAGTAATCAAGCATCATGGCTACGTGATGTGATATTTTCTAAAATCATGATCAGTTAAAGCGCTCTTGAGTTTAAAGGTGCATCGTGGTTGTGAGTTTCATTAAAATCATACCACCATAAATAGATGAAAAGGACCCACGACCATGGGACTCATCAATGTCGCACCAACTAAGTTAATGCATGTAATTAAAAGTACCAAAGGATAAGTGCAACCACTATATTAATAACTAAAAAAATTCAATAGGCTATTTAACCTATACTTGGGTAATGTTCATTCTTTACGAAGCTCTTTGCATTTAGAAAGCATAGAGAATTGAAAACCCTCAAAGCATTTTTAGAGATTTTTTTTAGTTCAAATTACGATGGCAACTTCATCTTCAATTGACAGAACATCCGTAGGAACCGAGAGTGGCAATGATAATCTGTTTCAATATGCGGATACTAGGGTTGTTGATACAACAATGATGTGGAAGTCCAAAGAGAAATTAAGAACAAACATAAATAAAAGGATGTTATAGGGCCTCTTGTTGTCAAGCCTAGGTTATTTTGCTCTACATTCCCTTCTCTCTTTTTATATCTATAATGTTGTTCATACCTACCCTAAATTAATATTTGCCATAGCTAATTCTATGATCCAAACCAGAGAGTAGTTCAACATGCCCAGGTAAAAATCAAATTTCAGTTGACTCTGAGCTTTTCTCTAGCATTTTTGCTATGGGCATGAAACCTAACTTTAAGACTAAACCTTTTAGTCCTAAGGAGCAATCTACATATTATACCCTACAAGGTCATGTGGATGATGAGAATTACCATTTGGTTAGGTGCACAATTGAAAAACATAAAGGTAGGCAACACCTTGCCAAAAACCCCCATTATGACCTCAAAATTTTAGAACTTAGAAATATTTTCAATGTTGGCAATATTGGCAGGCTTGAGTTTTGATAGGTTAGTCTATGATTGGTAGATAGCCACAACCTATTGCATCTCAAACCCTAAATACTATGATATATATTTAATGGACAAGAACACCAAGCCAATATTTTTTTATTGGCCCTCCTTCCTCTTCAAATAAGTGCATGACTAGTTGACCAAGATGAAATAGGGCTCCCAAGTTGCTTATTTTAGATTTTGCTCCCACTTGGCTTGGTTATTTTTCCATTTTGCTCAACCTAAAATGCCATGGATAGTCATGATTCCTACTGATGAAGAGGGAAATCCCTTGCCAATCTATACATGGACCAGTCTGCTGACTAAAATTGAGTCCTATTATAACTTCAATAGGGAATTTTTGGGGCCAACCCTTAGGATCATATATGGAGAATTAGCCAAATTATCTCCCAAAGAAAAGAAAGTATTACACACCACACATGCAGAAGAGGGAGACTGGTATATTTTAACTGAGGGTATAATGGTTAGATTATATGACTATACTGGAAAGCCATTTTTGTTACCCCATTTTATCACAGACCACCTATTTGCTATGGAATATTGCAGATAGATCGACTATATCAATTGCACTTTTGGTATAGGGATTAATAAGAAGGGTACATGTAGTTATCATTTTAATATAGAAGATGTGACTATAACAAAGAAAGGCCAACATGAAAGTATTTCTAAGGAAATGAAAAATTAGGTTTAAGAGAACTCCCTCACAGATGGAGGTACGACCCTACCAATAGATTTCTTGATAGATTGAGTCAAATTAATGCAAGAAAACCTCCAAAGTTTAAAAAGATAGAGAGGCCCCATATTGAAAAGTTTAGGAATAACAAGGAGGATTCAAATTTAGAATGGAATGTCAGCTAGATGTAGGTATTTCCCCCATGGAGATATTTTTATGACCAACTGGTGGATTATGATCCTAAAAATAAGAAGCAACATGTCCTTAAGGAGTCAAAGATCCAATCCCTGTAGAAAAATAACAAGTGGGATGATGCCAAGATATTTGAGTGGTGGGTTATGAGAGTTGAAACAAATACCACCAACTCAAAGTATGGCATCAAGTTGGACAAGGAATTCTCTAAAAAGTATGATGAGTCTTACAAATCATGGAAGGCCAACAATGAAAAGATCTTAGCACTAAGCTTTCATAGCACAAAAAAAAAGGTGAAGTAGAGAAAAGTAAGGAAATAGAGAAAGAATCAAATGTAGAAAAGGAAAAAGAAACTCAAACTTCCCCACCTCCTTCACCCCCTCAAGCCCAAGGGCAAGCTAGTATAGAGGCAACTCCCTCTTCCACAGTTGAAAAAGCACAACTTTTATTTGACCCTACACCTGAGAAGTTGCAAACATATACAAAAGGGGCACAAATGATGAAAAAATTGGGCTATGTTGGAAAAGGATTAGGAAAAGGTGAAACAAGGCCTATAGAGACCATTCCATTTGAAAAAAGGCTTAAGCATTTAGCCCTGGGAGAAAAATCCACAGAAGAGAAAAATTTAAAGGTAGAGTAAAATATAAACCTAGAATCTCTCTGATCAAGTTTACTACCTCAACTTCTCCTAAGTCACCACCTTCACTAGCTCAGGCAGTAGCAGTACCTCAACCTCAACAACAAGATATAGTTGTAGAAGCTAGCCCTTCTTCTCACATAGTGTTTAAGAGGAAAGCAAAGGATTCAGTGGGAGAAGTTACTAAGAAAGTTAGCAAGAAAAGAAAATTAGATCAAACACTACAAGCAACTAAGCATGCACAGCCCCCAGATCTAGAGCAGCTAGATCTAGAGACAATAATGCAATAGTCCTCACTGAAGGACTTAGGTACAATATCTATCCCTTCTTCTCCTTCTCTTTCTCCTCCTCAGTCCCCAAGTAATATCCATTACCCTTCTCAACAAAAAGTTCAAAAAGTTCCACCACCTCAATTCCATACATCTCCTCCACCATTTCCCTCACCTCCTTCATCACATCCCCCATATCCCCCACCTCTTACATCAAGAGTCCAAATATCATCCCCTTTGGTCTAGATTTCTTCTCCTCCAGTATCAACATCTTCCCTTGTCATAGTAGAGAAACAAATATTAATGTCTCCTCCACCATCTTCCATAGTAGCAACACTTATTCCAACAACTCCCATGAGTTTAGACTCAATTATCATGGCTATTCCACCCATTCCACCTTATCTAATCCTATTTTTGCCATATTTGATCACCAAGTCCACTCCTCCCACTCATCCTATTGACTCCATATTTTAAAAAATTAATAATATTTCAATAAGTGTTCAAGATTGGTGGAGTAGCAAGGTTGCTAAGCCTTCTAAAAAAGTTGCCCACCCAAGGAGGACAATGATAGTAGATCCAACTACTCACAAGCAGACAAAACTTACCATCACCCCTCTAGTAGATAAACCAAAGAAAGATATGACCTTAGAAGACTACCAAGTAGAGGAGCAAACAATGGATATCACTCAACTACCCATGGAGTATGAGGTTATAAATGCTAAATATAACCTTGACACTATCTATCTACAAGGGGATATTTATAAAGAAAAATATGAGAAGTTGGAGGAAAAGGTGGAAGAGTTGGAAACTATGATCAAAGAGCAAAATAATTTGGAGAAGGCTCTTAGGAATGAAGTCAAGAAATGGCAGGACAAATTTCAAGAAATTACAAAATATAAATAGAAATATAAAGATGCTCAAAGTTAGAATAAAGCTCTTGTTGAGAAAATCAATCAACTCCAACAACAACTTCAAGTGGAAAAGGCTAAAGCTACAGGATTCTCTAAGGAGAAAGTCAAATAGATAAGGAAGGAGATATGGAGTGAGATTCAACAAAGAATCCTAGAGTCCCAACCTATACTACTCTTTCTAGAAGAAGTCAGTCAAATGGTGATAAAGGTAAAATAAGAGATTGAGGCCACTCAAAATGAAGTACAACCAAAAATGCCAACAATAGAAAGGATATACAAATTGGCTAAAGTAATATTTAATAGTGATGCACAAGCCATTCCTAGAAAAGAGTGGTGTTCTACAAGGATGATTTCTAAGAATATCCTAAGAAAGAATAAGTTGATATCAAAAGGGTGGCAACTAGTTGATAAGCTAGAGGCTAGGGTTAATAGGATTGTGCACTCTATAGAAGGAATTGTACAATACAATTTTCCAAGATTTTGGGGCAAAAAGTACCAATTCCTAGGAGCAAAAGAGCTTCAAGCTAGCTTGACTACAATCATAGAATATGAGTCTGATATTGATGGTTGGCCAAAGCCTATCCAACAAGACCAGGTGGTCCAACTAGTCAAAGACTTGACTAGAGTTAAGGATGTTGTAGGAGAAATAGCTAATAGTGGCCAACATCTATCTTATGAGAAATTGGTCAAGTTGTAGTACACCCACCAGTAGATAATGGAGATATCTAATCCCACTCAGGTAGCCTAGGATGAGGCCTATAAAGCTTTGGATGACATGATTCAACTTTTGAGTGAAGAAGAAGGTGATGATAAAGAATAAGGAGGTGAAGAGGACAATAATGGAGAACATAATGAAGGAGAGGAGAAAGATGCCAGTGAAGAACACCAAGAAATTAAAGGATAGTCCCTCAAAATTCGAATATCCCTCAAAATACGGAGGTTTAGCCTAAAGAAGAAGAACAAAAGGAAGAAGAATCACCTAAAAAAAAGTAGACTGATGATATAGGAGCAAAATAATAAGAATGAAACCAAAGAACTGCTCTTTGGCATGACTCTAATTTTGACATGTGTCTGGTGCAGAAAAACGAGCATGAACTATGAGAACATGAGGAAAGCATGAAGTAGGCTCCTATAAGAACCAGAGGTTGAGTGCATTTCCAAAGAGAGGAGATCTTGCCTTTTGTCTTACTTCCATATGAACTATTACTCTCTAGAAAATCATTCAAAATATTCTAGAGAGTGATAGTCACATGGTAGTAAAGTAAGAGTCAAATTTTGTAGTTGGCCCTAGCCCTCTTATTTCTTCTCCCCATTCCATATCATTTTCACTTCATTAATTTTTTTGTTCTCCATTTCCACTCTCCATTGCATATCACTTATTCATTCATTCATTTTTCATCCCACATCATTCATTTATTTCCCATATCATTTCTATGTTTTCATTCAATTAATTTTTGACTCCATCTACCCAATGAATAAGGCTCTAAAATCTATCAATGTGTGATCAAAGTCCCCCAGGAGGCACCAATAATGTAGGCCAAAATGGGTACATCACTAAGAAGCTAACAAAACTTTTCAAAATTGGCTAAGTATTGATAAAATAGCTCAAAATCACTATCAAAGGTGGGTCAAAGTAGCCCAACAGAGAAAAGGATCATGGTCACGTGATAATAGCCCATTCAAAACCATGATTAACTTGCTCAAAAGGGAGCTCAATTTGCAAAAGCGCAGTGGCCATGAGATTTCTTGAAACCAAGATCAATATAGTGGAAGGAGCGCCTAGGTGGAAGTTAATCATGATCGTGGGATGTCTTTAAACCATGATCAACATAGTCAAAATTCACCAAAGGTAGAAAATAGCCATGATCTTGAGCAAACCTAAAACCGTGATAGCAAAGATATGACCAATTTAAAAATGGAATCATGTCTTGGAGCATTCTCAAAATTGCAGTTAGTGCACCCAAACACTTTGGCAAACTCAATTCATGGTCATAGGGTGCCTCTATTTCATGGTTAGCATGGTCAAACTTGAAGATTTCAATTTTTGGATCACGATTGTGAGTCAACCTTTCTAAGCCAGTGATATATGGTGGATGTCTCAAAATCGTAGTCAATCCAATCAAAGGAGTGCCTAGTCAAAAAGTGATTATGACCATGAGCATACTCTGTGCCATGACCAAAGTAATCAATATAAGAGAAACTTAATCTAGATCACGATCGCAAGTTAGTCACTTGAAATTGAGAGTCATGAATCTGTGATCAACGTAATCAAATAAGGAGGTTTCTTTTAAGATATTCATGGTTGTGAGTCAACTTTGTGTCATGGTCAAAATAATCAAACAATAATTTTACAAAAATGAGCCACAAATGTGAGTAAGCCTTGTGTCGCGATCAACATGGTCCACATAGGGGAATTCCAAGAGAAACATTGGTCATGAGCCAAACCTCCCCAAGCGAGCGATAGAAGGTTGATGCCCAAATTTATGGTCAAATTAGTCACATATACTCAAAATTCAAAAAAGGACATGATTTTGAGATAGGGTGAATATGAAGCATGAAATATCATGGTCATGGTCAAAATGGTTGAAAGTAGAAGTGTAGGCATGGTTTTGAGAAAATTCAATGAGCTTTGACCAAACAATGCACCAACTCTCATTTAAAATCAATAGTGAAACTCGATCGTATCCATTCAAAGCTAAATCAACGGAAAATATTGAAAATCCTCAAGAATTCTAATAAAATGAGATTTCCATTGCAGCCTTATGATAGACAGAAGACGAAAGATAAAGCCAAAGCTGCTTATTTAGATCTGTTGGTAGAAAATGAAATGTCAGACCAAGAAGATGAAGCATCATGATCTAAAGGCTTCTAGAACCATCCGAATAACAAGATTATGTTGGAATATATTCAATAATGAAAGGTTGCAAGAATAGGGGATGACTCAATTGAATCTTTACCAGTTGACCTCTCCTGCTTCAAGAATTCATACAACTAGAAGCCATGAAGGTTGAGCAAGTTGCAAGAACTAGTTGCAGCAAGAATCTACATATCAATGGAGCAAGAACAATTGATTTCCTTTGGATCAAATAGGAGGTTTCCACATTGGTATTTTTCCAACATAACTCTCAAACATCCTTGTAATACTCATTTTCAAATTTTCATTGTAAAATTTATAAATAGAGGTCGTACCCTCATTTTAAAGGGTCAGTTATAAAGTGTTTGCTTGCATTGTTATTGTAATATCTTCTACAAATCAATAAAGGAGCATTACTTGGAATTTTTACCTCATATTTGTGCATCTTCTCCATTTTTTTGGTAACAAATCTATGAAGTCATTTTGTTAATGTTGCTAGGTTAGTCTATTCTACTGATATTGGATTGCTAACTTAGGGCAATTGGAATGATTCATATTCAAATGTATGCTTTGATAATTCATTTCTATTAGTGAGGTTATTGGTCTATTATGCTGATATTGAATTACTAATACCCTAGATGTTTGGAATGATTCTTAAGTATGCAACTGTTCTTAACTTTGAGGATGGCAAATTATGAATGTTGTTAGTTTCATCTAATTTCTCTATATTTGATTTATAAGAGGTTTTTAGTAGAACCCTATATTATTAGCTTTATTCTTCCACCTATTATTTGTATTTCTCTCAACCCTTCTCATTTATATCCCTATTCTTTTACCATTTCAATTGAGCTTAAAGAGTCAACATTCAATAAGTTGACAAGGAACCAACCTACTCTGGAGGTTGGGTCAAAGTATATTTGACTCATCCAATGTTGGGCTTGGGTTGTAACTAGCAGGTGCTCATATTTAAAATCTTAACAAATAATAGTTACAATACATTTTCATCTCGGTGTCAATCCAAGCCACAACAATAATACAATTCTAAAATTCAACATGATTTTGAGTTTTATTTTTGAAAATTTTATTATTCCTTTCAAGCCATAAATTCCAATAGATAATAATAGAACCAATCCTCCACAAAATGAATAATGCTTGAGCTTTAAAATAAATAATCCAATATTTTATTGGGATCTTACATTCTAACCCTTTATATTTATTTTATTTTAATAGTTTAGTTAACAATTAGTGGGTGCCTCTTTTTGAATATAAAGATGGCCCTTGCTCATTAGGGTTAAGGTTGGATAGTCAAACAACTATTTTTGGCTAATCTTGCAACATTAGGATAAGCTAAATTAACTTTAAATCACATTTTAAGAGAGGCCAAGGTATCCTAAAGAATAATTTGTTTGCTCATATAGGAGGTTTACCCTTGAAAGGATTGCAATAAAATGTAAAATCTTCAATGTTATCAATAAAATTATTGTTACAAATGTTTATTTTGTAGAATTATGTTTCTTTATGAGATTTATTGTGGTTTTATTAATTCATGCAAGCATAATCATTTCAAGTGGTATCAAAACTAGATCTAGGAATGGTTCCATTACAATAGAGAGACTTCTTTTTCTAAAAATTTACTAACAACCACAACCACAACCACAACCACAACCATAACCACAATCACAACCACAACCATAACACATCCACCTTGACATTAATTTTTGTATTTTTATATAATTCATAACCCTCATAGTTTTTTAATTTGTTTTGATTTATCTTGTAACAAGTAATTTTTTTCCTCCTAGATTCATTAAGTTATAAATATTAAGAAAAGGGTTTTAAAAGATCACAAATAACTGCTATTATTGGCTAAGCTAGACTACCCATAAAACATCTAATGGAGTGAGAGGGGATCAAACTCTAATATCCAACCATTATATAACATCCATGCATGAATGTGAGCTCCCACATACTATTGATTATATAGAGAGACCCTTAGGAGTAGAAGTATTTTACCAATAGGAAGAAATTGATCATTTGCATTTTGTATTGCATCGATAGGTGATTATCTATGGTAATTTACTCGTATCATACCTTAGAGATAAGCAATATGGCTACATGAATTATTGAATCCTCCATAGTTTGTATGTTGAAATATTATGATGAACACTATCTATGAATGATATCAATATATCTATTATCCCATAAACCAAACAAACCCAAACTAGCACACCCACAAAATCCACAAGGGCTTTTGGGTATACTAAGAAAGTAGTTCAAAGAATACTAACATTTTTACCTAGCCAAAGTACCAAGTTTGATATAATAGGGATTTTAGAAGTAAGGATAAGGAGGAATAGAAACAAGTTACACTTTTAATTAAAAATAAGAAGAGATTACTTGAGCAAGGTAGAGAGCAACAATAATAGTTATAAGACAAAAGAAACAAAGCAATAGAGTTTTGGAGGGGTTCCTGGAAGTGCACAAGGTGGAAATTTGCGGGGCCAATATCTCATAAACCATGAGAAATTTGACAATTCTAATAAAATTAACCTTCCTAAAGGGTATCGTAATTGAGACCTAAATTTATGTTTGGAAATAATTATAGGTGCTAAAAATTGCCAATTGAGACCTATATCGTTGTAATCATCTCATTACAACAATCATTTTGATATATAACACTGGTAACCTTTTTTTAGCCACCAAAAATGGTTAATTTTTGGCTTGGTGCATTATGATTGAAGAACACAAGCTTATACTAAGAGGAGGGGGTGAAAAGTATAAGACTTAACCAATTAATAATTTTAACTTTAGATAGTAGTGGCATTAACACAACATTAATCAAGACAGAAAGCATCACACATTGAAGACCCATTTTTAACGTGGTTCACCCAAAATGGTTGGGCTATGTCCACAAAAACTTTTCTCTAAAAGTTATCTCAAAGTTCTTTGGGAATCCTTCCCAAATACAATGTTTATGAGCCTCGGCCCAAAGGAGATACCTTCCCCCAATCAAAATTTATGAGCCTCTGCTCAAAGGTGATACCTTCCCCCAATCAAAATTTATGAGCCTCTGCTCAAAGGAGATACCTTCCCCTCTACTCTAGAAATGATCCCTCAAAGATCAACTGCCTCTACCTCTTGCCAGCACGTGGAAATCATTTCCATCAAAGACCTCCTATCCTTAATGCTTAGCCTAAGAGACCTCTGCCTTCTATGATCACGTCCACAGCAGCTTAGCAACCTATACCAAACACAGTCAGTCGGTCTAGTACAAGTCTTCCTCTGTCTGTCAGATCTGTCCAACTCTTGAACAGATCAATCCTCTGCATACAAGGCTTCTCAAAGACTTGCCAATTGTCCTCAAGTTCTTCTCATAGAACCAATGCACCTTTGTCCTCAAGTTCTCTGACAGAACTATCAAACTCAGCTCACAAGTCCTCTGCTAAGACCTGTCCAAAACTGTTCAAGAAACATACACATCTTCTATGCTCTTACAGCCACACTTCATCTTCTCTCAGTCATCTCTCTACACACACTCTGCACTGTCTTCACACACTCTACGCCCATACAGCAACACTCCATGTTCATCTTTGCCCTTTGTGCTCTCTTCGCCCTCTTCTCTCTCTGTGCAATCACAGCCACACTTGGAACAATTCACCATGACTCTTCGCTCACTCTGCACACTTTGACATCATCTTGCCACTTTTTTGCTATCTGCGCTCTTTCGGATGCATCTTGCACACTTTGACGCACATTCAACAACGCATACAACAACATATCAACTCTCCAAATAGCCCTCATTTTATAACAAAATTTTCATGATGAAAACTTTAATCTTAGTTGGCTATTATAACAAATGCAAACCCTAATTTTAGTCGGCTGTCATCGATCTTCGTCGACTTCAAGTCATGAAGATATTCGGTAACTCAACTGCTCGAAGACTTCATTCGATAACTGACCCTGTAGCCATCGCATTGTCATTTGTTCACTTTTCACATTTTAGCTACAAGAATTCACTCTGTATCTGCCCCTATAAATGCCGTGGAGATGTCGGTCCTCTGTCATACTTCTCATTCTAGTCGGGTTCTTCTTCTTGTCTTGCGCTCTTACGGCCTGTCGTGAAATCGTGACATTTCTTTTTTGTAACTTCTTTTATTTCTGTTGCCACAAAAATGCCACATGTCGCGATATCGCGACACTTTTGCCTCTTTGAATTTTTCTTGGCTGTTGACCGTGAAAACATAACATGTCACGATATTGCGACACTTTCGCCTTCGAACTATTCCTTCTTTCTTTTGTCGTGATATCGTGACACTTTCTGCTTGCGTACTCTTCTTCTTTTTTTATGTCATGATATCGCAACACTTCTAACTCCTTCGTCTTCTTTTTAGCTTTTGTCGTGATATCGTGAAACTTTTGCTTCCTTAGACTTCCTTTTTGTTTTTGTTGTGATATTGTGACATTTCTGACTCCGTACATTCTCTCTCCTCTTTGAGTTGCGAAACTGCGACATGTCACGATATCGCAACACTTTTCTAACTTGCTTTCTCTCTCCTGCTTAAGTCACGAAAATGCGACATGTCGCAAAATCGTGACATTTTTCCTCCTTAGCTCTTTTTTGTTTTTTGGGTCGTGAAAACCCGACATGTCGCGATATCGCGACACTTTTTCTCCTTAGCGCTTTTCTTTTCTTCGGGTCGTGAAAACCCGACATGTCGTGATATCGCGACACTTTTTCTCCTTAGCGCTTTTCTTTTCTTCGAGTCACGAAAACCCGACATGTCGTGATATCGTGACACTTTTTCACTGTGAGCTCTTTCTCTCGAACCTGTCGTGAAATCACAACACTTTTTCATCTGTACAATCCCTCTTGCAAATTATCACGAAATCGTGACACTTTTTTTTGCGAGCTCTTTCTCTCGAACCTGTTGACTTGGGGTTTGCAAAACACCTTTGAAACTGTCATGCCGTAACCTTCATAAAAATAAATTATTTGACATCAAATCAAATTCCTTCAAATGCTTCTTGACATCAATGAAAACTTATATACTTGAGCAAAGGCAATGTACCCAAAGTACCCAAAATTGCCAACAATCTCCCCCTTTGTCATTGATGGCAAACCTTTACTGAAAACACTTCTCAAGAGCCAAAATTGAAACCAACTGTATTCAGCCTCTGCTGCTATGTACACCCAGCCTCTGCTGCTATGTACACCCAGCCACTGCTGAGATAAGGAAACTGAAGGTTGTTTCTTACTTAACCAAGAAACCAAACTCTTTACTAGAAAGAATGCTCCACCACTAGTGCTTTTCCTGTCATCAATACTGCCTGCCCAATCTGCATCTATATAAGCTGTGAGGGTGAAATCATCACCTTTGGGATACCAAATCCCAAAGTCCATAGTGCCCTTCAGATATCTGAATATCCTCTTAACTACTATAACATGAGAATATTTTGGAGCTGCCTAAAATATTGCTACTAACCCAACTACCTGCATGATGTCTGGTCTGGTAGTTGTAATATATAATAAAATGCCAATCATAGATCTATACAACCTCTGATCTACCACTGGAGATTCATCATCTTTACTCATCTTGCACCCTGTAATCATTGGAGTACACACTGGTTTGCTGTCCATCATCCTAAATTTCTTCAACATTTCTTTGATATAATTTCCTTGAGAGAGAAATATACCATCTTTTGATTGAGCAATCTAAAGACCTAAAAAGAATGAAAACTCTCCAATCATAGACATCTCAAATTCCTTCTGCATGGTGTTAGCAAAAACTTTGCACATCTGAGTATTATTTCCCCCAAAAATAATATCATCAACATAGACAACCATAATCAACATATCATCATCTTCATTCTTAATATACAGATTGCTATCTGCCATGCCTTTCCTAAAGCCTTGCTCATGAAGATACCTGTCAAGTCTTGAGTACCAAGCCCTAGGTGCTTGCTTTAACCCATACAAGGCCTTTTTCAGTTTACACACATAGTCTAACTGTTCTGAGAGAGACACTCCTTCTGGTTGTTCTATGTAGACTTCTTCTACCAACACCCCATTTAGAAAAGCTGAATTTACATCCATTTGATATACCTTGAATGATTTGAAGCTTGAAAGGGCCAAAAAAATTCTGATAGCTTCAAGACGAGCAACAAGAGCAAACGTCTCTTCGAAATCAACACCTTCTACTTGAGCATAACCTTTGCAGACTAACCTAGCTTTGTTTCTAAAAATATTTCCATCCTCATTGAGTTTATTTTTGAATATCCATTTTGTGCCAATGACATTCTTGTCTTTAGGTCTTGGAACCAATTCCCAAGTTTCACTTTTCTCTATTTGATTTAGCTCTTCATCCATTGCTTTTACCCAAAACTTATCTGCACATGCTTCACTAAAATATTTTGGCTCAATCTGAGATAATAATGAAACATTTGTAGAATAATGTGAAGGAATGACTCTTCTTCTTGTTTTCCTGCTATTTGGATCACCAATGATCAAATCTTTGGGATGATGTTTCTGAACATATTGTGAAGGAGTTTTGGGAAGCGAGTTGTTGTCTTTCCTCTTCTTCATCTGAAACCTCTCTCGAATTCTTCTTGACAAATTTCATCACTGAGTTCCTTGACTGGTTCTCTTATCCTTGTATTTTCATCAACTGTTACATTTATGCTCTCTACAACTGTATGAGTTCTTTCGTTGAAGCATCTGTAGGCCTTGCTTCTGCTGGAATATCCAAGAAAGATTCCCTCATCACACCTAGGATCAAACTTACCCAAATTCTAATCTTCCCTTCTGATGAAGCACTTACTCCCAAACACTTTGAAGTATTTTACTGTAGTTGGTCTTCCTTTCCACAACTCATAAGGAGTTTTATGATGATTGACTCTAAGTTGGGCCCTGGTGATAATGTAGAATGCTGTACTGATTGCCTCTTTTCAAAAGCCATCTGAAAGTTTTGACTCATTTAACATAGCTCTAGCCATATTTTCAATAGTTCTATTTTTCCTTTCAACTACATTTTGTTGAGGAGTTCTTGCTGCTGAATATTCTCTTTTGATTTCTTGTTGCTCACAATATTCCACAAATTCATTTGAAGTGAACTCTCCTCCTCTATCTGATCTTAAGCATTTGATTCTCTTGTCAGTCTCATTTTCAATCATTTCTTTTAAATCTTTAAATTTTTCAAAAGCTTGATTTTTCTTTGAGAAAAGTAACCCAAGTCATTCTAGAATAATCATCTATAAACAACATGAAGTAGCTTTCTCCCTGAATGCTCTGAGTTCTAGTAGGGCCACATAAATCAGTATGAATAATATCCAATGGTTTTGAAGAAGTATACCCTTTTGATTTGAAACTGGTTTTGGTCTATTTTCCATGTTGACAAGGACCACAAATGATGTTATGGGGCCTTTTTATTTTGGGCAAGTCTCTAATTGCTTCCTTGTTACTAATATTGACAAGATTATCAAAGCTCAAATGCCCCAATCTTTTATGCCATAACCAACTCTCATATTCTTGATTTAGAAAACACTTTTCATTTTTTATCTCACTTAGCATGTAAAGATTGTTTGGAGTCCTTGTAGCACTAATAATGAGTTTTCCATTTTTTTCTTTACTTATCTCACATCTATCTGAAAAGAAAGATACTATGTGCCCTTGATCACAAAGTTGACTCACACTTAGAAGATTATGTCTTAGGCCTTCTAAATAAAGCACATTTTTTGTTTTGGATTTCCCATCCAAACTAAGAGTCCCTTTACCACAGATTTTAGCTGACTCGTTATCTCCAAAGCTGATTGTTCCTCTGTTTGTTTCTTTTAAGACCAAAAATTTTTTATTTTCACCAGTCATATGTTTTGAACAACCACTATCAAGATACCATTTTTCTACTTTGTCTTGAGCATGAAAAGCAGTTTGAACTATCATTGACTTAGATTTGATCTCATTTCTCTTTTTAGTGAACTCAAGGCTAGATCTATCCAAACTACACATCCTTGCTATATGCCCAAAATTATTGCACTTGTAACACATGACATTTTTATTCATAAGAGGTGCAAAAGAGTTAACATTTTCCTTACTATGGCTATTCAAAGACTTATTGCAATGCATAGCTTTGTGACCAAATTTCTTGCAAGAAAAACAATAGCCATGGAAAGTATTATGTAACATGTTTTTATGCCTTGGATGATTTTTCTTCTTGTGACCAACTGGAATCCACCGCTCTTCAAGATGAAGATTGATCTTGCTCGAAGACCTTGTTTCATGAATGGTGATACCATCCTTCTTTTGCTTTTCACACAGAGTATTCTGTCTGAGAGCCAACTATTCCAACTTCACTCTAAGAGACATAACCTCTTATTCTAGTTTCTTGCAATTAGCTTCTTTTCCTTTTAGAGCCTCTGTTAGAACCTGTTCAACCTTCTTCCCTTCTTCAGCTAGAATTTTGAAGTCTATAACACTTTGAGACAATTCTGATCTTGCTATCTCTTCTTCTTGACATTGATGCTTGAGAACATAATTCTCTTCCCTAAATTTCTTAAGCTTTCTTAAAGCCAAGAAGAATTCACCTTTGAGATCGAACTCAACCTCTTCATCTCTTTCTAAATTTGTATGTTCCTCTGATAGATCCTTCTCCAAGTTGTTAGGCTCTTTCTGGAGAGACCGCTTTGATACCAATTGAAGAACACAAGCTTATACTGAGAGGGGGGGTGAACAAGTATAAGACTTAACCAATTAATAATTTTAACTTTAGATAGCAGTGGCATCAACACAACATTAATCAAGACAGAAAGCATCACACATTGAAGACCCATTTTTAACGTGGTTCACCCAAAATGGTTGGGCTACGTCCACAAAAACTTTTCTCTAAAATTTATCTCAAAGTTCTTTGGGAATCCTTCCCAAATACAATGTTTATGAGCCTCGGCCCAAAGGAGATACCTTCCCCCAATTAGAATTTATGAGCCTCTGCTCAAAGGAGATACCTTCCCCCAATTAGAATTTATAAGCCTCTGCTCAAAGGAGATACCTTACCCTTTGCTCTGGAAATGATCCCTCAGAAGATCAACTGCCTCTACCTCTTGCCAGCACATGGAACTCCTTTCCACCGAATACCTCCTATCCTCAATGCTTAGCCTAAGAGACATATGCCTTCTATGATCATATCCATAGTAGCTCAGCAACCTGTACCAAACACAGTCAGTCGGTCTAGTACAAGTCTTCTTCTATCTGTCAGATCTATCCAACTTTGAACAAATCAATCCTCTGCATACAAGCCTTCTCAAAGACTTACCAACTGTCCTCAGGTTCTTCTCATAGAACCAATGCACCTCTGTCCTCAAGTTCTCTGATAGAACTATCAAACTCAGCTCATAAGTCCTCTACTAAGACTTGTCCAAAACTGTTCAAGAAACATACACATCTTCTATGATCTTACAGTCGCACTTCGTCTTCTCTCAGTCATATCTCTACACACACTCTACACTGTCTTCACACACTCTGTGCCCATACAGCAACACTCCATGTTTGTCTTTGCCCTTTGTGCTCTCTTCACCCTCTGCTCTCTCTGTGCAATCACAGCCGCACTTGGAACAATTCACCATGACTCTTTTCTCACTCTGCACACTTCGACATCATCTCGCCACTTATGCGCTATCTACGCTCTTTCAGTTGCATCTTGCACACTTCGACGCACATTCAACAACGCATACAACACATCAACTCTCCAAACAACCCTCATTTTATAACAAAATTTTCATGATGAAAACTTTAATCTTAGTTGGCTGTTATAACAAATACAAACCCTAATTTTAGTCGACTGTCATCGATCTTCGTCGGCTTCAACTCATGAAGATATTTGATAACTCAACTGCTCGAAGACTTCATTTGATAACTAACCCTGTAGCCATCGCACTGTCATTTGTTCACTTTTCACATTTTAGCTGCAAGAATTCACTCTGTATCTACCCCTGTAAATGCCGTGGAGATGTCGGTCCTCTATCATACTCCTCATTCCAATCGGTTTCTTCTTCTTGTCTTGCACTCTTACGACCTATCACGAAATTGTGACATTTTTGTTTTTGTAACTTCTTTCATTTCTGTTGCCATGAAAATGCCACATGTCACGATATCGCGACACTTTTGCCTCTTTGAATTTTTCTTGGCTGTTGACCGTGAAAACATAACATGTCACGGTATTGTGACACTTTCACCTCCAAAATATTCCTTCTTTCTTTTGTCGCGATATCACGACACTTTCTGTTTACGTACTCTTCTTCTTTTCTTATGTCATGATATCGCGACACTTCTAACTCCTTCATATTCTTTTTAGCTTTTGTCACGATATCACGACACTTTTGCTTCCTTAGATTTCCTTTTTGTTTTTTTTGAGATATCGTGACATTTCTGACTCCATACATTCTCTCTCCTCTTTGAGTCGCGAAACTGTGACATGTCGTGATATTGCGACACTTTTCTAACTTGCTTTCTCTCTCCTGCTTAAGTTGCGAAAATGCGACATGTCGCAAAATCGTGACATTTTTCCTTCTTAGCTCTTTTCTGTTTTTTGGGTCGCAAAAACCCAACATGTCGCAATATCATGACACTTTTTCTCCTTAGCGCTTTTCTTTTCTTCGGGTTGTGAAAACCCGACATGTCACCATATCGCAACACTTTTTATCCTTAGTGCTTTTCTTTTCTTTGGGTCACGAAAACCCGACATGTCGTGATATCGCGACACTTTTTCACTGCGAGCTCTTTCTCTCGAACCTGTCACGAAATCGTGACACTTTTTCGTTCGTATAATCCCTCTTGCAAACTGTCGCAAAATCGTGACACTTTTCTTTGCGAGCTCTTTCTCTCGAACTTGTTAGCTTGGGGTTTGCAAAAGACCTTTGAAACTGTCATGCCGTAACCTTCATCAAAACAAATTATTTGACATCAAATCAAATTCCTTCAAACGCTTCTTGACATCAATGACAACTTATATACTTGAGCAAAGGCAATGTACTCAAAGTACCCAAAATTGCCAACAATGATCATGATGTAGGAAACACTCTTAAGAGACAACATGAAATAACACAAATGAAAACTTACAATTGCATTAATAAAAAATATATTTATAGGCATGTCTACCTTTACAATTCAACATTTAGCATGCATGATCCGTGTGAGTATTAAATGCAATATCATACTAATACCTATCATTCCTCCTCAATGAGGAAACATTGGTCCTCAATGCATACAAATGTGGAAGAGAAATATGGGTAGCTAAAGAGTGTCGAGTACAACCAAAAATACACTCTTATTACAAAAAGAAGAAGACCCAAAATGGTGAAGTTGAACATGTCTTCATAAAACCAAAATCTAGCACTGGATCTGAGTTTGGCTTGGAAAACACTCTCCAATGACTGTAAACACTGCTATATCGATGGATAACTAAAATGGGTCCCAAAAATTGGTAGAAGAAAGCAACAACTAAAATATCGGAGAAGATGCAGCAGAAGATGCCTCGAACCATGTGCCAAACAAAAAATTTAATTGTTGCGGTCTTTAAGACAAGCGGGCATGCATTGAATTGGCTGAGTCATGCATTAATGGTTATGGAAAATATTAAATTAAATTAAAAAATATTTAATTTAATTTAATAAATTCATGGTTAATTGTGGGCCGCTTGCATTAAATTATTGGTGGACTAAGACAACAGTCAAGTGGACAGTATTCGACTTGCATTAAATTATTGGTGACCGGGACAACGATCAAGATCGAAGGTGGGGTGATATGCATTTAATGGGTGGAGAAAAATTAAATTATATTAAAAATAATATAATTTAATTTATGGTTGAAAATTGAATGTGGGTTTTAATGGAGTGGTGCAAGGGTGGAGAAAAATTAAATTATATTAAAAAATAATATAATTTAATTTATGGTTGAAAATTGAATGGAGTGGTGTGCGCTTTTAATAAAAATGGCCAAAATGAATATGTATTTGGTGGTCGTTGGAGGATGGAAGCGAAAAAATTAAAAATGGGTATTTAAAAATTAAATTAAATTAAAAATTAATTTAATTTAATTTATGGAATTATGGAGGCCATGGTAGATCATGGGTATGCAAAATTGAGAAGCAAAAATGAAAATGACATGAGAGACGGTGAAAATGCTAGGCTAGTGGCGACTTCAGTAGAGGACGCACAATGGCAAGACATAGATTGTTAGAAACACATGATCTATAGTGATGATGCATAAGAGGAGCTGATAAATCGACTGTGAAGAAAATGACATTGATGACAATGACTTTAGATGGTGAACATAAATTGACAAAGTGACGAATGGAAATTATGGCCAAAAGACTGCACGTATGGCTAGGAAAAGCTATATATTGATGCTGTAAACACTGAAAAATGGCAAAAAACACAAGTGGTTGACATGATATACAAAAAATGATGGTAGCAGTGGTGGAGGCCATATATCAATGTCATAGAGCTCATCAAGCATCAAGAAAAATAAGGGTGTGTGCATCAATGAAAACAATAGTGGAGGCGGATCACGATAAACAAACTTAGGCAGTGATAGCCAAATGTGGCAACAGTTGTTATGATGAAGTGTAGTGTGGAATCTAGTGGCAAGATGTGGTAGATCACATGAAGTAACCATAAAAAACCCATAGAGGAGCTACGAAGCCACCAATGATGATGGCATGAAAACTGTATGCAATGGATTAATGTTCAAAATTAGGGGATCATCGCCAAGAGGAATAGGCAGATCATGAAGTGCAAAAGGTACAATGATAGCGATAGTAAAAATAGCTTGATATTCAATGGCAAAAACATCCGAAGATCTTGGATATACAACATCTAGAGGGGCATGATCTACATCAGGAGCTTCAAAGGAGCTCGGATCCGCATTAGGAGCCACATCATCTAGTGGAAAGATGTTGGGTATATCACCTAGAGACCCTGGTTTGAATCCAAGTGTGGCTAAAAATTCTTCAAGTTCTAGATCAGGGGTGGAATCTTGATCTTCTTCAATGATATCTTCCTCAGCAGTGGCAATCATTTCTTGAAGCTACTAAAAATTGGCTTTCATTTTGGCACAAAATTGTTGAAATTTCACGATGAAGTTGATAAGAAAAATGATCAACATTATGAATGATGGTCATGAATGGAGTTTTCGTCATAGAAAAATATTGATATGTGAAATAGGAGCTGAAGGTCAGAGTCAGAGGGATCCTAGTTGAGAGTTTTCATGAACAAAAGTGCATGAAGGTGTCTATAGAAGGAAAAGAATGTTCACCCAAAGCCAAGATCCATTGGTGGTTTTCTCATTCCTCTTTTGAACCAGACTAGCCTAGAGGAAGAGGATACTCACCTATCCAATGCTCAGCTTTGATACCAATGATGTGGGAAACACTCTTAATAAATGACATGAAATGGCACAAATAAAAACTTACAATTGCATTAATCAAAAATATATTTATAGGCATGTCTACCTTTACAATTCAACATTTAATATGCACCATCCATGTGAGTATTAAATGCAATATCATACTAATCCCTATCAGATCATCTCTTTGTAGTGACCATTTTCATATATAACACTCAAAGCAATTTTTGAAACATGGTCTCTACACCTTTATCAAGCAACAATGATAAGCAATGAAATAGGGTGGATTTTAATACAACCCCACTAAATCCACAAGAAATCCATATAATATTTTGGGAGGAAGATCCTAAGAGTGTCCTAAGATTGATAACAAATATTTGACTAGTTGGATATTCTTCATAAATCAATGTTTTGATCTACATCAAACTCAAAATGCTCCAAAAGTACTTATAACCTCCTTCAACCTATAACAAAAAGCAATCTAAGGATAGTAATAATTGCAAAAATCCAAGGGAAGACACCTTTGTGGGATGAATTTTATGAAACTTACTTTTTGATTTGGTTTGAGTGCATATGAGGATTTTATGGGAATACTAGAATAAATTTAAAGAATTAAAAAATAGGACAAAAGGGTTAATTGATGTATTATTATAAGTCACTTCATTAGTGTCTTGAAAGAAGAAATTAAGATTGAGGTAAATATTTTCAACCTAAATAATATGAAGGAAGCCATTGGGTTAGCTAGGTTGGTTGAAGAAAAATGGTAGCATAATGTCACACATATAAGTTACCCCAATTTATGTTTTCTTTGAAACTTCTAGTGTCTCCTAGTGTAGGAAAAAAAACCATTTCCATCAAATGACTAAGTGGGAAAGAGATGAAAGATTATTGAGATAAGGGCATCTACTAAAATTGTGATGAAAAATATGGTCCAAGGTATAAATATACTAAATATAAATTATACCTACTAGATGTTGAGTCAACCACTACCTCTCTTAGGCTTCATGCAAACAATGCCAACTTACATGTTGAAAAACAAGATTACATTGATATTGTAGAATAATTCCACACCTAAAATATATTTATAGGATCTAGAGGATATGACTACACCTTAGACTATGGGGGTATTTAAAAAAATATTCTCTAACCACTCATTGACACAAGTAGTTCTCATAACTTTAATGATCCTAGGATGGCAAAATGAGTAGACTACTATTTTTACCCATGGAATAACTTTGAAATCATGATATCCAAGGGGTACTCCTATTTTCAAACACAAATGATGCAATACCAAGATTATTGTGGAAGAATATAATTTAGAATCAATATATTTGTGCTTTCATTGGTAGGATGTGACCTAGTTTTAAGAGCTCAATGATTGTACAACTTGGCCATCCCAATAGTTTCAATAAATTCACCACCCAACATATGCCCTTAAAGATATCCCTATTTGTAAAAGTTGCAATTAAAATTAAAATTTTGGTTCAAGAACAACTAGAAGTGGGGATAATTCAATCAAGTACAAGTCATTATTCATCACTCAAACTTTTGGTGCAAAAAACAATAGGTCATAAATATTGTGTGTGGATTTTTGGTTATTGAACATAATCAATATTAAGGACAAATTTCTAATTCCACTTATAAATGAGCTCTTGGATGAACTACATGATGTGCATTTTTCTCCAAAATGTATTTGAGATTAGGATACCACCAAATATGCATACATGATGAGGATGTTCCTACGTTAGCATTCAAGATATGTGATAGACACTGAATTTTTAGTCATGCCTTTTGACTTAATAGATGCTCCATCCACATTGTAAAGTTTAATGAATCAAAATTTCTAACTCTTCCTCTAAAATTCCATATTAGTATTCTTTGATGACATTCATGTTTATAACAAGACTTGGGAGAAGAATTTGACTCACTTGGATCGAGCCTTGAAGCTATTTTTTGGAAATCAATTATATTCTAGGAATTCCAAGTGAACTTTTGATCAGAAGGGGGTTGAATATCTAGGGCATATGATATCAAAAAAAAAGGTTAAGGTAGACCTTAATAAGTCAAGGTTATAAAAAATTAGCCTAAACCCAAAACTCATAAATTCCTATGAGGATTTATGGGTCTCGTTGATTACTATCATAATTTTATAAGGGATGATGGGAATATTGTATTTGCTTTGAAAACCATGTTAACTAAAGTTTCATTTAGGTGGATAGAGGTAATAGAATGGGCTATTAAAATTCTTAAGCAAACTATGTGCATCACTCTTGTACTTGCAATGTCACACTTCTCTCAATCCTTTACCATTAAATATGATGCATCATGAAATGGAATCTAGGTAGTAACCATGAAACTAGGGTAAACACTATCTTTCACCAGTAAAGTCCTCATAGTCAAGTGTTTGGAAAAGCCAACATATGAGAAGGATATCAATGATCATATATTATGGATCAATATTTTTACATCAAAACTGACCATCATAAACTCAAATAATTCTTTGGAAAAAGGAGTATCTTCTCTTGAAAAAATATGGGTGACTAAACCATTGGGATATGATTGCAAGGTCCTATACAAAAAAAATAAGACAATGTTTTAGCCAATGCCCTATCATGCAAATTTTATGACCAAGCTACATTGTGTGAATTGTCTATAAAAAATATAGATTGGTTATAGGAATATAATAGGAGTGGCAAAAATATCCAAACATATAACAACTAACTCAAAAATTATTCACAAACTCCAATACAAACTCAACATATTTGTGGGATGAAAAATATCTATACTACAAGGGATGTATTATCCTTGCTACAAATTCTACTATGTGTGACAAACTGTCATAGGAATTACATGTGTCACCTTCAACTGGACATTTTAGATTGTCAAAAACTTATCAACACATAAAATAGAAATACTTTTTGGAGGGAATAAAATAGGATATTAAATTATTTTTATCTAGGCATGTGACCTTTTTTGCAGCATGGCTTTATGATTGAAAATGCTAGAAAATATATTTTCTAATCCTAACTGAAAACACGAGATTCCGGAAACAAAAAGGAAAGACTAAACGAAATCGTATTAAAAGGAAGGAACACAAATGAATGAACACAAGATATAAGAACAATATGAAATGTAGCCCTTTTTTTATTGATATTCTTTTCAATTCGTGTTACAATACGTCTCCTTCCTTTTTAGGGGATAGGAGCGTTAGATATTGTTCTCTACAACTTGTCTCTGAATTCCTTCTTCCGCGTGCCCACATATAAAATGGGCGAACCAAAACGTTGTCGCCGCTTGCATTGACAAAGGTCGATTCCTCGCTGCTCCTTCAATAGACCTGAAATCTGTGTTCAAAGAAACAAACAAAGAATCGTAGCACTCGTGTATGAAAAATAAAAGATAAATCTAACTATAGCTGAAATGAATCTAAATGCACTAAAAACTTGATAAATGCATAAACATGAAACTAGCTAAAATACTATAAATGAAGTAAAGCGGGGAGGTGCCCGAAGGCAAACCACCCGCGGATAAAACCTTGCTTCGACACCAATCCGCTTGAGATGGGTCCGAAACCCGATGTGATGTGTTGTCGTCAAATTGATAGAATATTGTGGTCAAAAGATTGGGGTTTGGGCGCAAATCGCAAGTAAGTGAATTAACAGCACTTCGTTGCTCATAATGCTCCTGCTCGGTATCTCCTTTGGGTGAGGAAACTCACCATTTTATAGACCCAAGGGGTCTCTTTGAATTAACATGCAAAAGTGTTTCTTTGCATGAATGCTTTTGTTTGTGAAGAGAAGACTTCTTCTTGATCAAGGGCTTCTTAACTGCCTCTGTGCATGTCTTTGTGTGTTTTAGAAAAGCTCACTTGCACTCCCATGCAATGAAGGGATAACTAAGTGGCAAATCCGAGTTGTCTTAAAAAGCTTACTCTCATTCCCATGCAGTGAAGGGAAAGTCAATTGGCAGATATGAGTTGTCAAAAGAACTCACTCGCACTCCTATGTCATGCAGGAAGAGCTAAGTGGCGCTTCCGAGTTGTTTATATGCCAAGATTTGACTTTTTGCCGGTCAAACCTGACAATCGTCCCACCCCGAAGCGAGCGCTTATAATCGTCCCTGGGTGAGACGAGTATCAGTAAGCACTCGTTCCTGGGTAGGACGAGTAAAATTTGCACTCGTCCCTGGGTGGGACGAATAAGCAATAAAGTGTCTAAAAGGTGCCAAATTGGTTTCTGACTTGCAAAATTGCTGTGTGAGTGGTTAGAACCACTGTTTAACCTCTGAGGGCTGCCCTAGGGGCTGTGTGTGTTGGTGCGATCAGTGCTTGTAATCACATAATCGGATTGGTGCTGTTTTGGTGTCTACAGATGCCCCTTTTTGGGAAGCGTTGTGCAAGGCGCAGCGCTGAGCAAAAATATAACCAAAGCACTAATGATTAAGGTTTTCAGTAACCTAACCAACTCTTGATGCCCCAAGTATGGAAAGGGCACGCATTCTTGAATCCTTGCTTCTGACGAGCTAAGGAACTTAAATCAAGCATTAACCTGGTTCGGTGAGGTATTACTTGAACTTAGGCATTGATCAGTCATGAATAGGCAAAGGGCGCAACCTTTTGTTGTGGGAACCTTGAGTTCATGATTCACAAATGCTAAGTATATGATCAGTTTGTGATGATTGCTTGTTTGCTGCCCCAAGCAGGGGCGCGATTGTCTTTTGCAATGATCCTTTGAATGCGTGTCTTTTCCAAGACTAGGTATAATGTTGTTGATTGGCAACTAAGTGTGACTACCCCCTCAAGCGACGAATCGATGAGGGAATGACCGACATGAGAAAAGCGACGAGTCGCTTGACCCAAGATGACGTGTGCAAGGGTGCCTTTAGATGGTTTACCGCTAAGCATGCTCGAGCAGTTCTCCGACTGTGTTGACCTATTTTTGGTTTTGTTAGCATTGGTCATTTTTATGTTGTGGTTGTTTTTAATTTAATTTAAATTTTTTTTTTTTTATTCGTCCCGGGGTGGGACGATTGTCGTGATGTTACTCGTCCTGGGGTGGGACGAGCATGCCTCGGAGGATACTCGTCCCGGGGTGGGACGAGCGCGCTGAAAAGCGCTCGTCCCGATAAAGGACGATTACCAGCAAACAAAAACTATAAATATGCGAAAATGACGGATTTGGTTCATTTGCACTGTTCATCGATTGCGATTTGGAGCTCTGGGAGGAGGAGGTAGATTTCTGACGCGAAGCGCTGCCGGATTATCTAGCCACCATGAGTACACAGACCGGGTCGTCGAGCGGAGGAGCCGAGGCGAGACCAGTAAGTGCACTATCTCCTCGATTGTGAATTTCAAAAAAATGCAAATGTGTTTTTATTGTTTTACGTTTATGAAAACACGAAACCCTACTTAATTAAATTAAAGGTAAATGAATGAAACCAAAGGAAACATGGATGCAAACCTATGGAAACTTAGATGAAAAACCGGATGAGAAACCCAAAATGAGACTTAGACGACAAACCGGATGATAAACCCAAAATGAAACTTAGAGTAACAACCTAGGGTAACCATGGTTAAAATGTTTTTCTATGTGAATGGTAAAACTTAGGGCGAAACCGTAGGTAAACCACACTCATATTTTTATGTTATGTTTATGGAATTAAAAATGGAAAATGAATGAATTTTTTTTTTTTTTTGGTTGAAATGGTAAACGTAGGTAAAACCGTAAGTAAACCATGTCAAAATTTTTCATTGGTTTGGATGAAATTAAAGATGAATTTTTTTGGTTGAAATGGTAAACTTAGGTAAAACCGTAGGGAAACCATGTCAAATTTTTATTGTTTTGGATGAAATTAAAGATGAATTTTTTTTGGTTGAAATGGTAAACTTAGGTAAAACCGTAGGGAAACCATGTCAAATTTTTATTGTTTTGGATGAAATTAAAGATGAATTTTTTTGGTTGAAATGGTAAACTTAGGTAAAACTAGTAGGGAAACCATGTCAAATTTTTATTGTTTTGGATGAAATTAAAGATGATTTTTTTTGGTTGAAATGGTAAACTTAGGTAAAACCGTAAGGAAACCATGTCAAATTTTTATTGTTTTGGATGAAATTAAAGATGAAATTTTTTTTTGGTTGAAATGGTAAACTTAGGTAAAACCGTAGGGAAACCATGTCAAATTTTTATTGTTTTGGATGAAATTAAAGATGCAAAATAAATGATTTTTTTTTTTTTTTGAAGTTTTGGATGTACATGTGAATGAAAAATAGTACGGTATAGTTATGCATTTTTGTACATGTGATGGTGATGTGATGCATGTTTTTGATGTTTGTTGTTTTTTTTTTTTTTTGTGATGTGCAGGTGGTGAAGAGTCGACATCGAGTGCCGACCATTTTTTCTAATGCCCGCGAGGCGTTGACTGATGATGACTGGGAGTGGCTTGATGCCTTAGGGCTCAAGCATGTGGCTCGGTTGGATGCAGTTGTGGCAGATCGGGCGTACATTACAGCATTGATTGGCCTGTGGGATGCTCGGACGAACACCTTCCATCTTTCGACAGGGGAGATGACTGTCACCTTGGAGGACGTGTATCGGATCTTGCGGATTTCGATAGACGGGGTTCCCATTCGGACGACTCCACGGGGCCAGAGGACAGCGGTACTGACACGGTACTTTGGACACGGAGGGGAGGGGGATGGGATGACCTCGTTGGAGAGGGCGGAGCTGGATTGTCAGATTGGGGGGATACTGGTACGGTGGTGGTACGCGAGGAGAGTGTTGGGAGTGAGGCATGCAGTACTCATGAGCCTCATTTCCAACATGCTCCTGCCAGATTCATCAGGAGCGAGGTTCCCATGGAACCTAGTGGAGGTAGTATGGCAGTTGGTGGATTGCCCGATGACAGAGCCGATTATTATGAGGTGGGGCCAGACGCTACTAGCGCAGTTATATGATGAGTTGTACGAGGTCCGCTGTCAGAGGCGAAAGGGGTTGGGGTGCAGTTTTTTATTGCAGTGCTGGGCCTGGCAACACATAGCCATAGAGCGACCACGAGGGTTGCCCTGGACTACCCGAGCGGAGATGGTGGATAGGGACATTGGGTATGGTGCGCTATGGTATCGGTCTGAGGAGCGAGGGCACAGTCGACGGTTCGCGGGAGACGTCGACCATTACAGAGATGCCTTTGCACGACTGACTCCCGGGGATGTGGTATGGAGGCCATATCGGGATTGTCCCGCATGGCCAGAGGCGGAGGATTGGCTTCGACGGGTTCGGAGGGGGAGATGGGTGATTGGGCGACATGGGACAGAGCAGGAGTACTTCCATTACCTCCGAGTGACGCGACAGTTTGGGGTACCTCAGGGGTTGCCTGGGGAGCCCGTAGCCTACCGACGCCGGAGTGATGAGAGGACCCTAGCGGCGCCGATCCTCGAGCCACTAGGGGAGGAGTCAGATGTTGTGTTGGACATTCCGGATGTTGATGACGTCGGCGTGACAGCCGAATATCAGGAGTGGTGGACGCTACGGCAGTGGCGAGGGGAGGGGCCCTTGGGAGGAGAGGAGGCAATGGGAGGCGGAGAGGGTGCAGAGGCACCAGGAGAGGGTTGGGGAGCACCTGCAGATGTAGAGATGGTGGAGGTGGCAGAGGTGGGAGATGACTTTGGGGAGGAGGAGCAACCGGAGATGCAGGAGGCGTCAGAGCCGGCTGGCTCGGGGGAGACAGAGGCAGGGTTGCGCGCTGAGGTAGCGCGTTTGACGGGATTGTTGCAGAGGCGGGATGGAGAGCTGGCAGAGATGACGCAGGAGAGGGATCTCCTGCGGACACAGTTGGCAGGGCAGGGGATCGCAGTGGCTGCGTCTCACCAGCAGGCGGGAGATACAGATGCTGCACGGGAGAGAGATCTCCTACGGGTGCAGCTAGCACAGCGCGACGATGCCATCACGTATTACCGTAGGCGGGAGGCGGAGTCGAGGCTACGGGAAGAGGATTGGAGGCGACGGGAGGCAGATTGGGGGCGACGAGAGGCCGCATGGGGGCGGCATCGGTCGAAGATGGAGGGTGAGATTATCCGCCTGGGTGGGCGAATACCAGAGCCTCCGGCCAGTGGCTCGTCGTACAGGACGAGAGACAGCGGGACGGAGCAGTCGGCATCATCCCGTCGTCGACGACGAGATGAGGGAGGCGCGAGTGGGCGGGATGCAGGGGCGAGCAGTCGCCCTGAGAGATCTCAGAGGACGGATACCGCAGGGGGTAGCTCTCGTCGCACCGATCCTGCGTGATCATGGTGGCCGACGCCCTAGGCTGGGGATTTTGGGATTTTGGATGATGGGAGGGAGGTCTGAGGACCGGCTTTGTAGCTCACGGGCAATTTTGTTGTGATATATATACAGATGATTCTTTTTGGTGTTTATCTGTTTTGCATGATTTATTTTTATGTACATGTTTTTACATTGATGTATGCATATGCGATTATGAATGTGATGATTCTAATTTGTATGATGTATGCATATAGAATGAATGAAATGAATTGTGGATGATTTGTCGATGCACCATATACTGTACAAAATTGGAGTGATTTGCTATAGTAATAAGATAACTTTGTGGAATGCTTGTGCATATGAAAACTTTGTTTTTGTATTTTGTCTATTTTTTGATGGTGAGGTATGGAATGAAATGTATCGGTTGTTGGAAAATGTAGTTAAGCTTTTCTGAGATGCAGATATTTTTAACTAACTAGCCAAGACTATACATTTATCTCGCAGGACTTTGGAACAAGGTCTAAATCTGACTTGAATTTAACCAAGTTATTTCACATCCCTGTGTGTGCAATTGAGTTCGTTTATGTGTTATTCATCAGGATACCGCCAGTGCCAGATGGGCTTTCAACCGAACCTGTACTGAGGATCACCTAATTAGCTCCACTAACTCCTGTATTGTATTTAGTCAGATTTGTCTGCGATGTTATCTAGGATACCATAAGCTAGCTCATCCACATGCAAACATTGATCTGCACACAAGTTAATGTGACAGATATATCGTCATGCGGGAGGTTTACTGCCAGTGACTCGATAGGCTATCAACCAAACCGGTACTGAAGCTTGCCTCATGACCTGTCGAAATGCTGAAAATTCCAGGGATTCAAGGTCGACTCCCTTCTTTTCTTCAAGGGTATGGGGATACTTGCTCATTATAGTGATAAGATCACTGTTTATTTTTGTTTTATTGATTTTTTTTTTTTTTTTTTGGAGCAAGGGATTGAAATATGGAGTGACGAGAATCACTATTGTTTGTGCCTTTTGATGTGTGCACTGTAGGATGTCAAATTTTAGTGTTTTGACGTTTTGCAAATGTTTGATGTTTTTGCAACTTTTGAGAACTTGGGATTCATGGGGAATTGGGTAGGGAGGAAGCTTGTCCTTTTGCCAACTCTCAGCATTTCTAGGGTCAATTGCACAGGGGGATAAGCAAGATAGCCGTTTCGCTTATGGTAGCCGGGATTACGGTGCAGGTTTCATCTTTCGTCCACACAACTTAGGAATTATTTTATGTGTGTTAATTTGTGTTGGGATGCTACGTACCAAGGTGGGATCCAAGTAAAACTTTCCCATGTAAAATCTGCTTAACTGTGTACAGCTTTTGGCTAGAAATTTAAAGACATCTGAATGACGAAAACCCTATATACATTAGGCGACACGGACGATGCTAAAATAAAAGGATGATATGTGAGATGTAAGTGTTTATGAAAATGGATCGGAGGTGGAAATGATGGAGTTGCCAAATAATGACAGTCTATGGTGCTTTTGACTTGTATGACCTAGCGAAGTATGCAATGTATGGATGCAATGCTTAATGGAACCTATATTTTTGTATTTTGATTTTTATGAGAATGTATGGAATTAAAATGCAATTGTTTTTGTAATTTTGATTGATTTTTATGGGGATGCATGGAGTTGAAATGCAATTAGTTTTGTGAGTTTGATTTGTATTGATGAGGATGCATGGAATTGAAATGCAGTTGTTTTTGTGATTTTTGATTTTTATGTTGACCAAGCAGTTGTGGTAACGCTTGGAGCTTTTGGGTTGACCAAGCGATTATGGGAATCCTTGGAGCTTTTGGGTTGACCAAGCGATTGTGGGAATCCTTGGAGCTTTTGGGTTGACCAAGCGATTGTGGGAATCCTTGGAGCTTTTGGGTTGACCAAGCGATTGTGGGAATCCTTGGAGCTTTTGGTTGGACTATGGCTCTCTAGCTGTGAAATGGCCTCAAATGAATGATGTTCAAGGGTTCTGCTTCCTTGATTCCTTCAAGAGAGGCAAGCCGGTATGTTTCGGGTCCTATTCTACTGTCAATGATGTAAGGACCTAACCAGTTTGCTGCAAACTTGTCCCGTAGATGGGACGGCAAATTAGAATTCTGCTGGTTCTCTTTTAAGACCAAGTCACCAACCTGAAATTCCCTGAAATGGACTTTCATGTTGTATGCTTTCTTAAGTCGCTCTTGATAGATACGCAAATGCTCGAGAGCATTGACGCGTCGTTCGTCAAGCAACGTCGCTTGATCTAACCGGGCTCGCCGTGCGGTGTCATCATCGATGAACTCTTGCATTGAAATGCGTAGGGAAGGAATCTCCAACTCAAAAGGCATGATCGCCTCGGAGCCATACACCAACGAAAATGGAGTTGCCCCGGTGGGCGTCCGAATGTCGGTGCGATAAGCCCATAGGGCAAGCGGGATCCGAATGTGCCGGTCTTTATGATTGTCTCGCAATCGTCTTTTTGAGAATGGCGACTAGCGTTTTGTTTGACGCCTTGCTTGCCCATTTGCCTACGGATAATAGGGTGTGGAAAAGCTATGCTGAATCTTGTACTTTGTGATCAAAGCACGCACATCTTTATTCTTGAATGGTGTCCCATTATCCGAGACAATTTTGGATGGAATACCAAAACGACATATGATGTTATGCAAAATAAACTCCGCAATGCGGGCTCCAGTCGTAGTGGTCAGCGGAATTGCTTCCACCCATTTGGTAAAGTACTCTGTGGCCGTTAAAATGAACGTGTGACGACCAGACGATGCAGGGGAGATCTTTCCAATTAGATCAAGGCCCCACTACGAAAAAGGCCAAACCGATTGAATCGGTTGTAAGGCCTGAGAAGGTACGTGTGTCAAATTAGCATGGTGCTGACACTTCACGCACTTCTTCACATATGCGCAACAATCTCGCTCTAAAGATGGCCAATAATAACCCATGCGAAGAATGCGCTTTGCGATGGCCATACCGCTGAAGTGGCCACCACATGTACCATCATGAGCTTGGGTGATCGCCCAAGCGGACTCTTTCTGGTCCAAACAACGAAGGAGGATTCCTTCATAATTTTGACGATACAAAATGTCTCCTAACAAGACATGCTTTGCCGCTTTCTGTTTGAATGATCTTTTCGCGGCTTGTGTCAATCCAAGTGGGAGAGTACCTAGCTTGAGGTAATCCCGAATGGGTGTATACCAGTCTTGCTGATCAGAAACCTCGATAGTATGAACGGCCAATCCCTTTTGAAGTTTATCCCGAACAAAAGCTGAACAGGAAAGAACTTGTAAAAACAACGTGGTGTTGCTAGCAAGAGGGGCCGGGGAGAACAAGGACCCCCAGTTGGCTTTAATCAAACAATCTCGAATTCGAGAGAACTTATCCGGAGATGGTTCAATCTGGATCATGTGGATTTCTGGCGTCGAATCAGAGCTTGCACGCTCCATCGTAGATTGCGATAATGTTTTAACCTGAATGGTTGTCATTTCACCAGAAGGGTCTTGCGGAATAAGTGACCCCAAGGAGGCCATAGTATCCGCAAAACGATTTGATGATCGAGGGAGTGCCTCGATGTCATACCATTCAAATTGTGCCAAGAATTTATCCACAAGGGCTTTATAAGACTTCAAAACTGGACATTTACATTGGTATATCCCTTTTACTTGGTTGACAATTAACAGCGAATCACCAAAGATGTTCAATCGTTTAATGTTCATGGTGATTGTTGTCTGAAGACCTATGAGCAAGGCTTCGTATTCTGCATTGTTATTGGTTAGCGGGAAGTCTAATTTAAAAGACAAGGGCATTGGAGCGCCTTGCGGAGTGAAGAATACAATTCCCGCACCACCCCCTTGCTCACATTTAGAACCATCGAAGAATAGGGTTATGTCAGCCTGTGACTCAGGCTCATCAGAATCCGGCGACTCGAAACATGGAAGACCCCATCATCGTGTAGTTCAAAAGTCGGAGGCTGATCGTCTTCAAGAGGAGCCTCAGCTAGTTGATCGGCGATGACTTGACCTTTTATAGATTTTTGTCCAATGAACTCTATGTCAAACTCCGTCAACAACATGATCCATTTTGCCGTGCGGCTACTATGATAAGTACGACTCATCATGTATCGCAATGGATTCTCCTTAGACACAACATACGTCTTATTACTAAGCATGTAGTGGCGTAGCTTTTTGGTAGCAAACACCACTGCCAAGCAAAGTTTTTCAACATATGCATAGTTAAGTTCATAACTGACCAGGGTGCGGCTAAGATAGTATGTAGCCTGTTCTCGATGAAGTTCATTTTTCTGGGACAGCATGGCGCCCAGTGCCACCTCAGTGGCTGAGATATATAAATAGAACGGCACTCCTGGTCTGGGTGGTGCCAATACTGGCGACGAAGCCAAGTACTATTTAATGTCGTCAAAGGCTGATCGGCACTCGTCATCCCAATGAAATGTGACCCCTTTATGCAATAATTTATTCATGGGTCGGAATTTGTCGGATAATCGCGCTATGAAGCGCTTGATCGACGCAACCTTTCCCTGCAGACTCCTGAGCTGCTTGATGGTGGTTGGGGGACGCATTTCAAGGATTGCCTTGACTTTGTTTGGATCAACCTCAATTCCTCGTTTGGAGACTATGAAACCCAAGAGTTTTCCAGAGGTGACGCCAAAGACGCACTTCTTGGGGTTTAATCTGACTTTATGCTCAATGAGGCGATCAAGGACCTTGCTCAAGTCATCGATATGATCTGTGCGCAAAAGAGATTTGGCCAACAAATCATCCATGTAATCTTCCAAAGTTTTGTGCATGTAATCGTGAAAGATGTATGTCATGGCACGTTGGTATGTAGCTCCGGCATTTTTAAGGCCAAAAGGCATGACCTTATAGCAAAATGTCCCCCAAGGCGTTGTGAATGCCGTTTTTAGTTGGTCCTCAGGATTAATACGAATCCGATTGTATCCCGAGAAACCATCCATAAGGGAAAGCATTTCGTGGCCCGCCGTAGCGTCTACCAACGCGTCGATGCTTGGCAAGGGAAAATCATCCTTAGGACTCGCTTTGTTAAGATCTCAAAAATCAGTGCATATGCGAATCCTCCCGTCGGGCTTCTTGACGGGAACCATGTTAGATAACCATGGCGGATAATCCACACAGATGACAAACTGGGCATCCAACAACTTTTGCAACTCATATTTTACCATTAAGGCCACTGTTGGATGCATCTTGCGTAGTTTTTGCTTTACTGGCTTGATTGTCGGATCAAGCGTTAAATTGTGCGTGACTAGCTATGGGTCTAGTCCCGGCATATCCTTGTATGACCATGCAAAAACTTCCTTCTTTTCCTTAAGAAGGGCAACATAATCGGCTCGCTCTTCAGGGGAAAGACTTACCCCTAGCTTGAGAATCCGTGGATTCATTGGATCTGTGTCGATGTCTACATCAGTCGTTGCTTCAACTGACATATGGGATCCGTCTTCCAACTGGTGTGGAATTGGGATCAGATGGATATCGTTTGCTGAATTAAGATCGTCATTAGGAACCTCAAGTTCCTCTTCAGCATGGAAGACATCCTGAGTTTGTCCTGGAGTGAAATGAAACATCCCACCGCAAGGCCAATACTCTGATGGAGATGGTGGTGTGTCAACGCGATCCCAATCAATAGCTTCTATGTCTAGATGCAATAATCATGTTGGATTGGCTGGATCATGGATGGGGGCGGTCAAATCAATGGAGACCATGTTAATGAAATGATTGTAATCTCCATTACCGCAAATGTGACAACTCTGATATTCTGGATGTTCGTGGTGCTGTGGATCTGGCTCTGTAGGCACTGGCACAAAGGGATCAGCCCTATATGCGGTCCTGCAAACAGGGTCCGCCCTAGACACTGATGAGTTGATAGGGTCTCCAGGCAGAAGATGTCCGTTGTATTCCTGGGGTGGCAGATGCAGTAATTGCTATAACTGCGCCAGGTTGAAGTGCCTCCTAGGTCACGGATCTATGTGTAAGTGTTCCAACCTGTCATCTATGTCCAAAGGATCTTGTAATCTATGCTCACTAGGATCGTTCAATGGGAACATCCTCAGGAAGCTTTCCTGATCGTCATTCATTTGATAGTCATGCGAATGATCGTCCTCCGACTCATCTTCAGAAGACCCTTCCTGGTCTTGTCCATCTTCCCCTTGTGGGTGAGTCCATGAGGTTTCTCCTTGTTCAGCCGTAGGGAAAGGGTTGTTGAGGTCAACAAGGTTATTTGTTTGCAATGGGAAATAATCCCCTAATGTATAAGTTGTATTTGGATTAGCATATGGATCCGATGCCAACCCATCCTTGTTGCCTATCCCTAGGCCTTGCATGTTTTCGACCAAGATGTCGAGGGGCAAAGGGTGATTAAACCCTACTCCTGACTTATCATAGGGCATTTGGTATCTTGGTTGACACAAAACATGCATTCCTTGTTCATACCGACCTAACCCGTATCCATGCCAATTGCATTGGCTAAGATATCTTAATGCGAAGTCTGGGTTAGCCAGATAGTTGACATCTTCCACAAAGGGATCTTCATCTTCCTCTTCTTGTCGGGAAGGTTCAACGCCATGATCCAGGCCCCCAAAAATGAAGTTTGTCTGATTAGGTGGGTAGCCTAAAGGAACCACGGAGCCTATGGGGAGTCGAGGTCTTCCCATGTCTTGCATAGATTGAAGTGTGGGCGTTGCAACAACATTGCGCACTATATACTCCCCCATGCCTGTGTTAGACATCTCAACAGTAATCGTTGGCGATTGAGAGGGGTCAAATGGGAGTTCTCCTTGAGTCCACTCCATGTGGGGTGAACTAGGTGTCTCAGCTTCCATTCTATTAGGCGTCTTTTCTGTAGAGATGTTGGAAACGAGAGGTGGTTCTGCTTCTAGGGGCTTCTTTCCTTTGTCCGTTGGTGTGGCCACCGTAGGTGGCGTCGTTGTGGGAGGACAGGATGAAGAAGATGAACCCGCCTGGGAATGTAATTGAGTTGGCAATGAAGATTCTTGCTTAGTCGAACCCCGTTTAGATGGATTTAACTGGAAATCCACGTGCGTTGAAGGAAGGGTTGAATCGCGGCATGATTTGCACTGAGTTGCAATACTTAAAAGGTTCCAAATCTACGGGGACCACGTGCACTTGTCCTTCAAATGTATATTTCAAACATTGATGAGCAATTGAAGGGACACATTTCATATCTCGGATCCAAGGCCGCCCAAGTAAGATATTATAAGCCATCTCACCTTCTAAAATGTGGCACAACGTATGAATGGTCTTTTGTCCCACTTGTATGGGCAAGACAATTGTGCCAACCGTCGAGCATATCGTATCATTAAATGCTCGAAGGGTATAAGTAGAAGGTGCAATGTGAGAGGTCGGTAGTTTCAAATGTTTCAATGCAGCGGTTGTAATAAGGTTACTGGATGAACCAGTGTCTATCAACACCCGTTTGTATGGAGTCCCGTTGACCCGCGCAATAACGTGCAGGGGTGGATCTGTTACATCGCCAGTCACCATTTTTAGCTCATCTTCTCTGAAGGTAATGACTGGTTCAGTACACTGTTTGACATGCCCCACAAAATTGTTGAACGAATCCGCTTCATGGGGTTGCAATTCAATCGCCTTTAATATCTCCATAAGAGCTTCCCGATGGGGCGCCGATTGTTGAATAAGCTCATAAATGGAGAGCCTAGCCGATGTGGTCCTTAGACTTTGAGTAAGTCTAGATCGAATCGTGACCACTGGTCTAGGTGGGGGCAACTGTGTAGGATTTGGTTGGTGTTGTGACGTGGATGAGGCTTCCCTAGTGGCTGTCGCGGGGACAACTCCTGGGTGTCTTTTGTTTCTTGTCACAATACTTATCATTCCAACATACCCTTCCATGGGGTAACTCTGTTGCACTTCATTGACATGTAGAGGTTTTGTTTGTGCATCATGTGTGGGTAAAGGATCTTTGAAAACACCCATATGTTGGTTGTTGGGTGCGATGGGATTATCCACTACCAATGTGTGATTGTCAATGAGATCTTGCACTAAACCTTTAAACGCCCAACAAAATTAAGGTCATGCCCTTTCCTTCTATGGAATCTACGAAAAAGATCCTCTCTGTAGCCCTTAGGCTTTGGCGCATTAGGATCAATTGTTGGAATATCCGCGATTAATCAAGTTTGCCGCCGACAAACGGTCAAACAAGGAATCTTAGACTCGTGTATGGTGTAAACTTCGCTTTGGGTGACGTGCTGATTTTGATCTTGCTTCTTGTTATCTTTCTCATAATTATTGTGAGGCACCGCCTGATAGTTAGATTTTGAAGGCTGTGTTTCTTGGGCAGGCGTAGGGGCATTAATAGCAACTTGATTGACCACGGCGGGTTTCTGTTGCGTATTCCCTATTTTGGTATTCTTGTTCCACTCTTTGATCGCCATTGAAAACACGAGATTTCGGAAACAAAAAGGAAATACTAAACAAAATCGTATTAAAAGGAAGGAAGACAAATGAATGAACACAAGATATAAGAACAATATGAAATGTAGCCCTTTTTTTTATTGATATTCTTTTCAATTCGTGTTACAATACGTCTCCTTCCTTTTTAGGGGATAGGAGCATTAGATATTGTTCTCTACAACTTGTCTCTGAATTCCTTCTTCCGCGTGCCCACATATAAAATGGGCGAACCAAAACGTTGTCGCCGCTTGCATTGACAAAGGTCGATTCCTCGTTGCTCCTTCAATAGACCTAAAATATGTGTTCAAAGAAACAAACAAAGAATCAGTAGCACCTGTGTATGAAAAATAAAAGATAAATCTAACTATAGCTGAAATGAATCTAAATGCACTAAAAACTTGATAAATGCATAAACATGAAACTAGCTAAAATACTATAAATGAAGTAAAGCGGGGAGGTGCCCGAAGGCAAACCACCCATGGATAAAACCTTGCTTCGACACCAATCCACTTGAGATGGGTCCAAAACCTGATGTGATGTGTTGTCATCAAATTGATAGAATATTATGGTCAAAAGATTGGGGTTTGGGCGCAAATTGCAAGTAAGTGAATTAACAGCACTTCGTTGCTCAGAATGCTCCTGCTCGGTATCTCCTTTGGGTGAGGAAACTCACCATTTTATAGACCCAAGGGGTCTCTTTGAATTAACATGCAAAAGTGTTTCTTTGCATGAATGCTTTTGTTTGTGAAGAGAAGACTTCTTCTTGATCAAGGGCTTCTTAACTGCCTCTGTGCATGTCTTTGTGTGTTTTAGAAAAGCTCACTTGCATTCCCATGCAATGAAGGGATAACTAAGTGGCAAATCTGAGTTGTCTTAAAAATCTTATTCTCATTCCCATGCAGTGAAGGGAAAGTCAATTGGCAGATATGAGTTGTCAAAAGAACTCACTCGCACTCCTATGTCATGCAGGAAGAGCTAAGTGGCAGTTCTGAGTTGTTTATATGCCAAGATTTGACTTTTTGCCGGTCAAACCTGACAATCGTCCCACCTCGAAGCGAGCGCTTATAATCGTCCCTGGGTGAGACGAGTATCAGTCAGCACTCGTTCCTGGGTAGGACGAGTAAAATTTGCACTCGTCCCTGGGTGGGACGAATGAGAAATAAAGTGTCTAAAAGGTGCCAAATTGGTTTCTGACTTGCAAAATTGCTGTGTGAGTGGTTAGAACCACTGTTTAACCTCTGAGGGCTACCCTAGGGGCTGTGTGTGTCGGTGCGATCAATGCTTGTAATCACATAATCGGATTGGTGCTGTTTTGGTGTCTACACTAACCACACTATTAGGGGCATAACTTTGTGCTCATAACTCAATTTTGATCCATTCAAGAAGCATTGAAAATATTGGAGAGAGAACAACAATTTCTATAGATAACTTTGTCATAGACAAGTTGCTGACATGTTTGTGGGAAAAATGCTCTAGAGGCCCTAAAAAATACAAAACAAAATACTTACTAAAAATAGTAATTTTATATTTTTAGATTTCATAGTTGTAGACACCTAAAAGTCGCACATTGCTATACCTACGTACTTGTAGATCCTTTTGGACACTTGTAGGTTTACATAGGCAATCCTAGATACCCCTAGGCTATCGTAGACCAATGTAGACTATTGTAGATCCTCCTAGACATACGTAGACTATTGTAGATATGCGTAGACATGTGTAGACTACGTAGACATGCGTAGACTAGCGTAGATCACCATAGATTATCGTAGCATTGCGTAGACTTCCACACACCACTTCACTAGTTTTTAGGTCCAAAACCCTAATAAACTACCTAAATCACATCATAAACACCTTCCATGCATTGGAAAACCATCCACCAGCCTCCTAAGGTGATACAAGACTCCTTTATACTTAATTGAGGCCCCCACGGGGCTATTAATTGGCAAAAGTATTAATTGAGTCAATTGTTAAATCTAATTTTAAAGTGACTTCACTTAAGTTCACTTTTAGGGCTAAAAAGGTTAATTAGGTCCTTAATCCCTAATTACCCCTAATTACTCCCTCCCACATGTGTGTGCACTAGGTTAGTTAGGATATTTCTTAGGAAACCCTAACCTAACCCCAGACCTAACCTAGAGTTGACTAATCCTAGTTAACCCTAATCTCTCCTCACACATGTGTGAGGATGAGATATTTCCTCAAGGGAATGTGAGGATGCCACCTCACAAACCCTAACTTAACCTTCATGGGATCTCACCCTAGGGCTTAGTTCTCCTAACTACCCCCCTACACCTTGGGTTTTCTTATAAATAGTGGGCCCAAACCCTCATTTATCTCTCTCTCCACTTATGTCCAAAGCATAGAAACTCTACCAAAATATGTACAAAAGCATAAAAACAATATTCTAAACCTGCACATCAATAGTACAATAGCAAAGGAACCTCTCCATCAAAGGATTTCTGAAGAACAATAGTTATAGTCGAATTCACCCCCACCCCATGAATCCAGCACCAGTTCACCCCTAGGTGGCGAATTGGGTCTACAAGTCCCAAATCAACCCAAATATTGGAGGTAAGCTTCATTTGGTATTTTTATGAGGTTCTGCATCATTTATTTCAGTTTTTATTATGTTTTATGAGTCGATTTGTCTTTCTTACTATGGGGCCTGACTGAGGCAAGCCCCCCAACCCACTAACCCCTTTTTGTAGGTTTATCATAGAACCAAGGAGGGAAACAACAAACAACTACAACCCCATGGTGGTACGCAAGCCCATCTACACTAAGGAACGTGAAAAGAAGGCATCAGGCCTATTGTAACATTTGTGAAAAGAAAGGAAAAAGGGGAATTCTCCCCATTTGTAACCTATGCAAATCTTATCATGAATAAAATACATTTTTTTATATAGCATGTGTCTTTAATGTGTTATTAGATCAAATGCTCATATTTTGGCCATTTCATTCTGGCATGCCCGATGGGACCCCCACAATGGATAGTGTTAGGTTAACTATTTTTACGAATCTGATATTATCCTCTATTTTTGTGTCTTCTAGGTACTAAATCTGACTATTACAGAGACCTCCAAAGCCCTGGGAACCACCTCAGGCCTTCAAAAACTAGATCTGAAGTCTCCAAACCTGATTCACCCCCGCCCCATGAACCAGATCTCAATTCACCCCTCGGGTGGTGAATTCAACTTGGTAGCCTCAAAAACCCCTAAAATTGTAGGGGTGAGTAGCAGAGGGGTCAACCAGACCACCTACAACATCAGAGTCTAGGTATTCTTCTTTATATGCTCTATTTGCTAATTTTTGTATGTGTAAGATGTTTACTAGTTAAGGCACAATAGCTAGTAACAAATTTTCCCCTTCTTCGCATCTCCATTTGGTTTAAATTTTGTTGTAATTACAAAACCTGTCAAATTTCCAGCAACTTTAAATTTCAAAATTTCATGTAAATTTTAATTTTCCTTTTCTAATTTGCATGTATAAATTTCTTGTGATTGCTTGTCTATACTTGTATAAATATTCATTGCAATTACTACATGTTGTCACACATATTTAGGGTCACATAAACCCCTTTCTTCACTCCCTCGTATTGCATGTTTCTATGCTTTGAAAAGTAGAGTCAATTTATTTTCCTAAAGGCATCTAGGATTAGATTCTTTGTTTACAAAAAGCATTTCATTCTAGTCTTTTGCTTTCGAAAAATGCATATAAGGCTAGATTTTAATTTGAAAAGGTAATTAGTTAGATTTCCTGTTTTACATAACATCGATAGCAAAACACAAACCCACACACACTCACGTGGTATTTAAACAAGTGGTGAGATTGGACTTCATCCCCAATCCATCACTAGAGATTGGTGTGGTAGGTGTTTTACCCTCCACCAACTCACCTCCCTAGACACCTAGTATCCCCATAGGAGTGGTTTTCTGGGCTTCATCATTGGAAAACCCCCACTTTTGAGATTGGGCTTCTGGATTTCATCACTAGAAGTTACCTTTAGAGTGGGATAGGATTAGATGCCTTCGTTCACAAGGCTTACATAATTAGTGGACATGGTAACTATCGTTATTGACTAAGCCCACTCGAGGGTGAAGCGAAAGCATGGGTATACCAGTAGCAGGTCTCAGATAGTACCACCTCTTCTCATGAGAGGATATAGCGAACTCACTTCAGCATAGTGGGTTCCCCCCTTTTAGGATATCATTTTACTGCACCTTCCATACAGGTCACCATTCGCACGTTGTGATATTGTTCTATTCTGTGCATCTTTGGGTGTTGTAGGAGGTTCGATATCGATGACATTCTCGATTTACTAGAGTATTCACTCCACTACCTATGATACTACCTAGGAGGTACCAACATCAAAACACACATAAATGAACAAAACACTTTTATTTTTAGTATTTAGAACTGATTCTAGTTAGCATTGTTTGCATGATCACAAACTAGTTTCAGCACATTACACCACTTATTGTTTAGCTATATACAACACTTCATTGCTTTACTTTTATATTAGATACAGTTGAGTCTACACCATATAGGGTTCATCCCAAACCCCTTCACACAACACACTTAGAACTACAGACTCTAATTCCTGCATAGTCCTAAACCTTCATGACACGACACATGCTGCCATGCCTATTGTCACCCGTAGTCGAGCGCACGAGCAAGCACACCTTATAGAGGAAGCACCTACCACTTCTTCTAGTCAGTCCCCTCCTACTCCTTCGATCATGAAGGGGAAGGCCATACACACATCTGATTTACTCATAGGGTCTGATGTACAGTATACACACATGATACCTCAGGATGAGACATCCACTTTGAGTGAAGCCCTCACTACTTCACTTGCAGAATATTATCCACTTCTTTCATCCCCATCCTCACCTAATCCACCAACCATGTTCTATGACCATATGATCTACACGATGCCAGGACAACCTCATCCATTCTTTACCATATATGAGGAGGTCACACCTACTTCCCCTACCTTTGCACACCCCTTTTTCTAGAGTCTATCTCAATCCCTTTTTGAGAATGACTCCTCCCTCTTGAACCATACTCACCCAAAGGTCACATCATTCACCCCTATAGTAGGAATGATTTTTGACCCTTCCTCTTCTACCATAGGTACCCAGAGGCCAACATTCCAAACTATGCAACAACAACCTCCTCTATAGGAACAACAAACACCCCCTCAAACATCATACCCATACTCTTCTCAAGAGTCCCAACCATCATCATCTCAGTAACCATTTTTCACAATGTTTGAGGACTTATCATAAAAACCTCTCCAAACCCAAGACACCCAATGTCAACAACAACAACCAACAACCCAAATTCATTCAGGAGTGGACATAAGCACCACCTCCTCTTCCCAAGCTCCTACTTTGGAAGCTTACCCATATTTTTCTATTACATTCTCACCTATATCTCAGGTGCCTAGAGTGTACAATACCCAATCCTTTACTATACCCTCACCTTCATTGACCTTTAGGATACCTCCTCCTCCTCCTTTCCAAGCGCCTACCACTAATACTCCCCCTACCTATGGATCAAAACCCATAGCTTATACACCCACTTCCCTAGGCTATTCCACATAGTTTAGCTTCACTACCACCCATCCTTTAGGATAGAGATAGGTCCTAAATTTTGACACCTTACCTCGACCATCCCTAGCACCAGTAGCATCGATACCCCCACTCTCACCTACTAGAGCTACATTTTTCACACCTCCTCCTTCATGGTCATCACCTCCTATGACCCAACCATTACAATAGGTTCCTACCTAATAGGAACCCATGCCACAACAACACACATCCCAATCACAATATTACTACCCCCAACAAACATCTATTCCATAGCCTAGTATCCCACTAGCCCCTACATCATATGCCACTCAATACCCATCATACCAAGACCAACTGGAATAATTCCCTCCATAATATAGGGAAGAACAACAACAACCTCACTATCCACCACATTCCCAGGCTCAACCAACCCTAGCACAATCCTCCACCCCTTAACACCTAAAATTCAACTCTTACGAGATGAAGTCAAGATGTTAAACCTATGCACCACAAGCTACGGGCCACAAAAACCATCCTACGATGAACTCTGCAATGAGCCAATTCATCCATCCATCCCTATTCCACCTTACCCCTACCACTTTGAGATCCTAAATTTTGATAAGTATAAAGGTAAGGAAGACCCTAGAGAGCATGTCAGTAACTATCACTCAACTTGCTACCAACTTCATAGTAGCAATCCCCTTATGTTGTGTACCTTCTCCCTCTCCCTTGTAGGACAAGCCTTAGATTGGTATAACATGCTACCATGACATAGCCTTTATACCTTTGAGCAATTAGCAAACACCTTTTTAGAACACTTCTCCATTAATATCAAGAAGAAGATTACCTTTTCAGATGTCTATGCCTTATGATAGGTTGATGATGAACCTATCATCGAGTTTGTATCTAGATGGAGAGCGATCATCCATGATCTCACCCATAGCCTCCCTACCATGGAGCTAGTGACACTCTTTTCCAAGAGTTGCCACAAACACATCTCTACCTCTCTACAACTTCACCAAAGCTACACCTTCGAGGAAGCCATTTCATAAGCAAAGGTTATCAAAGACATTAAAGTCCAATCTAGAAAAATTAAGTTAATATCAAAGCCTAACTATAGTTCAAACTTCCATTTTAATAGAAACACACCCAACCAACCTTATCCTCGACCTCCACAAACCAACCAAGTGGTAGCTGCTACCCTAGCACCCACACCAAGCCCACCACCTTACATTCCACAACAACAAGTATTTCAAACCAATGTGCCTTCCCCACCTAGGCCTCAGTAGTCTCATGGCATGCATCCACAAGGTCCACAATGTAACCTTACACCACTATCTAAACCCTTACCAACCCTTTTCCATAGGTTACATGAGGGTGGACATCTCCTTCTACCCAAGATTCGACCATTAGATCCAAATATACCTAAGCCTCATGGATACAATGAGCAATCCTATTATCCATACCATAGATAGTATGGCCATGACATCGAGTCATGTCACTCTTTCCATGCTCAAGTGCAGGACCTAATCGATAGGGGTACCATTCAGGTATCAAACCCTTTGGCCCCACAAAACCAAAACCTAGGGATCTTCTAGAATCCTCTACCTAACCATAGAGGAACCAATCCCCAAAGACCTCCAACCAATCCTCCAAGACCACCTCACCAAGTGAATAGTGTCCAATGTGACCCTCCATCATGTGGTGTGGTAGGCATGATAAATCTTACCATATAAAACCAATGATATCCATCATGTTAGACCACACCTATTGTCTCCCCACCTACCCAATTCACATCACCATAGGTCTCCCAAACTCCTAGCACTGTACCACCTCCACCCCAAAATGTGATCATGATCTATGGTAGCCTCACCCATCAATTATGTAATGCCCCTACATGATTATCCATTTTTGACCTCTTACAACAATCTCAACCCCATCATGAGGCATTGAATGACATTTTACGTTCTATAGATTTAGAAATGCATGATACAAATGCATTTGTAAACTTTGTAGGGAACATCCCATGATGCCTCCAACCATCCATTAGTTTCCATGACCATGAGATAATAGAACTTGTAGGAGAAGGAGTAGATCCCCCTCTCCACATACAAGCCACTATCAATGACATCACCTACAAGTGGGTCCTCATTGATATGGGCTCATCCATTAGTATCATATCTATGGTAGCCCTACATCATTTACATATTCCACCAACCCACTTTGCCATACCTTCGCTTGACTTACATGCATTTGATGACTCTATGAGACCTATGGTAGGATCCATAGTCCTCCCTATCCGAGTAGGTGTCCATACCATTTCCATCCTCTTCCATATAATCCAAGGGGATATGTAGTACAACATCCTCCTTGGTCACCCATGGATCAGGGATATGCAATGTGTCCCTTCCATGCTACACCATTATCTCAAGTACATCCATAATGGACTTGTCCATTACATCCTAATTGATGGGGACCCCTTTAAGTTCTACAACATCATAGATCTCCCACCTACACCTTCCTTCTCATCCATGCAACTCTTCCCTATTTCTTCCCATCAGTTAGTTAGAGCATCGACATCCTCTCCTACATCCACCTCATTACCCCAATCCTCATCAAGGACACATGCTTCAGTGTCAGCACCTTTAGCACCATCATCTATAGTGCCTAACCCCACTACCATACCATTCTCACCTCCCATTTTATGGCCACCATGACCATCCCAACCTTCATCCTCTACAAACTCACTTCTGATGCCACAACCACCATCACCACCCATATCGCATCCTATCACTCCACCTCAATCATACTCCCCTATGGAAGCACCTATCCTCCCTACACTATGCACACCTCCTCTTCCTTTTCATCCATGGCCTAGGTCATTCACTTCCCCATGTAGTCCAGTACCTACTCCTCCTTCATAATTCCCATAGGCCAATCATCCTATACCAGCTACCATAATCGAATGCCATGAGTGGGAGCAATGAGCATCTCACTTAGATGACCAACTACTACACCCTTCCACTACTACCATTAGAGAATCTTAGACTTCACCTTCATCATCTGATTTAGATTCACCACCTCATTCACCAGAGCATGCAACACCATGCATATCTATTTTTATGACAAACTCAGGTCTAGGGGATTACAATGTGTGTGATGCCCATGTACGTCCACCTACCATCCAATCCATGTGAGACTTTGGCTACCCCTTAGCCTCAGTGTTGACTATTGGAACTATCATACAACTAGGATCTCTTGATAATCATACCAACTTTGTCTACATTAGAGTTGATTCCTCGCTCCCACCTGTAGTATCTCCACCACCATAATCTAGCTTTTGTGGTACAATTGATCATTTGGCTAATCCTTATTTTACCTTATGCTACCTTTAATATTTCCATTGGCATGGGTTTGGACTAGGCCATTATGAGCAAGGGTTGTGTACACCCATTAACCCTCATGTCCAATCCCCTATCGATAAATCTGGCTTAGGTTATCGCCCAACTATTATCCATACGTTAGAGGATGAACTTCAAGATCTTTCCCTGCATCCTTCTCCTCTTCCAATGCACACTTTGGAAGAATACATTGATATGGACATTCTAGAAGATACCTCCATCACCCCAATCTACCATTATAATCCCATGTGATTTCTTCAAAGAATCACCCAATTTCGACAACACATCTTCATGTTGTGTTGATGAATTGATAAGCCAATTTGTGGCCCTATCCTTGAATGCTCATGCCCCTAAATAGAACATGACATCCCCACCACCATCATCAACATATTTAGCTCTATTCCTACCTATACATCAATAACTTCAATGAGCTGCCACTCGACCATGATCTCCACTAGTCATCCTATGCCCTCCTTTAAGCCTTTTAGGATGCTCATAGGTTGTCGAGTCATCATCACCAGACTCTTCACCACCCACATCCCCCATAATATTAGTTAATATGGTCGAGGTGGATCTTTTCTCTCCACTATGATACACACACCACCCAACATGAGATGATACACCAAACCCCAACTTCATCGATCTCATGCACATCTCACCCATACCAACACCCCAAGATTTCCTACTCTCACCACACGTCTTGCATGCTATGAATGCCCCTTCATCATCTACACCACCTCACATACCATAGGTGCACCACATAAACATTTACCTAGATGATGAATATAAATTTATCGAGGCCATCGATGACCTCCATCTTATTCCAATTCTAGAATAATTGCGTGATGGTTCCCACATGCTTATCGAGGAAACCATTGATGTTGACATAGGTGATGATCTTGAAACCCCTCACATAGTTAAATTAGCCACTAGCCTCTCACCCGAGGAGCACATTTTATTCATAAATTTCCTTTGCAAGTATATTCGAGTCTTCGCATGGTCATACAAAGATATGCCAGGACTCGATCCCACCCTAGTAGTTCACAACCTCACACTCGATCAAAATGCCAAACCAGTAAGGCAAAAGTTATGATGCATGCACCCAACCATTGCATTACTAGTAAAAACTGAGCTCCAAAAGCTCTTAGATGTAGACTTCATAGTACCCATAGACTATCCTGAATGGGTCTCTAACATGGTCCCCATACCCAAGCCATCCGATGAAGTTCACGTCTGCACAAACTTTCATGACTTAAACAAAGCTTATCCCAAAGATAACTTCCCCCTACCTAACATCGACTCACTCATCGATTCCATCATAGGCCATGAGATGATATCCCTCATGGATGGATTTTCAGGTTATAACCAAATCAGAATCAACCCTACCGATCAACACAAGATATCATTCACAACCCCCTAGGGGACCTTCTACTACAAGGTCATGCCATTTGGCCTTAAAAATATTGGGGCAACCTACCAGCATGCAATGACCTACATATTCCATGATTACATGCACAAAATCATGGAATATTATGTAGATGACCTCATTTCTAAATCCAAGAAATGCTCGAAACACCTTGAAGATCTTCATCGGATCTTTGATCACTTGTTAGAACACAATGTCCACCTTAACCCAAAGAAGTGTGTCTTTGGTGTTACTTCAGGAAAAATTTTAGGATTCATTATCTCCCAATGAGGCATTGAAGTCGACCCTAGTAAAGTAAAATCCATCATCGAGATGCCCCCACCTACTACCCTGAAACAATTATGCAACCTCCAGGGCAAAATCACTTCTATCCATCGATTCATAGCACAACTATCAGACAAGTGCAAACCATTCAATCACCTTTTACAAAAGGGAGTAAATTTCAAATGGGATGATAACTACCAACAAGATTTTGATGACATCAAAACTTACCTTACTTCACCACCAGTTATGTCACCCCCACACCCACAACTACCACTCATCCTATACATTTTTGCTATAGATTTCATGCTAGGTACACTTCTAGCTCAAAATAATATGCTCGACAAAGAGCAAGCCATCTACTACATAAGTCACATGCTAGTTAGCTACAAATCTAGATACGGGTACATGGAGAAACTATGCCTAGCTGTAGTATTCACCACCCAAAAACTATGCCATTATATGCTCAACCATACAACCTTTGTCATCACCTGAGACAATCCCCTCTGTTACATGATGAACAAAAGCTATCACAATTCTCACATAGCTAAGTGGATCATGCTTATAATCGAATTCGACCTTGAATTCATTTCACAAAATTCCATCAAAGGGTAGGTCATAGCAGACCAACTTGTAGAAGCTCCCTTGTCCGATGATCAACCTCTCCTCATTCAGCTCCCTGATGACTCCATCTTCCATGTAATAGAATATGAAGAATATGTTGAACCAGAGATGATAGCTGACTTGACTCTATTCTTTGATGGCTCTCGATGCATGCATGTTGGGGGTGCAGGCATTGTATTCTTCACACCTGAAGGTGAACCACTCCCCTTTTCATTCAAGTTGGACTTCCCTTGTATGAACAACAATGTAGAATATGAAGCCCTAATCCTCGGATTGAAATAGGTACATTCCATGCATATCAAATGCCTCCATATCATAGGTGATTCCCTTTTAATAGTAAACCAAGTGCAAGAGATCTGGCAATGCAATTTCCCAGTCCTCCAATAATACAAACACATTGCACAACAACTCCTCTACCGATTTGAATGGTATGACATCGAAGCCGCTCCATGATCCTCAAACCATTTTGTGGATACAATGGCCTCCTTAGGATCACTAATCCCACAAAATCCAACATCAACAACCACATCCATGACCATTCATACACTCACTCAATCTACCATATCACCCATGTCTCCTAAAGATGATGGTGGCATTCATGTGGTCGATACCGAACCACATGACCCATGGTTTGTATAGATCAAATATTATATTAAATTAGGATTTCTACCATGCGACTTACCACATGCTCAATATCGAGCATTTAAACAAAGAGCAATCCACTACACATTGTTGGGGGACATCCTCTATCATCATAGCTATGATGGCATGCTCTTGCATTGCTTAGAACCTCATGAATCTCAGTGGGTTGTACAAGAAACCCATGATGGTACTTGTGGTGGCCACTTCAGTGGCATGGCAATCATGAAATACATCCTTCACATGGGATACTATTGGCCAAAAATGGAACATGACTATTGTGAGTATGTGAGGCATTGTATCAAGTGCCAACAACATGCAAACCTCACACATCTTCCATCTCAAGTGCTCCAACCTATTCAATCCATGTGGCCTTTCTCCCAATGGGACCTAGATCTTATTGGAAAAATTACACCTACCTCCTCAGGTAATCATAAGTTCATCATCACTACTACAAAATACTTTACAAAGTGGGTCAAAGCCATCCCACTTGTCCAAACCATAGGAGCAAATATAGCAGCATTCATAATAGATCATATCATATGTCACTTCAGAATTCCTTCCCAAATCATCTCTGATAATGGGAAATCCTTCAAAAACAAAACCATCCGAGCTCTTTGCAACAAGTTCAACATTCAACATAGTTTCTCTACCCCATACTACCCATAGGGTAATGGCCAAGTAGAGGCCACAAACAAAATAATTTGCTCCATCCTATGCAAAATAGTAGCAGAATCACATCATGACTGGCACAACCAAATACCCCTAGCCTTGTGGGCATACCGTACAAGCATCCGTACCCCCACTAGGGCAACCCCATTTTCACTTGTCTATGGGGTGAAAGCTATCATGCCCCTTGAACTTGAGATACCTTCCCTAAGGGTATCCATGAAAGAATTCATTGATGATGACACTACCCATCAAGCTCTCTTAGATCAGCTTACACTCCTCGATGAACATCACATCCATGCCATCGAGCACACATGAGTCTACCAAGATCACCTTCGTCATGCCTACAATAGTAAGGTACATCAATATGAATTCCAAATTGGTGATTTGGTTCTCAAAGAAAACCAATAGATCACAAGTCAGCCTCACCAACAATGAGACAAGTTTACCCCAAACTGGTTGGGCCCATTCATCATCACACACAAATATGGTTTAGGTGCCTATCACTTGGCTAATATCGAAGGCCTTGATGAACCTGAGCCTATTAAAATTTTACACCTTCATGCATTCAATGCCTAACACACATAGGCATTCACTATCACAAGTAGTACACATTGTTATGCACAAACACATCACCCACTAGGCACATCATGATAAATGCATGTCTTTTTACTTTAAATATTTTGCATGTACTTTCGCTTTTATGTCATTTTTATGTTATTGGTATCTATTTTCCTTTTTGCAGGATTTACATCATCTACAACCACACCATTAGTAATAAGATATGATAACATCCACACACATCATCATGCAGGACCCTCCACCACCACTACCTATACCGATCATGCGAATGACCTAGCCCGACCACTAGTCACCCTTCATACTAGGTGGTCTTCACATTCCTCACATTTGGACCATTACACTCCACCTCGATGCCTTTCCCCTCACCATCGAGGTTCATCTTACTCACCCCATTCTAGAGATAGCTAGGTCTCCCTATCCTCTTTTGATGAAAAGGAGGAAACATCCCATCCCCGAACACAAGGGTCTCCCTCTCATCTTCTTGAAGATACCAAGAACCCTTATTCACCAACTGATTCCCCCACCACCCTCTAGGAGCTTATTACCCTCCTAATAGAGGATACACTCCTCATCCGACCCATCCTTCATGCCTACCGGCCCCACTCCCCAATGGAGAGTCTTCTTATACCCAAGCCTTGCAAGCTCATATGGCTCAAGCTACCCAAGCCACTCATGCACACATACCTCCATCTCACACATGCCACCATCTAGAGCCATCTCCTATGCCACCTATCCTCTAGACACCACCCTCACCACTATGAGGCTTACCCTTTCAGCAAGCCTCACAATCCCCAAGGTCATTCCACTCCTCATCATCATGACCTCATCCATCTTCTCATGCATACCAAGCCACTCCATACACATTGGGGTCTCGATCACCACCTTCTCCGATACTATCACCTCCACACTATGATATACAACATCTCCTTTCCTATATTGAGGCTCTTGAGCTATATATGAGCCATTATCATTGCCACATTCATCCATGCTAGTCTCCCATGACCCATGCATCCTCACCTCCATGTAGATCCATTCCTCGACCTCAAATTTGACCCACATCAAACTCTCGACCTACACCTCCACCATTGGACCTCCCTTCATCCACCCCCCATTCACCTCTAATGGAACCTTACATTTACCCCATGCCTATTCCATTCACTCCATTATCAAAAATATTTTATCACCTCATGCATCAAGGCCTTCTTGACTTACCTAAGATTTGGCCCATAGACCCCTCGTATCCTAAACCATGTAATTACCATGAGAGCCAATATTGTATTTATCATCATCAACTAGGTCATGACATTGAAGAATATCGATCATTCGAGAACCTAGTGCACAACATGTTGCATGGTGATCAAACTCCATCACCTGAATGCTCCATCCCATTTAGCTAACTTTTGAGTCCTCCACGCATCATCCCTAGAACTTTACCACCATGTGAAACCTTGATAGTGCCAGCTCACTATATTCACAACATATCCAACTACACCAACCATCGAAGCCCTAGCCGTACCATCACTTCACCATCTCATTCTCGACCTGACCCATACCACTTCACCCATCAGTAGCTCTCATATTCTTCCTTCTTTCTTCTTCTACTTCTTACTTCCTTGCGTAGTTGTATGGTCACGCTTTGAGTGGCTACATACCTACGTTGATCTACTTCCTCTCTTCTATATTCATTGGATTTTGGTAATCCCCTTATCTTGTTGGTTACCAAAGCCTATTTCTTCTTACTTCTTCCATCTATACATCCTACTCTCACTTCCTCTTTCTTTTGTGATTATTACATATTGTACAGCTCATAGTTTATTCACCTACTACACACACACCCCACATGTTGGGGCAACCATTATCATAGCATCATGCTTTTTGTCATTATGATACACTATACTCATCTGTAGATAAGTTTTCCACACTTCTTCCTCTACATTTCATGAGCTTCCTCTTGTAGATATTGCATTCCCCCACTTGCATCATTTACATTACCTCCATTGCATATATCCATATGTTTTTCAGGTAAATTTATTTCAAGTTTGTATATTCTTCCTCCAAAAATGTACCTTCAATAGGAGTAATACATGCACTTGTTAGCATCACCACCTAGATGTCCATTCCCCTTTTTAGGATTAGGGTATACATAGGTGTCATGTTAAGCTTTGACTACTTACTAGTTTAGTCAATCAAATGTCACCCCTAGCTGATAGGTTTTACATACTCCTTATGGTTCTTTAGGCTGGTTCAACTTCTCTCATGGACCATTCACAATAGGTTACACATTAAATAAATTTTGAGTCTAGGGAATGACCTTGAGTAGATGTCATTAGCAAGGTTTCCCCTACTCGTCCTATCACTTGCATGGTCAACATACGACCTAGGGATAAACAAAGGGATAAGCATAAGCAAAAGTAAAATAATGGGGTAGAAAATAAAAGCCAATGCCCATACAAAAAAAAAAAAAGAAAAAAAGAAAAAAAGAGAAAAGAAAAAAAAAGAGCACCACAATAAATAGGTAAACAATAGATGAGGGGCAGAAAACAAAAGGAAAAGCCTCCAGATATCACCCATGTTATGCTTCATCACCTTTGGTCCTTAGGTTTAACATAACACCATGGGATGATTTCCATCGCTAGCAATAGGCTCCAAGAGCCTTCCTACCAGTGGAATAGTCTTACAAGTGGTGATATATCTATCACATTAGCTACCCACTTTTGTATAGATCATTATTCACTTATGGATGAGCTAGCTAGTTTGGCCATGTCTACAATGGGTTAATCCTACCTCCCTCAAAATGGATAAATGAACCTCACTCATTTACACACACAGGTCCATGACAGATTTTGAACCAGTCCGATTAGTTATGAGTTGCCACATAAACTTGCATAGTTTTGGGTCCGAGATTTGATTGCCAAAACTACATTGGTCAAAGCCATTACATATCCCTTATACCATCCTACATCTCTGAGATCATGGAATGGATCACATCCACATAGGTACATGCAATGATACAAGTGCTTCCTTTGCGCATTTTAGTCCTCCCATACATGCATCCATGCATCTATGTTACATAGATTTATTACATATTACATCAATGCATTTACACTACATGCATCACATCAAATATTACATCAATGCATTTATCCTACATACACTTTCTCACATTGCATCATCGCATTTCTATTACATGCATTCACTACAAATTGCATTTCACATTACATCACATCACATTGCATTCAAAATACAATCATGCATATCTATTCTATAGTATATTCATACTACAATACGATCATAGATCTACACCATACCACACATGTATATCCATTCATTATACATACCTACAAATTATGTTATGCTATATACAAACATAAAGAGAACACATTTCAAAACCATAACCACAACACATGTATATATAATAACCAAAATCAAAATGTATATATATATATATATCATAGATCAAAAATACTCGTAGGCTACAAATTGGGACCATGCCCATCATCTATCATCCAAAATACCTATAGGCTACAATCATGAGCAACCCTAACTACCACTCGGAGTCTCCCCATCCCCTCATGGCTCGCTCGAACCTCTGTAGCTCTGCTAGACTCTACCTTGGCCCTTGAAGCCTAAACCATAGATAGGTGGACCTCCTACCTCAATCCTGGCACCCATCTGCTCTATCAAAGTAGCACTACATTGGCTATGATGTGAAGGTACCCATACTCATGATCATGATCTAGACTGGGACACCACCTAGCTATAATCAAGGAGTGTGATCCCATGCACCATTAGAGTAGCCTCACATAATGACTTCTTAGTAGACTCTACAACCAGTAGCCTAGTCACCCTCTCAATGGCCTGTGATGCCTCCTCTCATGCCTACTACTGGCTAGCCATCTCTACCCTCATCTACTCCATATCTACTTCTTGTGACTCTCCTCCTTCTTGTGAAGCTTAGTCTCTAACTGATGAACCCTATCATGCAGTAGCTGAGCCTCCTCATCTGCATCCTACCTCTCTTGAACCTCAAATAGAATCTCCTCCATATCCTCAAATAAACCAATATCAATGGTGTCATCTACACCATCCCTCATAGTAGACCCACCTACCTCCTCTACTCCCCCAACCACCTCTCCCATGGCCATGCCACCCTCCATAGGATCTATCTCAATGATCATAGGAACCTCCCCTACTCCTACTCCCTATGAACTCGATGCACCATCCAATCATCATTGAGACCATCATAGAGGAACCTCCCTCTCACTACCAGCTCCCTCCTCTAGCCTAGCTCGAGTCCCTCTACCTACTCTCCCCTCTGTCGGAGGCACCCCACCACTATGGTACCATTTTATTTTATTTTTTTTTTTTTTTTTTTTTTTTTTTTTCTCCCCCGGTGCCTCACTAGTTTTTTTATCATATAAAAAACTAAAAATACTTAGCCTATCGAGTATATCTCCCCACTAGCCATCTACCCTGATGAATGGCCTATAATTACTCATCATCCTTCTCCTAGGTCACCCCACCCAACCAAGGCCTCCACTTAATATCATTAGGTGTCAAGTCTCCAAACTTGACCCTCCACAACAAAGGATCACCCTCATGCGGCCTCTTAATGCCCTTCTCCTCATCTATCCTCCATCTCAAAGCATAGGGTAAATACTCCTTACCCTCAACATGGGTAGGGTGAGGCAATAATGATGACCTCTCAATGGATATGTGCTCCCATGCCCATACCTATAGCAGGGGAGTCCAACTCAAACCCTTTCATCTAACATGCACAACATCATGCAACTCTCTGTATACCTGGGCTAATAGTGCAGGCACCCATGCAAACACAACCCTCCACTCTACCATGTCACTCACCACATCCAACATGTTCCAGGTAAACAATACCCCAAAAGTGTCAGGTAAAGCATAGGTAGATATCATCATCATCGTTGCACACTGGCGATTAGATATCTTCTTATTAAGCCATAACCACTCATAATCCATCTTCCCAACATCTATATCCCTCCACCCCTCACCAAAGAAGTACTCCAATATAACCTCCTTAGTATCATCTGGTGCTGCTCTAACTGGAACACCCTCAATAGGTAACTTATAAATCCTATACATATCCTCTAGTGTAATTATCATTTCCCCTGTAGGAAAATGAAAAGTATTACGATCTACATCCCATCGCTCACATAATGCGGATATGTATGCCCTATTGGCATGAATACTCTTACACTCCCACATACCTCTGAACCATATGGCATCCAACCACTCCAGATCATCGATATTATTCATCAACTCATCAAAATCACTCTTCATCTTTCGTACATGATGATGAGGCTCGAGCATCTTCACCTGTTCATCCACAAACAAGCACAATAAAATATACATTAGCCATCAACACAATGATGCAATCCAATAAAACTCAATCATCACATGAATCCAATATACAAATTAAACTATTTAATTTGACATGCACTTCGAGACATAAAATAGTGCACAATTCACATATCAAAACATATCAAAAAAATAGTCACATATTTGGATACCCATTTTGCCATTTCATGGTAAAAGTTTGAACATATGTAAAAAATAGTACATATTTGGCTCCCAACAGTCAAATATAAAATTACCCACATACCCACTATGGCACGAAATTCAAAACTAAGTCAATCCATCAGACATACAAAAACAAAGTATATTTTTGAATACCCATTTGCCCACTTTATGATGAAAATATCGACAAAATTCAAAAATAGTATACAAATCAACACGAAGTTCAAGGTCAATCTTACCACACATACATCCAAATGGAACATACACCAAAACACACAATATCAAAAACACAGTCACATTTTTGAACACCCATTTGCCCACTTCATGGTGAAAGTTCAAATAGATATTGAAAATAGTGCAAATCGGGCTCCCAACAACCAATTTCAAATTTAACACTACCTACATCTTGGCACGTAAATCAAACACATGCCAAATGAAATCATCTACCAAAACAAGTAATATTTTTAGATACCCATTTCACCCTTTTACGGTGAAAGTATCAACCGTTTCTAAAAATACTATATCTACGATGGAAAATTTAATAGTCAAAGTTTTCTAATTTACACCCTAAAACCACACATTCAGAAAACATGCCAAATGAAGGCATAAAAAATAATAGTCACAAAAATGGATACCCATTTCCTACTTTTATGGATAAAATTCAACCACATTGCAAAAATAGTACACCATTGCTCCAAAAATGGATGGTCAAACTAGCATGAAAACAAGTCAAACCTAAAAATAAATTACATTTTTGGGTACCCATTTGGCTAGTTTTACACTATGTGTTCCAATTTCAATTAAAATTTGTAAATTTTTTAAAAATAAGATGAAAACCTCCCCCCTAATTCACATTTCTCTGGAAAATAAAAAATAAAAAATGAGGCAAGTAGAAGCACTTACCGATGGATCCCCACACCTGCTGCCAGCTCCATGTCATCCTCTCATCATCCTCTCACTCGAAATCACCAATCATAATCTCCACGCATCATCGAATGCTCCTCCCACTTACTCTCCAACGTTCCCATCATCAAAATGAGCCCTCCCAACTCAAAAATTGGCTTAAATATACCTAAAACCCTAATTCACCCCCCATCCTATGATTTAGGTCCAATTCACCCCCACCCTATGAATCAGGATTCAATTCACCCCCCCCCATGAATTGAGCTTATGACCCTCAAAATCATTCAAATTCCTTCCAAAACCCTAGGAAATCATGCAAATTTCTTCCAAAACCCTAGGAAACCTCCTAAACTATCCTCTAATCTATTTTTTATCATTTTCATCATGCATTGGTATTCTATCAATCATTGCATCACCAAATCACCACATTCCATTCACCTCATTGTTGATTCCTCGTTTGAGGGGGTATTCATATCCAAAGTCAGCTTTGCATGCAACCAACCAACCAAACATCCAAAAGCATGGATATCACATCTGTCTATAAAATTTTTTGCTGAATATTATCTTATGAAATAATCTCAATCCCAACTAGATATTTGTTATATCACGAGAGCTATGCATTTCAATGGAGAATTCAATCTAGCATTCATGTATGTCGAATATAGAATGAATGATACGTTTGACGTAATCCTAGTGCAACATTTGGAAAAGGATTTCTGGCATTCATGATGCATAATGAATGACACATTTGAATAATCCAAATGTCCCTTTAGCTCAAATGGTTTGACACTTGTCGCCATGTGCTCATCAATCAATCGACAACAAATATTTGAATAGGCATTTGTTCTATTCATACTTTTGGACCATGTTGAACTGGTCGCAAAAGCAGAGCAGTCAAAATTTGCCTCCCCCAAGCAACTAGTATGACATCAAAAATGTCATATGGGCTCAGCAAAACCATTGCATTGCATCCACAATCATCCATTTCCATTTATCGATATTGTTTCTATTTCATTTTATCTCTTTCTTCTTCTCTTCTTCTCTTCCTCCTTCTTGGCTATCGATCAATGTTGTATGGTCATGTATTTTTGCCAATGTTGTATGGTCACACTTCGAGTGGCTACATACCTTTGATTGGATTCCATTCTCCTTCTATCCCTTTTCCTCTACACAAACCCTTCACATTTTTGTATTAAACTATATTCCACATAGTATAGTACAAAAAGGGGTAAAATGTAGACACCTAAAAGTCGCACATTGCTATACCTACGTACTTGTAGATCCTTTTGGACACTTGTAGGTTTACATAGGTGATCCTAGATACCCCTAGGCTATCGTAGACCAATGTAGACTATTTTAGATCCTCCTAGACATACGTAGACTATTGTAGATATGCGTAGACATGTAGACTACGTAGACATGCGTAGACTAGCGTAGATCACCATAGATTATCGTAGCATTGCGTAGACTTCCACACACCACTTCACTAGTTTTTAGGTCCAAAACCCTAATAAACTACCTAAATCACATCATCAACACCTTCCATGCATCGAAAAACCATCCATCAGCCTCCTAAGGTGATACAAGACTCCTTTATACTTAATTGAGGCCCCCATGGGGCTATTAATTGGCAAAAGTATTAATTGAGTCAATTGTTAAATCTAATTTTAAAGTGACTTCACTTAAGTTCACTTTTAGGGCTAAAAAGGTTAATTAGGTCCTTAATCCCTAATTACCCCTAATTACTCCCTCCCACATGTGTGTGCACTAGGTTAGTTAGGATATTTCTTAGGAAACCCTAACCTAACCCCACATCTAACCTAGAGTTGACTAATCCTAGTTAACCCTAATCTCTCCTCACACATGTGTGAGGATGAGATATTTCCTCAAGGGAATGTGAGGATGCCACCTCACAAACCCTAACTTAACCTTCATGGGATCTCACCCTAGGGCTTAGTTCTCCTAACTACCCCCCTACACCTTGGGTTTTCTTATAAATAGTGGGCCCAAACCCTCATTTATCTCTCTCTCCACTTATGTCCAAAGTATAGAAACTCTACCAAAATATGTACAGAAGCATAAAAAGAATATCTGAACCTGCACATCAATAGTACAATAACAAAGGAACCTCTCCATTAAAGGATTTCTGAAGAATAATAGTTATAGTTGAATTCACCCCCTGCCCCATGAATCTGGCACCAGTTCACCTCCCAGGTGGCGAATTGGGTCTACAGGTCCCAAATCAACCCAAATATTGGAGGTAAGCTTCATTTGGTGTTTTTATGAGGTTCTGCATCATTTATTTCAGTTTTTATTATGTTTTATGAGTCGATTTGTCTTTCTTACTATGGGGCTTGACTGAGGCAAGCCCCCAACCCACTAACCCCTTTTTGCAGGTTTATCATAGAACCAAGGAGGGAAACAACAAACTACAACCCCACGGTGGTACGCAAGCCCATCTACACTGAGGAACATGAAAGGAAGGCATCAGGCCTATTGTAACATTTGTGAAAAGAAAGGAAAAAGGGGAATTCTCCCCATTTGTAACCTATGCAAATCTTATCATGAATAAAATACATTTTCTTGAATAGCATGTGTCTTTAATGTGTTATTAGATCAAATGCTCGTTTGCCTAGCATAGCATAGCATAACCTAGTCATAGGCGTAGCATAGTCATAGGCATAGCATTCTCATAGGTCATAGTTTATTCACCTATTATATACACACCCCACACGTTGGGGCAACCATTATCACATCTCACTTTTTTTATGACGATATACCATACTCATCTATAGATAAGTTTCCAAAACTTTTCACTCTACACTTCATGAGCTTCCTCTTGTAGATATTGCATTCCCCCACTTGCATCATATACATTACTCCGATTGAATATATCCATATATTTTTCATTATAATTTCATTTCAAGTTTGTACATTCTTCCCCCAAAAATGTGCTTTCCATAGGAGTAACATATGCACTTGTTACCATCACCACATGGATGTCCATTCCCCCTTTCAGGATTAGGGTATACATGGGTATCGTGTTAAGCTTTGACCACTCACTAGTTTAGTCAATCAAATGTCACCTCTAGCTAATAGGTTTTACAAAAACATTATAGTTCTTTAGGCTGGTTCAACATCTCTCACAGACCATTCACACAGGTTACACATTAAACAAGTTTTGAGTCTAGGGAAGATAACACCTTGCATTGATATCACTGTCTAGAAAATGGTTTCCCTGCTCATCCTATCACTTGTATTGTCAACATACAACCCGGGGATAAACAAAGGGATAAGCATAATCAAAAGTAAGATAATTGGATAGAAAACAAAAGACAATGCCCATATAAAAAAAAGAAAAAAAAAGAGAGAAAAGAAAGAAAAAGAGCACCACAAAACATACACGAACAATAAACGAGGGGTAAAAAACAAAAGGAAATACCTCTAGATATCACCAGTTTTATGCTTCATCGCATTTGGTCCTTAGGTTTAACATAATATCATGGGACAATTTCCATCACTAGCAATAGGCTCCTAGATCCTGCCTATCAGTGGAATAGTCTTACAAGTGGCAACACATCTGTCATATTAGTGACCTTTTGTATATATCATTGTTCACTTATGGATGAGCTAGCTAGTTTGGCCATGTCTACAATGGGTTAATCCTACCTCCCTCAAATGGATAAATGAACCTCACTCATTTGCACACATAGGTCCAAGATAGACTTTGAACCAGTCAAATTAGTCATGAGTTGTCATAACTTACACAGTTTTGAGTCTGAGATTTGATTCTCAAAACTACATTGGTCAAAGCTGTTACATATGCCTTATACCATCCTACATCCCTAAGATTATGGAATGGATCACATTCACATAGGTACATGCAACGATACAAATGCTTCCTTTGCACATTTTAGTCTTTTCATACATATATCATCACATCTATGTAACATGCATTTACTAAACAAATTGCATCACATCACATCACAATGCATTGCTTTTAACATACAATCCTTCACATCATTCATATCAAACACATTTCACAACATGTAAACATTACATATACATGCAAAATCACACACATTGTATGTAGGCACAATTCAAAATCATCATGTGCACCCTTCACAAGGCTTGAAATTGTTCATCCATCACTTTTAAAAGTAGGGTCATCTTTGACGTATATTTTCACCTATCTAATCATCTCCACTTTTTTTCTGAATTTTTTTCATATTCTTCTTCACTTCTAATCCTGGTTTTCCACATCCTTCCACTTTTTATCACCATTTTTTTCTATCAACCAATTCATCATCACATCACCACATTTCATTCACCTCATTGACGATTCCTCGTTTAAGGGGGTATTCATATCCAAAATTCAGATTTGCATGCAACCAAACAACCAAATATCCAAAGCTCAAACATCACATCTGTCTACACAATTTTTTTTTGAATATTATCTTATAAAATAATATAAAATGCAACCAAATATTTGTTAGATCATGAGAGTTGTGCATAACAATGGAGAGGTCACTCTGGCATTCATGATACACAATGAATGACACGTTTGACTAACCCAACACAATATTTGGAGATGTCACTCTGGCATTCATGATACATAATGAATGACACATTTGAATAATCCATATGTTAACTAGCTCAAATGGTTTGACACTTGTCACCATGCACTCATCAATTAATCAACATCAAAAATTTGAATAGGTATTTGTTCTATTCGTACTTTGGACCATCTTGCATTGGTTGCAAAAGCAAAGCAGTCAAAATTTGCCCCCATAAGAAACCAGTATGACATCAAGAAATATCATACAGACTCAGCAAAATCATTGCGTTGCATCTGCAATCATCCATTTCCATTCACTGGCATTATTTTTCATTTTATTTTATTTCTTTTTCTTTTCTTTCCCCTCTTATATTCTCTCCCTGGATCCTTGATCAATGTTGTATGGTCATTCTTCGAGTGGCTACATACCTTTAATTGGATCCCATTATTTTCCCTTCTTCTCTTGGCTATCAATCAATGTTGTATGGTCACGCTTCGAGCGGCTACATACCTTTGATTAGATCCCATTATTTTCCTTTCTCCTCTTGGCTATCGATCAATGTTGTATGGTCATGCTTCGAGCAACTACATACCTTTGATTGGATCCCATTATCTTCCCTTCTTCATATTCTACACATCCCTTCACATTTTTGTATTAAACTGTGTGCCACACAGTATAGTACAAAAAGGGGTAAAATGTAGACACCCAAAAGTTACACATGCTCAATCATAGGCCATCATAGACCATCATAGGCCATATCAGTTGTCTATAGGTACAAAACCCTATAAAACTACACCAATTACATCCAAAACACCTTCTATTCACAAAAGGGCTACCTACTAGCTCCCTAAGGTCACTTAAGCCCTTTCCTACATCTAATTAGGGCTCCCATGGGACCATTCCCTCAAAAAATCCTAATTATGCTAATTACAATTCTAATTTGAAAGTCACTTTTCACTTAAGTGCACTTTATCATCTAAATAGGTTTAATTAGGGTTCTAATCCAAATTAGCCCTAATTACATCCTCACACATGTGTGCACCAAATTAGTTAGGATATTTCCTAACTCAACCCTAACCTAACCTAGGAATCAATCAATCCTAGTTAATCCTAATCCCTCCTCACACATGTGTGAGGATAGGATATTTACCTTAGGGCATGTGAGAGGGTGACTATGCATGACACCTCACAAACCCTAACCTAACCACCTTAGGACTTGACCTTATGGTTTAGTACACCTAACCACACCTCCTACACCTTTGTTTCTTCTGTAAATAGAAGACCAAATCCTTCAGTAAACCGATCTCACTCTTTTGACTAAACATAGCCAGACTCTGCTAAAATTGCTCTAGAATTCCTTCTATCAATTTTGTATCCTTCACACATCAAAAAATACTACTTGGATCAAATTCACCATAAAAAGCTTGCTTCAACAACCTACAACTAGTCTACAACTCCAGATTAGGTAAGTATACTTTGTTTATGGTTTTTATAGCATTTCCTTTAGTTTTCAATACATTTCACTTCATTTTTCATGTCATTTTGTCTGTATAAATATGGGGTTTGATCCATGATAGGATCCCAAATGCACTAACACATTTGTGCAGGTTTACACAAGCATATACAACATTCCCAAGCATCATTTACATAGGCATATACAACATTCCCAAGCATCCAATCGATGGCACACATACACACGAATCCCACCTTCACTAAGGAACGCAAGGAGACAATCAAACATTGTTTTCATGCACTTCAATAGTCAAAAATGCATCTCTAGAAATATTGACACATCAATAGAAGATAAAACACAAAAGCATAAGTAAAATATATGTAATTTTTAGGTTAATATGCACTTTGTATCTTATGGAAGGTTAATCACGACATTTCCATATGTGTGACCTTCCATAATCAAAATTCATGTATAAAGAGAGATGCATCCTTGACTATAAAAAATGAGTAATGGATGCAATGTTATAGCTTCACATCTCTTCTTAGATATTGCTTTCATTGTACTTTATTTTTTTAGCAATCAAAATATTATGTTGTTTTGTTTATATATGTGTGTATTCTAATTTGTTAGACTCTGCTATTTTGGAATTGCACTCTTTCATGATCTTCTTTAACTTGAAATTTAAAGTTTTAGATTACTCAAAATTTTAAGTTTTGGATTAGGTTTATTTAGGAATATGATATTCACCATTGTCATTAAGGAAAAATAGTTCTACTTCTAGACATGCTCTAACCCTTACCTATTCCAACCATAATATAGATAAACATTTTCATGGATTTTATTGGGAGATTTTCAAGGTTAGAAGGCAAGTCAATTATTTTGGTTGTTATGGATTGTCTCTAAAGTATGCCCATTTTTTTTTTCTTGCACATCCCTACACAACCTCTAGCATTTCCCAAATATTAGTTGACCACACCTTTTTATTCCATGGAATGCTCTCTTCTATAGTCTATGACTATGACCTAACAATTACCAACAATTTTTGGAAGGAAATATTCAAGTTGCATGGAAGCCAATTTAGGATGATCTTGATATAACATCTCAAAAAAAATGGATAGACTAAGACTGTCAATAAGTGCTTGGTGGATTACTTATGTTGATTGGATTTAAAACATCAAATGTATTGGACTAAATGGATACCATTAGTGAAATGGTGTTGCAATACCACTTATCATATGACAAGCAAGATGATCCCATATGAAGCTATATATGGCTAGCCACCATCATATATTACCTTGTATCTTTTAGGTAGTTCCTATGTATAGGTTGTTGATTATACTCTTAGCAATTGAAAGCCCCTACTTCAATATCATAAGGGCAATCTAGCAATGGACCAATATAGGATGAAATAATAGGTAAATCAATAAATATTTGTTGGACATTTTGAGTCCTCTAAGTCAAAGTTGTCATTGATGTCACCTGATAGAGTTATCACTCATATCAAGGAATTCGGCAAGAAATAAAGTCATCCAAGGTTGTCACAATCATCCAAGAAAAAGCTTCATCAGTGCAAAAGTGAAAGGAAAAAGGCTCCATAATATTTTAATATTATTGGGAGCACAGGTTAAGCGATTGGTCCATAAAAACCCAAGATGGGTTATTGCAAAGGTTAAAAAGGAGGTTTAATAATTATTTATAAATTATTTAAATTCACAAGGAATTTAAATTTTATAAATAATATTTGATTACACCAAGGTTGTGCATTAAGACAAGGCTCCAAGGTTTAATTAAACTAAAACCTAAGGTTGGTCTATTTTAATTTATAATATTTAAATTTAAATTTAAATTTAAATATATTATAAATTAATCAACCACGCCGACGTCGAATTAATTCGATGCGCCGACGTGATTGCATGGAAGACAAAGGCATTATATATAATGCCCTAAAAGACATTAATCAATTACCCTTGCTATTTCGTTGAGCGCATGCGAATAAGGCTCGTGATTCTTAAAGGCTTGACGATTTACGAAAAGGTTGAAGCATAGAACGTTCGGGGTTTTTGAGCACATAGGCCAGCTTGGCCTAGTGGTGTGTTGGCTTGGCGAGACAGAGGAGGTCCCACATTCGATTCGCTTGGAGGTTTTCTTGCAAGGTCAAAGCGCTCGAAGCACATTTTGATTATTTCGAAAGGCGTTGGTTTGTGAGGTATTTGATGCTGGTCATGCCTTTTTAGGCACGTGAGGGTGCATGGCCCAATGATGGCTTGGCTGCGGCTAAGGCATTGGGAAGGAGGACATCGGGGGATCGAATCCCTCCGAGAGGCAAAGGCAAGTTAATTTTTTATATTTTAATTTTTGTTAAATAGCCTTAAGGAGAAATAAGGGTTATGCTATGCCCTAGAAAATTGGGAAATTTTTTATGGTTTTATTTTTGGAAGGGTAGCATATTATATATCGTTGGAAAGAATTTTTCAAGGGCTATTTTATTAACTTGCTTAGAAGGAGAAATAAGGTGTGTGTAAAGAGATATTTTTGGTTTTGTAAAAGGGGTTCAAAAGTGAGTTTGATTTATTCTTTTTCAAAGGGGATTATTTCTTTCATGAGAGGACATGGTGAATTTTATTGAGTAGGAGTAATAAGGTGTTATTGGGATATTATTTTTATTGTTGTGATATTACTCAAGTCCTCTAACCTCTTTGTGATTGAAAAGGAAATATTTGAAAGTGTGTTGAGTTTGACAGATTTTGTGGACAACTCCTTGGCATCAAAAAGGTATGGGCAATATTCTCCATTGACTTGATTGGGTGATTGATTTCTGAAAATATCATTGGAGAGAAAAGGATTGATTGTGGTTTCCTTTTCGAAAGTGGTTGGTTTAATGCTTCAAGGTTTTCTGGATTGAGAGTTGTGATTAAACCTTGTTTTATAAGCATTGTTGTTGAAGCCAATTGGTTATGCAAAGAACTTGAACTTGAGTTAGAAAAGAACATGAGTATCATTGTTATGTGAGATTTGTTGTTGAGCATTGTTGGAAATATTTTGAGTTGGTTGATACATGCTTGGACTAGGGTTTGTGAGAAAGGGTTGTTCCTTGAGGTGATTGGTTGAGTAGAGTTGATTAAGCCTAGTCAAGTGGATGTGTGAAGTGGTTGTTCAAGTTCCATGAAATAAACTATTCTATATTCTGATTGAGTTGAGATTGAGTTTTTGAGAATAGAACATATTGAGTCTCTAACAATTCTCTTTATGATTCTATGAGATTGGACAAGTTCTGTGTGAGCTTGTTGAGCATATTTGGATAGGTTCTATGTGGACCTATTGAGCATATTTGGACAAGTTTTGTGTGGACCTATTGAGCATATTTGAGCAGGTTTTGTGTGGACCTGTTGAGCATATTTGAGCAGGTTCTATGTGGACCTATTGAGTAGATTTGAGTAGGTTTTGAGTGGACCTATTGAGAATATTTGAGAAGGTTCTGAGTGAACCTATTGATAGAGCTTTGGAGGTGATAGAGTATAGAGGATAGAGTCTTAGTGGATAGAGATCCAGCAACCAGGACAATTGAAGATAAATCTTCTGAGTGAGGAGTCTTCAAGTGGAGAGAGATCCACCAGTCAGTGCAGTAGAGAGACAGAGTCTTCTAGAAGATCACTAGCCAAAGCTGAAGGGGAAAGAGTTCTCCTATGGAAGAGATCCACGAACTTGAGATTTAGGGGATCAACATCTCCTTTGGATAGAGGTCCATAAACATTGTAATTGGGAAGGATTCCCAAAATATTATTTGAGAAATATTTAGAAGAAATATTTTTCTATGGAGGTAGCCCACATTGGGTGAACCATGTTAAAATGATGTCTCTCATGTGTGTGATGCTTTGTGTGATGTTTACTAGTTTATTAATGTTGATGCTACTATTTGGATTAAAAGGGAAATTTTTTTATTGTATACTGTTCACCCCCCTCTCAGTATAAGCACATGTTCTTCAATTGGTATCAGAGCGGGTCTCTCCATGAAGAGTCTAACAACTTGGAAGAGGATCCTTCGGTAGCACACATGACTTCAGAAAGTGAAGAAGAGACTATGTTTGATATAAAAGAAGAATTCTTTGTTGCTCTCAGAAAATTGGAAAGACTTAGAGAGAAAAATTCAAGCTTGAAAGAACAAATTCAGGAAGATGAAGAAGCAAGAGTGGAAGTTATACAGAACCTCACAGAACTCAAGATTAAGGTAGAAGAAGGAAATAATATTGAGCAAGATATGATAGATCTATTGAGAGCCAAGGAAACAAAATGTGAAATATTGGAAGCAAAAATTGTTCTCCTAAGGAATAAACTGGAAGGGACCAAGATACTACAAGATACAGAATATGAGAAACAAAAAGAGGAATCAAGCTTCCAAAAGGCAGAAACTTCAAACAAAGAAAAGCAAGCAAAGGACATCAGAAAGGAAGAAAGCAAAGAAGAACCCTGGATAAGGGTTAATCACAAGAAGAAGATGACTTCTTCACAACATCCAAGACCTCCAAACAGGTTACATAATTTCTTCCATGGTCATTGTTTTTCTTGCAATAAATATGGTCATAGAGCTGCACATTGTATTCATCATGCAAGATACAATAGAAATTTCAATTCCTTTGCACCTCTCATGGATGATGATGTTATATGTTACAAATGCAATAATTTTGGGCACAAGGCTAGATGGTGTAAAATGATACTTCTTGAGTCTAGAAAAACAATTCCAACAACTAGGAAGGATGAAAGAAAGAATGTTAGGGCCAGATCTATGTTAGTACAAACAACCCTGCATGCTCAAGATAAAGAAGAACAATGGTATCTGGATAGTGGTTGCTCTAGTCACATGACAGGAGACAAAGACAAGTTCATTGTACTAAAGGAAACAAATAGAGGATCAGTAAGTTTTGGTGATAATGGATCAACAAGGATTGTTGGGAGAGGTACTCTAAGTCTAGACAATGGAAAAACAAAAATAGAGAATGTTTTGTATGTCAAAGGGTTAAAACACAATCTACTGAGTATAAGTCAACTTTGCGATCAAGGATACATGGTCACCTTCCATCCAGATAGATGTGAGATAAGGAAAATAGAAACAGGAAGAATCATTGCAAATGCAAGAAGGACCCCAAACAACTTATACATGCTCAATGAGATCAAAGGGGAAAAGTGCTTTCTATCACAAGAAGATGAGAGTTGGTTGTGGCATAGAATATTGGGTCATTTGAATTTTGACAACATAGTCAACATAAGCAATAAATAGGCAGTTAGAGATTTACCCAAAATAAGAAGACCTCAAAACATAATTTGTGCACCCTGTCAACATGGAAAGCAAACTAGGACAACTTATAAACCAAAAGGCTATATGTCATCTGAGCCTTTGAGTCTAATACATACTGATTTGTGTGGTCCTACCAGAACACAAAGTATTCAGGGTGAGAGTTACTTCATGTTGTTTGTAGATGATTATTCCAGAATGGTTTGGGTAACTTTCCTAAAAGAGAAGTCAGAGGCCTTCAAAAAATTTAAAGCATTCAAGAAGTTGGTTGAAAATGAAATAGGAAAAAGGATTAAGTGTCTACGATCCGATAGAGGAGGAGAATTTACTTCAAATGAGTTTGTAGAATTTTGTGAACAACATGGAATCAAGAGAGAGTACTCAGTAGCAAGAACTCCCCAACAAAATGGAGTAGTTGAAAGGAAGAACAGGACTGTTGAAAACATGGCTAGAGCTATGTTAAATGAATCTAAGTTATCAGATGGTTTTTGGAAAGAAGTAGTATCTACAATTGTATACATAATTACTAGGGCTCAATTAAGGGTAAATCATCACAAGACTCCTTATGAGCTTTGGAAAGGAAGACCTGCTACTGTAAAACATTTCAAAATTTTTGGAAGCAAATGTTACATAAGACGGGAAGATCAGAATTTGGGAAAATTTGATCCAAGATGTGATGAGGGAATTTTTCTTGGTTATTCTACAAAGAGCAAGGCTTACAGATGTTACAACAAAAGAACATGCACTATGGTGGAAAGTATGAATGTAACAATTGATGAGAAGATAGATTCTAGAGAACCAGTTCAACAAACTGTATACCAAGAAGATGGATGTTGTCAAGAAGAATTTTGTGAGGAATCAGATAATGATGAAGAAGAAACACAAAGGCTTCTTCCTAAGACTCCTTCCAGGTATGTACATAAACATCACCCAAAATATCAGATCATCGGGAATCCAGATGAAAGACAGACAAGGAGAAGAATAATAAAACCATCTCAACAAGCAAATTTTTCTTTGCTATCTAAGATTGAGCCAAAATATTTCACTCAGGCTAGTGAAGATGAATTTTGGGTTAAAGCAATGAATGAGGAATTGGATCAGATAGAGAAGAGCAAAACTTGGGAACTTGTTCCATGACCAAAGGACAAAAATGTGATTGGCACAAAATGGGTTTTCAAAAATAAGTTGAATGAAGATGGACAAGTGGTCAGAAATAAAGCAAGGTTAGTATGCAAAGGTTATGCACAAGTAGAAGGAATTGATTTTGATGAAACCTTTGCTCCAGTTGCACGACTTGAAGCTATAAGGATGTTTTTAGCTTTTGCAAGTTTCAAGAACTTCAAGGTATATCATATGGATGTCAAGTCAACATTTCTAAATGAGGTTCTAGAAGAAGAGGTCTACATTGAATAGCTAGAGGGATTCATACTAGCAGATACACCAGATCAGGTATGCAGATTGAAAAAGGCATTGTATGGTTTAAAGCAGGCTCCCAAAGCATGGTACTCAAGATTGGATAAGTATCTACAGGAATAGGGATTCAGGAAAGGAATAGCATATAGTAATTTGTATATCATAAATGAAGGAAATGATCTTCTAATAGTGGTTGTTTATGTTGATGACATAATTTTTGGGGGAAACAATGACAAGATGTGCAAAGAATTTTCTAAGAATATGCAAAGTGAATTTGAGATGTCTATGCTTGGTGAATTATCCTTCTTTCTTGGTCTTCAGATTTCACAATAAAAAAAGGGAGTGTTTCTTTCTCAAGCCAAGTACATCAAGGAGATGTTGAAGAAATTCAGGTTAGAAGATTGCAAACCAGTAAGTACTCCTATGGTCATAGGGTGCAAGTTGAGTAAGGATGATGAATCTCCAGAGGTAGATCAGAGACTATACAGATCCATGATTGGCAACTTATTATATGTCACAACTACAAGACCAGACATAGTACAATCAGTGGGATTAGTGGCAAGGTTTCAAGCAACACCTAAGGAAACACATGTGGCAATAGTAAAAATAATTTTTAGGTATCTAAAAGGGACTATGGATTTTGGGCTTTGGTATCCCAAAAGTGATAGTTTCACACTCACAGCATATACAGATGCAGATTGGGCCGACAACATTGATGATAGAAAAAGCACAAGTGGAGGAGCTTTCTTTCTTGGAGAAAGTCTAGTCTCCTGGTTAAGTAAGAAGCAGGTTTCAGTATCACTATCTACAGTAGAGGCAGAATATATTGCAATAGTAGCCAGTTGTACACAGGTGTTATGGATGAAGAGAACTTTAGAAGACTTCAAGATAAAGCATGATCAGCCCATTCCTATACTATGTGATAATACCAGTGCCATATGTATCTCAAAAAATCTGGTAATGCACTCCAGGACAAAGCACATTCCGATTAAGTATCATTTTCTGAGAGAACAGGTGTCAGATAAACAGGTCATATTGGAGTATGTCACTACAAAGGAACAGATAGCAGATATTTTCACTAAGCCACTCTCAAAGGAAACTTTTGAGTATCTTCGAGGAAAATTGGGAGTGAGACTCCCACCCCAGAATTAACCACCTCATGTGGAGGTGGGGGAGGGGCTAAGCTAAGAGGCTCATTCTTAGCCCCGAGCCCCAAAGGTGACCCTTTGCCATTGATGTCAAAGGGGGAGAGATTTGTGTATTGGGGAGAGATTTGATATTTGAGAGAGCATTGAGCCAGGGGGAGCAAAGTCCCAGGGGGAGCAAAAAGAAGGTCAAGTTTCAGTAAAAGGATATGGGTTGCCATCAATGACAAAGGGGGAGATTGTTGGACATTTTGAGTCCTCTAAGTCAAAGTTGTCATTGATGTCACCTGATAGAGTTATCACTCTTATCAAAGAATTCGACAAGAAATAAAGTCATTCAAGGTTGTCACTATCATCCAAGAAAAAGCTTCATGAGTGCAAAAGTGAAAGGAAAAAGGCTCCATAATATTTTAATATTATTGGGAGCACAAGTTAAGCGATTGGTCCATAAAAACCCAAGATGGGTTATTGCAAAGGTTAAAAAGGAGGTTTAATAATTATTTATAAATTATTTAAATTCACAAGGAATTTAAATTTTATAAATAATATTTGATTACACCAAGGTTGTGCATTAAGACAAGGCTCCAAGGTTTAATTAAACTAAAACCTAAGGTTGGTCTAATTTAATTTATAATATTTAAATTTAAATATATTATAAATTAATCAACCACGTCGACGTCGAATTAATTCGATGCATCGACGTGATTGCATGGAAGACAAAGGCATTATATATAATGCCCCAAAAGACATTAATCACTTACCCTTGCTAATTCTTTGTTGAGCGCATGCGAATTAAGGCTCGTGATTCTTAAAGGCTTGACGATTTACGAAAAGTGGAAGCAGAGAACATGTGGAGTTGTTGAGCACATAGGCCAGCATGGCTTAGTGGTGTGTTGGCTTGGCAAGAGAGAGGAGGTCCCATGTTCGATTCACTTGAGGTTTGCTTGCAAGGACAAAGCGCTCGAAGCGCGTTTTGATTATTTTGGAAAGCGCTAGTTTGTGAGGTATTTGATGTTGGTCATGCCTTTTTAGGCACGTGAGGGCATGTGGCCCAATGATGGCTTGGCTGCGGCTAAGGCATTGGGAAGGAGGACGTCGGGGGATCGAATCCCTCCGAGAGGCAAAGGCAAGTTAATTTTTTATATTTTAATTTTTGTTAAATAGCCTTAAGGAGAAATAAGGGTTATGCTATGCCCTAGAAAATTGGGAAATTTTTTATGGTTTTATTTTTGGAAGGGTAGCATATTATATATCGTTGGAAAGAATTTTTCAAGGGCTATTTGATTAACTTGCTTAGAAGGAGAAATAAGGTGTGTGTAAAGAGATATTTCTATTTTTGTAAAAGGGGTTCAAAAGTGAGTTTGATTTATTCTTTTTCAAAGGGGATTATTTCTTTCATGAGAGGACATGGTGAATTTTATTGAGTAGGAGTAATAAGGTGTTATTGGGATATTATTTTTATTGTTGTGATATTACTCAAGTCCTCTAACCTCCTTGTGATTGATAAGGAAATATTTGAAAGTGTGTTGAGTTTGACAGATTTTGTGGACAACTCCTTGGCATCAAAAAGGTATGGGCAATATTCTCCATTGACTTGATTGGGTGATTGATTTCTGAAAATATCATTGGAGAGAAAAGGATTGATTATGGTTTCCTTTTCGAAAGTGGTTGGTTTAATGCTTCAAGGTTTTCTGGATTGAGAGTTGTGATTAAACCTTGTTTTATAAGCATTGTTGTTGAAGCCAATTGGTTATGCAAAGAACTTGAACTTGAGTTAGAAAAGAACATGAGTATCATTGTTATGTGAGATTTGTTGTTGAGCATTGTTGGAAATATTTTGAGTTGGTTGATACATGCTTGGACTAGGGTTTGTGAGAAAGGGTTGTTCCTTGAGGTGATTGGTTGAGTAGAGTTGATTGAGCCTAGTCAAGTGGATGTGTGAAGTGGTTGTTCAAGTTCCATGAAATAAACTATTCTATATTCTGATTTGAGTTGAGATTGAGTTTTTGAGAATAGAACATATTGAGTCTCTAAAAATTCTCTTTATGATTCTATGATATTGGACAAGTTCTGTGTGAGCTTGTTGAGTAGATTTGGAAAGTTTTGTGTGGACCTGTTGAGATATTTGAGCAGGTTTTGAGTGGACCTATTGAGCAGATTTGAGTAGGTTCTGTGTGGACCTGTTGAGCATATTTGAGCAGGTTCTGAGTGGACCTATTGAGCAGATTTGAGCAGGTTTTGAGTGGACCTATTGAGCAGATTTGAGAAGGTTTTGAGTGAACCTATTGACAGAGCTTTGGAGGTGACAGAGTATAGAGGATAGAGTCTCAGTGGATAGAGATCCAACAGCCAGGACAATTGAAGACAGATCTTCTGAGTGAGGAGTCTTCAAGTGGAGAGAGATCCACCAGTCAGTGCAATAGAGAGATAGAGTCTTCTAGAAGATCACTAGCCAGAGCTGAAGGGGAAAGAGTTCTCCTATGGAAGAGATCCACGAACTTGAGATTTAGGGGATCAACATCTCCTTTGGACAGAGGTCCATAAACATTGTAATTGGGAAGGATTCCCAAAATATTATTTGAGAAATATTTAGAAGAAATATTTTTCTATGGAGGTAGCCCACATTGGGTGAACCACGTTAAAATGATGTCTCTCATGTGTGTGATGCTTTGTGTGATGTTTACTGGTTTATTAATGTTGATGCTACTATTTGGATTAAAAGGAAAAAGTTTTATTGTATACTGTTCACCCCCTCTCAGTATAAGCACATGTTCTTCAATATTTGAACAAAATATCCTAAAGAATAATATTGTATTGAGATTTGATTATAAAGGAGGTGATCCCCCTCAAAGAAACATATGTTATAGTATAAAAACTTTAGTGTTATCACTAATAATATTGATATTTGTATTCATTCTACGTAATTGTATATTTGTGTAAGTTTGATTATGATTTTAATTAATTCATGCAAGAAGTGGCCTAGCCCCTTTATAGTTTTTTCAATTAGTTACATGGGATTGAAATGGACCCCACCTGTATTACATCATCACCACGCAATGGTATTACAACAAATTTTGGATATTATCCATGTATCACTTGGCAAGATTTGAATCTTGCTATCTTCCTTAAATGTTGAGGAATCTAACCGATTGAGCTAATGCCACTTGATATAGCCTCTTTATAGTTATTAGTTAAAGTTCCATATGGTTACAAGTAAATGAGGAGATTTTTACCTTCATTATTTTGAAAAAAAACATCTCCTATAGCATTTCCTAGATTTCTTTTGAAAGCATCCCAAAAATTATTTTTGATAGACCTAATTTTTGAATATTTCTATTTTTCCATAGATTGATTAAAATATTTTATGTTAATTGAATTGTCATAGATGACCCTTCCATGTGTATTTAAACATGTAAGAAAGAGGATAGTAGATTTTTTTTTTTGCACTTGAGACATATGATGGGCACCATGTTTGCAAACATTCTATAAGAGAGACAATAATATACTTCCAAACTTGACCATGATTTTGAGAATTGTTTTTTGAAAAATATATTATTCCTTTCAATCCATAAATTCCAAAAAATAATAGCAGGACTAATTCTACACATAATAGAAATTTATTTAGCTTTAAAATAATTAATTCAACATTTCATAAACTCTTTTAATAGTTTTATATTTCTAGATCCCTTTAGATACTTCTCACACAAGGCACACCTAAAAGGTTCGTGATATCCTCTTCTTTATTGAATCTCTCTTGTAAGACTTTTTCTTTGGACTACTAACCAAAGGAATGTTGAGGCCTTGGATTGGGCCTCTTGTAACCAAAAATCATTCCAAGGAAAATCATTGAGAGTAGGAAATTTTGATTTCTCTAAGTACTCATATCCCAACTTGACCAAGTATCACTATCCTTTGATAGATTCGAAATCAACTCACCCCTTTGTATAAAAATATGCAAATAAAAATATTGAAGCATATTTTGAAACTCATATACTATTTGTTTGAGTTCTTCTTCAACCTAGTCACTAATAGAAATCCATCATCTGTAGTTGCTTCTCATATTGATATAATATTTCACTTTTGAACCTTTACGTGCTAGACATACCCAAGCAAATGGTTACGATTTTAAATTAGAGATAAGAGGGTCAAACATCAACTAAGCATTAAACCAAATATTTATATAATATTCCTTATTGATTGACCATATAATATATTTATTGATCAACTAAAAACTATATGATATGAATTCCATGTTTGTGACCCTTTAAATGAGTTTCATTTCTTAAATAATTTCATTACAACAAAAAAAGTATATTTTTGAAGTAACATTTCTATTTGATTTTTTCTTGGATCTTCAAATAATCTCCATCCAAGTTCTTCACCAAAGGAAAAAATTATAATTTTATAATTTTGCAAGCCTACTCCTCTAGCATTCTTTTGTTTGCCAACCCTATCCCACTTAAGGAAATATAAATTTTTCCTCACATCCTTTCCAAATAAATTCTCTTTGAATTTTAACAAGTCTGGATGCTAACGCATTGGTAATCTTGAAAGTGACATCATATAAATAGGGATATATTACAATGTAGTCTTTAAGAGTTATAACCTTCCATCCATTTTTAAGAACTTACCTTTCCACATTTCCAAAGAAGATTTCATTCTATCCAAATTTGAGTACCAAAGCTCCTTCTTTCCTTTATGAGATCAAATATACGCAAATTTGATGGAAATTTTCTAATTTTAAACCCTAGAATATCCACAATAATCCATTATAAATCTAGGGTAATGTTAATAAAAAGGATCCTAGATTTTGTAGTATCAAATAACTATCCAATAATGTTATCATAGCATGATAATAATGGTTTAACCTCATTAGCTGAGGGATGACCCAAAAGAAAAGCATCATCACCAAATTAGAGATAAAAATCTGAGGCACCATTTATTGTGTTGGAATTCATAATATTTTCTAGAAATGAAAAAAATAAATCCATCCACTAAAATATTATATAGAAAGCAAAAATAAATATGAAAAAGAAAGATATATGGTGGGCACCCATATGCACAATAAATAATCATTATATCAGTAGATAAAATTACACAACACTCCAATAATAAAATGAGGAGTGAAAGGGGGTATTTATACCAATACCAAAAGTAAAATCCCAATTACATAATAATGTTTAACCTAAGCTAACATAAAAGAGGACTTAAGGTTAATAATAAGTTATAAAGTGGGTTTAACCATAACAAGGTTAACCATGGCCCATAGGGATTACTTAATATAATATTATAATAAATGTAGTGATGACTCACTACACCTTTTACTTGGAAAGAAAAAGTGGAAGTTTGAATCACAAACAAGCACAAAAGAAATCCCCAATAAAAAATATTCAATGATTAGAGGGCAGGTTTTAGAGTGAAGGCTATCCAAAAAGTTAAAATTTTGTTAGTCCTGATTAAAATACAAGGGCTAGAAGTTTTGACAAAGGTACCCAATATGAAATGTATCAAAGTTCCAATGTCAAGTAGCCCCAAGCTCAAGTGATGAAAAAACATCGATGCCCCAAAATTCAAAGCTAATAAGGTGCACATTCTTCATCCTTTCCTACAAGGGAATGCCTCATATCTCTGTGAAAGGATAACATCAATATGGGAACCATGGAAAAAGTAACTCAAATATCTAGAATATTAAATGAAGAGATCTTCTACACCACGATGATGGAAATTCCTAAAAATGGGTAGATGGCAATAAATACGGTAGCTTCTCATCAAAGGGCTCAAAACCATTTGACATTCATGATTTTAGATCTAGAGAACCTTAGAGGGATGAATAGTTTAGGAAAGACATGACCTGACATTAGAAGCATAAACCACCTTGGAATATTTGCATGAGTTTTAGAGGGAAACCATCCCCTTCGTATTATATAAATAGGCATAATATTATCTTTGTAAAGGATCAAGTTTGCATTTGTATCCTCTTGTAAGCTTTCCTTTCATTTGTTTTTGTAAGAGTAGTTGGATCTTGAGTGACTTATAGATAAATTTCAAACCCCTGTTTATGGTCCAATATTTGTAAATATTTGCTTGCACATATATATACAAAAGTCTACATAAATTTTTGGTTTAACCATATTTAGCTCCCTACAAACCCATTTTTGTGTGAATGTTTGTGCTTGTAATATTTTACTTACATTCAATTTTATTGATGTATGTGTGTGTGAGGGGCCTGTATCTATTTTAGGACTATCCATTTATGGATATTTTGTGGAACCACATATTTATTCATGCCTATGTTGATGACTCTCATATGTGCTTAACTATGCAAAGGAGAGGAAGCATTCACTACTGGCACATAGCGTTCAGGCCTATTTTTATAGGAAGATCTTACTAGATATTTTGGTGCATCACCAAATTTTTCTTTTGTTGAATTATTTCCCTTTTATATCTTGCATTCGTTGTCTCTATAGACTTTAAAGTGTTCTTGAAAAATCACATATTTTTTTTTGGTAATTTGGTGGTTCTATTAAGTGTGTTTTGGTTGGGTCCCAATCCCATATTTACATAAGATCTTGATAGATAGAGAGAGCATATTGCTAGAAAATCCCATACCGAGGAGGGTAGACATCATTGCGACTATCATTCCCATGCAAGGGAGGACAAAATCAAAATTTCCCATGCAGGGGAGGGTGGTACTATCCCAGGAGCAAAAATGCCCATGTAGGGATGGACAATTACGATAGCTAAACATCGACAGACAGAAAATCCATAAGCCACACAGGGGCTATCTTAGAAACCAGAAGAAACAAGACAAAGAGAGAAACCTAGACCATAACATAAACCAAAAACCTAATAAACCATAGACATAGAAGCTGCCTTACAGGAGATCGACCTCCAAGGAGTCCTCCTTGGTGTTGGTTGCGTTCTATTGGAGGTACTATTTCATGGTTGTACCGGCACTCTCAAAAGCAACAATGAAGCTCTTGATGAACATCCTGGAAATTTTGTTAGAAATCGTAAATCCAGGTATCGAATCCCCACTGATGTCCTCAAAAATATGGACAGGGAAATTTTGGCTTGACTCTGCCTTCACCTTCTTCACTCTGGATGACCTTCGAACCTAGGTAGAGTTGTCCTTGACCTTGCCCAGTTTGTTTCCACTCACATCAAGGGGCTTAGAGGGAGTATCAGTAGATGAAGTCCCATTTTGGAGATGGGAGTGTGAACTTTAGGGGCTTCCTCACTGACAAGAGGTTCGTTGGATAGGGAATGGGTAGGTCTGCAAGTGTGAGAGAGGGGGGATTGGATTGAATGGGTTTGGCTAGAATGGGTGCCAAAGTTGAGGTGGTGACATGGTGGAAAATAATAGCCATCAGCCCTTGATGAAAGGGAGCCGAGTGCTTCTTGCGAGTGCTAGACATGGAGAGCCTAATGGACCAATGGAGGAAAGGAGGGATGTTCATAGGCCTGTATCACAAAAAATGGTTCACCAAGGCAAGGTGGAATCTAGAGAGTGGCTTGGATGGGTTATCATAAGACATATACTAAAGCAAAGGGATGGTGACGATGGGCCACAATCCAAGAAGGGATTCTCAATCTAGGGCAACTCCAAGACACTTGAATTATTGGAAATTTGAGAATCCTTCAAGCTCCTAGTCCCAGTTGTGCTTGTCATGCCAAACCAGGTGACTCGAGAGAGGAATGCTAGACACCTTGGCCATAATCTTGGGGGTAACTTTAAAAAGGATGTTCCTAATAGTAATGTCACCATTAGACTAGGTTATAACAAAATACGTTGTGATATCAACCTCAACACAGTTGAATTTTGATAGGAAAGGGATGAGGCCACAACCTTGCAGAAAGGAGGCTGATAGAGCATTGAGTTATAGGATGCTGGGCTTGAGGAAGGTCATGGTGGTGGAATATAGGGGTAGATGGAAGGTGGAAATGGAGCTAGGGGATAGGCTAAGGTGGTGGAGATGAAGGACGTAGGACTGGATGGAGGCTCGAATAGATCTTAAATAGGCATGAAGTGAGACGTCGATCATACCGATGGTCATAGGAGGATGATAGGTGGAGAGGTGAAGGAAAAATGGGGGGTGGTTGGGTATTGGTGAGGGTCTATGAACCAATAAACACATGGGTGGAGACAAAACACCATAGAGACTTGAAGACAACTAAACTCAGTAGGAGATTTGGTAACAAACTAAAAAGGTGCTCAAGGTCAAGAATGCCCAATTTTTTTTGGAAATCGATGATGTTTGAAACATGCAATCAAAATTGAGCACCATCATCATGAGGGCTAGGTGGTTGGCCAATAATTTGGTGGATATGGGGTGCACACCATGGAGAAGACACCCGAGGGATTGTGCACCACGAGACCTACAAAACCTTGATCAAAAAATCATAGATTAGCATGGAAAAATTAAAGGCAGTTGGTCTACCTTGGCCAATCCATAGTTGCTAAGTGGATGATGCTTGGTGGCAGAGAGTTGCACCACATAGAAAGAGATGGTTGGGTGGTGCCCATGTTGGTGAGACCGTCAGCAAGCCTATTGGCTTCACGGTACACATGGGCAGCTACAACCTATCTTTGCTGACCAATGAGCATTCTAGTTTCTTGTATTAGGGATCGGATGTTCCACGACAGGATATTGTCGCTATTAATGTACCGAATGATGTTGAGGGAATCCCCTTTGACTTGGAGGTTGATCCTTCGATCCCTGATGAGGTGCAAGCTACGCCAAAGCACCCACACTTCAGCCACATTGTTGGTTTGGTGATCCAAGTTCTCAGAGAAAGCTATGACAACTTCACCTTTGTGGTTCCTGACAATCCCGCCTACTCCTGCTAAACCTAGGGTTCCCTTTGGAAGTGCCATCAAAGTTGAGCTTCAACCAACCTTCCATGGGGGGTCTCCAACGAGCCTTCTTTCTAGGGTGGGGCATGGGAGGGGGTAAGTTGGGAGGGATGGGAATGTTCAAAGATTGAAGGATCTCCACTTTAAGGCTACTAATGGGAATGGAGCATAGGAGAAGTTGGGAATTTTTAGCAGCATAAGCAATGGCTTTGGAAGTAGTGGACACAGGGTCATTGGACAACATGGAGAAAATTTAGTGGTTTCTCTCCAGCCATATTTTCCAAAGGAAATGGTGGAGGCAGACTTTCCATAGGAAGGAGACCCTAGGATTTTTGAACGGGATAGGCCATTGAATAAAGAAGTCCACCAGGGAGTCAGGGGGGGCATTGAATCTAAAAAGTAGTCAGCAAGTGGCTCAAGCCTTTTTTAGTAAAGTCATAGTCCACAAAAATGTGGTTGATGGATTCCCAGTTGGAAAGGCATAGGTGACATATGTTTGGGACAAGGATGCCTCTTTTCATGAGATTATCGGTAGTGAGGGCTTTATTTTGGATGGAAATCCATGAGAAGAAGTCAATATTGGGAATGAGATGCTTGACCCACACCATGCTGAAGGGAATAGGGGAAACTTGGGGGTTGAGCAAGAAAGAGTAGGTTGACCTGACGGAGAAGTCCCCACTGTCATTCCCTTTCCATATGGGGTAGTCCAGAGTGGTTGTGGTTGGGATGATGGTGGTTCTGAGAAGGCGAGATAAGAAATTTCTAGCTCTGAGAACTTGGCCATTTTCATTGGTAGTGGGAACGGTTTTCCATTTGCCTTGGTTATCGATGTAGTCCACCACTTTGATGTCCCACCTCCTTTCTAGGATAGGTTTGAGAATGGAGAGCTCTGGGATATCCACAAGGGGTTTATATTTTAACCAAATATCATCCCAAAAGTTGATCTTAGAACCACTTCCTAGCTGCCATCGGGTACCCTTGACAATGAGGGATTTAGCCTGAATCATAGCCTGCCAAAAAGCAGATCCATTAGAGGGGATGTTGTCCTCTACCAGGGATAGGTGCCAGAGATATTTGGCTTGGATGATCGACACCCACTCTACCTTATAGTTGGTAAATATTTTCCAAGCTTGCTTAGAAAGGAGGGCGAGGTTCATATTGGCTGATCTTCTGAGGCCAAGCCCTCCTTGGATTTTGGGTTGGCAAAATTTTTCCCAGCTAAGTGGATTGGACTATAGAAAATTCTTTTGAATTTGTTCAATATTGGAGTGTACCGAAGCTGGGGATTTGAACACTGACATGAAATAGACAGGGATGATTTGGAGGACTAACATAGTAAGAGTTACTTTGGCTACCTGAGATAGGAGAGAACCCTTCCACCCTATGAGTTTGCTTCTAATAATTTCGATGACATTATCCCACATGGATGATTTTGAGATTTTGGTAAATAGGGGAAGACCCAAGTAAGAAGTGGGAAGATCAACAATGCAACATTGAAGGATATGAGTAATCTTGCATTGTCTACTACCTAGAGTGTTGAGGAAATAACATTTTCTCTTGAGGTAGTTGATTTCTTGCCCTGCTGCTAAAGCATAGATGTCAAGGGTGTACTTGATGGACTTAGCTTGAATAATAGAGGCCAAGGTCACAATGATAGTATCATCCACAAACTACTAGTGAGACAGGGGAGGGGAGTTAGAAGAGGCTTTGATCCCGGAGACTCTCCCTAAAGCATAGGCATATTTGAAGGCTCTCCCAAGGGATTCGGAAAGAATGATGAAGAGGAAGGGGGATAGGGGATCTCCTTGTCTAAGGCCTCTAGAGCTAGGGAAAAAACCTACAGCAGAACCATTCACTAACACCGAGAACCACGGGGAAGTAATGCAACCTTTGATGAGGTTGATCCATTCTTGGTGAAACCCAAACCTGGAAAGGACTTTTAGGAGGAAATATTTGTTTACCCTATCAAAATATTTGGAGATTTCTAGCTTCAAGAACATGGCTGCCTTCTTGTTGCATAGAGTTGAGTGGAGCATTTCATGGAGAGAGATGATGCTGTCAGTGATGGATCTGCCTTCCACTGAACTTCCTTGACAAGGATCTACGATCATAGGAAGGATCTTTTTGAGCCTTAATGCTAGATATTTAGTTAGAATCTTGTAGATGATGTTGCATAAGCTGATCGGTCTAAAATCCATCATAGATCTGCATTGAGGGGTTTTGGGAACCAGGGAAATGAAGGTGGAGTTTGTCCCTCTTGGAATGGTTTTGGTTTGTTGGAGTTCTATGATGGCATTGCAGATATCTTCCTCTAGGATATCCCAAAAATTTTGAAATAAGTGGGGGGGAAACCCATATGGCCTAGGGGCCTTGTCAGCTTGCATGGAGAATAGAGCAAGTTTGATTTCTTTATTGTTGAGGGGTTGGATGAGGGAGGAATTCATCGCGGGAGTGACCAGGGGGGGAATGTTCTATAGGAGAGCCTCTTGGGCTTCAGGATGTTTAGGGGGATTGGTTCCCATCATGTCACTAAAGTAGGAAGCTACTTCATCTCTAATTTTGAAGATATCTCATGATACTATGCCATCGGAAAGAGTGAGCTCCTTGATCTTATTTGTACTTTGGTTTTGTAGAGTAGAAGAATGGAAGAAATTTGTGTTGGAATCCCCATATTTCAACCAAAGGGCATAGGATTTTTGATGCCAGTAGGTCTCTTCTTTGGCTAAGACGTTGTGGTATTATGATAAGATATTTCTCTCTTCTTCTCTTAGCTGAGGAGTCCATTGGTCATGTTGAATTTGTTGTTCTAAGATTTTGAGGTTGCCCAAGATCTGTTCTTTGCTCTCAAAGATATTCCCAAATACTTCCTTGTTCCAAATTTTGAGATTCTCCTTTATCGCCTTCAATTTCTGTGATACCCAGGAAACAACAGTCCCATAGTAAGGGAGCCCCCACCACTCAGTGATCCGCTACCTCAGATCAGTGTGCTAGATCCACATGTTCTCAAATCTTAATGGAGTTTTGAAGGATGGAGCTCTATTGGATTCCAGAAGGAGGGGACAATGGTTAGAGCCAATTATAGGAAGAGAGATGAGAGAGGTGTCTCCAAATATGGGAATGGCCTACTGGGATAGGAAAAATATGTCAAGCTTGACCTGAATGTGCTCGAGACCTGCTCTTTTGTTGCTCCAGGTGAATTGGCAGCCTTTAATCTGAATATCCATGAGTTCATTTTCTGTGACAAAGTTCTGGAAATCTTGGATGCTTTTTGAGGGAGTGGAGATGCCACCCCTCTTGTTAGAGGGAAATAGGGGGGAATTGAAATCCCCTGCTACCATCCAAGGGAGGTTGGAAAAGGTATCCTTCATGTGAGATAGGGATCTCCAGAGCGTACATATTTCAAGAGGATTATTTGGGGCATAAATGTTGGATAAAACCTAGGTGAATTGGTTTTCTTTGCAGTAGAAAACTAGGTTTAGCATTTTTTTAGAGGAGGATATAACCCTGCCTTCAACTTTGTCTGGATCCCATAGGCACATGAGGCCTCCAGATGAACCTTCGATAGGGGAGGAAGCCCATTGGCAATTCTTCCAGACTAACTGGGAGATGTTATTGGTTTTGGATGCATCGACTTTCGTTTCTTGCAAAATGAGGATGGTAGGTTTGTAGTCCTTCCTAATGGTTCGAGCTAATATCTATTTGCTCATGTTGTTGAGACCTCTGATATTCCAAGAGAGAATCTTCATCTAGAAACTTTGGCAGGTTTTTTCCCTCCCTTACCTGGTAGGGGGGAGGTTTGGGATTTTTGGTTTCATCCTTTGCCTGGTTGAATAGATCTAGGAACAAGGTTGACTGCACCCCATTGGCTACTTGATTTTTGGTGTCCTTTTTTATTTGTTCAAAAATAGTAGGTCTACCTCTTTTCTTCTCACTTCCTATGTCAACTAGGCCTTTTTTTCTTCTAGTGATGATGGGACTGAGGTCCATTCTATGGTGGGTGGGGCTATCAGCTTCCTTCAAGGATTCAATAGAGTATATGGGAGGGGATAGGGACCATTCTAGGGGGGTATGGGGGGATCAACCTTGTGAAGGGAGGGGTTAACAGCCAAGGATTCAGATGTGGATCTAGTGGGGGAAGGAAGAGCGAGTGGGGGTGAGAGATGGACCAGATCTAGAAGGGGAGGGATGGGGATGGGGGTTGGAGGGAAGGGGGGAGGGGGGAAGATTAAGGGAAAAGGACTTCATCATTGGAAGTAGATAAATGTCCAAACCTATTTGGGAAAGCAAACATGGAGCATACCTAGCTTGATGAGAGGTGCCTAGATAGCCATCTACTTCCCTTTGAACTCATTTTCCCATATGAAGTTGATAGGGGCTTTGGGTCTTTCATTGTTGAATCCCACTTGGGTGCTTTGGTTTTGAGGGGAGGAAAGCTTGGATATTTGCACCTCCTACTATTTGAGAGATGGACATTGAGACTTGAGATGTCCTTGGGATTGGCATTCGATGCAGAATGTCGGCTTGTTCTCATACTTGATTTCTTGGCACCACTTGAAGGTTCCATAGATGAGATTGATGTGAGTGGGAAGCTAGGAGGCTAGGTTGGCATTGACATAGATTCTGGCATGAGCCATGCGGGTTCTGGCCTTCGTTGCAGGGTCAATGGCAACAAAGTCTCCAATGTATCCCCCAATCTCGCGTAGGATATCCTCGTGATAGAACTGGATGGGAATATCTAGGAGGTGAACCCATATGGGTGCAAAGTTGATGTCTTGAGTACGAGGGTTAAAATATTCCCCCCACTTTTTGAGAAATAAGCTTTTCCTACCATAAAACCATGGCCCCTCAGTGAGGATGCAAGTAAATTCATTTTGGTTATTTAGTTGGATCAAAAAAACCCTCTGGATAGGGCCACTAACTGGAAGCTCCCTATTGTTCGCCATTTGAACCCCACCCATTTTATTATGGACTCCATGTCGGGCCTACCTCCAAAAAATTTCCCCACTAGGGAGAGAGATTCAATGGATAGTTTTGGTGCCATGACTGATTCTAGGATCACCATGTTTTCGCCCGACATGGTCAGTGGGGGATGGGACACAATCCCAGAGGAGCTGGGATTTGGAGTGCCCGTTACATTCTCGAGGTATGTTTGAGGGACTCCATGCTGCAGATGGGGGTTACTGCTAGGGAGGGGGGGAACAAACCCCTTGTAGTTTTCCCATTATTGTTCACATTTTAGGCTTCCCTTCCCACCAAGATTAGGATCAGGACCCTTGGGATCATCCACCTTGACGACTTCATTCGTAGGGGGAATCTCACCTTGCTCTAGCTCAAAAAACCCTACAAGGTTTTGGTAAATCCCTCCAAAAGACACTAGAGTTGTTGGGGTCACTCCTACTCCTATCACCATCCTCATATCAAAATCACCTTAAATGGTATTTAATTTTAAATCTATGTGCAAGACCATTTTTAGAAATATCACATCTTAATAAGGAGTCGACCTTGCAAAAAACTCTTGGAGGTCCTCAATTGAGTTGAACTCTATTCTCTCAATCGCAACCCTACTGTATCACTCCCCATGAGGCATAATTTTCCTTGCCAAGGAAAATTGATGATGGTAATCATAAATTAAGAAATTATATAATGAAATACCCTTAGACCTATCCAATATGTTGACCTTGGCCATGAAACATACTATAATTTCAACATCCCCCATAATTTGAACTAAGGGACCAAGGAGAGAAGATATTAGTGATAATAATATCTTCCCCCATAATGGATACTCTAGTGTATCTCTATAGTTGAGGTAGATCCTTTAGTATATTCCCCATCATCTTTAGGAACTTAGCTTTAATCCTTTACAATTTTTGTAAGCAATTCTTCATTGGATTCCCCTCCCTCTTATAGTATCCACAAGTAGTCTTCAACTTCTTTGAAGGCTTAGCCTATCCCTTGAGCCCTTGTGTTTTAGAATCCTTAGATTTAAATTCCTTTGCATGAGCATATATTTGTGGAGTCCCACCATAATTTTGCATTGACATCTAAAAATGAACTAGGAGAGAAAAAGGTTGATCAAGAGTAAAAATATTTTGAGATTCCAAAAACATAGGAATTATATGAACCATTAGGTTCAATATTTAAAAAGAGGGATATATATTAGCAAGGATAATCTTCATGCATTCTACATCATATTAATTTTTTCATCTAGAAGATGCAATATCTACCCTCAATACCTTAAATACTGTAATGTAGTCCTCAACTAGTTTAAGATAAAAGATACCTAATTCCAAATGCCTTCAATAGTATTTACTTTCTCAAAAATTTCATGTAGGTTTGACCATACCTTGATAGGTTCACTCTTCTCTTTGATATGAAAAAGTAACTTTGGTTTAGTTAGCAAGGAAAAGAGGCTACGAGCCTCTTCTTCTCTGTGATGGCAAGTTTCTTATTCAAAAGCAACTACTTTATCCTCCTGAAAGATTCATCACAAGTTATTACTATGTAATAGGCCAATCATTTGAGTTGACCAAATACTATAATTTTACCCATTAAGGTGAGTAATTAGAGCTTCATGATCCATCTTAAATAATCAAACCCCTAACACCACAATAGGTCTATCAATTGATTTTACCAATGCATAGATCTTAAAAAGCATGCAATTTGAAGAAAAAAATGGCTTGAAACACTTCTTCATGCAAAAGTTATGGTCTCTAAATATTTTTCCCTAATGGACCTCAAAAATTTAAAATTAAAACTCCAAATATTAGAAAAAGGAGTTCAACTTCTTGTTGCCACTTGGAGATCCATGATTTACTAGTGCTTTCCACTTATTGCTTACCACAATAGCTCCTTTAAATACATATGAATGCAACATTTAAATTTTTTTATTAGAAAAGAGTATTTAAATAGTAAAAAATGGTGATTAGTGGCACAAAAAAATGCCATGTTAGCCTCCTAGTTGGCTAGAAATGCCACATCAACTTAATATCCATCACTTTTCTCTAGTTTTCATAAAAGAGGTATGATCCTATGTCATCTAGAAGCAATATCCTTACACTAACTAGGATGCCAACTTCCTTGTTGAGACTCATTGGCATAGCATAACATTTTGTTATCTCAATATGAGGCTATTGATAGCCAAACTTTAGTAATACAATTGGAAAATATAATACCCCATACCCAACATGATTCAACTATCTAATGGAGTAAGAAGATGCTTTGGTTTTTGAATGTGTCCTTGAAATACACCATCCACCTATGCCTATCATGATGAATGAAAAATGACATAGATGTAGGGTTTGAAACTTACACTTTCCATTTCTCATGCATCAAATAGAGCCACTTTACCATTGTACCAAGCATATAGGTTTAACCAAAGGAGTGCCAAATCATTAGCCTTCATTTATTATTTTAAGAAAAAGGTAGGTGCCCCCTGAATCAAATCTAATATTCCTCTATTTCTATTCCTTTGTGCACAAAAATCTAGGAAATTTGGTGTTCCTTGTGAATGATAATGGGTGCACCATTATCCACTTTTCTTTTTTACAAAAGCACTCAAAACATTATACAATGCATGTGCTCTTTTTTAAAATTTTAAAATTGAAAAACTCCCACCATTTTCTTAGTTAGCACCAAATATTTTTAATGCACTCCTTAGTAGAATTTTTGAAGATAGCAATAGTAGAAAAGGAGAACCCATAGATTATTTGAAAATAGAGAAATTATGGATGGATAGAAGTGGAAGAAAAAAAAATCTTACGCAAAAAGATCTTATGAAGTTTTGATAGAAGATTCACCCTAAATAAAAAAAATGGAGACACCAAGAAGAATTTATGCATGACCAAGAAACACTTCTTGATACCCACTTTGATACCATGTTGGGATTATCAATATTTTCTAAAAATTAACAGAAGCAATCCATCCACTCAAATATTATACAAAAATAAAAAAAAGGACAAAAAAGAGAGATGTGGTGGGCAATCATAGGCACCACAAATAATCACTCTATCTATTGATACAATTACACAACACTTTGATGATCAACTGAAGAGTGGAAGGGTATTTATGCCAATACAAAAACTCCAATCACACAATAAATTCTAACCTAAGATAACATAATAAGAGGGCTTCAAGCTAATAACAAGTTATAAAGCATGTTTAATCATAATAAAGTTAATCATGACCCGTAGGGCTTACATAATAAAAATTATAATAAATAAATATATCTACAATAAAATGCCCTTAGGCCTATCATATAAATCATATTGTATAGCTTTTTCCATGAATCATATTACAATTTCTACATATTACAACTTGAATACTTTTCATTTTTCCTTCCATTTTTCCCTTGTGAAAGGTCTCAATAGTGCCCCTAAAAGAATAACAAGTAGGTATGGATATAATGGACCACCCTAATGGAATCGATAGAAGGACTAAAAATATTCAACAAGATATCCATTGATTAATATAGAAAATTTTGGAGTGCTATAACAACATATAATCCATTTACACCAACCTTGATCAAAATCAAACCTTTTGAGAATCACATATAAAAAACTCTAGCAAACCCTATCATATGTTTTGTTCATATCTAATTTCATAAGCATACATAGTTTTTTCATGGAATGAAGAGAATTTATATCCTCTTTTTCAATGATTACACCATCAATAATTTGTTTACTATGAACTAAACCACATTGTTCCTTTGAGATAACACAATATAGAATATTTTTCAGCATTTTTGCCATTACTTTTTAAATGATCTTATAAATAATAATATAAAGGTTGTTTGGATGAAAATGATCAAAATTTATTTTCCCATATTTCTTTGGAATCAATGTAATAAAGGTAGCATTGATATCACTTATTATAACCTTTCTTTTTGGGGCCTTTTCAACAACAACTAACATATCACTCACCAATAAATACTAAAATGTTTGAAAGAAAATTGGAGGCTATCCATTGGGGCTAGATGTATTTTTAGGATGGGAAGAGAAAATTATCTCATATAGATCCTCCATAAATATTTCTTCAAAAATATTTCATTTAATTCCTATAGGATAATTGATTTAAGAATTATTTGCAAAATATTACCTTAAGCCTCTTTATCTTAAGAAACATTTGACAAAATATCTTTGAAATAATTAATTGCTTCCTTCATAGCATCATTTTCTTCCTCAATATTCCTTCCACCTAATTTTAAAATATTTTTTGTGCAATGAAAAAATAAGTTTTATCTATACAATGAAAAATTGGAATTCTATGTCTTATCTTAAGGCATATTTCCCTTGATTTTTAAAACCAGTATGATTCCTCATTTTTTTAATAATTTATTTTTATTTTTTAACAAGCAATGTGTGGCTTCTATTGGGATCCACTCCCATTACAAAAATAAAACATTACATTGCTCTCATTACATTTCCAACAAGTTAATTAAAGAATATCCAACTTTGCCTTTCTATCAAAGATATTCTCCAACTTCTATATCTATAAATATCTTATCTATAACAACCTCACAATTTCTTAATACTTTTTTTAGGGTTCTTATTAATTCTCATAATATTCCAATATATTATTTTCATTGTTATTTTTTATTTTTATTTGTGGGTTTAGCTCCACTTCTTGTTAACACTTGCAATATTTGCTTTTGTTTTCCCATATCAATATCCCTATGGGTTTCTTTTTCTCTTTGTTTTTGCTTCTTGGGTCTTCCTCTTTTTTTTTTTTTTTTCATTCCTAAAAATACTTTCATATTCATAAATCTCTTCAATCTTCTCACACTACTCATAGTAATACTTATCATCTTTAGGTTTTCCTTGTTTTGAAGGATCTGAAGTGCAAGGAATAACCTCAAAAGCACAATATTTTTTATGTTTCCCTAGAAATATTAAAGTGCAAGGATGCTCTTTTGTAGTAATTACCTTATTATTCTATCCTAAAAACCTTAAATTATTTTGGGTTTCCTCCAACTTTATTTCTTTATTATGTTGCTCTTGAAACCTTAAAGTGCAAGGAATAACATCTTCACCATTTTCACTTTTATTACTTGGAGAGGATTCTATACAACTTGAGGAAAAGAATATGATTTACTTGGAAAAAACTTGACCTCTTTTATCATCTTTGTATTAGGATTTATCTCCACATATTCTTTTTCACTTTTAATTCTTTCTAAAATTGCCAAATGATACAATAGATAGGATTTGTTTACCTCTTCTTTTGGAATGGAATATCCTTGATTTGATATAGCTTATGTTATTGTATGATTTCCTTGCTTTATATTGAATTTTATCTCATGGATATAATTTATTTATCTCTTTCTTCATAGTTTTAACTTTGGAAACTCTTTCCATGTGTCTAGTATCATAATAATTGTGGTAATGAAATGTGATATTTTCATAATTTACTTGTTGATATCATTCTCTTGATTCAAATTTAATATTAATGGATCATGGCAAAGGTTTTGAAATATCCATAGCAACACTTAATAAAGTATACATAGCATGATTTTTCTCCTTAGTAGTTAGTCCATCCTTGACGAATTTCCCTAGTTATTCTTCAAAACATCCTTATTTATAAGTTGATATGGAAGTCCAAAAAGCTTAACCCACAATGGAAGCTTCTTAATAGTTTCTATCTCAACATAATATTTTTCATTCCATGGTATCAAATAAAGTGCATCTCTTCCCCCAAAACCATGGCCACCAACCATTATTTCACCCCTAATTTTTGAACTAGAAAAGATGAGGAAAAAATCTTTAGGAAGAAAAGCTAGAATAATTTGAATTCAATCCCCAATTCCACTTGATAAAATTCTAAATATTCAAAAACATTTTCCATGATCTATGGAAATTATATATTAACCCTCTAATTTTAAGGACCATTATATCATGCTCAATCATGTCATCCTTGATACTTACTTCTAGTGTAACATCTACTACATGGATTGAACTTGCCATGTATTAGCTCTTTTGCTTATCTCCAACTTGGGCATCAATACTTCCAACTAGGGCATCTTGATTTCTAGCTAGGGAATCCTTACTTCTCTTTAGAGCTTTTAAATACAACTTTCCTTCCATACTAGCTAATGGGGATTGATCTTGGCTTGCACTCCCTCTTGGTTCACATCCCTCTTGGATTGTACTCACTCTTGGATTGAACTCTATCCTACCTCACAATTGCTCTTAGATTGCACTCCCTCTTGTCTTGCAATTGCCCCTATCTCCTTTTTTTGGCATTCCTTCACTTCAACAATTTTTTAAAAATAATATTCCAGGCATTCACGATAAGGGTTTGAAGCATTGATGCACTGTGGATGAACCTACTGCTCTTTCACCATGATTAAATATTGGCTCACACTCTCTCTTGGTTTGTAATCCCTCTTAGATCACACTCATTCTTGACTTGCACTCTCTCCTACCTCGTACTCTCTCCTAGCTTGCACTTCCTCATGGCTTACAATTTCCCTCGTCTCTTCTTTACTTGGTGTTCCTTTGCTTCAATATTTACAAAAAAATAATATTACACCATTCATGGTATGGATTTAAAACATTGATGCACTCCATATGAACTTGCTGCTCTTCCACCATGACTAAATCCTAACTAGCACTCCCTCTCAGCTCTTGGCTCACACTCACTCTCGATTTGCACTCATTTCCCTCTCTTTTCTCAATACATTCTTGTAATTAGAAAGTAATTGGTTTTATTAATCATAAGTCTTGGTCCATTCCATTGACTTCCACAATCTATTTTAAATTTTTGATATTGGATTCAATTTCCTCCTTTTATTTAAATATGTTACCAAAATATTTGGCATTCTAAACCTTCATTTGTCACTTTAAATATTATATTTTTAAAACAAACTTGTACATATATGATCCTTCAAAATTTAATTTATTTGACTATAACATAATCATTTTTAAGAAATGTGGTCTTAAAGCCATATAAATTGAAATCAAAATGACTTCAAATGACCAATATTGTATAATTCACATCTCAAAATAATAGGTTTGTGATCATATCCTACTCAAAATAAAATCTTTAAAGAGACTATATACTTTGTTAGCAACCATGTATTGGATAATTGTTTTTATCCAGTCTTTCAGCTATGAGTTTGTCCAATGTGTCTATTATCCTTGTTAATTAAAAATTTAAAGGAATAACATCCAAAGGCCATTAGAATGGTCATTAAAGTAAAATATTGAATTGATTTGGGCCATCCAAGAGTATCACCCTTCTTTTGCAAAGGAGATAGAACTATGTTGAAGTCCCCCCAAGAATCTAGATATCATAATTCTAAACCATTAGTGTATTTGAAAAAAATATGCTAAGGTTCTTCTGATATCTTTCATGAGGATTTGGAACATATACATTTATAACCCTAACTTTGATGTTTTTATCATTCCTACAAATAGACAAATAACCTAATTATTTTTTGCTTCTAGTTGTTGCCTATCCTATTTGCATTTGTCTAATATTGTTGCAATATTTCTAGAAGCTATTATAGAAACAACTAGTAGACAATTTCCCATATTCTAAATATTTTCAATGTATCTTTATATTCCTCAGTACTTAATTTTAGTTATTATCTTTAAAAAAATAAGGACTAGAAAAATCTATCAATTTCTTAATAAATCTCCTTTTAGATATTTTTTTCATACTCCTAATATCCCATGAGACCATTTTCATTATCACTTTTCATTTTTATTAGTGGTCTTAGCCCCACTTATTTGCTAACATCTATGATTTATGATGTTGGTTTCCCAAATCAATATAATTTTGAGTTTGATTTTCTATCTATTCTTGCTTTGAAGGTCTTCCACTCTTTGATTCATTTCGACCAACACTTTCATCTTCATCAATCTCTTAAAATTTCCTATACTATTCATAAGGAGACTTAACTTCTAAAGATTTACGTTGCCCTAGAGAATTTTGAATGTAGGGATATCCTCATAAACACTTTCTTTTTTATGTTGTCCTAGAAATCCTAAAGCACAATTAATTTCTTATGCTTCCTGAGAAACCCTAATTTCTCTTGGATATCCTCTAGATGCATTTCTTTATTATGATACTTTTGAAGTCCTAAAGTGCAACAAACGCACTTTAGACTATAATTTTTATTGCAAGGAGAAAATTTTGTACTACTTGAGGAAAATTAAGATGATTTACCTAGGCTAAATTTGACCTCTTTTTATTCCCATCCTTTGTACCTTTGACTTATTTTGAATTTAAACTTGGGATTTATACTTTCTTATTCCTTGTGCCATTGTTTCTTCCAATGGTTTATTTGAGTAAATTATAATGGACTTCATTGTTTGATGATGTAGAGGGGATTTATTTACCATTTTCTTGGTAGTGGAAAATCACAACTTCTACTTTGATATGATATCCTTGCTTCATATTGATGTTCCTCTCATACCCAAAATTTTCCATCTCTTTCTCAATCATTTCACTTTGCAATCTCTTTTTATATGTCCAGTCTTATAACATTTGAGACATCACAATTAAATATTTTCATAAGTCACTTGTTGATTGATTTCTCTAGGTTCAAATCTAATCTTATGGACTATCAAAAAGGTTTCAAAATATCTATACCAACACATATTAAAATGTATACAATATACCTTTGCTCCTTAGTATTTGGTCCTTCTTGTATGAACTCCCCTAGAGTATTACCAATATTATTCAAAGACTTCTTATTAACAAGTTGATATGAAAGCCCAAAAAGCCTAATCCACATTAGAATCCTTTTAATAGTATCTATATCCACTAAAAAATCACTTCATAGTATTAAGTATAATGCATATATCCCTCTAAACCATGGTACAACATCCATTATTTTATCCATGATTTTTAAATTGGATAAGATAATGAGGAAAAGTGCTTTTGGAAGAAAAATTAGGCAATAATTTGAATTCAATATCCACTTCCACTTGATCCAAATTTGAATCTCTAAAAAACCTAGTCATTATTTATGGAACTTACACATTAACCCTCTACTTTTAAGAACTACTAGATCATGATCAATCATCTCATCATTAATAATCACTTTTGGTGTAAAATCTGCTACTTGAATATGGTTTACCATAGATTTGATCTTCCTCTTGTGTTCACTATAGAATCCATACTTCTAATTAGAGCATCCTTACTTCTAGTTAGGACCTATAGAAAAATGACTTTCCTGCCATGTTATCTAGTATTTCTTCACAAAATCCTTAAAGTTTTGAATTTCCCCTAAGATTTAGAACAAGAAAATGATGCTTATTTCTTACATATTGCTTCTTGCTCACACTTGCTTCTTATTTATAATCACAATAGTTGCTTGCTTTATAAAAAAGAATAGATGAGGCTCACTCTTATCTTAGATACACTCTTAGATTACACTCGATTTTGGCTTGCAATATTTGATTACATGAATGATGACAAAAAATTCCTTTTTTAATAAAAATAATTTATCCTACTTATTTTTAATGGTATTTATAATATCATGAGTAATACTTTAACTTCGCTACAATTATTCTTTTTTCAAAAATAAGCTATATGTTGTTTCTATTGGGGTCATTTTCATCAAAATATCAATATATTACATTTATTACTAGGGACTAACTAGCCTATATTTAACTTATCTTTCTATCGGTATATTCTTCATTTTCCTTGAACTACTACATTCGGTCTATCAATATCTTGATATCAATTTTATTAAGACAACTAGAAATAAGAGACTATTCAAAGGGCTTTTATGTTGATAAATTATTTAAAGCATAATTTAGCAATGTTATGATACAATCCGTAGCTATGGAACAAACTACGCAACCAACTATACAACTACAAATAAACTAGAGAACTAGAACAAACTATAAAAACTATGGATGAACCACAAAATTATAGATGAACTATATAACAATGGATAAACTATACAGCTACATAAGAACTATAAAACTACATGATCGACTATGGAAAGGTTTCCAAATTTATAACATATTTATGCAACAATAAGATATATGCCCAATCGGCTCCCAAATAAATTTGGAGATAGAAATTAAATTTGTTGAGATTTGTTTCCAACTAGTTTGTTTGGTCCACATTAGTTAGATGTAAATATATTTTGTTGAGATCAATTTCTAATTGCTTTGGTTGTATCCAAATTAGTTATATGAAAATAAAATTTGTTGATATTGGTTTCCAACTAATTTGGATAGATCCAAATTAGTTAGAATCTTTATCAACTTATTCTAGTTATTATCTTCTTTAGATAGAATTAGTTGGATATTTTTGAACTAATTTAGACTTAAGATATTCTACTCTAGTAGGTTGTTAATGATTTACTTTGTATAACATCTCTATAAAAGAAGGCATATTGCATTGTATAAATCGGTTGAAGATGATATCCAAGCATTGTTCTCAATTTGTCTTGTCTTGCTATTTGAGTAATATTATAATTTAATTAAGGGTATGGAGATATCCTCTGATGCAATAATAAAGGACCCATTTGTCTATATAAGTATGAGATATCCATAGCTTATTAGAGTATGATTATTTTAGATTTATTTAAGTTTCACTAAATAGGCTAGTAAGTAACATATATTTATTTTAGTTAGATTAGATTCAAGTTTCCTTGGTGGATGGGTGCTTACAAGTCATGCTTTGGTCAAGTTTATGTATCTCTATATTTATGAAGTGTGATGATCACATATTTAGCTATTCATAGTGCTATCAAACAAATATTAAACCTAGCTGGGTTCATCCCTTATTCTAGAAGAAACACTTTCCATGTTCTACCACTTAGTGGAATTATAATTTGGTCCTAAGAAAATTATGTTTGATATGTGATCCCATTAGAATATTTCACATTTAATTCAAGTAAATCATATCCACTATTCTCAAGTAGTAGAAAATCATCTTCTTCAAATAAAAATGAAAATAGTTTAGAGTTTATCCCTTATACTTTAGGGTTTTAAGAAAAATATAATAAAGAAAGTATTATGGAGGATATCCATTGCAATTTAGTATTTTTAGGTAAATATAAGAAAGTAAGTATATGGAGGATGTTCCTTGAAATTTAGGGTTTCTATAAAATAAGAAAGAGAAAATTATATTTGATGTTAAACTATACAATTCAAATTCTCTTGGGAAGATGATAAGTCACATTATCAACATTTTGGAAAAATAGAAGAAATTGATGAGGGAAAAAACATTTGCTAGAATTGAAAAAGAAGAGAAATACCCTCAAAGAAAAAAAAAATATAAAAATAAACTTAGGGATACTGATTTGTAAAACCAAAAACAAACATCACAAGTGTTAATAAGAATTTGGGGTATCCCACAAATAAGAATAAAAAATATTGTGAAGATGGTATCTTACAATATTTTGGATATAAAGAAGACCCCTAAAAAAAAGAGTTGTTAAGAAATTAATAGGTTGTTATAGTACTAAATTTACTTTAATGTAATGACAAAAAATAAGTATTGAGGAATGCAAAGATGCTCTTAAGAAGATCTAGAATATGGAGGATTGTCTTATAGTTTCTACTATGAGAGCTTTAGGAGGTATTGTAACAATATGGAAAAATATAAAATGGGATGGATAATTGGTATAAGCAATACACATATGACTTGATATTTTTTATAGGAAAGAGAAAATATAAAAGATGGAGTCATAAATGTAAATGCTTTGACTACAGTTACTCTTAACGATAGGTGTTGAAAATAACTCATTTGATTTATATCAAATTTAATAATGTTCATAATTGTAGTCTACGAAGTTTTGAGTGTGACTCCAACACAATTGTATCTCTATTTAAAAAGAGTGGTGGTATCCTTGATTGGTATATGGATTATTTTTTTTACTTTTTTAAATTCAAATGGATTTTTAAATGAACATACATAGACTAATAGACATGCATGACACCAAATGCAAATATGAGTCAAGCAAATATTGCTCTTGGGTACATGGAATTACACCTTAAATATGATGTTAAGGATGAAGATAAAAGCTTAGATTAGGGGGATACTTTTATTTATGCTTAATACATAGACATGAAATTTTTTGGAGATATTACATTATTTGGTACAATGAGTACCACAAAGTATCATTGAAGTACCATTGAGTACTATTGTAAATATTTAGATTAGGAAGTGTGTATGTCTAAAGTATGTGTCAAAGTGTAAAGAGTGTTATGTGTTATGTAATAGAGTGTGAAAGGTGTCAAGTGTGCAAGTGTGATGTGTGAAAGTGTGAATGTGAAAGGTGTCAATTGTACAAGAGAAGAGTTGTAAGTGTTAGGCGTCAAGTGTGGAAGTGAAGAGTCATATAAGATGTATCAAGATGTGAAATAGAACGTTATGTAATCATGAGATGCTTTGTTATAATATGAGGCATGTAAAAGGTTGCATATTTAGTGTGCTTGAGAAGGGCATATTGAATAGTTTATTGTATAAAGTTATATATTGAAGATAAAGCTCCATGCTATGTAATCAAATTTAATATGAATGAATGTAATAGAGAAGTATTTTTGGTGTGAAATATTGTGAAAATTATTGTGTGATTATTTGATCATGGAGAAATTTACTTATGAGATAATTAGGCATGTTTTCCAACAATGGTGTTAGAGCCACCTTGGTTCAAGTGCCATCTTGATAGAGAAAGTGAAGATTTGAGATAGATATTGAAGAGGAGAATATTATTGCAAGAGTAAGAAATAAATTGAATAAGGAGAAAATAATTTGGAGTAAGATATGTACTAGAGGAGTGAGAAATAGATTGGAAGAGTGTAAAGTTGAAGATAAAGATACATGAGAGCTTGAAGAATACAAAGGAGAAAAATCTAAATTTGGAGAAGTAGTAGAATTTCATAAGAAACATGAGCATTTTTTGGAGTGGATGAACATGAAAAGTTTGAGATAGCTTGGAGGATATTGCTAATAAGAATGTGAATATATTGCAATAGAAATTTATGGAAGAACATGAAGATATTGCAGTGAATGTGAGAAAAATGTGTAAAATTTCTATATTGAGAAGGTTACAATGAGATAACTTAAAGAAGTGCAAAGTTCATTATAGATAAGAGAATGTTTGAGAAGATAGATTGCTTAGTTATGAATATATATTGTAGATAAGGAAGGAGAAGCTAGCTTGGAATCCATTTGAACGACTATAAGGGTGGAATCCACAAATGTGACAACTTGGAGAAAATGCCTAGAGTAGGGTAGTGTTCTATTTTCTGTCTAGAGGATTCTAGGAGAGCCACTTGTAGACCAGAGGAGGTAAGAATACCATAAACAATGTTAGAACTATTCACAAGAGATATTTAGACAAGTTTCAGAGCAATGTTGTAGTTCATGTAGCAGAGAGGAAGGAGACTTGGGTAGAGGAATATTGTAGCAGAAGAGACATATGAGAGTGTAACATATTTCAAGTTTTGAAATGATTAACTATGAGCCAATGTTACATCTAATAGATTCAATCTGACAAGTCATATATTTGAGTACTATTGAAGGTAAGAGTTATTTTTAGGTAAAGTTAATTAATTTCAAGCACACATTCAAATTTTGAGTTATAAGGTGTAAAATATTAAAATATTATTTGATTTAATTTCTAGGAGATATAATGAGAATATTAATTAATGAATTAAGAAAATTAATGAAGGAGTAAGTAACTAATTAATTGAAGAAATTAATTAATTAATTAAAGGAGAGATTTAGAATTGAGAATTTAGAAAATTGCTTTGGGAGACAAGAAGGAATTTAAATATTGAAAGTTTGATTGAAGGAAGGAAATTTTAAAATAGGAAATTTGAATGAAGGTTTAAAATTTGAAAATACATATTTTATGTAGAATATAAAGATATTTCTTTATGAATCACAATTTTAAAAGGACCAAATTTTACATCATGGAAAAATAAAATGAAATCAATTTTCATTATTGAAAAACTTTGGGATATAGTAAATGGAATAAAGAATATGCTAGAAGATGAAAGTGGATTTATTTTTTAGGATGATGATGCAAAAGCTCTTATGCTAATCACATTTGGATTAATATATGGAATTCATCCATATATAAGTGAAGCAAAGACTTCAAAAGTTGCCTGGATAAAACTATGTAAAATATTTTAAGAAAAGAATGAAGTAACTATCTTGCATTTGCAATCACAATTATACTCTTTGAAATTTTAGGGAGGAGAAAGTATAGAACTTTTCTATCGGAGGATAGCAAAATTAAAAGCTAAGTTACTAACTTTGAGAGAAAAATTAGAAGACAAGTTTCTTCTTCAAGTTACATTAAGAACACTCCCAAAGATATTCAAAAATTTAGCCACTTCTCTTCAAGTGCTAAATGAAACCAAAACCTTTAATGAATTGGTTAATGTTATTAAAGAGTATGAAGTAGAAAATCTAGTCAGAGATGAAATGACTAATAATGCTCTAATATTAAATAAAAATACATTAAATATTGTAGCATCATCACAATCTCAACTTGAATGGAGAAGAAAATATTGTCACATATATAGTATGGGAGGACATACCACAATCAATTGTAGGTGTAATTATTTAATTAAAAGAAATCAAATGAATAGAATTTTTCAAATGTTCCAACCAAGGCAATATCAGCCTTGATATCAACTTGTGCAACAATGATGACCAAAATAAAAAAATAAAAAGGAAACCTAGTTCAATAATTTCAAGATGAAAATGAAATTAGATCCCTTATGGGAGAGATTATAGACAATAAATATTAAGAATAAATTGAGAATGAGTGTGATAATAATGATAATACAAATCATTTAAAAATTTCAAAAGGTACTAATGTTGAAAAATATACAATAGGAACAAATGAAAGACATGGATTAAAATCAAGATCATTTCAAAATTATAAGATTTGTGAGAAGACCAAACCAAAAATAGATCACAAAAAGAAAATTGAAGTACATTATGGATGGATCAATAAATTAGATTGGAATAGGATCATGGATATGTTACAATGTTTTTATGGACATAAAATTATTTCTGATAAACATTGGAAAGAATAGGTTTATAGGACAATACCATAAATTCAAGCAATATGAGAGCCAAAGTTGAAGAATGAAGATTAGAGTCAAATATTGAAGACTAAAAGCCTTTACAAAAAATAATGTAATATGGGGGGAGGGGTGTTGTAGATATTACATTATTTGTTACATTGATTAAAATAAAGTATCATCAAAGTAATAGTAAGTACTAATGTAAATATTTAGATTAAGAAGTATGTGTGTCTAAAGTATGTGTCAAAGTGTAAAGATTGTTATGTGTTATGTAATAAATTGTGAAAAGTGTCAAGTGTTCAAATGAATATTTATAAGTGTTAGATGTCAAGTGTGCAAGTGAATATTCATAAGTGTTAGGTGTCAAGTGTGCAAGTGAAGAGTCATATGAGATGTGTCAATATGTGAAGTAGGAGGTTATGTAATCATGAAAAGCTTTGTCATAATGTGAGGCATGTGAAAGGTTACATCTCCCATGAGTTTGAGGAGAGAAATAGTTAGGAGTATTAAAGAGTTTATTATGTAAAGTTATATATTCAAGATAAAACTCCATGTTATGTAATCAAATGTAATAAAGAAGTATTTTTTGTGTACAATATTGTGGGCATTATTGTGTGTGATTATTTGATCTTGAAGAAATTTACTTGTGAGATAATTAGGGATATTTACCAATATTTTTAGGTGTCTTCTTTAAGCAAAGGCTAATTCTATAGCTAAAGGTAACAATTATAAGTAATAAACATAGAATTCAAGTAAAGCAAGGAAGATAGAAATAAAACACTTTTTATTTTATTTTCAAAAGAAAATATTTTAGGGGGATAGAGAATGCAACCTACATGCTCTTTTGCTTTATTAAAAATTCAAATATATAGTTTAATCAAATTAAATATACAAGTAGATAATTTTACACTTTCTAGAAGTTATGATGTACTACAAAAAATAGTAAGGCTTCATTGCTTGATCCTACAATTAAATCTAACTCTATTCTAGTTCTAACAAAAAAGTAGCAAGCAAAAAATGCTAAGAGAAGTGTATTTGTGCTAACATAAGGACACCAGAGGATGTAAGCTATCACCTGAGATGAAAATACAAGTTGATGAACCTATAATTGAATGAAACCTATGTTGCAATATCTTTTTATTTCTTAGCATGGTTAGATGCAAGGACAACATATTGAATACTACAATAAATGCACTTGTTATCCATAATATGAGTAAGGAGAAATATGATTTAAATATATTTTTAAAAATAAATAAATAGAAATGGAAGAGAATGTATTATTTATTTTTTTCCTAACATCTATGATGGACTAAACTTGATGCATTTAAATCTAGACGAAAGTACATAAACTCATAAAGTTTCTTAGATGCATAGACAAAAAGGAGAGGATATATTTATTATATGATCCTAAAATATTGTATAAGGTTTTTATTATTATTATAGATCACAAATGATTGATATGATTCCATACACTATGATATCAATTATTGAATCCTATGCACAAGGATACAAATATTATGTATAATGAATTGGGGGCTTGTTTGTTTTCACAATGCTTTTTAAAAATAAATGGAATCAATACATTACCCATTTTAAATCAATAATTCATATAAATACACAGTGTAATATGAAAGGGTATCCATAGACACCAAAATAATCTCACTAAAAAAAAAGAATAAATACTTCAATGATGAAAGATATGTTTGATCTCAAGGGATGCAAATTCATGATTACATGTGATCTTTAGGTCAAGGTTAAAAAACCAACCTTAAGGATTATTAATAAAATATTACAATAAAACCATTTATACAAGGTGTACAAAGGACTAAAGGGTTATACAATGACTATAATAGAAAATTTATTCATTGTATCAAGTGAATCTTAACATCACATATTCCAACATCCACCCTTAAGCTAAATGGGATACACACAGAGAGAACCTTATTCATTATCACCTCATAAGGGACACTCTCCTACTCCAAGGCACTCTCATAATCGCTCACAATTACATATAAGTAACCTTGGACATGACATTGATTAGGATATTTATTATCTACTCTTCTTATGACACATAGATTAGATTAATCATTCCATAAGCATAAATCTATCAAACATAGTGTATTCAAACATTGATGTGGTTAGTTTGTTAATGAAACATTGGAATGTGGATAATATTGGTGGAATTTTGATTTTCACAATGAAAAATGATTGAATATTAATAAAATTAAATATATAAATATATAATTTTACACTTTCTAGTAGCTATAATATACTACAAATAATAGTAAGGCTTCATTACCTAAAACTACAATTGAACTTAACTCTAGTTCTAACAGAAGAGTAGCAAGTAAAAAATATTAAAAGAAGTGTAGTTGTGCTAACATAAGTGCACCAGAGGGTGTAAGCTATTATTTGATATAAAAATACAAGATAATGACCATAAAGTTGAATGAAACCTATGTATGTTTTTTATTTCTTAGCATGGTTAGATGCAAGGACAAAATATTTTAGAATATAATAGATGCACTTGTTATATCTAATATGAGAAATGAGAAATATTATTTCAATATATTTTAAATACAAATAAATCAAAATGGAAGAGAATGTATTATTTGTTTTTTTCTAACATCTATGATGGATTGAACTTGATGCAGTAAGATCCGAAGGATAATACATAAACTCCTAAAGTTCCCTAGATGCACAAACAAAAAGGAGGGGATATGTTTCTTATATTAAAATATTGAAAAATGTTTTGATTATTGTTATAGATCATAAACACTTGATATTATTACCTAATCACTAAATCCTTTGCACAAGGATACACAAATTATCATTAATGAATTGAAAGCTTGTTTGATTTCACAATGCTATCAAAAAATGAATGGAATCAATACATTACATAGATTAAATCAATAATTCATAGAAATAAATAATGCAATATGAAAGGGTATCCATAGAGACCAAAATAATGTCACTAAACAAAATGAATAAGCACTTCAATGATGAAATAAATGTTTGCTTTTAATGGGTGTAATACTTGATTACATGTAACCTTTAGGTCAAGGTTGGATATCCAAACTTAAGGATTATTAATAAAAAATTACAATAAACCCATTTATACAAGGTGCACAAAGGACTAACGGGCTATACAATGAATATAATAGAAAAATTATTTATGGATCAAGTAAAGCTTAACATCACATATTTTAACATCCATACTTAAGCTATAAGAAGAGAAAATTATTTGTCATCACTCCTTAAGGGACACTCTCATACTCCAAGGCAATCTCACAATTGATCACAATTGCGTAAAAGTAACCTTGGGTATGACATTGACTATGATATTTGTTATCTACTTTTCTTATGGCGCATAGATTAGATCAAGCATTCCATAAGCATAAAGCCATAAAAAATGATTATTTTAAGCCTTGATGTGCTTAATATTATGACGAAATAGTGGATTATGGATAAGCTTGGTGTCACTCTAATTGTCATAATGAAAAATGACTAGCAATTAATAAAATTAAATATGTAGATATAGAAATTTACACTTTCTAGAAGCTATGATGTACTAAAATTTATAGTAAGGCTTCATTACCTAATCCTATAATTGAGTTAAACTCTATTCTAATTTTGGTAGAAGAGTACCAAGCAAACAATACAAATAAAGGTGCAATTGTGCTAACATAAGTGCATTAGAGGGTGTAATCTATTACCTAAGATAAAAATGTAAGCTAATGACACTATAGTTGAATGAAACCTCTGGTAAAATGTATTTTATTTCTTAGCATGGTTAGAGGCAAGGAAAAAATGTTGAAAAATATAATAAATTCACTTGTTATCCTTAATATGAGTAAGAAGAAATATGATTTCAATTTATTTTTAAAGACAAATAAATAGAAATGGAAGAGAATGTATAATTTATTTTTTTTAACATCTATGATGTACTAAACTTGATGCACTAAGATCCAAAGGACAATACATAAACTCCTAAAGTTCCCTATATGCACAAAAAAAGGAAAGGATGTGTTTCTTATATGATCTTATAAGATTGAAGAATATTTTGATTATTGTTATAGATCATAAACCTTTGATATGATTTCCTCCACTCTAATATCAATATATGAATCCTATGTAAACGGATATAAATATTATCAACATGAATTGGAGGCTTGTTTGATTTCAAAATGCTTTCCAAAAATGAATCGAATCAATATATTACCTTAGATTAAATCAATAATTCATGGAATACACAACACAATATGAAAGAATATCCATAGTCACCAAAATAAACTCACTAAATAAAAATAATAAGCACTTTAATCATTAAATAAATGGTTAGTCTCAAGGGGTGTAAATACCTAATTACATGTGACCTTTAGGTCAAGGTTAAAGAACCAACCTTAAGGTTTATTAATAAAATATTATAATAAACCCATTTATACAAGGTGTACAAAGGACTAAATGACTATACAATAAATATAATAGAAACATTATTTATCATCTCAAGTGAAGCTTAATATTATATTTTCCAACATCTACCCTTAAGCTAAATGGGGTACATAGAGAGAGAACCTTATTTGTCACCACCTCTTAAGGTACACTCTCCTACTCCAAGGAACTCGCACAATCGTTTGCAATTGCATAAAAGTAACCTTTGGAATGACCTTGGTTAGGATATTTATTATCTACTTTACTTATGGTACATAGATTAGATCAAACATTACATAAGCATAAAGCCATAAAACATAGTGTATTTGGACCTTGATGTGCTTAGTCTTCTAATGAAACATTGGATTGTGGATAATCTTGGTGGAACTTTGATTATCACAATGAAAAATGACTAGAAATTAATCAAATTAAATATAGAAATAGATAATTTTATATTTTCTAGAAGCTATGATGTACTACAATTAATAGTAAGGCTTCATTACCTAATCCTATAACCAATTCTAACTATATTCTACTTCTAATAGAAGAGTAGCAAGCAAACAATGCTAATAAAGGTGTATTTATGCTAACATAAGTGTACCAAAGAGTGTAAGCTATTACCTAATATACAAATTCAAGATAATGAACCTATAGTAGAATGAAACCTATATTAAAATACCTTTTATTTATTAGCATGGTCATAGAAAAGGACAAAATGTTGAAGAGTACAGTAAATACACTTGTTATCCCTAATATGAGTAAGAAGAAATATGATTTCAATCTCTTTTTAAAGATAAATAAATAGAAATGGAAAATAATGTAATATGTAATTTTTTCTTAACATCTATGATGGATTGAACTTGATGTTGTAATATCGAGAGAATAATACATAAAATCTTAAAGTTTCGTAGATGCACAAACAAAAATGAGGGGATATGTTTCTCATATGATCCCAAAAGCTTGAAGAAGGTTTTAGTTATTGTTATAGATCACAAACACTTGATATAATGAAAACCTTATTCAAGCTTTTAGGATCATATGAACCCCTCCACTCTAATTTAAATTATTTAAACCTATGCACAAGAATATAAAAATAATCAACGATGAAAAAATGAATTGGGGGCTTGTTTGATTTCATCAGGCTTTAAAAAAATTAATAGAATCAATACATTACCTAGATTAAATCAATAATTCATAGAAATACATAGTGTAGTATGAAAGGTATCCATAATCACCAAAATAATCTCACTAAACAAAATGAATAAACACTTCAATGATGAAATAAATGTTTGATCTCAATGGGTGTAAATACCTGATTACATGTGACATTTAGGTCAAGGTTAAATAATCAAACTTAAAGGTTATTAATAAAATATTATAATAAACCTATTTATACAAGGAGTACAAAAGACTATACAATGAATATAACAGAAAAGTTATTCATTGTCTCAAGTGAATATTAACATCACATATTCTAACATCCACTATTAAGATTAATGGGGTACATAGAGATAACCTTATTTTTTATCACCCTTAAGGAACACTCTCCTACTCCAAGGCACTCTCACAATCACTTACAATTGCATGAAACTAACCTTGGACATGATCTTGTTTAGGATATTTATTATCTAATCTACTTATGACATACATATCATATCAAGCATTCCATAAACATAAAACCATCAAACATAGTGCATTCAAACCTTAATGTGCATAGTCTACTAATGAAACATTTGATTGTGGACAAGCTTGGTGGAACTTTAATCATCACAATTAAAAAAGGACTAGAAACTATCGAGGAGTACCTATTTGCTCCAAAATCATGAATATCCTTCAAATATGTTTTGTGGATTCATTTACAAAATAATAATTATCTTCCTTAGAAGAGTGAGATATGGCAGAATACCATATAAAACACCATGAAACCAATATAAATATGATTAAAAATAAACTTTGTAGTGAAGCATCATTAGACCAAATCATTGGTCCAATCTAGATTAGAAAATCCTCTAAAAATAAAAGGTGCTCTAATTGAGGAGTGAATACACATATGTTATGTACCTTTGATATACCAAAGTGTTACCTTAGATATTATCCAATGACTCTTATGGGGTTCTTGCATATGTTAGAATTAAAGTGCACTATGCCTCTGTTTTGACACTTGTCAGTTTATATTGACACTTGTCAGTTTATCATATAGGCATTTTGCCTATATATGTAATTCATTTGTATCAATAAAATTATCCCATAAGTTTTACTCCCAACATTTGGTATCAGAGCAGGCTTTTTTTGCCCTGTGAAACCCCTTGAGGGGGGATTTCCCTCATGGAAATCCTCCCTGAGGGAAATCCTCCCTGAGGGAAATCCCCCCTCTCTTGATTTTTTTTCCCTATTTAAAAAAAAAAATTACCGAGGGAGTATGCTCTCCATCATTTGATGGATCATAAACCAGATGGTAAGAATTTAAAGTTTAGGAAATTTTTTCAGAATTTTTTTTTAGTTTTAGGTTCTGGTGCAGTACTGCAAGGCTAAGACGATCTGTCAATTCAAAGAAGTGGAGCTCCCCATGGGCGCAGGCCACCGAGTTGATGCAAGTGCAGTCTCGCAGAAGGGAGCCAGTTTATCATTTTTTTTAATGTTCGATGCGACACACCAGACATAAGGCTTTGTTTCATCTTCAAAAGTGCTCCGATTTTGCATTATTGGGGTTTGAATCACTTTGAGGTTTATACTTCTTTTCTTTTAATTGAAGTTGAGTTTGGCTTGGCATCCATCGTTGCCTAGCAGATGCTCTAAACCTCGCAGTCCTTGTGGCTATATCATAAAGCATGTGTTGCCCCATTAAAAAACTTGGAACGGAGGAAGGTTGTTGTTGACATATAGCTTTGTGCATTTCCATGAGCTAGAAAACGCATCCACGATGGACCAGCATGCCTCCTATTCATTTTTGGAGGGCAAAACTTAGGCAGGGCGATGATGGCATCCAGCAGCAGGTGAACATATTTACATCGAGAAAGTCAGCTCTTAGCAAAGAAGAGCGCAGTACCTTTGCTATGACATGGATTTTTTCACGGTGATGTGCTCCTAGAATCCTACAATGTCGACGTTTGCAAGTGTGAAAATGTTTCTTTGGCTCTGCTTCGAAGACTGTTCAGAAGGATGTGTTGTTAACGATTTCTCTGAATGCACCTGATGGAGCGATGATCTATATAGTGACACCAAACCAAAGCGTGCTTGATGGTAGTCGATGAGAATACCTCTACAAAGTTGGTTTCTAGTTCTCATTATTTTCATCATCCTGAATTTTGATCACACCCAAAAAGAAGTGGATGTGAAGTTTAGTTTATTGCCACTTTAGTGGTACTTTGCTTTCACAGTAGCTATAACAGGGATTGATCACGTACTTGCAATCTTGAACGAAGGTGAAGGTGTTGCCGCTATTCATGGTCTCACCGCTCCTTTGCTGACCATACACGAGGTTTGCATGATAAGGTAAATCTACCAGTTATTTTTTAGAATTAGCATTGAAGGTGGATTGGAGGGACTGCACGACGTCGGTTCAGGCAAAAATTCCTTTCACACGATGTCTCCCACCACCTCTTTGCTGTAGCATGCCCTGTGTAGTTGACCGTTGTGAAGACGAAGAGTGTTTGTTACAGTACACTCCGTCTTGGACGTCGGATGTTGTCGTCATCACGAACAGTGGAACCGAGTTTCTCAGAAGTTGCAGCTCTATCGATGATTGAATGTGAATATTTGCAGTGATTTGCTTGTTTTCTACTCGTCCCATGACAGATGTCAGATTTCGCATGGTTTCTTAGTTTTAATTATCTGATTGTAGCACCGAGGACCAAGATTAACGGTAACAAGATGGTCGTCAGCCACCTGCAAGTGCTCTCGCACTGCCACCACCGGCTCGTCGCACTCGGTGTCATGGCAAAGGCAGAGATCAACACATTAATTTTTTTTTATAGGCCTAGGAAATACAACTTTTGGCGGGGACCTGGCTGACGTGCTCTACCACTGATAAATGGACATTTTTTTAGATGCTACATGTTTAAAGGAGATTTCATTGCAGCGATGTCAGTTTCCACCACCCACGTGGGCCCTACCTTCCGCGGTGGCGCCCTTATGAAACTAAAGATGTGCGGGTTGAGCCACATAGAAATTTTAAAATATTTGAGGGCTTCCTTTATAAAGTGGAGGGACAACTTTCTTCTCCATTGTATGGTTTTTTGAAGTCTTTTAAATGTATGGGGAATAACATTTTGTAATGGCTATCAATATGGCCACTTTGGTCTTTTTTTTTCCACATGGCCCATGATTCACATAGGCCCATAATACTCAAGATATTTTAATGTTTATTCCACATGAAGAGTAGAAGTGGGAGCTCAAGGCCCATGTAATTCCCCTGTGAGGGAAAATTGAAAATTGAGTCTGGTTTTTTATTCCGCCATAGTGCGATGCCAGGAATATGATATTCTTGAGGTTTATTTTGCTGCCTTAGATAGGCATGATGGGTTTTTCACATGAAGGCCCATTTTATGGTGGAATATAGGGGTATATATAGTCATTGGAAACGTTTTTTCGTGACGAACACATTTGTGGTGTTCATTTATAATTTTGAGGTTGTTTTAATTGAGTTTTTTAGCCTCAAAGTTTTTTTACCTTGGAGTGCACTTTCGGTTGTACCCGACACTCCCAAGGTACTTGTAAGTGAACCTAGTATCTAGTATTCTCCTCTTTCTACTTGGTGGATGCAGCGGCTGGTTACCCATGCATTCCGATAAGATGAGGTGACTACAATAAGGACACTTATTCTAGGGACTACAGACATAGACACCCTAGAATCTATCTGATGTTTTTTTGGATCTAATTCTAGAGACTACAAACGAAGACACTTCAGAAGATTCTCTTCTATTCTTCTTTCTTCTCCTCCCCACTTGGATTCTAAGGCTCAATTTTATTGTATTTCATGGCTCGTATTTCTTTTGTATTAAGGTGCATTTTTGGCAGAGATCGACACCTTCTAGATTGAGTTCACCATAAGGAGGGATTTGATATTTATGGTGAATCTAGTCAGTGACCTACAAGAGGCAACATCCTCTGAGGATGACCTGCAGAGGTAACAGACCCAGAAATGGTTGACCCTGAGGCACCCATGATGACCCTGAGGCACTTAGACGGCTGACCCAGTGGCAATAGACCCGTGGAAGTGGATGACCCTAAGGCAACAGATCGAGATGTATACATAGTGAATCTAGCATTATTCATAGTTGGAGAGCCAAGTGCAAAGAGCACGAGCCTAGACCAAATCAACAATAAAGGAGGATGTAGAATTGCTTTTTAGAGAAGTCAACATTAAGGGGGAATGTTACCTAATGTTGACTTGTTTTTTTTCTTTAGTTAGGATAGTGCACTTTAAGGGGGAATGTTAGAATTAAAGTACACTATGCCTCTATTTTGACACTTATCAGTTTATATTGACACTTGTCAGTTTATCATATAGGCTTCTACCTATATATATAATTCATTTGTATCAATAAAATGATCCCATAGGTTTTACTCCCAACATTACTTTTCGTCTTCACAATGGTCAACTGCACATGGCACGCTACGACAAAGAGGTGGTGGGAGACATCGTGCGGAAGGAATTTTTGCCTGAGCTGATGCCACACAATCTCTCCAATCCACCTTCAATGCTAATTCTACAAAATAACTAGTAGATTTGCATTATCATGCAAACCCTGTGTACGGTCGGCAAAGGAGCGGTGCGCCCACGAATAGCAACAACACCTCTGCCTCCGTTCGAGACTGCAAGTACATAATCGATCCCTATTATAGTTGTTATGAAACCAAAGTACCGCTAGAGTGGCAGTAAACTAAACTTCATGTCCACTTCTTTTTGGGTGCGATCAAAAGTTGGGATGATGAAAATAATGAGAACTAGAAACCAACTTTGTAGAGGTATTCTCATCGACTGCCATCAAGCACGCTTTGGTCTGGTGTCATTATATAGATCATCGCTCCATCAGGTGCATTCAGAGAAATCGTTAACAACACATCCTTCTGAAGAGTCTTCAGAGCAGAGCCAAAGAAACATTTTCACACTCGCAAAAGTCGACATTGTAGGATTCTGGGAGCACAACACCGTGAAAAAATCCATGTCATAGCAAAGGTACTGCACTCTCCTCTACTAAGATTTGACTTTCTCAATGCAAATATGTTCACCTACTACTAGACGCCATCATCGCCTTACAGAAGTTTTGCCCTCCAACAATGAAGAGGAGGCCTCTTGGCCCACCGTGGATGCATTTTCTAGCTCGTGGAAATGCACAAAGCTATGTGTCAACAACAACCTTCCCCCGTTCCAAGTTTTTTAATGGGGCAACACATGCTTTACGATCTAGCCACAGGGACTGCTAGGTTTAGAGCATTTGCTAGGCAATGATGGATGCCAAGCCAAACTCAACTTCAAAGAAAAGAAAAGAAGTATAAACCTCAAAGTGATTCAAACCCCAATAATGCAGAATCAGAGCACTTCTAAAGATGAAACAAAGCCTTATGTCTGGTGTGTCGCATCGAACATTATAAAAATTATAAACTAGCTCCCTTCTGCGAGACTGCACTTGCATCAGCTCGATGACCTGCACCCATAGGGAGCTCCACTTCTTCGAATTGAAAGATCGTCTTATCCTTGTAGTACTACACCAGAACCTAAAATTAAAAGAAAATCCTAAAAAAATTTCATAAAATTTAAATTCTTACCATCTGGTTTCTGATCCATCAAATGATGGAGAGCATACTGCCTCGGTAATTTTTTTTTAAAAATAGGGAAAAAAATTAGGGGAGGGAGGATTTCCATGAGGGAAATCCCCCCTCAAGGGGTTTCACAGGGCAGGAAAAGCCTGCTCTGATACCAAATATTGGGAGTAAAACTTATGGGATCATTTTATTGATACAAATGAATTACATATATAGGCTGAAGGCCTATATGATAAACTGACAAGTGTCAATATAAACTGACAAGTGTCAAAATAGAGGCATAGTGCACTTTAATTCTAACAAAGATATACCTAGGATAAAATTTGAATATAAATGTAATATTTGAATAAGTATGAATAAGATAGAGAAGGCCCTAAACATGTGATTAGTACAAATAACATCTACTATAGAAGTAGTGAAATATGTTCACAACCTCAAACAATGAGTAAAGGGAGTTTAAGTAGGTTTACAATCCTCCATCCTAAACTGCTATAAAAAATTTAAGGTATACTTTGGCTAAGAAATGGTGATCCTAAAGGGTGATTGGTCAATCTATATCTCCAAAAAATAATGAAGGAGACCCAAATTTATTATCTCAAGAGTTTCATAAATTCATGTCTTCATCTCCTAGATCAAGGATATTGAGCTTCCCATGATGAAAACATCATCAAATACAATACAATCACTAAAATGTATATCACTTTGTATCGCTCCAAATTTTTTGCATCCTTACCCTCAGGCTATAGGATCCGCGCCCGAAAGGGGGATGCGAGAAGGATGGGACAATACCTCGGACTGAGAGGCCCTTTGAAGGTCCCGCCTCTCGGGGGAGGGGTATAAAGGTGAATTTTTGATGGATGGTGGGTTCACCAGGAAAACTTTTGAGTGGCTAGTTTCCACACCTAGGTTGATAGTGAGTTTGATGTGTTCATTTTGTACTTTAATCATTCAACTCCTAGGTTTGGCCAAGATGAATCTAAACTATTCTATATGCCAATGCTGATTTTGTGGATACAAAAAATATGAATAAATGCTAAACACAGAAAATGTGCCAAATGGGACAGAACATACCTGATTTTGGATGTTTGATGAAGGTTCTGAGTTTTGTAGCAGTCCAAATCATCTCAACTTGTACGTAATCATCTGATATTTCATAGAATCATCTCGAATCACAGTCGGTCATCTGAGATCAGATGAAATCATCTGAGATCTGACGAATTCGTCAGACGAATTCGTCAGAAACCTGCAATCACAAAAATAGATACAAAATACCAAATATGCAACTGTAGAAGCAAAGGAGAATGATAGCAATAACAACAAACGTGCCTAAACAATGGATTCAAATAACAAACAAGAGAAATGCAGTAGATTTAATGATTGATTTTAACTTTATCATGCGGTTATGCTAAATGAGGTGAACTCCAAGATGCATAAACATAATAACTAAGATAATGTATAAAGAAATGCAGAAAAATGATAAAGAGATGCAAACTCTAGACTCTGATTGCCCCCAATCTGGACTACAGTCGGGATCATCTCCAATCGTACGAGATCATCTATGCTCCTCGACAAGATCGTCCAAAATCATCCGAAATCGCTTGCGACGATCCGAGCTAGCTTCGACTGAAAAATAGTAAAGTTCCTGCAAGAAAACATGAAATACAAAATGCAAACAAAAGTATGAAGGTGTTCTAAGGCATAAGGAACCAAATTTGCAGGGAAATCCATCATCTAGGAGGTTCAGGGGGATAAACTGAGAAAATCCCAGTTTATATAGGATTAGGGAGAGGTTAGGAGGTTGGAGATCATCCCAATTTGGGAGATCTCCAATGGGGGAGACTCTAACTGCGCAGACACGCTTTCTGCCCAGGTTAGAGAGGTTGTTGGAACAGAAGCTAATTATGAAAATTTGGTTTTGGGACGAAATCGTCTGGACGTTCTGTTCCAGACGAATTCGTCAGATCTGGGATGATTTCGTCTAATCTGCGATGATATTGTCCAACGGTCAAAACAAATCCTAAAAATGGCATGAAAAATGAGGAAAGCGGGTAACGGGCGGTTAACGGGCGGTTTGAGGTTAAAATTTGAATTTTTATCTTTTTACTAAGGTTTAACTGTGCCAATTTTAGGGTGCTACATTTTGCCCCCTCTTTAGCGAATTTTTAGAAGAAAATGCGTTAAAGACGAGTTCTTCCCGTTTTACGAGAAAGCAAAAATGTACTCAATTTTTTAGACGATGATTCTTGGTCGAATCGTACGACTGCTGACTATGGTGCCCCCTCCGTGTTTTTACCCAAATCGAACGTTTGAGGTAAAAACACGAAAAAGCAAAAAATTGAAAAAAATGTTGTTTTTTTTAAATAAAATTAAGAAAAATAGGGTAAAACCCTAATTCATTGTTACTATTCATTTTTACTGTTCCAGAGCTCTGCAGAGAGAAACAATGGTGGAGACAGCGCACAGAGCGACAGAGGTCCGACGCGGGCTACGGGTAAGGATCTAATCCTAGTAGATTAGGTTTGATTTTACTTTGTGCAATTTTTTGATTTAAATTTTGATTGTTTGGGGCATCGCGGCCGTTTTTAGGCCGTCGACGACGTCGGGACGAAATCATCCCTAAATCGTCGATTTCGTTCGAGGGCGAAATCGGCGAACTAGGGGCGATCTCGTCCAACAAGGGGCGATCCCCATGTTGCGAAATCGAAGACGATTTCATCCTAACGAAGGACGATTTTGCCCAATTTGGGACGATATCATCCAATGGTGGATGATATCATCTTTAAGCTTGATTGAAATGTGTTTAATTTGATTGCAATGATTGGTTTATTAATAAATTTTATTATTTTATTGTTTGTTTTGTAGAAAGGATTACTAAAGAGTCGGGAATGGAAATACGATGGGTTGAGAGATGACTTGGCCGCTCTCGACCAGGCAGAGCATGACCAACTAGCATAGGTCGGGCTACGACATGTGGCAGAGATGCCACAAGTATCGACGGACATGGGGCTACTGACAACCCTAGCAGAGAGGTGGTATCCGGGGTCGTCCTACTTTTGGTTACCGATAGGGGAGATGGCTCCCACTCTAGAGGACGTATGGAGGATCATGAGGATCCCCATACAAGGATGGCTGATGATGCCTATGGCCAATCAGGGCTAGGCTATGATGAGATTGACTGGAGACCCGAGCTTCACCCTGGAGAAGGGCGGGGTGAACATCGAGTCTCTAAGGCAGATGCCTGGGGCATCTAGGCTGACTCGAGTTTTGGTAGGGGTGGTAGGTGGCTTACTGTTGTGCCACCAGAGCGGGTGCAGGCTACCATGGCTCCTCTCAGATGTGGTTTGCGACATGAGAGACCACGGTTATAGGTTTTCTTGGGGTAGTTTTGTACTATGCCGCTTGTATAGGATCCTTCATGGGGTCGTATACAAGGGAGGCCGATGTCTGGTTTTGACATCGCTACTGTAGGTTTGGTGTTGGGAGCACATCACGATGTGAAGGCCGGTAGGGCTCCCATTGACAGGGGTTGACCGGGAGAGGCCCCGGGTTTTCTACTGGTGGCTACAGAGGGGGTCACAGTGATGGATAGATCTGTCGATGTCACGGAGGTTGTTGGATGACCTCATCCCTGACCAGATCACCTGGAGGCCATGGCGAGAGCACCCCGGGTGGGCAGAGGATGGGCAGGAGCTGGCTCGCATCAGGCGAGTCTACTGGCTGAGGATGGAGCGGGGAGAGGTAGAGCTCCACCGCTATGACCGGGTACTATGGTAGTTCGGTCTACAGTAGGGGATCCCTTCTCTCAGGGATTATGAGTACTCTCAGACTATTCGAGATAGTACTACACTGAGCGGGGCTCCAGACATGCAACGGTTCTGGAGTCAGGACATAGATGATGCCCCCATCCAGCCAGTGGATGGTGACGACGTTGGGGTTATAGATGGATACGATGCCTGGTACATAGGCATCCACCCTCCTCGGATGATGAGGGCATAGGGTCCGATGCACGCCGTGGTGCGTCGGATGGGGAGGTGGCGCCAGGCTACTATTGAGGCAATGCGGGGTCACGACGGGAGAGAGCAACGATGGTCTCCATAGGAGAGACGCCAGAGGATGGCACGGGCTCCACAGAGACCTCAAGAGATAGGGAGGAGAGAGGAGGGAGTCCCTTCTCAGTAGGGGAGAGACCACCATCGCCCGATAAGGGCAAGGGTGTCGAGGTAGGGGAGAGCAGCGAGACGGTGGCTCTCCGGGCTGAGGTTGCCCACCTCCGGGCTCAGGTGCAGACACTGCAGGATGAGGCTACACGGCTCAGAGCTCGGGGTGGAGGAGCGAGCACGCAGGAGTTGGCGTGGTCTATGGCTCAGACTGCATTCTACCAGGGAGCATACTACCAGATGGTTCCAGAGGGCCAGAGGGTACAGCTGCCAATCGACATTGCAGAGCCAGTCAGGATGGGGTCATCGAGGACATCCTCACGATCGACGTCGAGGACCCGCGACATAGGGCAGACTTCGATGGGGCCTCCTCCTCCACCTCAGGGTGGGAGAGGAGATGAGGCTGAGAGCTCGAGGGCTTCTCGAGGCTAGACGCTCACTGCACAGAGATTGCATTTATTATTATATATTTTTGTTTTTGAGAGGATTGAGTACGCCAGGCTATTGATTGTGGCATACCAGTCCAGTTTTGATATGATGTACATATGTTGATATATATATGGTCTTTTGATGATATGACTTGTTGAATTTGTTGTATGATGCTTTAATGTTGAATTTCGATTGATTATTGATGATTCATGAAATTATGTCATTTTAGAAATATTATAATTTTATGTCATGTTGTAACATTTAAATGAAATAATCTGATGTAAACAATTGGTTGTTTTGGTGTGATTTGATGAAAAATAAAAGGGACTTCTAACAATAATTTCAAAGGACATTGTCGCTATTATAGACCATTTCATGGAGTCGCCGCTCGCTCGGTCGTCAAGCTAATCCCAGTATAGAAATATTGCTAAAAGTAAAAGAATGCTTAAGAGACTGTCTTAAGACTTTGTGTTGTGATGATGGAAATGATGATGGTTTGTGATTTGTTTTCAGATTTTCATAAAAAATATTATGCATGAGATACTAAAAGAAATATGATTTTGCTAGGCATAAATTCCTAAGTGTGATAAAATTTTGAACAATTCCTTAGAAATTATACCATGGTTGCAAAATTGAATGTTGACATAATGACATGAAATAGAATAAGTGTTCGTTCATTTTTAAAGCACAATTGTGTAACATAATGATGTAAGTCATATGTTTGGATGAATTTGTTTAAAATAAATGGAAAATAAGATTAGAACAATGGTTTGCGCTAGGCATAGAATTATAGGTATAGACTTATACCATCATCACGAAATCCAAAGAAGAAATTGATATTTTAGTTTTATTGCATGATTGATTTTTGATAAATAGAAAATAATAATATGAACATGACTTTATTTGCTAGATTTTGAAATAGGTTGTTTTAAAAGAATTTTGGATTTTTTGAAAACAATGTATGTAATTGCTTTTATACTAAACAGATGTTCTGAAATAAGAATAAAATTTATTCCAAAAGAGTTGCAAAAATATTTTAAATTATCTCAAAGACAAATGTAGATTTGTAAGGAACCCTCATGTGCATATGTGAGTTCATTGCCGATCTTGATTTATCATAATGATAGAGAATCTCTCAAATACAAATGTGTGTGCAATTGTATTGTTCATTCACCAATTTTGAGCAAGATAATTTGATACAAGTAATTTGAATTAACCAAATGAATGTTCGTTAACCATGATTTGTATGCATGTAACCGTACTAGACTACTGTGTAAGTTAGGTTATCAAGAGCTAGCTAATCCATAAGCCGACATAGGTCTGTACAAAAGAAGGTCGCTAATGTGACAGACATATCACCATGCTAGGGATTACCCAAGGCCAAGCGGGTTGGGCACAAACCACCTGTTATGGGGCTTACCTCACAGTTTTCGAATAATTGAGAATTCCAGGGATTCAAGCTCATTCACCCTTCTTTTCTTTTCAAGGGGTAGGGAAAGGGATTTTATTGCTTTTGCTTTTGCTTTTCTTTTCTTTTCTTTTTTTTTTTTTTGTATTTTTGCTTGGAATATTGTTGCGATGGTACAAAATGATATTTTTCTTTTTCTCATTTTCTTTGACTTTTCTTTTTCTTCCTATACTAGGGATACTTGCTCGGATTAGTTGTAGAGCAAGGGATTTTTATTCTGGGTAGGGGTGAGCTTGTCCTTTTGTCAATTCTCAAAGATTCTAGACCATGTGCATGATAGGATAGTAGGGGAAACTTTTCGCTCAAGAAACCATTTCTACTATGTAGCATCATATCGAATTTGCAATGAAATCATTTTAATGTGAAAAGATATACTTGGTTCAAGTAAATAACAAGATCAATTCTCTATGCTCAAAACTTTATTTAATTCAACTGTGGACTTTGATATAAGAGAGATTAATAATCAAAAAATAAAATCAAGATATTTATTCATGTGAATGTGAAAGTGCGGGTTTCCAAATAAATGCTAATTTGTCCAAAATAATTGAAAATATAACTGCAACACTTCAAGAATTGACAGGTATGAAAATAAAATATGTTTTTGAAGATTTTGACGATTTTGATGTTTTTATATTTTTATATTTTGATTTTGATTGATGAATTGCAAGAAGAAATACTATTACTGTTCTTGAAAAAGATTTTGATAGAAATGGCTAAAATGAAACAATATGCAAAATACAATATATACAAATGATGAAATGACCCAATGTTATGCATAATAACGCTTAAGATGCATAATGTTCATAGGTTCTTTAAGATCTTTACCATCTAAGGTAGCTAATCGATATGCTCCCGATCCAAATTTAGCGAGTGATGACATATGGTCCAAGCCAGTTGGGCTCAAATTTACCTTTAAGGTCTTTAGTTGCATTAGTATTTTTTTGATTTTCTTTTAAGACAAGGTCGCCGATCTCAAAGGATCGCTGATGAACTTTCTTGAGGTATGCTCTCTTAAGCTTGTTTTGGTAGGCACGAAGATGCTCCAAAGCATTGATGCGCTTTTCATCTAGGAGTTCCAGTCGACTAAGTCCGCCAGCACGATATTCATCTCCTACTTCAGTATCTTGAAGTAGCAGAGCCAAAGAAGGAACTTCTAATTCAAAGGGAAAAACTGCTTCAGCGCCATAGACCAAAACAAAGGGGGAAGTGCCTGTGGGAGTACGAACGCTAGTTCGATAAGCCCACAAAGCAGGATATAATTGAATATGCCAATCACGGCCAGATTTGTTGACCAATATTTTAAGGATTTTGATTAATGTTTTATTAGATGCTTCTGCTTGGCCATTACCCTGAGGATAATAGGGAGTGGACCAACGATGTTGAATTTTATACTTTTGACATAATTTCTTAACATCTTTATTTTTAAAACAAGTTCCATTATCTGAAATGAGATTTGCAGGGATTCCAAACCTACAAATAATTTGATTAAAAATAAACTTGGAAACTTGGGTTCCAGTACAAGAAGCTAATGGCATAGCTTCAACCCACTTCGTGAAATACTCAGTGGCGGTTATGATAAATTTGTGTCCATCAGATGACACAGGGTTGATTTTTCCAATGATGTCTAAGCCCCATTTTGAAAAGGGCCAAGGAGATGAAATAGCCTACAGCTCTTGTGCAGGCGCATGGACAAGGTCAGCGTGTTTCTGGCACTTGTCGCAATGTCGCACATAATCATGTGCATCATTCTCCATGGTAGGCCAAAAATATCCTATCCTAAGGAGCTTCTTAGCAATGGCGCTACCACTAAAATGCCCCCCACAAGATCCATTGTGGGCTTCATTCAAAGCTGATCTAGATTCTTCTAGATTCAAACATCTCAATAAGATGCCTTCAAAAGATCTCCTATACAAGGTATTACCAATAATCATGAAGCGACTTGCTCGTCTACGTAATAACCTACGCTGGTTGCTAGTACAACCATCAGGGAAGGTCCCATTTTGAAGAAAATTAAATATATCAGTGTACCAATGTTCAGGAGTAGTTTCATTGATTAGAAACACATCCAAAGGTTCTAAGCATGATTTGCTTGAAGCGGGTTCCTGGAGTCGATGAATAATGATGGTAGCATATTCATCATCTAACTCCAAGGGCAAAAGAGATGCAACTGCAGCCATAGCATCAGCCGCACGATTGCTAGTTCGAGGAATAGCTTCCAAGGTAACTTGATCAAACAAAGATAATAATTGTAAGACATATGCTTTATATGGATGCAATTTATCATCTCTGGTCTGATAAACATCATTGATTTGATTTATGACAAGTTGAGAGTCACCAAAAACCAATAGATTTTTAATTTGTAGTGCTAAAGCAGCTCGTAATCCAAGGATAAGAGCTTCATATTCAGCAGTGTTATTAGTGCAAGCAAATGTTAGTTTGAAGGACAGAGGTATAAGATGTTTCTGTGGAGATATTAAAATAATACCTGCACCAGCCCCACTCATACATCGGGCTCCGTCAAAGTATAGGGACCATTGCTCTGGATGGTCTGCCTCTATTTTAAGGCATTCATCAGGAAACTCAATGATGAGGGGATGGGTAGACTCTAAGGGTGCAACAGCTAATTGATCTGCTATGATTTGACCCTTAACAGACTTCTGTCCTATAAACGTGAGTTCAAACTCGCTTAGCACAAGAACCCACTTTGTTGTGCGACCAGATAAGTACGGTCGACTCATGAGATATCGCAAAGGGTCGAATTTGGCAATAACATACGTTTTTTGACTGAGCATATAATGTCGTAGTTTCTATGTAGAAAATATGACTGCTAGACATAAATTCTCTAACATGGTATAGCGAGTTTCATAACTGATTAAGGTCCTGCTAATGTAATAATTAGCACGTTCTTTCTTCTCATCGTCAAGTTGAGCTAACATAGCTCCTAAGGCAAAATCTGAAGCAAAAATGTACAAGATAAATGGACGATCAGATCTAGGTGGTGAAAGCACCGGTGGTTTAAGGAGATATTGCTTAAGGAGTTCAAATGCTTCCTAACATTCATCGTCCCAATGAAAAGAGACATCTTTCTTAAGAAGCTTAAGAAAGGGTCCGGTTTTGTCTGCCAACTTATCGATGAAGCGACGAATAGCCTGAAGCTTACCTTGTAGACTTCGTAATTCTGATATATTTGTGGGTGTGGGCATATCAGTGATAGCCACGATCTTGAGAGGGTCGATTTCAATGCCACGTAAAGAAACTATAACCCCTAATAATTTATCGGACTTAACTCCGAATATACATTTAGTTGGATTCAATCGGATAAGATACTCCCTTAACCGATCAAATACTTTTCTCAAGTCATCTAAATGATCATCTTCTTTGATGGAATGAGCTATAATATCATCTACATAATCATGTAGAATATCATGCATCATATCATGAAAGATATAAGTCATAGCTCGTTGATAAGTTGCACTTGCATTCTTTAAACCGAATGGCATCACTTTCCAACAAAAGGTTCCCCAAGGGGTAATAAAGGTTGTTTTAGCCTGATCTTCAGGAGCTATCCTGATCTGATTATAACCAGAAAATCCATCCATTAGGGATATCATTCCACTCCCAGCAGTAAAATCAATGATCTGATCCATGTTGGGAAGAGGAAAATCATCTTTAGGGCATGCAACATTAATATCTCTGAAGTCTATGCAAACCCTAACTTTAGTGGCTTCTTTCTTAGTTACTGGAACTACATTTGAGATCCATTCAGCATAATCAATGGCTTGTATAAAAATAACATTTAAGAGTTTTTCTAATTCTCCTTTGACTAGTAAGGCCACTTTGGGATGCATTTTTCTAAGTTTCTGTTTAACAGGTTTAGCATCCGGATGGACTACTAGGTGATGCATAACTACAGAAGGGTCTAATCTTGGCATATCTTCATATGTCCAAGCAAAGACGTCTTCATATTGTTTAAGGAATGCAATGTATTTATCTTGTTTTTCTTGACTCAATTCTGATCCAATGTTGATTATGTGAGGGTTATCTTTGGTTCCAATGTTAATTTTTATGATGTTTTCTACTTCCATATGTAGATCTCTCTCAAAATTAGGTGGGGTGGGTGAAACGCCTAATTCTTGTAATTCTTCCAAGGTTAGCTTGGATAATTCGTCTTGAGGAGTTGTGGCCTCAAGCTGGGCTATACTAGGTATAGAGCCATCGAAATAAAATCCGTTATGTAACAATTCCTCAATGGAGACATCATGAAAGATATCCCCCTCCAACTCATCGTCGGATTCGGCAATCATCTCAGGGTAAGCTATGGATAACATATTACATGTAAGAGGCTTAAAATGCAAGACATCCCATTTATCCAAATAATCTTGGTAACATATGAGATGGTCATCATCCTCAAATGGGAAGGGCTGACCTTTACTAGGAAATAGGCCCACACCACATCGGGCAGGCCATGGTTCTACCTCAAAAGGTTCTTTCATACCATTCTAGAAAGGTCCCAAACCTTTCCCTTTATATCCCAATTTAAGCATTATGGGCTTAGCTTTAATATACTCATTAGCAAAATAGCATCTAGCATATCCATCACAATGTGTCTTGATGTTTCTAGGTATTCTTCCCTAGTCATATCCCTTATAAATAAAAGCACAACTCCCGACTTGGTAGATACTTCCCATAGGTTGTGGGAGGCCCAAGGTACGAGGAGAGGGTGGGAGTTTATTTAAAATAAGGGCATCTTGCATGGCAGTGTTGGTTTCTTCTGATATAAGAATTTTAGATAAATCGGGTAAGAGCTCATCAGTAAGAGCATAAGAGGTAGAAGGAACATTTCCTACATCGTCGGATGTGGAAAGGATGCCTGTAGTGGATGTAGATGTTATAGAGATATCGATGGGTGAGTCTATAGGTATGGAAGTTATAGGAGTAAAACAAGAAGCATTGGTTGTAGTTTTAGGATCTTTTCGAGGTCCTAATGTGGTTTGTTTGGAAGATGGTTGAGCTATATGTAGAGGTGTAGTTGATGGGGAAAAAGTAGATGATGTTATGGGTGTGTGTTTCACACGTTTAGATGGTTGATGAGAATTAGGATGTGTGGATGACAGAGCAGGGAAAAATTGAACTCCAACAGGTTCTGCCAAAGCACACATATCAAAGGGTCTAGGATCACCATGAATGGTAACCAACTGATTTTTAAATTCGAATTTAACACACTGATGTAAAGTGGAGGGAAAAGCTCGCATCGCGTTGATCCAAGGGCGACCCAAAAGTATATTGTACGATGCAGGGCAATGTACAATGAACACGGTCGTGTCTAAGGTTCTAGGACCAACTTGCAAGGGGATAGTAATAACTCCACATGTTTCTTGTGTTTCGTCATTGAAGGCTTTTATGATCATATCAGTTCTTTTCATTTCATCACTTCTAAACCCAAATATTTGGTAGAAGTCAAAAGTGCATATGTTTAAAGATGAACCATTATCAATCAAGACTCGTTTAACTGCTACATCCCCAATTAGGGCAGTAATATATAAGGGGTTATCCTTATGTAAACTATGTTGTGGTATATCTCTATCCCGAAAGTCAATACAATCGACTTCTCGAGTTATGATAGTATTGGACATGGCTTCAGGTTGAATATTTTGTGGTACCATCATTTGGCTTAATGTGAGCATTAATTCATCCCTATGGGTAGGAGAAGATCTTAAAAGGTCCAAAAGGGAAATTCTAGCTGTAGTATTTGATAATTGTTCATTAATATTATAAGGAGGCTTAGGTTGAACATTAGGCGCATGATTCCCTTTATTGGGATTTTTCAAAACAAATGGAGCTGATCCATCATTCCGAGTTTGATCCTGTTGAGATTTTTGAGCCTGTTGTCGAGTAACAGCTCCGATGGTACCTACAATATTATTTTGAGGATGATGAATAGGTCTTGGTCTAGCGTTTATGGCTTGTTCATTGGAAAGTAATTGGTGAGAGGATGGTCTAGTAGTGACTCTTCTAGGAAATGGTTCTTCTGGAACCATAGAACTTGTGATAGGTTGAATAGGATCTGATTCATCTTCAGAGCTATTCGATTGATTTGAGGTGATTTCCATGTCACTTTCAGTCTCATATTCTACATCACTAAGATCAGGTGTCTGAGTATTATATAGAGGTCTGGTCGTAACCATGGATAAAGTTGTGTCAAATACTTCCACATCATGAGTAGGTGAATGTCCACTAATAGTTCCTACATATCGGGTAGGAGGGGGAACATTATGATGCTCAATTTGATTAGCCACCTCTTTACCATGCTTTGGTAAAGGATGTTGAAATATGTCCAATGATTGATTGGCATTCTGATTCTGATTTTGAGGGACGTTCTTTTGAGCATTATTAGAAGGATTTTGTTTAGGTTGAAAGGCTTGCACCTCCATCTCATTGTTATCAATCAGGTCTTGTATTTTATGTTTTAATATTTTACAAGAATTGGTAGCGTGTCCAGGTCCTCTATGGAAATCACAATGTAAATCAGCTCTATATCCGGGTATAGTTGGATCAGGTTCCCGGATATTTGGTAATTGAATCAAACCTCATGCTAATAGTTGCGGGAGAATGGTTGATAAAGGTTGATTTAACCTAGTAAATTCTCGGGGTGGTTTATCAGGAGGTTTCAATATGAACTTCTCTATTGTTTTTGTAGTATTAACATTGGCAATGTTTCTACTATCAGTGACTCCATCACCCACAACTTGTTTATTTTTATATTGATTTCTGGATGTTTTCTCATCATCTTTCTTTTTGAGCTGACCTCTTCTAATGAGAGCATCTTCCACCCTTCGAGCTAAATCTATAGCTTGATCGAAGGTGGTCAAGGTAGTAGTTGATAATTCATAGGATAGTTGTTCTTGTAAATTATTGATAAAAATATCCAACATTTCTCGATAAGGTAACACAAAGTGTAATTTTCCTATCAACTGCCTCCATCGAGCTAAGAAGTCAGCAAAACACTCATCTTTGTCTTGTTTTAGGTTGTACAAATCTTTAATAGTTACATGCCTTTCAATATAGGCACTAAATTGATGCACAAAAGATTCGGCGGTCTCTTCAAAATTTCTCAAAGAATGAGTGGGTAGTTGATAATACCATTCCAATGCCATCCCCCCTAAACTTTTTGGGAACATTTTTAGTAATAACAAATCATCATGGGATATATCATGGCATGCTATCCTAAACATTCGAAGATGCTCTATGGGATCTTCAGTTCCTTTATATATAGGTAGGACAGGCATAGGAAAGTGTTTGGGATATGGTTGTGCTACAACTATAGGATCTAGAGGCTGACTACACATCTCTCGATAATTGTACGAGGGACGGTAGGGATCTATCTGGTCCATGCGAGAGACTAACTGTTTCACCATGGCTTCCAGATTACCAGTTTGTCCACCATATTGGTTCGGTGGTACATGAGTATGGGATTTGTGAGCGTAGGAAGGCGTGACATAAGGATTAGATGCTATATTGTTGTTATGTAAATGGTTGGTAGGAAGAGTATTATGAAGAAGATTTGTTGTAGCATTATGTTGTATCCCAGATTGTTGGAAATTGGTATTTGGTTTTGTTTTAGGCTTTTGTTGATTTGAGGTATATTGATCAATAGCTTGGCGAAATAGAGCAGTGAATGAAGGTTTCTTTTGTGTGGGAATAACCCTAGGCTTAGTAACAAGCACTCTAGGTGGTTGGGTAACCTGTTGTTGTTGCGTGTTTTGAATTATAGCAGCCATATCCAAATTGGATGGTCCAGCTTGATCACTTTCTTGATCAACGAAGGACAAGGGATTAGTGCGTGTGTGATATATGTCTTCTAGGGTTGCTTGAGTGTCACTAATTTGATCTTTGTCCATATGGACTGCTCTATTAAGAGTGCCAATATTAGTATTGAGGAACTTCCAGAAATGTTCCATGTTCTCAAAAGTAACAGCTCCCTCTGGAGATATTTTAGGGGATGAGGATCCTTCCTCTCTATCATTTTCTTTTTGTTCATTTCCTACAACAAATTCTTCTTCTTGTTGGTCGAAGGTTCCTTCTTCCTGAATTGGGTCTTCAGGAAGGACATCCGGGTTATTTTCTGGTTTTCTTAACCAATCTTCTTCTACTTCAGTCTGTTTTCCATTCCTGAGTCTAGTCATTATGTCTAAATTTAGATTTTAGCAAATATATATTAATATATTTGCAACAAATTTTGGGAGGTATATATTTTAACTATATACCTACTATAATGCTTAAAAGAAAATGTTTTGATTTTTGTTATGATTTTGTTTTGTTTTTATTTTATTTTATTTATTGATTTTTTGTTTTTGTTTTTATGCTTATAAAGACAACAAACAACACACTGAATGCAGGAAATAACAATAATAAAAGAATAGCTTAGTTTTCTATAAATAGTTTATAGATATCATTGATAGGATCAAGTTCATCGGGAGTCATGAAATGCTCCTCTTCAAATTGGAAATGGTTTTTCAAAAATTTGATAAAGTGTGCTATGGTGATATTATCTGTTTCATACCCTGACTGGTAGAAATAAAGTTCATGGCAATACTCTCGATATAACACAGCTCTAGGAACTCTATTCCATATTTTTCTATCCGTAAAAACAACCTCTTGATCCTCTATATGAGATAGAAATTTATGTACTACAACTGCATTCTCAAGATATTCCTCAAAGGTGTACAACTCTGAAGACACATGGGCTCTTTTATCTGCTAACCACCTATGGCAAGCTCTCTGAAGTTCATGATATAAGGTCACTTGATCAGGATCCGAGGATTCTATCTAGGACAAACCTCTTAATTTGCCTAAGTTCTGTTGCCCTAGATCCAATGATACCCAATCTCCTATCAAGTTCGTCCCACAAAGGTTGAACCCTATTTGTTTGAGGTACTCTAAGCACAGAAGTAATCTCTATAGCTGCTAATTGATTCTCAACATTAATGGTGACAACTCGTCTTTTATTATAATCTACCATCTAAATATGATATGCAATCTTTGATCCTAAATGCATTTATGTTTTGTTTTTTGGATTGTTTTCAAAAGGTTTTTTAGTTTTCACGTCGGGTTCACCAAAATGTATCGCTCCAAATTTTTTGCATCCTTACCTTCAGGCTATAGGATCCACGCCCGGAAGGGGGATGCGAGAAGGATGGGACAATACCTCGGACTGAGAGGCCCTTTGAAGGTCCCGCCTCTCGGGGGAGGGGTATAAAGGTGAATTTTTGACGGATGGTGGGTTCACCAGGAAACTTTTGAGTGGCAGTTTCCACACCTAGGTTGATAGTGAGTTTGATGTGTTCATTTTGTACTTTAATCATTCAACTCCTAGGTTTGGCCAAGATGAATCTAAACTATTCTATATGCTAATGCTGATTTTGGTGGATACAAAAAATATGAATAAATGCTAAACACAGAAAATGTGCCAAATGGGATAGAACATACCTGATTCCGGATGTTTGATGAAGGTTCTGAGTTTTGTAGCAGTCCAAATCATCTCAACTTGTACGTAATCATCTGATATTTCATAGAATCATCTCGAATCACAGTCGGTCATCTGAGATCAGACGAAATCATCTGAGATCTAACGAATTCGTCAAAAACCTGCAATCACAAAAACAGATACAAAATACCAAATATGCAACTGCAGAAGCAAAGGAGAATGATAGCAATAACAACAAACGTGCCTAAACAATGGATTCAAATAACAAACAAGAGAAATGCAGTAGATTTAATGATTGATTTTAACTTTATCATGCGGTTATGCTAAATGAGGTGAACTCCAAGATGCATAAACATAATAACTAAGATAATGTATAAAGAAATGCAGAAAAGTGATAAAGAGATGCAAACTCTAGACTCTGATTGCCCCCAATCTGGACTACAGTCGGGATCGTCTCCAATCATACGAGATCATCTGCGCTCCTCGACAAGATCGTCCGAAATCATCCGAAATCGCTTGCGACGATCCGAGCTAGCTTCGACTGAAAAACAGTAAAGTTCCTGCAAGAAAACATGAAATACAAAATGCAAACAAAAGTATGAAGGTGTTCTAAGGCATAAGGAACCAAATTTGTAGGGAAATCCATCAGCTAGGAGGTTCAAGGGGATAAACTAAGAAAATCCCAGTTTATATAGGATTAGGGAGAGGTTAGGAGGTTGGAGATCATCCCAATTTGGGAGATCTCCAACGGGGGAGACTCTAACTGTGCAGACATGCTTTCTGCCCAGGTTAGAGAGGCTATTGGAATAGAAGCTAATTATGAAAATTTGGTTTTGGGACGAAATCGTCTGGACGTTCTGTTCTAGATGAATTCGTCAGATCTGGGATGATTTCGTCTAATCTGCGACGATATTGTCCAACGGTCAAAACAAATCCTAAAAATGGCACGAAAAATGAGGAAAGCGGGTAACGGGCGGTTTGAGGTTAAAATTTGAATTTTTATCTTTTTACTAAGGTTTAACTGTGCCAATTTTAGGGTGGTACAATCTTGATGCATGATGTTGTCTCACATTGTTGAAACCCACCCATGCAACTAGAGTGTACCATCATATGCATGTATTCATGGAATTCATCATTATATCAATCTCAATAAAAAAATGGACAAAGAAAAGAAAAACTCATAAAATATGAAGTCATAATAAAAAATCTTAAATGCTAAGAAGAAATTGAGTAGAGAGATAACAACAATGCTTATTCCAAGGGGATCCAAGGATAAATTTTTTTGGGAGTTGAATAACTTAGAAGAATACACAACAAGAAGTGGATATAATGTAAAGCACCAAAAAATAGAAATATCATAAGGATATGGAGAGATGTTTGGGATCACCCAAGCATTCCTAAAGTTAAAATGTTTGTTTGGATAGTAGGTCATAGAAGAATTTTATCTTGAGATAACCTTATGAAAAGGGGTTGTCATGGCCTCTCACAATGTGTTCTTTGTAAAAAGGAGGAGAGTATAGACCATCTCTTGAGATATTTCTTAGTGGTATGGAAACTATGGAAATGGATTCTTAATATGTTTGGTAAATGCATGGTGATAAATAGAAGAATTGAAGAATGGTTAAAGTAATGGCAAAGCACTTTTAAAAGTGAGACTTTATAGACAATATAGGATATATAAAAAGATACAATACTTTAGAATGTATGGTTAGAAAGGAATAGAAGAATATATAAAGGAAAGGAAAGCAGTTTTGAGGTAATGAAAAGAAATATATGTTTAGCCATAGAGGAATCTAATCCAACCCTATCAACTCGCCCAATCCCTAATTTGGAAGCAAAGAGCTTTGATAGATGGAGTCAAGTCATCAAATGAAATTATGATGTTGGGTATAGGAGAAACAAAAAGAAGGCAAATAATATAAAGTGGAAACCACTAGATGTGGATTTGGTCAAATTGAATTTTGATGGAGCATCTAAAGGAAATATAGGACTAATACGAGGAGGAATAATTAGAAATAATAGAGGAGAAATTATGTATCATTATGCTATCAATAGTGGATTTAAGACAAATAATAATTTTGAAGCTTGGACAAATTTAAAAGGGTTAAATATATACAAAAAAATGAAATGGAATGGAGTATGTATAGAAGGTGATTCACTCATAGTAATAAATACAATTTTGAGGAAAGCAAAGGCCCCATGGAACATACAAGAAATAATTATGGAAATTCAATATCTTGCTAAAGAGTTCGAAGAAATCAGGTTTACACATACATTAAGGGAAGGAAATTAATGTGCATATATGCTAGCTAATAGAGGGGTTTTAATTGAGGATAGTGAAGTTAAATTCTATTTTTCATGGTTAGGGGTCTTCATGCAACCACCATCATGACTTAACCTTAGTCAAAATTCACTTTATGTCCAAACAAATGGTTAATAAACTTAACCATGATTAGACTAATTCATGGCCACCTCACCTAGTCTACTCTTTGACTAGCCTAGCCTCCACCTCACCTATTTGACCTTGGTCTAACCTAGGGTCAACCTAAGTAGGGTTAACCTTAACCCTTGCTCCACACATCTCCCCATGAGCATTTAAGGCCTTAATTAGATTTTGAAGACTTTTGTGCCCCAAAGCATGGGTCAAGGGTGAGTCACCCTCCACCTCACCCAAAAAGTCAACAACTAACCTAGGGTCAACCTAACCCTAGTCACACTTAACCCTTGCTCCATTTCAAATCCCCATGTGCATTTAAGTCCATAAATGATATTTGAGGACTTTTGGGTTTCAAGGCATGGGTCAAGGGTGAGTCACCTTCCACCTCATCCAAGTCAACAACTAACCTACAATTAACCTTACTATAGTTAGGGTTTTAACCTCAACTCCACTCCACATCACCATGCTCATTCATGACAGGTAGATGGGTGAGGGATTCTCTCACCCAAATGCACTTATGAGGCATGCCACCTCAATGGACACCTCACAATGGATACCTCATAATGGACACCTCATAGGGGACACCTCATGGGACACCTCAAACCCTCCCCTAACCTTGGAAAACTCTATAAATAGAAGGTCAAATTATCCATTTCAAAGAGATCCCATTTTGCTTAACAAAACTCTACTAAAATTAGCCTAGACCATCAACATCATTCAACATCATCCTACACCACTCACCATCCATCACCACATAGAAGTCAACATGAAATCCATCAACATCCCTTGATTTTTGATAGGTTGCTAATAAAGATTGAAGTTTCTAAAGGCGACTTGGTAGACAACAAAGGAAGCTCTTACACTAGAGGAAACTTTACATCAAAATCCATCAATTCTAGAAATTACAGTTACATTTGCATAGCAGGCTACAAATCTTGAGGAATAGTCAGATTCACACCCTAGGGTGTGAATCCCATTTTTTGCCATCAAGATATCACAAAACAATTAATTTTTTTTTTTTTTTTTTTTTTTTTTTTTTTTTTTTTTTTTTTTTTGGGGTTTTTTTGGGGTTTTTTTTTTTTTAAAAAGGGGGGGGGAGGGGGGGGCAAAAAATTCTAAACAAATTTTGTAGGTATTTTTTTTTTTTTGTGTTTAGGGGGGGAGCAAAAAAATCTCACAAGCCCCAAGGATAGATTCAACCACCAATGGCACACAAGCAATAAGCCCACTTGCATCGAGGAAGATAAGGAGACAACTGGTGGTTGTTTGCCATCTATACCAAAGAAGGGATTCCCTTGTGGAAGACCCTATTTTGTAGCCCTTAGGGGCACTTTTGTAAAAGGATAACATTGTAACCTCCTTTTTAATAATCAATTCACAAAACAACCGGTTTCCCTGTGTTTCATTCTTGCATGCCCAATGGGACCCCCACCATTTTTCTTGCTTTTGTTTAGTCTTTTTCATTGGCTAACCATCATTTTGACTATTTTTTGTGTTTTAGGTGCTAAAAAACTAGAAAAGAATACACCAAAACCTTGAAAACACTTCAAGTTCCAACCTACAATATTTTTGGCCTATGAGCTAGATTCGCATAGTAGGGTGTGAATCCTGAGATAGTCAGATTCACACACTAGGGTGCGAATCCCAAAAATTACCTCAAAAATTGATCCCTAGCAACAAGGTATCCATTTCCACACATCTACATTAGTAGCAAGGTAAGTCAGGGGTGTAAAAATACCTTTTCCCATTGATATTGCTATCTCACATACCTTTTTAGCCTTCATAGGCCAAACCACCTCTCAACATGATGTGTACAAGGTGAAATCATTCCTTGTACCTTTCTTGATTGTAATTGTAACTAGGTTTCTTCCCCTTCTCAAAATTATTTCTTGCAACCATTATTTGGGGCCTTTGTAATTTATTTTGAGAATCAATCTAACTTTTTTCCTTTTTTGTGTAGAGAATTTTCTTGGAACTAGCAGAGACTCTAGAACTTGCTTCACATACGCCAAAACTATTTAGAAAATGGTGTGAATCTCGAGGTGTTGTCACATTCACACACTAGGTGTGAATCTCAAAATTCTACAAAATTTTACATCTAATAGACCAGAAAGAACCTCCTACAACATCTAGTAATAGGTATTCTCCTTTAAAATTGGTATTTTTACCTTTTCAAAGTTGATTCTCCTTTACATATGAGTCTTTTCTCTTGTTTCATCTTGGTCATATAATTGCATTTTAGCCATTTGCATAAGTCCTAAAGGAGGCCTCAAATATCCTTGTTTGCTTAGAGCTGAGATAGATTCTAATCTATTCTCATATACAAAGCTCTTATGCAACATCTAGTCATAACCATAATTGGCATATCTTGACTAGTGTAGATAGGATTGCACCCAAGCAAGCCTTAGCATAACTTTTCATTGAAATCAAGTGATTTTATCTCTTGTCTCTATTATTAGCATAGATATTTCCCTTCAAAATTTATAGATATATTTTATCTCTTTTCAAAAGCATCTAGTTAGATTTCATCTCTTTACAAAAGCATCTAGTTAGATTTCATCTCTTTCAAAGAATATAGATTTAATCTTTAAAAAATCTAATTCAATCTCTTTCAAAAGCATCTAGTTAGATTTCATCTCTTTCCAAAAGCATCTAATTAGATTTCATATCTTTCCAAAAGCATCTAGTTAGATTTCATCTCTTTCCAAAAGCATCTAATTAGATTTCATCTCTTTCCAAAAGCATCTAGTTAGATTTCATCTCTTTCCAAAAGCATCTAGATAGATTTCATCTCTTTCCAAAAGCATCTAATTAGTCTTTCATCTCTTTCACAAGCATCTAGTTAGATTTTATCCCTTTCAAATGCATCTAATTAGATTTCCATTTCAAAAGCACTTAGCATAAATTTGCTTTACAAAGTCAAATTTTCATTCCAAAAGTAGTTAAAAGCATTTATTTTCCATTGCTTTCATAACCTAGTTTTCTTTCAACACATTAGCTTTCTTAAACAATAAATCAACACCACACACGTGCACATTTCATACACATTGGTAATATTGGATTTCATCACCAATCCCCAATCGAGACCAGTGATGTTGGAATTCATCTCCTTCCACTAGCTCACCCCCTAGATGCCATAGTAGCCCCCATAAGAGATTTTTTGGACTTCATCACCAGAAGATCCCCTACCCTTGAGAGATCCTTGGGGTAGGTTAGGATTAGACACCCCTACTCACAAGGCTTTGCATAATTCATGAGTTGGTAACTGTCATTCTTGACTAAGCCCATCCAAGGGTGAAGCGAAAGCCTAGGTAGGTCGATAGCAGGTCTTAGATAGTGCTACCTCTTTCATAAGAGGTCTTTTAGATTATCCCCTTTTTTGGTTACCTTTCACTCCACCTTTCATTAGCTACTATTCACCTATTATCGCATAATTTCCCTTTGCACATTTTTTAGTGTTGTAAAGTCACATGCTTCAACATACCTATTTAGCATCCATTTCCTACTTACTTGCTTTGTTATAGGTTGGGTAACATCATCAAAAATACATGAAAACACCAAAAACATTTACTTTTTATTTGTTCTTAACTTTTGTTATATCTAAGTGCTTTTGGGTCTCAAACTTGTCACAAAACCATCTAAAATAGCTCCAAAACATACTAGGTTTCCACAATTTTTTAATATAAAATTACACCTCATACTACCTATTTTAATCACATTCTCATATTATGGTGTGAATCACATTTGTATAGCAGGGTGCAAATCACATTTGTATACCACCCTATGAATCTAAAATTTAGGGCATAGACAAGCTCAAAAACCTACACAAAACACACAACAAAGTGAAATTTTTATTTTTGGTTGCCCTGACCACTTAAATTGCACATACAAATATGGTTCTCACCCACAACCAAAATCACGAGCAAGCTCACCTCACTACAGAAGCATCATAGTTAAATAATCCACCTCCACAATTTGAGGAAACTACCTCTATTGCTCCACCCGATCAATCTATTAGTTCATAGGTACCACACGCAGGTAACATGTCACAAGTTGAATCATCAACTTTACCTCAAACTAATATAGATGATCCCATGAATACTTCTCCATTGGATGATATTTCATCATACAATCTACCATCCACTTTTTTCCAACATGTCATCTATGTTGTACCCAAAATCCCCAATCATCTCTCACTATTGATGATCAAACACCTCCTCCTTCACCAACCACTAATCATCCATTCTTACAAGGCTAGTCTCAACCCCTCTTGGGTGAATATGTGACTATCCTCTACCAAATCAATCTTGATGTTGTCACAACTACCCAAATGGTAGGAATGATCTCAATGACTCGCCCCTCCATTCTAAATAATTTAACATCCTCATCACAAATTCTGTAGCAACAACAAATGTTGCAACATCATCAATTTTTGCAATAACAATAAATTCTACAACATCATCAAATTTTGTAGTAGCAACAAATGTTGCAACATCATCAAATTCCATAATAACAACAAACATTGCAACATCATCAAACTCCACAACCACAATCTAACAACTTTTGCAACAACAATACATCCCACAACAACAAAAAATTCCACTTAATCAATAATTTGCTTCTACTTTCCATCCCTCCTTTCCTCCCATCTCCACTTTCTCCACCCTTCCTCAATATTCCACTCTTGACTTCATGGCTTCTTCCTCATATTTTCCACCTCCAAATTCTCTCCAAACTTCCATGTATGGAATCTTACCTTCTACTCAACCACCACCCTCCCTTTCTTCCACATTTCACCTTCCTCCACCTCCTCCTTTTCACCCACCTCTAGCCATTCCCATTATATTTTATAATCCCAACTATCCATCATACCTCCATAATCCACCATGTTATCTAGCTCAACCTGACACATCGCTATTTTGATCATCTCCTCCTTCACAACTCAACTCATTCACCCCATCATCTTATGGGTAGGATTCATATTCTAATCAATCACCTCCTCTAAAATATAATAAAAACTCTTTCTTCACTTCTCCCCCTTCTTGGTCTTCCACGCAAACCACTCAACAACAACCTCCACTCCAAAATTCTGCTTCATTTCAACAACAATAGATCTCGATACCACAACAACAAGTACTAGCCCCACAAAAACAAGTTCAACAACAATAGGTACATGTAAAACAACAAGTGCAAATCCCACAATAATAGGTACCCATACAACAATAATATGCACCAGTTCCACAACAACAATATTTTCATCAACAATAGGTTTTGGATCAATATCAACATATTCCTGTTGTTTAGTCTCAAATGCCCTCCATGCAATATCAATATTTGTTAGCACCAACTCAAATTTTAATGGCTTTCAATACTCAATGGGATGAACAATAGTTACAATATCCACCCCATATAAACTATTCACATTCCACATCATAATCATATCTTCTCCCTTCTTCATCACAACCACCAATTCTCCCCACACTAGGCAATCTAATACAAACTCCACACACCACTTCTAATGAGTTTCAAATTTTGTGTGAACAAATCAAGAACTTGGACCTATGCACCACTGGTTATGGGCCTCAAAAACCCACTTATAGTTAGTTGTGCAATGATCCTATCAATCCCTCTATGGCCATTCATCCCTATCCTTATCGGTTTGAAATACCCAAATTTGACAAATTCAAAGGTAAGGAAGATCCAAGGGAGCACATCAATAATTATCGGTTTGCATGCTATCAAATCAATGGTAGTGACCCTCTCATGCTTCACACATTTTTTCTCTCACTTGGGGGTCAAGCTTTGGATTGGTACAACAACCTTTCACGGCATAGTCTATTCACCTTTGAGAAATTAGCTAATCTATTCTTAGAACACTTCTCAATCAATATCAAGAAGAAAATATCACTCTCAAATTTGTACAACTTATGATAATTTGATGAAGAACCCATTACTAATTTTGTTTCTAGGTGGCAGGCTATCATTCATGATCTAACCTTTGCCATACCACCTATAGAACTCATCAAATTATTTGTAAAAAGTTGCACTAAACACATTTCAACAATGTTATAAATCTAGCAGAGTCATACATTCAATGAAGCTATTGCTCAAGTGAAGGTCATTGAAGACATCAAGGTACAAGCAAGGAAGATCAAGCTTTGCAAGAAGTCATATTACCCAACCAACTTTAGGTTCAACCACAATTCTGCCAATCCTAGCACATCTAAACCACCATAAATAAATCAAGTGGTTCTCAATACACAACCCCCCTCATCATCTCAACAATATTCTCAGCCCTAACAAGGGCCTTTCCACACTAATTCACCTTCTCCATCCAATCAACCATTGGTTCATACCCCACGCCCTCCTCGCCAACCATGCAATTGGATGCCTTTGTCCGAACCATTGCCCAACTTGTTCCAAATATTGTATGATGTTGGACATATTTCTCTACCTGATATAAAAGCTGATGATCCCAATCATCCAAAACCATGAGGCTACAATGAGCAAGCATTTTGTGAGTATCATCAACAATGAGGCCATGACATCAACTCTTGTCATATCTTTCATCATTTGGTACAAGATCTCATTGATCAAGGAACCATCCAAGTATCAAACCCTCTCACCCCTCAAAATCAAAATCTAGATATTTATCAGAACCCTTTACCTAAACATGGGGGTGCTAATTCTCACACCAATCCACCCACATCATAGGCTAGCCCTAGATAGGTCAATTATGTCAATCATGGCCTATCTCAACAAGGCTTTATGGGTATGATCAATGTTACTACTTATAACCAATGCTACCCTCTATATACTAATGCACCAACCAATCCTTCTCAACCTGTGCCATCTAAATCTAAACTATCACCATCGCCAGGCATTCCTCCTACTATACCATACAATATCATCACCATTCATAGTAGTCTTTCACATCAACTTTACACTACTTCTGCATGGTTTTCCATCTACAACCTCATGTAGCAATATTAGCCTCATCATGAGGCCCTCAATGATATTATTTGCTCCATAGATATCAAAATAAATGACAACAATGCTTTTGTCAAATTTTTTGGTAATGTTTAAATCTATATGCAACCTTCCATAAGTTTCCATGATTACAAAATCATAGAACTTGTGGGAGAGGGGGTTGATCCTCCTCTACATATCATGGCTTCTATCAATGATGTTACCTATAAATATGTCCTCATTGATACTAGGTCATCCATTAGCATCATTTCCATAATCACCCTTCATCATCTACATATTCCACCCACTCATCTTGCCACTCCTCTTGACCTATGAGCTTTTGATGGCTCTATGCATCCCATGGTAGGCTCTATTATCTTACCTATCTAGGTAGGTGCTAAGACTATCTCTACACTATGTCATGTCATCAAGGGGGATATGCAATATAATATCCTCTTAGGACACCCATGGATTTGAGACATGTAGTGTGTCCCTTCCACTTTACATCATTATCTAAAATACCTTCACAATGACCAAGTGCATCACATCCCTACTGATGATGATCCATTTGAATTTTATAATATCATTACTCTTCCACCAGGTCCACCCTTGTCCTCCACTCAATTCACTCCCACTGCAAGGTGACTCCCCACAACATCACCCCCATATCCTCCACTTCCACGTCAATCAAGAAATCCTATGAATGTTCCCTCTCCTTCATCATCTAACCTTCCCACTCGTTTATCTACATTCTCCCGATAAACTTTTCATCCATCTTTATAATCTCTTTCCCCTTCTTCTTCCACACACACCCCTCACTCTTCTCCACCACCTCCTATATGATCATATCCTCCTTCTTTGGCCAATACTCCCATCTTACCCACTCCAAATACTCCTCCAATTCATTCACCCTCTATTCCATGCACATCACACATCATTCCACCTCCCAATGAGCTTCCTCCTCGCCCCACTTCCCAATTTGCACATGCAAATCACCCTATCCTAGCTACACCGATAGAATTTTATGAATGGGAACAATGTACTGCTTACTTGGATACTCAACTCACCCAATCCACCCCTTCCATTTCTCCATATCCTATACCACTTCCTCAGGAGTCACAACCCTCTTCATATTCATCACATAGGGGGTCCTCCCCTGAACATGACCATTATGACATACCTCATGTTTTGATACTCATGACCAATCCTAGTCTAGGAGAGTATAACATACATAATGCTCATGTCACCCCTCCTATGATACAATCCATTCATGACTTTGGTCACCCCAATCATGCACCCTTGACTATTAGGCTCATCATTCCTCTCGGCCCACCCATAAACTTTACCAACTTCATCTATGGAGGTATTGATTCATCCTCTAATGTATCTGAGCCTCAATCACCACAAGACAAGTTTTGTGGTAATCTTGACCACATGTCCAATCCTACTTTTGTGATGCGATACTTCCAATGATTCCATTGGCATGGTTTTGGATTGGGATGTTACGAACAAGGATCTAGAACCCTTGTTGACCCTCTTATCTGATAGCCCAAAGACAAATTAGGTCTAGGCTATCAATGTGACAACATCAACATATTGGAGGATGAACTCCATAATCTCACCCTCGATCCTTTTGAGGATAACTTTGATAATGAGCTTGAGTGTGACTTTCTTGATGATTATCTCTCTCCTCATTCCATAGTTAACATCCCATCCACCTTCTTCCATGAGTCTCCTCCTCATAGCACTATGTCTACTTGTGTTGTCAATGACCTCACCCATCACTTTGATGCACTTTCACTCACCTCATCTAGCTTAGATGATACTACCCTTCCTCCTCCTCCATTATCTATCAATCCATACATACCTCTACACACTCGTCATTGAGTTCGATGCTCTTCAACTCACCCTCACTCCCCACCTATGGTTTTGCATCCTCATCTAAACCAACCATTCCCTTCCTCATCATCTGACTCTTCTTCCACACATTCTACTTCCTCATTGACTTTAAGTATCTTAATCAATATGATCTCCATCAATTTATTCACTCCACTCCACTATGCTACCCACCCCAATCGAATCATATGTACAACTTCAAACTTTATTGATTTTGATCACATTTCTTCTGAGCCTTCTCCATGAGACTTTCTCCTATCTCCACATCTACTCCATTCTACAAATACCCCTCTATCTTCTATCCCACCCCATATTTTATATGTCCATCACATGGACATCTCTCTTGATGATGAGCTCACTCTCACTAACATCATCGATGACTTACATCTCATCCCCATTCCTACTCAACTCTAGGATGGCTCTCACATGCTTGTGGAAGACACCATTGATGTTGACATCGATGATGATCCAACCAACCCTCACATCATCAAACTCAACAAGGGTCTTTCCCTTGAAGAACATGTAAATTTTACAATGCTCCTAAAATAGTATAAGAAGGTCTTTGCATGGTCCTACATGGACATGCTCGATCTTGACCCTTCATTGGTCATCCATAACTTAACACTTGATGATAGTACTAAACCTATCAAGCAAAAAATCTGCAAGATGCATCCTATAATTGCTTTGATGGTGAAGGAGGAGTTACAAAATCTCCTTGATGTGGGATTCATTCAACCAATTGATTACCTTGAGTGGGTTTCTAACATGGTCCCTATCACCAAGCCAAAAGGAGGAATTCACATATATACTGACTTTAGGGATATCAATAAAGCCTATCATAAGGATAGTTTTTCTCTCCCTAATATCAATACCGTGGTTGACTCTACAATAGGTCATGAAATGTTATCCCTCATGGATGGGTTTTTAGGGTACAACCAAATCTAGGTTAACCCTATAGACCAACATAAGACATATTTTACTACCCCTTGGGGGAATTTATGTTATAAGGTCATGCCATTTGGTCTTAAGAATGTTGGTGCAACTTATCAATATGCTATGATGTACATATTTCATGACTACATGCATAAAATTATAGAAGATTATGTAGATGACCTACTTGCAAAGTCCAAAAAGCATCATCAACACATCGATGACCTTCAAAAAATATTTGACCACCTCTTGGAACATAATGTATGGTTAAATCCAAAAAAGTGTCTTTGGCGTGACCTTAGGTAAAATTTTGGGTTTCATTGTATCTCAATGAGGCATTGAGGTTGATCCTCAAAAAGTGAAGGCTATCATCGACATGCCTCCTCCTACCAATATTAAACAATTATGCAACTTGCAGGGCAAAATTCAAGTGATTCATCGCTTCATCGCCCAACTCTCCGACAAGTGTAAGCCATTTAATCACCTCTTATAAAATGGGGTCACATTTAAGTGGGACCATGAATGTCAAACCACTTTTGATATAATCAAGGCCTATCTTACTTCTCCACTAGTCTTATCTCCACCCCATCTAAATATTCCTTTTCATTTATACATATCTACCATTGAATTTTCTTTGGGTACATTATTGGCCCAAAAAATGAAATCAACTATGAGCAAGCCATGTATTACATCAGCCACACATTGGTAAGCTATGAGATATGGTATGCTTACATGGAAAAATTATGCCTTGCCATTGTCTTTGCTACAAAGAAGTTGAGACATTACATGCTAAATCATACAACTTATGTTGTAGCTCGTGATAATCCACTCCACTATATGATGGGTAGAAGTTACAACAATAGTCACACTACCAAATGGATTATGTTACTAAATTTGATCTTAAATTTATTAGTCAAAAATCCATAAAAGGCTAGGTCATTGTTGATCAACTCATTGAGGCTCCTTTAACTGATGATAAACCACTCCTCATTGAGCTTCTAGATGACTCAATGTTTCATACCACTAAAGCTGAACAATATGTGGAACCTGAAACACTAGCTGACCTAACCCTCTTCTTTGATGGCTCTCACTACGAATGAGGAGGGGGTGCAAGAATAGTCTTTTTCACACCACAAGGGGTACCCATTCCCTTTTATTTCAAATTAGGCTTTCCTTGCACAAATAATAATGCTAAATATGAAGCTCTCATTCTCGACCTCAAAATAGCCCTCGCTATGCACATCAAATGACTACAAATATTTGGTGATTCCCTTCTCATTATCAATCAAATAAAGGGAATATTCCAATGTTGATACCCCATACTCAAGTAATACAAATAGGTTATTGATTAGTTGCTCACCCAATTTGAGTGGTACAATATTGATGCTACCCCATACTCAAAAAATCACTTTGCAGATACCATGGCTTCTCTCGGATCTTTAATACCACAAAATCCACATGATGAAATCACTCATGTGCCTATACAAATGCTACTTAAATCATCCATCTCTACTTCAGCACCTTTCGATGATGTTGGCATCAATTTTGTTCAAGTTGAACCTTGTGATCCTTGGTTTTTCCAAGTCAAGGATTATATTAAATTAGGCATCCTTCCTACTAATTTTCCTCACACTCATAAATGAACATTCAAATAAAGGGTGATCTATTATACATTTTTGGGAGACATCCTTTATAAATGCAGCTATGATGGCATCCTTCTATGTTGTCTCGAACCCTAAGAGGCCCAACATGTTATTAGGGCTGCCCATGATGGTACTTGTGATGGCCATTTTAGTGGCATGGCCATAACCAAGTGCATCCTATGCATGGGTTATTATTGGCCTACTATGGAACATGACTATTGTACTTATGTTAAAAAGTGTATCAAATGCCAATAACATGCTAATATTACACATCTACCATCTCAAGCATTACAACCCATCCAATCCATGTGGCCTTTCTCTCAATGGGGCTTGGATCTCATTGGAAAAATCACTCCAACCTCATCCAACAATCACAAGTTCATCATCACTACCATATAATATTTTATGAAATGGGTTGAGGTAATTCCTCTCATCCAAATGATAGGTCCTAAAATCATGGACTTCATTACTCAACACATCATCTATCATTTTGGCATTCCTTCCAAAATCATCTCTGATAATGGTACACCCTTCAAGAACAAGAATGTCCATGCTTTATGTGAAAAATACAACATCCAACATAGCTTCTCTACCCCATACTACCCCTAGGGTAATGGGCAAGCTAAAGCTACAAACAAAACCATTTGCACCATTCTTCATAAAATTATTGTAGAGATGCATCATGATTGGCACAATCAAATGCCATTAGCACTCTGGGCTTATCGCACCAACATTAGAACACCAATTAGGGCAACACCATTTTCTTTAGTCTATGGCATAGAGGCCATCATGCCCCTAGAGCTTGAAATCCCTTCTTTGAGAATCTCACTACAAGAATTTATTGATAATGATACAACCCATCAAGCGAGATTAGACCAATTAACACTCTTGGATGAATATCAAATTAATGCTATTGAACATACATACATCTACCAAGATCATCTTTGATATGCCTACAACAATAAGGTTCACCAACATGAATTTCAAATCAAATATTTGGTCCTCAAAGAGAACCAATAAAATACTAGCCAACCACGCCATCTTCATGATAAATTTATGCCCAATTGGTTAGGCCCATACATGATTACACATAAATTTGGTTCTGGAGTTTATCACCTTACCAATATTGAAGGTCTTAAGGAACCTAAACCCCTCAATATCATCCATATCTATGCATTCTATGCCTGATAACATTCATCAAGGTTCTGCATTCTTTGTAAATCCCATTGTGGATATTACACAAATACAAAAATGCAAAAACAAAAACAATGCAAGCACAAAAATCATCCATCAGCGATGTATTCTCCATTGCATCTTCATCCATATTTAGTTCTTCCATATTTTATTTCTTTCCTTTCCCTATTAATTCTTGGTCATTGTTGTATGGTCATGCTTTGAGTGGCTACATACCTTTGATTTGGTCTTCTCTTCTTGCTCACTTTCTTCTCTCTCTTCTTCTTGTTACTTGTCAATGTTGTATGGTCACGCTTTGAGTGGCTACATACCTTTGATGAGTTACCTTCTTTCCTTTCTTCTCTTCTTTCTTCCATTTTTCTTTTACCACTTTCCATCCATTTCATACATGCATTTTTGATGTTTTTCCATCACAATCCACATCCATCAATCATGTTGATGCCACCAAACATTTACAATTTCATTTCACACTCATCTCCACACATAGAGTTCTACACTTCTTTCAGTCACCCTTTGTGTTGTGCATATCATCATGGGGTAATCTTGTATAGTGATTTTTCAGCAATGACATGCTAAGTCACATTAGTTTCTGCATAACTAGTTGCATTTTTACAATCATATCACCATCATTGTCTATGCATCTCATGTCTTATTTCATGTTACAAGTAGAGTGCATATGCCCACCATACATACATACATGCATACAGGTCTCATTTCATGTCCACATGCATACATACCCACCTTGCAAAGCAAAAATGAAGAGTTAAACACACACACATTAGTGCAACTATTATGATGTCCAATCCTCTTTTCAGGATACTGGGTAATAGAAATATTTTAGTGATTCAACCATTTCTAGTTAATTCAATCAACCTTCATCCAACATTATCAAATTCTAAAGCACTTCAAAGCTTCCCTTGGCTAACTTGAGTTCTTTCATGGCCACCAACACATTTCAAACATTAAGTAAATTTTGAGCATAGGAAAGGCAACACCTTGTGTATACTGGCCACCTAGAGAAATTCACCTCACTCATCCTATCATTTGCATGATCCAAACCTGAGGATTAACAAAAGGATAAGCTATAAAAAAGAAAAAAAAAGGTAGAAAAAAAAGCAAATGCCAAAAAGAGCACTACAAAAAGAATAAAAAAGAAAATAAAAGAACATTATCAAAAATCTTGAATCCTTGAGGTCCTCAGGTCCATAAATCATGGGACTAATCTCCATCAGGGCTATAGATGCCTATCTGGTAGTGGAGTATGCCTTCCAAGTGGTGACATGTCTATCATATTAGTGACCTTCTTTTGTATAGACCATTGTGTGCTTGTGGATGAGCTAGCTTAAATGGCTAAGTTTACAATTGGTTAGTCCAACCTCACTCAAAATGGATAAATGAACATCACTTTACACACATTGGTCCATGATTAACTTAAGCTTAGTTAGGATAGTTGAGATTTCTATAGGATATTGATTGACTACTAGATGGGTTTGATTTCTCAAACTATGGTGTTTGACTCCCTTGAAATTCTTCTCACATCCAACATTTATAGAACAATAGAATAGATAGCATCACAACTAGTTTTACATACTCATCATACAATTATTAATATCACTTGATAGGATCACACATGCATAATCATTCATCCATCACTTGCATTATCTATCAACTTATCACCCATTAGCATTCATTACATTCATTGCATGTTTTCTTGTCTCATACTCATAGTATTTTACGTGACTACTCATCATTGCTTAATTCACACTCTATAAGATTATCCAAGTCTTATTGCACATATTTTCATGTATGTCTACACATTCACCTATATACATATAATTCAATCATTCTTACCATACATGTTCATCTATCTATATGTTCATACATCTACACAAAAGCATACATCATCAAGGCATACACATGTCTATACTACATCAACACAACAACACATTCACATAATGTTCACACATATAATAAATACCACATCATATATATCATCATATATAAAAAATACCCATGGGCTACAATACATGTCATCCCACACATATCAGCCTTACCACATATACATGTATATATCATACATCAAAAATACAAAAAGGTGGCATCATTGCCATACTAAAAAACTATGTCAACCTAGCTACTCACTTGGAGTCTCCCCACTCCCCTCCTTTACACTAGGGGTATCATCTACTCTCCTCTCTGTTGTAGCCTCACTATGCTCTAGAATGGATCCCTCAACTTGGGATATTATCACCTCAACCAATCATGGCACCATTAGCACTACCGATGGTGTACTCCACTGAATCCATCATGATTTTCTAAGAGAATGAATGTGATCATGACTCTGAATAAGAAGGCATAGGAAACCCTTGATCTATCAGGTCTATCTCACACCATATCCTCTTTGCACTCTCCTTCCTAAATGCAGTTGTCAAGTCACCTCGTAACCACTATAACTGCTGCACCTCCTCCTATAGGCCTAACATCTCCATTCTATCCCACTCTCTTATAGCTCTCACCTCATCCAAATCTCCTCATAGTTAATACACCTCCTCTATCACCTCATTCCTCATAGATCTTACCTCATCCAACTCCTCCAACCTATACCTCTCTACCAGTGCCATGATGAGAGCATCTCACTCTCTTGGCATCTCTACCACTATAACATCTCTTGTAGTATACACCCTATCTCTATATACTAGGTTACCCTCAAATTCACTCTATAGTCAATGCCTCTCTACTTGTTCTACCTCTCTCTATGACCATAACTACTCACTTTGCTATCCATAACATATCTCACTCAGTCATTTGACCCTCAATCTACCATAAACTCTCATACAATATCATAACCTCATCCTCTGTTGACAACATCTCATGAAGGTAAATCATGAGATCAAACTTTGGTTCCTTAGTACCAACCATCTCCTCCATTAGAATCACCTCCTCCACCACCACTATCTCCTCTATCATCCCAAATCCTCTTGCATCCACATGCACTCTTGATGGACCTACCTCACTCTCCCTCTATTATCGTACTCATCGAGTAAGTGACTCCAACTCCTCCTCCTCCTCCTTGGGCTCTTGCTCAACATTGGTTGCCCTCGTAGGACTCTCTACTCCTTGGCCCACCTCCTTAGCTATCACCTCTGCACTACTTATAGCCCATCCTAATCCTATGACTACTCCTCTCATTACCTCACCAGACCCATCCACTACCCCCACTCTAGGCTCCCATCTCTGAGTTACCCACCATATATCATACTCAAGAGTCATCCCTATATCATCCACATCTGGAATCACTATCACCTCATCTAGTACAATATCTAAGGGAGGCACCTATGGTCATGGACCATGATCTCCTTGCATCCTCTAGATCACTACTAGTGGATCCAGTCACCCCTATCATAAGTTGAACTGATGTGTCATCCTTGAGAAGGAGAAAAACTCCACCTGGCTCATGTATCGACCCATAATCCATCTACCCCATCTCACCTTGGCCAACTCCACTACATCCTCTGGCCACTCTGGTCCTCCTCACCATGGCCTCCAAATAATATCTCTTACCACTAATCCATCCAACCTCCTCCTATAATACATATCATCACCCTCATGTGGTTATTCCCTCACCCCTCCATATCTGTGTGCCATCATAGCACATATGACACATCATCTCCCATAAATCCATGCACATCATATGATAACTTTCTTGATCTTGCTACTATAATGTGCTCCCATGCCCACACCTGTACTAGTGGGCTACAACTCAATCCTGATTGTAGTGTCCTCTTTAAGGCATGCAACTCCCTAAAGGTTTGTGCTAGCAATGTTGGCACCCATGCAAACCTCACATCTTGCTCTACCATGTCACACACCACCCCAATCATATTCTAAGGGAATTTCACCCCTGATGTGTCAGGTAATGCATAAGTCATAATCAACACCATCACCATCATATACCTATTGGACAACATCTTGTCCTTCCAACACTTCTCATATGCAACTCCTCCCTCATGCTCCACCTTCACCCATCTATCACCAAAATCTCATTGCAATATACCACTCTGCTCATCCTTACTCATCATTACCCTCACTATCACTCCCTCTATCGAAACTTGGTATATCTAATATACATCCTCCAATATGATCATCATTTCCCTTATTGGGAAATGAAAAGTATTCTTATCAAGATCCCATCACTCACACAATGCTGACACATAGGACTGATTGGAGTGCACACTCATCATCTCTTCGAGCCCATACAATCCCACTCTCTTCAACCATGTACCATCATCAAGCAACCATACGCCTCTTAAATCATCTCACAATGTGCAAACCCGATGTCATGGTTGCACATTTTTCACCTACATCCATCCATCAACACACAATAATTCATCATCAGTATGATATATAACATATATATCTACAAAAAAAATTACATTCACATAGACACATGTGAATCTATATAGTTTCGTACATTCACATGGTACTATGTGAATCTCAATCTGAGGGTAGATTTAGATACCCATTTGGCTAAAAATCACACTCATGCAAAACATTTTTAATAAAAATAAATGCAAGTACACCAAACACCCACATGCATACATTCATGCATACCGAGAAATGCAGTCAACATTGAAAAAAGGTATATTTGGATACCCATTTGGCCAAAACACTACCCTATCCTAAAATTTTTGGAAAAACTCCATGCAAACATGCTAAAATACACACATGCATACACTCACGCACATCAAAACATATAATCAACATCAATCAAACACATTTCCATGCATTCACATGCACACACTTCAATGCACTTATTTCATTTCCATCACACAATGCTAGTTCTACTATGCATTTTCTATGGTTTCATTTCACTATAAATTTATTCCCTAGGGTTCATTTTTAACTACTTAATACACAAATACCGAGGCAAGAAAAATCCACTTACCGACACTGCACTCCCTCCAATGCTAGTGCTTGCCTCACCTCCCATCATTTTCCACCCTCACCTCTATAATCTGACAGTGCTTCACTTCACAAATTCTCCCTCACCCCTCTCTCTTCCTCTCTCCCTTCGTGCAGTGAAAAATGAGCATTTTGCTATGCGATTGCGCTTATATAGCGCTTTTCACTCAGATTCACATAGCAGTGTGTGAATATTGAGGTATGCCAGATTCACACACCACCCTATAAATCTGATTTTTCAAGTGGCATTTATGCTCTTATGCCTAACTATTGCCATATGTGCTAAAATTTTACATTTTCTTCACATATTAGCCTTCCATTTTTCATATTTTCAATCGACTCATCATCATTTCTCATCTTCTCCATCGTCAACTCATCGCTTGAGGGGGTAGACATTCAACAATCAAAAGTAGCCTTGCACATGATCAAACAACCAAACATCCAATCATGGATACCACATTTTTCTAAGAAATTTTTTTTTCTAGAGATCATCTCAAGCCCTCCTTTGCTAGGGTAGATAAAAGAGTAGAATTTCTCTTCTCAACAAAACTCCAACTCAAACAAACATTTGAGAGGCCTAATGCCTACGACTATAGATAGCTCATGGATTACCTTCTTCAAAGTGGTAGTCGTAAGACCACTTTTGAATGAAGCACCTGACAAAAATCTACCTTACGACATTAATGGTCTATCAAATAAATGTCAAGAACTCATCATTCTATCAAAGGCAAAAAGTTTCAAAGGTATTTGTTCCTTCCACAATTGGGATATCTTATATTAATCATGCGATAAGGTGATCTTATATCTCCTAACAAAGCAATAATTACAACACTAAAAAGAGTCGTAATCAATCACAAATCATTTCCTATAAATGCATGTCTCTCATCCACAATCATCCATTACAAATTCATCTTCTTCAAAATCAAACCACCAATATGGTATCATCAGTTTTTGCACTGCACCGTGTCTTCACACAATGTAGTACAAAAAGAGGTAAATGTAGACACCCAAAAGTCACACATTGCCACTTCTCCCATCATCATGACTGATCAATTTGCAAAGCTCATAAAATTTGCATAAATTAGCCTCAAAACACTATTCATTTATCAAAAACACTATTCATCTCCATAAGCCCCCTTGGGCTACTTAAGCCCCTTCCTACACTTAACTTTAGGTCCTCATGTGACCACCATCATGACTTAACCTTGGTCAAAATTCACTTTATGGTCAAACACATGGTTAATCAACTTAATCATGATTAGACTAATTCATGGCCACCTCACCTAGTCTACACTTTGACTAGCCTAGCCTCCACCTCACCTATTTGACCTTGGTCTAACCTAGGGTCAATATAATTAGGGTTAAATTTAACCCTTTCTCCACACATATCCCCATGAGCATGGTTTTTTCATCAAGGGTGAGTCACCTTCCACCTCACCCAAAAATTCAACAACTAACCTAGGGTCAACCTAACCCTAGTCACAACTAACCCTTGCTCCATTTCAAATCCCCATGTGGATTTGAATTCATAAATGATATTTGAAGACTTTTTGGTTTTCAAAGCATGGGTCAAGGGTGAGTCACCTTCCACCTCAGCCAAGTCAACAACTAACCCATAGTTAACCTTACTACAATTAGGATTTAACCTCAACTCCACTCCACATCACCATGCTCATTCATGATAGGTAGATGGGTGAGAGATTCTCTCACCCAAATGCACTTATGAGGTATGCCACATCAATGGACACCTCATAATGGACACCTCATAGGGGACACCTCATGGGACACCTCAACCCCTCCCCTAACCTTGGCAAACTCTATAAATAGAAGGCCAAATTCTCCATTTCAAAGAGATCCCATTTTGCTTAACAAAACTCTATTGAAATTAGCCTAGATCATCAACATCATTCAACATCATCCTACATCACTCATCATCCATCCCCACATAGAAGTCAACATGAAATCCATCAACATCCCTTGATTTTGATAGGTTGTTGATAAATATTGAAGTTTCTAAAGGTGACTTGGTGGACAATAGAGGAAGCTCCTACACTAGAGGAAACTTTGCATCAAAATCCATCGATTCTAGAAATTATAGTTAGATTCACATAGCAGGGTGCGAATCTTGAGGTATAGTTAGATTCACACCCTATGGTGTGAATCCCATTTTTTGCCATCCAAACCTCACAAAACTAGGTACCACAAACCCCAAGGATAAATTCAACCACCAGTGGCACATGAGCAATAAGCCCACTTGCATCAAGGAAGACAAGGAGACAATTGATAGTTGTTTGCCATCTATACCAAAGAAGGTCTTCCCTTGTGGAAGACCCCATTTTGTATCCCTTAGGGGAATTTTTGTAAAAGGACAACACTGTAACCTCCTTTTTAATAATCAATTCACAAAATAGTCAGTTTCCCTATGTTTTAATGATAAATCTTATGAAGATAAGGGAATATGTATCAAATTAAAACAAATACTACATACAAAATGATATTGTTGATATGCTAAGACAAATAAAAATATTAAAGTCAAAATTACACAAAGATAACAATCAAAATCAAGCATAGATAAATTTCAAATCTAAACAAAGCAAAGATAAAGATATGTAAAGCATAATATTTTTTAAGATGCATACTAGTCATATGTTTCTTAAAATATTTACTTTTAAGCATGGCTGGGCAATGTGATTTTGAACCAAACTTATCAATGATGATGAATGGGCCATCAATTGGGCTCAAATTTACCCTTAAAATTTGATGTTGCATTAGTGTTTTTTTGGTTTTCTTTAAGGGCCAAGCCAAAAATTCCAAAGGAGTGAGTCATGACTTATTTTATTTAGGATCTTATGAGTCTTTGCTTATAGACTTGTAGATGTTCTAAAGTGTGGATTAAATTTTCATCTAGAATATTTAGTGGGTAAAGATGCTCTACACTATAATCATCACTAAAATAGGTAGTATATAAGAGCACTCTAACTAAATATACATCAATATCAAAGGGTAAGAGAGATTTGGATTCATAGACAAAATTATAAGGAGTGCACAAATTTAATTTCTAGCAATGGTGTGATACATCGAAACAATAGAATAGATTTGCATATGTCAATCTTGCTTGATTTTGTTGAAAAAATTATTTAATATTTTGATGAGGATACTATTAGAAGCTTCAACTTGATCATTAACCTAATGTAACATGGGGTGAATCACATGCACTAAATAAGATATTTAGTATAAAACTTCTTTACATCATTATTCTTAAATGGGGTTCCATTATTTAAAAGAATAATGGATGGAATCCCAAGTATCTAAACAAGTTGGCTTTAAATAAACATAGACACTTGGACACATGTGGTAAAGGCTAATGGTATGGATTCAATCCATGATAAAATAATAAATGAATGTGAAAATGAACTTTTTTCCATTAGAGTATATGAGATTGGTCTTCCCAATGATGTTAAATCCCCAAGTAGAAAAGGGCCAAGGTGAGGTTATGGGTTGTAAGGCTTCTGATGGTGCATGGGTAACATATTTATATTTCTAATTCTTATAACATTGCTCGATGAATTTGTATAATTCCCATTGTGGACCAATAATATCCCATCCTAAGCAAGTTCTTAGTGATTGCCATTCCATTAAAGTAACCATTGCAAGATCCCTCATAATTTTATTTTATGAATTCTAGATCTTCACTTTGATTTGTGTCTTAACAAAGTCACATCAAAGATAAAATGGTACATGATATCTCTACCTATGACATGTCAACAAGCTCTCTTCTTAGGCTTTTATTCTCATTTTTTGTCAAGCCATTATATAGAGTAGCATTATTTAAGTAATTATAGATAGCTTGATGCCATGGACTCGTTGTGGGATCACCCTTTAATATGAAGATATTAAAAGGGGAAGGCTAGATTCTAATGATGTTGATTAATTAAGTCATCTAATGATCAAAGTTGATTCTTCATTTTCTATCTTAAGAGAGAAAAAGGTGTTAAAATATTTGTAGTTTGATCTTTTTAGGCCAAGACTAATAGTGTTGAGGTACCTATGAGTGCTCTCGATGTAAGACTATAGAAAAATGTTATGTAATCCTTTAAGCATCTTGATGTAATACTATAGGCATTCTATATGTAAGCCTACATGCATGTTCATGTAATCCTATGAGCCCTTTTCATATTTCACAATTACTGGTATTGGTTAATCCACATTTATAGATAACCTTCACTTAAAAAGATGACTTATTATTAATTTATTGTAAGATTAACCTCAAGGTTAAGTTTATGTTGTTATAAGGTTAACCTTTTATTGGGTATTTGGTATCACTAGTAATACCCCTCAATGAGGATCTACTTGTATCATAAGTGTGAATAAAACTATGCTATATTAGAGTGCCCATGGGAAACCACCTTCAAATTCTTGTTGTCTCCCTTTGTTTATTTTTTGTCATTTATTATTGCTATCTTTTAATTTATTCTTGATATTTTTCCATAGATTATGATAAATGTATGTTTTGAAAGGATTCTAAAAAATATTGCAAATATTAATGTGTTGTTAGAGCATACTTTGAAGCTCCATCACTCCTTCAAGCAAAAAATATCGGTTTGCTAGCCTATTTATAAGTCCATTTCTTCTTTGCATTTTAAAATTTGTTTTTTAATTTATATTTATGTTTGGAGATAAATATCTCTTGATAATAATGTACCGGCCTATCTATTTTTCACATGTGACCTACCCCTTTGTATGTACTAGATTCCACACAAACTAACAAAGTTTACACCAACATGATGATTGTAATTGGTGCACTTGTATGGAGTTATCTGGGAGGTGGGATGTTTGAATCCTATTTTTTTCTTTGAAATTATTATAGTTATATATGCTATAAATCTACATCCCATTCTCTTTACTTGTCCAATGAGAGTAGAGTGGTGGAAGGGGCTTAGCTTAATTGATAGGACATACTAGATCTAATTTGGTAGTGGCTTTTTTCATGTTTTCTCCTCATAAGTAGTTTAAAGGAGCTTCCTCATGTGCTTTTAGATCACATCAAGTAGCTATAGTGCAATGGTTAATTTAGCTTGGTTGAAACTTAAAGTCAATTTTAGAATCCCCCAAGTTGATTTTTTGAAGTATTTTTTCAAAAAATGGATGATATGCATGATAAAGTGAAAGGAAGACTTCATTAGCCTTAGAACCACAAAGTGGCACAATGGTTGGGTAGTTGGATTATATCTAGGATGACATAGTTTTAAAACTCGAAATTTTCTTCCTTTTGCTCCAAGTAAAGTCAACCATGCTCATAGGTCCAATAACATCTATCTTCTCTATAATATAAGTTGTATGCATAGCATAGGGTTTAGTTGCTTGCCTTGGAAATAAGTCATATTGTATTTGATCGCCATCAGACCCAATTTTTTTTAAAATTTTTTATTCATATATATGAACATTAATCAACCAATCATATTAAAACAAGTGTTAAACATTGATTTGCAAACGTAGCAACCAATATAATAGTGACACTTTGCAACAACTAATTTGGTGATATGATTTTTCCTATTTTGAGTGATAATTTAACCAAATACTTTGAAGGCCATAAATTTTCCATACAAAAGCATTTGGAGCCCATTTTTTTATATAGTATATTTTTTGAGCTCAATGCAGTGGTGACATCAGTTTACAAACATATTATAGACATGCTTAAGATTTTTATACAAGATGTATTCCTTGGAAGAAATTATAGCATTTGGTTAGTTTAAATGGTAGGATTACTTATAATAATGAATCATTCATATTTAGATAATTTATAATCCTTTACTTTTCTCATAATGAATTTTTGCTCTCTCTCCAACAACCTTTTAGTGCAGTGATTGGTAATTTTTTATGATGCAAGAGGAGTAGGTTTTAGATGATCAACATACGTTATGCCTTATGTCTATGGCCCCTTTATAACCATTGGGGTTGATTATTTAGATACCTATCTATTACTTCATGATTTAGTTTCCTTCTCATAAGATCAGGGGATAGATTGTGGTCATTATAGTTCATGTTAAAAATATTCTCATGGTAATATTAACATCTTGATTTAGGATGTGGAATCACAACTTCATATTTAGGAGAGGTTGATCCACTTTATATACCTTTGGAAAAAAGAAGATAGTAGGATCTAATGTCCCATATGAGCATTTATTATGTCAAAAAATGTATCATCTCTAATGTCTTATCTCATTGGCCTTTTAATTTATATTATGAGAGGATGTTGAAAAATTTGTAATCTAATATTATTAGGCCAAAGCCAATATTGTTGAAGTACCTATGGGTGCTCTTGATATAATCCTGCGAGCAAGTACTATGTAAGCCTTTAGGCATCTAGATGTAATCCTACAAGCATTATATATAATCCTACGTGTATGTTCATGTAAGCCTATAGGACACTTTTATATTTTGCCCTTAATGATATTGGTTAATCCATATTTATGGATAACCTTCACTTAAAATGATAATTTACTATTATTTTACTATAAGGTTAACCTTAAGGTTAAGTTTTTGTTCACCCAATTTTAACCTCTCATTAGGGATTTGACATCACTATAAATACCACTATATGTGGATCCATTTGTATTAGAAGTGTGAAAATAATATGCTATATTGGGGTGCCCACAAGCACCCACATTCTAATTCTTATTGTCTTCCTTTGTTTATTTTGTATTATTCATTATTGTTATCATTTAATTATTTCTTGATAATTTATCCATAAGATTGTGGTCAATGAATGATTTGAAATAATTTTATAAAATATTACAAATTCAAACAAAGGAATGCCATGAAAGCCACAATATTCCCATTAAAGTTTCTACATATAGGGATAGATTCAATTGTTATCTTGCCAAAGTTTGTAATTAACTAATTAGTAATATTTTATAGAGTTTAAGGTTCTCATTTTTTTTTATAGACTCACATAATCTGATTAACAATTAGTTTAGAGCCACAAAAGACTTAAAATATTTTTATCTGAAGAGATTAAGTGAATCTAAGACTGAGAATGAGGGCTTCATAGTCTATTGTGTTATTAGGGCAAGTGAAGCTCAACTTGAAGGGCATAAGATGAACCTATAGGATAGTAATAATGATTCTTGTTCCCATGCCTTTCATTCATCTATAACATTTAAAATAAATATAATATTTGGATTCTTATTTAGAATTTACTTTAATGCAAAATATAATCTCATCAAGAAACTCAATACTCAAAGGATTAGTGGAATCAAGAGGTACATCTTGTAACTAATAAATTATAACCCAACCTTAATTTTTTTTACCTATGAATTCTAGGTAAAATTCACTAAGAATAATAATCCACTAAGTGGATTCTCAATCAAGGTTTAGATATCACAAAGGAGCAAGCCTAGTTCTAGTAAAGGTTTTATGTCTCAACTTGTAGTGTTGTAACTTCTAATAATTAAACACTATAGATAGATACAATTTTTCAAGAAGGGTATATAATATTTTGTAGCTAACAAGGGTCCTATTGATGTTATAGATAGGCTACTACTTACCTTGATAATCATATTGGGCTAACAATTCACTCAAGGCATGTTCAATTTTAACTAAAAAAGAAGAAAATGTTTGTGAGAGTTGGGTTGGATAAGAACATGAGGTGACATTAAATACTTTTTAATGTCATCAAGGGCTTAATGATGGAATTAATTCTAAATAAATATTATATCCTTATTTAATAACTTATTGAAGGGTTTAATTTTATCAACTATTTGGGATACAAACCTCTAATTGTCTTAGATCTTACCTTGAAGGATTCTACGATAGGTTAGGTTCTTTGGTGGTGGTATGTTAAATATGGATTTTATTTTCTTAGGATCTACCTATATGCCCATCCTAGACATAATAAAACCTAGGATATTATGATAATTTATAACAAAATTAAATTTTGAGGCTTTTTTATGTACTTTGTAGACCTTTAGACTCTCAAATATATGCCTTATGTAATAGTGATCTCATCTCTTTTAATAGGGTAACCAAGAAGTTCATCGATGTAATATTCCATGATGCCATCCATGATATCATGAAAGATGTAAGTAATGGTACTTTGATAAGTATCTCCTAGATTCTTAAGTCTGAAAGACATCACTTGATAGTACATTATTATCTAATTAGTGGTGAAAGCAATATTGTACTAATATTCTAGATCTATCTTGATATGATTTTATCTAAAAAAACCATCCATGAAAGACAAGATTCCATACCTAGTAGTGATTTTGATTACTGTCAATTATAGGAAGAAAAATCATCATTTGGACAAGCATGTTGTTGGTGTTCTTGATGTCCTAAAAATTGTTACATATTCTAATGCTTACAATTTTATTGGAAATTGGGACCAAATTGGAGATATAATTAGAATATTCAACTAGTTTGAAGAAACTGACATCAAGTAGTTTTTTTAACTCTTCTTTTACACCTTGCATAGTTTTTTATTTATAGGCTTGGATTTAGGTTTCAATAAGATATGATGCACAAATAATAAAGGATCTAAACTAGACATGACAACATGCAACCAAGCAAATATTCCTTTAAATTTTATTAGTAGCTTGGTGTATTCTTCTTGTTTGGTAGGACTTAGGATATTACCTAAATATTGATGTTAATAGTATCTTCTATTAGAATATAAGGATTGTATTCCATATATGGTGGGGATGATATAATATCAAGATCTATGTTTTGAGGATCTAGACTAGGGTCTTAGAAAAAATCTACATTGGCTATTTAAAGGAAATATCCCTCAAAACAAAATTAATTACTAGAAATGTAATTAGTGGATTCTTTTGAGATAGATGGACTTGAAGTTATAATGTCTTCCTCCAAATCACAAGAAGAATCATCATCTGTAAGTTTGGGATCAAATAATTTATGTTTTAATAGTGAGTAAAATCACTTGAAACACTACCAAAAACAACATGGTGAGGACAAATGAAATATTTATCATTCATTTATGCCTTGCTCAATGCAATTAGGTCCATTTTCATGATAACCTAAATTGGTTAGAATATGCTTAAGAATAGGATAGACATTGGAAAAATAACAAGAAGAATACTAACATTGATTAGGATGTAAGTTTCTTCCACTAATTTTCTCCTCATTAGCTATTCCAACAACAAAAAAAGAACACATTCATACCTACATTAATTTTTTGATATTTCTAGGATTCCTTATTGAAAAGATACCTAGGCATATAGGTGAAGGTGGAAACTTTACCAAGTCAAATTCCTTCAGATTAGGACTAGGGTTAGGAACCAAGACTAAGATTGGAGTAGATTCTAAAATTGAGCTAGAGAGGCTAAGTAAATTCATGAATTTCATCAAATGAGTATCACTTTGGATTGATTATATTCACACAAATTGAAAATTATTTTCTATTCCACTTAGGATATCCTTTTCAATAATAAACATGGTAGTTTGATTTTGTTTTAACTATGGAGACATATTGGGATTTTAGTTTAAAATTAAATTTAATTTACTAAATTTAAAATGTTTAGAATTCACTATTATATTATAGATATATTCCTTGAATTCATATTTGATACATTGGTGTAGGGTAGATGGAACTATGTGCATATTTTGAATCCAAGGTCTACATAACAAGGTCTTATACGACAAGTTATGAAACATGACGTAGAAAAGGATATTGAGGGTTCTTAGGCCAAATTTGAGAATTAATAATATTGTACCACTACCCTCACACTCCTATTGTAAAATTACTTAATGGTAAGATAAAAAATTTCAAGGTAATTTTTAATTAATCCAAAGTGACCAAGGAATTTTAAACTAAAAAATATTGTCATAATCCATTGTTGAATAAAATCCTTTTGATAAGCTTATCACTCAATTGGGTGGTAATTTAAAGAGGTGGATCTCTCATTATAGTTTATTGATTTGGGATGTCACCAATGAGGAGGAAAATTTATTTGGACCAACTACTTGAGAAATTGTGTAGTCATTCAAAATTTTGATCAACATATTCTTCTAGATTGAAGATGAATGTGGGAAACCCATAACTAATAATGTTGCTAGTGTATACAAAATTTGTTCATTAAAAATATATTTTTAAAGGTTTATACTTAGATTTATATTGGAGGTCGATGGGAGTTCTAATTGGTAGATTAGATGAGGTTTGATGAGTTGTGTTCTTTAGGTATCACTATTGTCTAGTTAAGTCACACACATGATAAATAGAACCAATAAACCCATGATGAGGGTTATGGGTATTAGTATAAATAATTTTGTATAAGTCCTTACATTATTGTCTTTGTCCATAGTTATTATGATCTAAGAAGTTCTTGAAAAGTCCTAAATCTTGGTTAGGCAAAACAGAAGAGTTAGAGTTGGAGTTAACATTCACAATAATTTAGGCATTGTTTATCAAGTCTTGAATCACATTATTTAAGTCCACACAATTGTTGGTTTGATGACTATAAGTCATGTTAAAGGAATAGGAATCATTAGGTTTGAACCAAGAACCCTTTTCTCTTCTTGGATTGACTTATTAACAACTATGAACTATAAAATCCTAGTTTTTAGAAGATGATTTAAGATGGATTCTAAGGGTTCACATATCCTAGTAAAATTATTCTAGGTTGGGATGACCTTTGAGCACTAGAATTACCTAGAATGATATTTTATAGGTTCTCCATAGCATTGATGTTGTTGGCATTGAGATAATATATTAAATTATCACTAAAGACATGCTTATTATTGTATTAGATCTTGGAGTTATTGTTGTTTTTGGGAGAGGTATTCTTATCCTCCTTCCCACTATTAAAATTTAAATAACCTCTTTTGTATTTTTAGCTTCCACTTTCCTTCCTTAGGATATGGTTGCATTAAATGTTGAAACATTTGTGGTCTCAATATGAAAGGATAATTGGTCATGTAAGTTAAAGTGAATATGTCCAATAGGTTCTTTTATATGGGGATAAATTTGTAATATACATACTATAACCATCCATATTCCTAAGAAGTTAGATATAATCTCTTATTTGCTTTGTTTTAGTTGACATAGGTAATTAATGGTGACCTTATACTTTATGTATATACAAATTTATGTAAGGAATAACTCTACCAATTATTTAAAGCTCTTGATATAATGTCTTGATGAATTAATACAACTCTAAATATGGATCTATCAAGATATTAGGGGAGAGTTTGAGTATTAATCCATCATCATAAGTGATGTCATAAGAGGTTATAAAAAAACCTGATATAGTTTATAAGATATTCTTTTCCTTCTAAAGTTAGAAGTTAGGGTTTTGAATTTTTGGTGTAAAATTAATTAGATGATATCTACATTCTAAAGGTTGGTTTCAAAGGTCTTCATAAGAATATCTTTGACTAAAGGATATATTTTGGGTAGTGGTGATTTATTTTTTTAGTTGCTCTATTTGTGCAATGAGGATTGCATGTATACAGAGATCAAGATAGGATTTTAAAAGGTAGAATGAGATAAGTTGACTATATTTTAAAATTGAGATACTCCATTAAAGGAGTTAAAAAGGTGTTGATGAAATGATGCTCCAAAAATATTATTTAGGATTTTTGAAATGATGGGATAGTTTTGTTGAATATGAGGTAAATGAATAGTTGAACCAACATTTTGGGACATTGGAGTATGAATTAGAGTTAATATTATGATTGGAATCCCACTTGAAATCTTAAATTTAGGAATAAAATTTTGGTTTTTCTGAATAAAGTGATAAGTTTGTCTAATACCTATTTATGAAATTGAAGGAGCATTAGTTGCCCTAAATACATAATGTTGAACTCTCCAAGAGAGGGTATATGCTTTTGATACATATGGAGAGGTTTGGATCATCTCACCTCTTACAATTATAATTTTTATAGATGGTATTATAGATGTGGTTGGGATAACATTATTGGTATTGGCATGGTACTATTTACTTATTCAAGAAAATTTTCCTAAATACCAGTTGGGATTTTGAGGAAATTGGGTAGGAATTGGAAATATAAAAATTGGAACTTAAATAAAAAATACTACCTCCTAATAATTTTTAGGTGCAAGTAGATTATCCATACAATATATTTATATTATAACCTTACCTTTATTAATAAATTGGAAATTTGACAATTTGAAGGTTATATTTCCTTCATCATTCTGGGTTGGGCTAGATGAGTATGAGCTATCAATATCCTTATTTTCTTTCAAAGTATGATTTTCATAGCTACTCAAGAAGGAATAACTAAATTCTTATTGAATTGAAAAAGTCTAGTTAAACTCATGGTCAAAAATCCTTGTGACATACCTCTTTTTGACTATGTTTATTAAGGCTCAAAGAGGGATTGCCAAATAAATTAGGTTTAGGTTCAGTTGATCTAGTTTAATGTTATTTTTAGATTTTAGAAAGGTAAGTGTGATAAATAAAAGATAAATAGAAGAGCCATTATAACTCTAAACTTATCACTATACCTTCGAATATACCAATACTTTTGATATACCTTAAACCTATCTATATACTAAATCCTATTGATATACCCAAATGTCTCTATATACCAAGACCTAATATACTTGTTAGTACATTGAAGAGAAATGGTATGTGAGTAGTAGAGTGGGTGCATGAAAGATAAGTGGTATATGGAAGCAAGATGATACACCCAAGGGCCTCAAGTATATTAAGGATTAGGTATTAGAGTATATCACCTCTCACTTCATAAGACACTTTATAGGTAACCTAGATTAGTAAAAAATAATAAATTCATCTAACATTTGAATATAAAAGGAAGATGTTGAAGAAGAAAATACAAAAGAGAAAATATTTGCTTTATTAATCTTATAAGTATTTTAGTATTTAGAATTAATAATTATGCTTGACACCTACAAATTCAATTGACCCATGTGGTGTTCACATCAGGTTCACCAATATATATATAAGCACTAAACTTCGATATGTTATGGGTGAAAGTCAATCTTGGGTGCATGGAATCACACCTCAAATATGGGGTTAAGGATAAAGCTAAAAGTTTAGATTAAAAGGGGATACTTTAACTTAAGTTTAGGATACAAACACAATAATGGTATTTATAGGTGTATGCTTTAAGCATATGTTAATTTTACAATTAAGGTAACAACTATAAGAAAATAACATAATAGAAGTGTGGAGAGTAGAAAACACTAATAGAAGTGTACTTTCACTAACATAAATGTAGCAGAAGGTCTACCCTATTGTCTAAGTTAAAAATATAAGCTAATGACCCTATAATTGAATTAAGCATATGCTAGAATGTCTTTTATTTCTCAATATAATGAAATATAAGGATAGAATTTTTGAAGAATACAATAAATACACTTGTTATCCCTAATATGAGAAATAAGACATGTGACTTTGATCTCTTTTGAATATAAACAATCAAGCATGATAAAGAATATACTAATCATATTTTCCTCAAAAATATGATAAATTAAACTTGATAAACTAAGATCCAAAGGACAATACAAAAACTCCTAAACTATATTAGATGCACAAAGAGGAGGGAAGAAAATTGTATACTTGATTATATAAGCTTGAAGAAGTTTTCGATTATTATTGTAGATCATGAATATTTGATATAATTACCTCCATCTAATGTTAATTAGTGATTCCTATGTGCACAGACAAAAAAATTATCAACAATCGATAAAGGCCTACCTTAATTAGGTCCCTAGTGTTATATTTTATAGTAGTTTCTAGAAACAAATGGGATCAAATATTAACTAGTATTTCTTGTCAAAATAAATACACAAAATAAAGAAAGAACATAGTACATGATGGTGTGTCCATAGACACGAAAATATCTTCACTCAAAGAGAATTAAAATTGCTCTCAATTGATAAAGAAATGATAAATAAGGTGTGGTATTTATACCTAGTTACATGTTACCTTTAGGTTAAGTTTATGAGATTGACCCTTAGGAATAAAATATTTAAAATACAAAAAATAAAATTTTCAAGGTTAATATGGGTCCAAAGGGAAAACATAACAAAAAGTCAACTGTGGCCTCAACAGAAGTCTAGCCACCAATATTTTAACATCCTCTTAAGTTGAATGGGGGACATGGAGAGAGGTCATTACATTGGATCCCTCCTTAATGGATGCTCTTTCACTCTAAGAAGCTCTCGCATGCACACAAAGGTGATCTTGGGCATGATCTTGATCAAAATGTCTATTTCTTGCTCTCATGAAGGAACAAAGAATAGTTCTAACATCCTACAAGCATGAAAATATTACACAAAGTGTATCTAAATCTCAATGTGTTTTGTCTAATAATGAAACATAGGATTGTAGACAAGCTAGATAGTACTCTAATTGTAATAGTGAAGAGGAACCACAAAGTCTTAAGTAATGACAATTTCCTCTAAATCATCAACATCCACCTAAGATGATTGGTTGCCTCATTGAAAAAATAATATTCAATCTCTGTAGAGGATTGAGAGATGGTGGATTGACATATGTAACACTAAAAAATTAAGCTAGATACCAAGTAGAACACAAAGCCTATGTTGGACCACTACGCATCCAAATATCCTAACCAATTAGTATCTAAAAAATCTATAAAATTTGGATAGCCAATAGAATATTTAATGCCCATATAATATTCTCTTCTAATGTATCTAAGAAGTTGCTTGGCTATAGGCCAATGACTCTCGTGAGGAGCTTGCATGTACCTAGAATAGTAGCTAACAACAAAGGCTATATCTAGTCTAGTGTAAGTGATATAACAAAGACCTCCTATAAGATATTTATATAGAGTAACATCAACCAAAAGTGTTTTAAAAACAAACCATAAATTCAAAACTAAGGTAAAGGGATCCTAGCAGGCTTGCACTCCTCCATTCTAAACTATTGAAGTAAATAAAAAGCATATTAGAGCTAAGAAATGATAATGCTAGGATCAAACTGGTCAATCTAGATTCCCAAAAAATAGTGTAAGAGCCTCAAATATATCATCTCAAATATGGAATAAATATATGACTTCTTCTTGGATCAAAGTGATGGAGCTACACATGATAAGAAGATAATAAATATATAACATAATTACCACAATCTCCTTATAATGATGTTTTATATAAATATCATTGTAGATACCAAATTACAGCCACTAATCCTCCATCCTAACCATTCCACCACCCACTTGTCCACCATACACCTTTCTCGCCAATTATTTGGCCCAATTCCACCTTTCTCACCAATTATTTGGCCCAATTCCACCTTTCCCGCCATTTCCTAACCCAATTGAGATTATTTTAATATTATTTAATATTATTTTGTATTTAATATAATATATTATATTATATTATAATATATTTACTATAAAATATATATTTATAAACTCAATTGACCACAACCATCTGATCCAATCTAATCCCCACCGTCCATATTCATTAATCCATGCCACATCTAAAAAGTAATATCAACCTTAGGATCTAATTTAATTGTAGCCACATGATCAAAAGTGCAAGGCTAAAACCCTAAGAAAATCCTAGGTTGAATTATAAATAAGGGCATTTGCAAATTCTCAAACCCTGGAACCTTGAGATTAGAAATTGTACCCTGGAGGAGTCATTGTTGAAACCCTAGCGAAGTAGAGAGAGATAGAGTTTGAAGATCTAAAGCCCTAGCTAGTCAACAAGACTTCTACTATTCTAGCCATCCCATGTTCATCCTCCATTTTTGTCATAGCCCCCATCCATCTGTTGCATTCATTACCACCCTCTTGATCTGCTTTTGTGGATTTACCCTTACCTATAGGTGCCCTCCCGAGCTTGCCAGGCTCGCTGTAGAGCCTACGAACCTTGCTGTAGAGATTTCTAGACACTCACCAAAGTCTATTGTATCATAGGCTCGTTCTAGATCCTATGAAGTTCACACAAAATCCTACCAAGTGTGTGTCCAAGCCTACTGAATCCACAAAAATGTGAATCTAATCCTTCTACACCATGCCAACTGCAACAACAAAATGAAAGTAAGGTATATCTTTATTGGTTTTATTTTGTTACATGATTTATAGATTTTGCATGCCATTTGATCCATGTTTAGTTAGGGTTTATTGATATCTGAGGGTCTCATGTTGTGGAGCCCTCACAGGTGTTATTAATCCCTTTCTCTATTTTGTGTATGCAGTTCTGCAGATTCTACATATTGTTGAACATGTTGAAGCTGGAGTGGTTCGACATCAGATACCTAAAGCCCACTCATTTTGTTGGAAGTGAGGACACACTATCTAAAGACAATTCATTGTGGTAGCTAGGGTTTTGGATAACCCTAACGTATTGTAAATACTTGTATCAAATACTCACTAAGTACATATTATATCAAAAGGAGTTTATTGGCTCCTCCTCGCTTATTGAATAAATCTATCTATTTTGTGCAATCTTGTGTTTCATTGTGTTATTTGATTTCCTTATTTTATTTAAGTATCGTGTTATTGTATTCACAATAATACTTAGTATTACATCATTAAATTCCATAATTGATGAATAAATAATGGATTTTCTCATACCAAGCTCAAGGAGCTTACTTAAGGCCATGAAAAGATTGGATCAAATGATATACCAATGAAGCAGATTCCTCTAGATAAAATTTAGGTGTTTGCTACATGTAGATATATTTGTGAAGCTCCCCATGGAGAAAGGCATTAGTAACATACATTTGATGAACCTTCCACCCATAGGAAGATACAATAGAAATAATTATTTTGAAATAGTCCATCCTAGTTATAGGTGCAAATTCCTTAGAGTAGTCCAATCCCTCCTACTGAGAGAAACCCTTGACAAAAGGAATATATTATAATTTTTAATTTGGCCATCTAATATATACTTGGTCTTGTAGACCCACTTACACCCCATAATATTATTTTCTACTAGAAGAGGAACCGACTCCTATGTTTTATTGTTTTCTCAATGTCTAATATTTTTTTGCCATGACATCATCCCATTTAGGCTTCCCCTTAGCTTAGGATTATGTGATAGGATCCTAATAATGTGCTACCTTCAAACTTGTGGAGGAGCCTTATAATGCCTCTCAAAGGATAGAATGGGTTATGCATCCTCTAAAAGTGTCTTAAACCTAGGTGGGAGTAGGATGTAAAAAAAAAACACTAGTATTTTACACCAACCTAATATCAGAAACTAAAATAGAAGAATCCAACTCAACACTACTCACCTCATCAAAAATTGCAATATAAAATTTCCTATTGATTATATCCTATTCTAGGGGAAGAATAAACTACTTGAAAAACTATGCATGGTGGAGTCAAATCCATAGACAATGAACAACCACTAGAAGATGAAGATGCTCTACTAAGAGGAGAATCAATCAAGGTATAAGAAGAACCTAATAAAGCTAAAATAGGTAGAGAATAAAGAAAATTAGAAGCTATAATATTAGGAGTGGAAATAATATGTAGAAGCAGCTCATAAAATATGACATCTCTTCTAATCACCACCTCATACTTTTGAGGATGATAGAGATGATATATATTTGAGACGTTTGAATATCCTAAAGATATATATGTATGGATCTTGGGTGCCTCATTTTTTAAAATATACTTGGGCATGTGATCCCATGCTAAAGACCTAAATATTTAAAACATAGACACATTTAGCTTATAGCCTGTTAACTTCACAAGAGGCATAATTCCTCAAGCAACCTTGGTAGGAAATCTATTGATGATATACCCTATACAAATGACTAATTCATCCCAAAAATTATGATCTAGATCCTTGACATGAATCATTCAATGAGCCACTTTCATTATTACCCTATTTTTCTTTTAGCTATACCATTATTTTCAAGAGTGTAGTGAACAATCATCTATTATGATATCCAATAAGTAGACAAGAAATCATGGAAAGTATGACTAACATACTCACCACCCTTATCTATTCTAAGACACTTGATCCTCTTGTTTAAATAATTTCAATAAGTGCTTTGAATGCTTTGAACCTATCAAACATTCCATCCTTGGTATGAATGGTATATATCCACACATATATAAAATTCATTAGTAAAAAGAAGAAAGTACCTATTTTATAAAAGGGAAGGTGTACCTATAGGTCCACAAATATCACTATAAAATGATCTTTAAAGGGTGTGAAGACATTTTTGCAACTCCTCTTGGAAAGGAAGTTCCAAAAAATTTGAAGTTCGAATCCCACCGATGCTAGTTTTGCAAAGTGAAAGGGAGGACTCTTTTGGCGCACGTGGTGTTTGAGGACACGCTCGGAGCAAACAAATAGAAGGTTTGCGCTCACTGTTCTATGTGAGCGGTTGGCTCACGTGGTTGTTGGCACCATGGTTAGAGTGGTGCAGGGTAGTGACCGGGGATCGAATCCCACCGAGGACAAAGGCAAGTTAATAATTTTTCCTAATATTTTATTTTTCTAAGGTTGCCCTAGGAGAGATAAGGGTTGTGATGCATGTTGAGAAAAAGAGATATTTCTGGTGATTTTCCTTTTAGAAGTATATCATATTATATATCGTTGGAAAGCTTATTTCGAGGGCTATTTGATTAACTTGCTTAGAGGGAGAAATAAGGTGTATGTAAAGAGATATTTCTATTTTTGTAAAGGGGTTCAAAAGTGAAGGTTGTTTTGTTCTTTTTCAAAAGTGATTAATTCTTTCATAAGGGGACATGATGCATTTTGTTGAGTAGGAGTGATAAGGTGTTATTTGGATATTGTTGTTGTGATATTAATCATGATCTCTAACCCTTGTTGAAAGTTGAAAAAGAAGTTTGTTGAGTGTGGCAGATTTCCAAAGAGGTTTCTTCATCTTCATAAAAGGTATGGGCACATTCTCCTATTGATTGATTATGGTGGTTGATTTCTGAAATATCATTGGAGAGAAAAGGATTGATTGTGGTTTCCTTTTCGAAAGTGGTTGGTTGAATGCTTCAAGGTTTTCTGGTTTGAGAGTTGTGTTTAAACCTTGTTTTATAAGCATAGTTGTTGAAGCCCATTGGTTATGCAAAGAACTTGAAAAGAACATGAGTATCATTGTTATGTGAGATTTGTGGTTGAGCATTGTTGGAAACATTTGAGTTGGTTGATACATGCTTGGACTAGGGTTTTGTGAGAAAGAGATGTCTCTTGTGATGATTGGTTGAGTTGAGTTGATTGAGCCTAGTCAAGTGATGTGTGAAGTGATTGTTCAAGTTCCATGAAACAAACTATTCTATAAATCTGATTTGAGTTGAGATTGAGCTTAGAACATATTGAGTCTCTAACAATTCTCTTTATGCTTCTATGAGTTGACTTGAGTTGAGTTGAGATTGATTTGAGTTGAGATCATTGTGGATCATTGTTGTCATCCATTGTAGAGTGCTTTGCCATTCATTGTTGAGTTCATCATTGAGCCTTGCCTTTGTAGATTTGTGGATGAGATTTGAATGCTACTTGAGCATGATTGGTTGAGCCTTTGAGAAGGTCTTTGGGATAGATTTCTGGATAGATTTGTGGATAGTTTTTGGATAGATTTGGACAAGTTCTTGTGAGCTTGTTGAGCATATTTGGACAAGTTCTGTGTGAGCTTGTTGAGCATATTTGGACAAGTTCTATGTGAGCTTGTTGAGCATATTTGGACAAGTTATGTGAGCTTGTTGAGCATATTTGGACAAGTTCTGTGTGAGCTTGTTGAGCATATTTGGACAAGTTCTATGTGAGCTTGTTGAGAGATTTGGACAAGTTCTGTGTGAGCTTGTTGAGCAGATTTGGACAAGTTTTGTGTGAGCTTGTTGAGTAGATCAATGGATTGCCTACCTGAGTAGATCAGTGTGTTGCCTAGTTGAGCAGATTAGTGGATTGCCTACTTGAGTAGATCAATGTGTTGCCTAGTTGAGCAGATCAGTGGATTGCCTACCTAAGTAGATCAATGTGTTGCCTAGCTAAGTAGATTAGTGGATTGCCTACCTGAGTAGATCAATGTGTTGCCTAGCTAAGTAGATCAGTGGATTGCCTACCTGAGTAGATCAATGTATTGCCTAGCTTTGAGCAGATCAAAGTAATCATTGTATTGGATAAGGATCCTTATTTCTATGTGAAATATTATAAGGATATTATCTTGTGGAGTACCCCACATTGGGGGAACCACGTTAAATCTTGTGTCTCAATTATGTGTGGTGACTTGTGCTCTTGCTTACTATTGCTATCTAAGTTATTAATGCACACTTCTATATTTGGTTATTGCAATTAAGGACATTAATTGATATTGGTTTGGAAAGAAAGTAAAAAGTGGGTGCTATACTGTTCACCCCCCTCTCAGTATAAGCTTGTGTTCTTCAATTGGTATCAGAGCGGGTTCCTTCAGAAAGGCTAACAGCTTGAGGGTAGATTCTACAAGAACATAGATGGCTTCATAGAATGGATCATCTACAAATAAGGCACCACTATTTGATGGTAACAATTATGCTTTCTGGAGCATGAGAATGAAGAACTACTTGATATCACAAGGATATGAGGTATGGTAGATGGTTGAAAAAGAGTATAAGGTTGAAGGTGATCCCGAGGCAGATAAGACTATCAAGAAATTGGTTGAGATCAATGCAAGGGCAATAAATTATATTTTGAGTGGGCTACGTGAGACAGATTTTGCAAAGGTCATGGTATGTAATTCAGCTAATGAAATGTGGACCAAGTTGTGGAATACTTATGAAGGAGATTCCAAGGTAAAGTTGTCAAAACTACAAACTCATAGAAAAATATTTGAGGAATTGAAAATGGAAGATTCTGAAGATATTGCAAAGTTTTTACTTCGAGTTGATGAGATTACTAACACCATGAGAGGCCTAGGATTTGAGATGAAAGAATCAAAAGTTACTCAAAAGGTTTTGAGATCACTTCCCATGAAGTATGATGCAAAGGTTTCAGCAATAGAAGAAACAATGGATATCAACAAGCTAACAATGGAAGAACTACAAGGAACTCTCACAGCTTATGAGATGAGGGTGAGTAAGCATCAGGTTCCAATAAAAGAGATTGCATTCAAGGCTTCAGAGAAAGAGAAAGGGAAGGTTCCAGAGATAGATAGAGATCCAGTTAATGATGAGGAAGCTAACTTCATCAAAAGGAATAAGGACTCAAGGAATTTCAGGGATATGAGGAAAGTCAGATGCTACAAGTGTGGTGATCTTGGTCACTATGCACACAAGTGTCCACATGAAGAAAATAGTGATGATGAAAAATAGGGTCACAAAAGAAAAGAATATGGAAAGCATAAGCATGACAAAGATGATAGATACAAGCAAAACAGGTATGAGAAGAAGAAAATTTTTCGTAAGGTAAAGAAATCTTACTACATTGTAGAAGCAAGTGATAGCTCAGATCACAGTGATAGAGACAAGTCAGATGATGAAAAGGAAGAACATCTATTCCTTGGAATAGAAGGTGAAAGAGAACAATGCTTTGTGTGTGGTCAAAGAGATCATAGATCAAGATATTGCAATGGATTCAATGATAGTGAAGATGAGATGACACATCAAGGAAATATGCATGGTCAAAGAAATCATGAGAGTTTGTTTGCTATAGAAGATGATAATGATCTCAGTGATAGTGAATATGAAGAAGGGTTTTTCTATGGGATAAGAGAAGTAGAAGAAGAACATTCACTCCAAATAGAAGAAGTTATACAAGAGAATATTGTAAGAAAGATAGATGTCTCAGCTGATCTAAAGGAAGACTTCAATAATATCCATGAGCAACTACAAGAGGTTAAGGAGAATCTAAAAGAATTGAGATGTTCCATACGTGAGAAGTTTGATCCATCACATGACTCAAAAGGTCAAGATATTTTCACTAAGAAGGAAACATGTATTTCAGAGACAATAAATATGGATGCCAATTTGCTACTTGACACAAATGAAGAGAAAGAAGAGGAAGATTCCAAAGCACCAAAGGTCTCATATTTCAGGTTTGGGGAATCACACTCAAAAGGAAAGGAAGTTCTAAAATATGAAAGCAAGGAAGCACCTAAGTTTTATGAAGAAAGTTCCAAAGTTCCTATGGCTCCAAATATTCAGTTTGGATCTTATTTTGAGATAGGTGAATCAAGTTCAAAAGGAAAAGAAATACTTGAAGAGGAAAGCAAGGAAGAAATTAAGGAAAAGGATTTAGATACTACAAAGAAGGTTCAAGGATGCAATGCACAAGTTGAAAATGATCATAGGGATAATGGTCAAGAAAGGTATGAGGAACCAAGGCATGAACAAAGGGCTTTTCAAGGACATTGTTTTTCTTGTAATGGATTTGGACACAGGGCTATACACTATAGGGTCCATGGATCAAAGAAGTTTGATTTTTCTAGAAGAAACTTCAAAGGAAGAAGGTATGGTTTTTAGGGACATTGCTTCTTATGCAACATGATTGGTCATAGAGCTTCTCAGTGCAAAGAAAATGAGCAAAATGGTTTTGGTTTTAGAGCTACACAATTCAGAAGTCATGGTCATAATGGTCATGAAAATAGAGCTTCACAATACAGGGTTCAAGAAAGGAATGGATATGGAAATTATTTCAAGAAAGAATTCAGGATTTGGGCACCATCCAAAGGCTACAATATCAAGTGTTTTAATTGCAATAACTTTGGACATATTGCAAAATGGTGTAGGACTCAATTCCAAATAGGTTCAAGGCAAGAAGGTCAAACAGGTTCAAGACAAGAAGATCAAGTAATTCATCAAGAGAAGGATATCAAGAAAATATGGAAGGAAGTTGATAGAGGAAAGAAACAATGTAATATGGGAGTAAAAGTACTCCCACCCCAAAATTAATCACCTCAAGAGAGAAGGTGGTGAGGGGGCTAAGCTTAAGAGTCATATCTTTTAGCCCCATAGGTGTCCCTTTTGCCATTGATGTCAAAGGGGGAGAGATTTGAGTAAGGGGGAGAGATTTGAGTTAGGGGGAGCAGCCTCCAAAGAGAGCATTGAGTTAGGGGAAGCAGCCTCCAAAGAGAGTATTGAGTCAGGGGGAGCAACTTTGATTCTCAGAAATGGTTTTTGCAGTGATTGTGGTGATTTGCATTAGAGGTGTTGCCATCAATGACAAAGGGGGAGATTGTTGGAAATTTGAGGTATTTTATGTTGTCATTGATGTCACATGGATCACATTGAGTTTTGGTGGCCAAAGTATTTCATAAATAAGCATTTATGATATTTTGGAAAGCATGGATATATACAGGGTTTTTGTGAAAACCAAGGCAGGCAAAATAAAAGGTTTTATTTAAAACCATGGATGGCAGATTTGAAATGGGTTTTTCTTAAAACCTAGGTTGGCTTTTCGTTTCATCGAAAAATGTGCCTCGGTGATGGAGATATTTAATTTTAAATATTTAAGTTTAAATTTTAATTATTTAAAATTTAAATTTAAAATTAAAAGTTAATTTATAGCGTCGACGTCAAAAGAAAGGAGGAGGCATATAATATTAAAGTTTAATTTATAGTATCGACGTCAAAAGAAAGGAGGAAGGCATATATAAATATGCCACCAAATATTTTGATTGATTTCCTATGTCCTCGATGATGGTGATGCGTTTGAATTGCTAAGGAAGTGAAAGGTGCCAACGTGTTAAAGAGTGTGCAAAGGGTGTTCGTTCGAAGAGGGAGCAAAGGCATCGTAGCTCATTCGAATCCAGGGAGAAAGGAGGCAATAAAAGTAAGGGAGGTCCCTTACCAAGCATCGTAGGCGCTTGTGGCCTAGTGGCAAGAGGAAGGCGCGTAAGGTGTTGAAGCACTAAGATCCGAAGTTTGAATCCCATCGGTGCTGGTTTTGCAAAGTGAAAGGGAGGACTCTTTTGGTGCACGTGGTGTTTGAGGACACGCTCGAAGCAAACAAATAGAAGGTTTGCGCTCACTGTTCTATGTGAGCGGTTGGCTCACGTGGTTGTTGGCACCATGGTTAGAGTGGTGCAGGGGCAGTGATCGGGGATCGAATCCCACTGAGGACAAAGGCAAGTTAATAATTTTTCCTAATATTTTATTTTTCTAAGGTTGCCCTAGGAGAGATAAGGGTTGTGATGCATGTTGAGAAAAAGAGAGATTTCTGGTGATTTTCCTTTTAGAAGTATATCATATTATATATCGTTGGAAAGCTTATTTCGAGGGCTATTTGATTAACTTGCTTAGAGGGAGAAATAAGGTGTATGTAAAGAGATATTTCTATTTTTGTAAAGGGGTTCAAAAGTGAAGGTTGTTTTGTTCTTTTTCAAAAGTGATTAATTCTTTCATAAGGGGACATGATGCATTTTGTTGAGTAGGAGTGATAAGGTGTTATTTGGATATTGTTGTTGTGATATTAATCATGATCTCTAACCCTTGTTGAAAGTTGAAAAAGAAGTTTGTTGAGTGTGGCAGATTTCCAAAGAGGTTTCTTCATCTTCATAAAAGGTATGGGCACATTCTCCTATTGATTGATTATGGTGGTTGATTTCTGAAATATCATTGGAGAGAAAAGGATTGATTGTGGTTTCCTTTTCGAAAGTGGTTGGTTGAATGCTTCAAGGTTTTCTGGTTTGAGAGTTGTGTTTAAACCTTGTTTTATAAGCATAGTTGTTGAAGCCCATTGGTTATGCAAAGAACTTGAAAAGAACATGAGTATCATTGTTATGTGAGATTTGTGGTTGAGCATTGTTGGAAACATTTGAGTTGGTTGATACATGCTTGGACTAGGGTTTTGTGAGAAAGAGATGTCTCTTGTGATGATTGGTTGAGTTGAGTTGATTGAGCCTAGTCAAGTGATGTGTGAAGTGATTGTTCAAGTTCCATGAAACAAACTATTCTATAAATCTGATTTGAGTTGAGATTGAGCTTAGAACATATTGAGTCTCTAACAATTCTCTTTATGCTTCTATGAGTTGACTTGAGTTGAGTTGAGATTGATTTGAGTTGAGATCATTGTGGATCATTGTTGTCATCCATTGTAGAGTGCTTTGCCATTCATTGTTGAGTTCATCATTGAGCCTTGCCTTTGTAGATTTGTGGATGAGATTTGAATGCTACTTGAGCATGATTGGTTGAGCCTTTGAGAAGGCCTTTGGGATAGATTTTTGGATAGATTTGTGGTAGTTTTTGTGTATGATTGATTGAGCTTGAGAAGGCTTTTGTGTGAGATTGTTGAGTAGATTTGGACAAGTTCTATGTGAGCTTGTTGAGCATATTTGGACAAGTTCTGTGTGAGCTTGTTGAGCAGATTTGGACAAGTTCTATGTGAGCTTGTTGAGAAGATTTGGACAAGTTCTGTGTGAGCTTGTTGAGAATATTTGGACAAGTTCTGTGTGAGCTTGTTGAGCAGATTTGGACAAGTTCTGTGTGAGCTTGTTGAGAATATTTGGACAAGTTCTATGTGAACTTGTTGAGCAGATTAGTGGAGTTACTACCTGAGTAAATTAGTGTGTTGCCTAGTTGAGTAGATCAATGGATTGCCTACCTGAGTAGATCAATGTGTTGCCTAGTTAAGAGATCATTGGATTGCCTACCTAAGTAGATTAGTGTGTTGCCTAGCTGAGATCAATGGATTGCCTACCTGAGCAGATCAGTGTGTTGCCTAGCTGAGCAGATCAGTGGATTGCCTACCTGAGCAGATCAGTGTATTGCCTAGCTTTGAGCAGATCAAAGTAATCATTGTATTGGATAAGGATCCTTATTTCTGTGTGAAATATTATAAGGATATTATCTTGTGGAGTACCCCACATTGGGGGAACCACGTTAAATCTTGTGTCTCAATTGTGTGTGGTGACTTGTGCTCTTGCTTACTATTGCTATCTGAGTTATTAATGCACACTGCTATATTTGGTTATTGCAATTAAGGACATTAATTGATATTGGTTTGGAAAGAAAGTAAAAAGTGGGTGCTATACTGTTCACCCCCCTCTCAGTATAAGCTTGTGTTCTTCATGACCTAGCTTATACATATGATCAAATTCATCACAACATCCAAAATCAATAGTCCTAAAAATCCATTGTATATATCCTTAATGACCTGCCTATTAGTCCAAAATTCTATCTTCTTGTTTGTGTGATTAATGTAATAAATAAATAAAATATTAGGACCTACATTAGGAACATGAAGTACCTCATCAAATGACAAAGAACCACTCATGATATTTCCACTTCCAACCATTGGTAATGAAGAGTCATACCAAATCACATTATGTTCTCCTACATGGCTCTTGTTATATCCTCAATGCAAATGCTTCTACTTTTTCATATTTCTAGTTGCTCTTGAATTAGCTATCCACTCATCCAAAGAGGTGGATGTTCAATATGTAGAATGGATTGCAATATGAGCCTATGATATCTCTCCTTTTAATCCTTCTCCACTTTGACTCTAGAATAGGGCAACATCAATATTTCTTTTTTTGTTGCCTTTATAACTTCATGATCCATAACCTACAAAATTCATAGATAAGTAACTTGAAGCAATTCTTGGTTTTTTATCATCCTGTTTGAATTTTTTAACATTTTGATTTTCACCATGGATTCCTTTGGATGTGCATGATTAAAAATAGAATTTCCCTTATGTTTATTTCTCCAAGATTGATGATGCAAGAAATACTTAAGTACCTCATCATTAGGGGTAAGAGAATCTAAAAAGTACACACACAACATATTGAAGACCATAGCCACTATATCATATATTTATAGCACATTGTTGAATATAATATTGACTAGCTTTATATTCCTCTCTTTCTCCAATGCCTCTTGTCATTCCATTATTTACCTATGTAGGCCTCTCATAGTCTAGATATCCTCTTAAAATTTCTTGAATCAACTGATGTACTCATCTATAGTGTCAAATAAATCAATTTTATCACATAGTACTTGAAATTATTCAAGCAAGACCTTGGGATCGATGGTTTTACTTACATGGGTGTCATACATATTTTCCACATGGAAAGAAATCACACCATGGTATTTGCCCTTATTATTCCTATATAGATGCTTTATCTCATCATAATAAATATCTATAGGTTCCTTAGTTATATATTTTGTCAAAACCCTTGCTTTGGAATAGAGTTTCAATCTTAATTTTTCAAGTTGCATAGTTTGGACCACTCAAAAGAGGAACATGATGATCCATAATTTTTCTAATTAAAATTTAAAAATATACAAGTAGCTATGACCAAAACCAACACTATTAATGTAGAGATCTAAAAAATCATGTGATTTAGAAAAAATACTCAAAATTATTTTGTTTGAAAAAGTTATGGCCCCTAGAAGTTTAGCCTCAAAATAGCAAAAATTCACTCATGAATCTTTGGAAAAAATAAAATAATTAATACCTTTGGCAAATAAGAAGCTTTCAAGTGTTACCACATGAATGACTAAAAGAATACTTACTTGCATTGGTAAATGCACCACCCTATACCACTTGTCATTGTCTAATTCATTTTAAAATATTTGTGCTACTGATTGTACAATTTTGAAGAGATGGTAGAATGTGATTGATCAAACTTGCTTATATAGTCATCGTGTGGCATACATACTGCCATGTTAGCCCATATAAGATCAAAAAAATTAGCATAATCAAAGCATTCCATGTGGTATTTTAAAATCTATGTCATTGCAACGTCACCCTATTTTGCCACCTTAACTACCATGTGTTACCTTGGGAAGTGAGAACCTCTTGCCCAATCACCTATATAGACCATAGTATTAGTTGCCAAATGTCACCTCAAGATAAATATACTTTCCAAATCTAATGTATAGACTTCCATATATTACCTTAGAATTTATTCCATATCATATATATAAACTACCATATGGTATCCATACGACCTTGCCACATCATCACTATGGGTAAAAAATTATGCTACATCATTAGCCATATCATTAGAGGGTGTCACATCATCAAGAGTGTTGATGTCAATAGGAACATGCATTGAGAGTATACTGACATCATCATCTTCCTTAAAAAAAGTTATGGAGGTTTAAACCTAAGACATCTCATGGACAAGTAACTTAAGTCCTTCACGATAACTATCTCTTCAAGAATTGGGATTAGGAGTAAAGTGAGGAGAACCAAACAAAAGCAACCAATAATGTCGTGCCCTCCATTTTTCTTGCTCAAGACACATGCCTACATTAGCATTATGTGCATGATCCAATCAACTACCTACTCACCAAGTCGCTAGGATATTCCTCAAAATATTCTAATTTTGGTACAAATTTGAGGTACTTGGAGGTAAAACAACAAAAAAATTTAATATATGACCCCTCTAAAATTTCATAAAGAATCTAAGAAAATAACTACTTGTCTATATTTATTATAGTTTTCCCTACACAACCATTTTTTTTAAAAACAATTGATTAGGTCCTCCTCTCATGCCTATGTAGCTAAAAATTTGTCAAACCATTTTTATAAATTTGTCAATTTGCTTGGACTTTGCTAAGCACAGAAGCTTGCCCATGAATTATTTAGGACTAGGGTTTTGTCTAATTTTTTTTAGATTATTTTTTTCTTCTTTTGTGATGGTCAAGTGGTCTCTTCTCTCATCAATATTGTTATTGGTCATAAAAAGCTAGAAGAGAAAAGGAAATATATATATTATTAAATCCATAAAAAACAAATGAAGTTTTCAAAAAACCTTGAAAAACTCAATCCTAAAACTAGGGTTTTTTATTAGAAATCCTTCTTTAGATTATCTCTAGTTTATAAAATTCTTCTTCACAAGCCTATCCTCGAGAGAAGCTAGAAGAAAAATATATTGTTAACAAAAACAAATAAATAATGAATATTCACATTTGTTGTGATACCATGTTATATTTTAAAGTAGTTTCCAAAAATAAATGGAATCAAACATTACCTAGTATTACTTGTCAAAAAAATACACAACATAAAGAAAGAACACATTGTATGATGGTGTTTCAAAAGACACCAAAATATCTTCACTAAAAGAGAATAAAAATTACACTCAACCAATAAATAAATGATTGGTGAGGAGGATATTTATACCCATTTACATTTTGCCTTTAGGTCAAGTTTATGAGAACGACCCTTAGGCATAAAATATAAAAAATGATCAAAAACACCTTTTTCAAGTTTTACACGGGCCCAAATTGGAAACATAACAAAATGTTAGCCATGTCCTCAAAAGAAGATCAATCACCACATTTTTCAACATCTAGTGTATTTAATATCTGTGTAAATATCAATAAAAGTAAAAGTTGATAGCAATGCCAAGATGAAGATAAGATATTAAATAGCTAAAAACATATTGTAGTGATGTTGCTTTGATGGTGATTGTATGATGCCTTATATAGAGCATGATGAATGATTGTGGTATGATGCACAAGTATCCAACCATATTTTCAACAAATATCAGTGAAAAGAGTAAGCTAACAAAACTAAAAGAATGATATAAATACTTGAATTATGCTTAAAACAAAGGATAGTGATAGCTTAAGAGGGATTTTGTAATTGGATCAACCCTCTTTTCAAAGTTTGACAAATTTGTAGGAAATGGTTGACATTAATAGAGGTTTAGTTGTGCTACTAGAAGAATAGATAGGACACAATGCTACTAGTCGCAAGACTAGAGGCCAACAAAAAAACATCAAAACCTCCTTATTGGAATGCAACCTTCACAAAAACTAATTAAAATATTTTAATTTTGATGAAAAGACTAAAGTTAAAATAAATTTACTCAAGATAATCGATATATAATGGTAGAGGATACCCAAAAATTACCTAAATACAAATACTAAAAAATCATATTAATACGAGATAAATATATAATTTTTTTGAATGAGAGTGTAGCACCCTAAAATTGGCGCAGTAAAATTATAAAATTTACATTCACCTTAGTAAATAATTTTAAAATCAAATTTAACCTCCCAAACCGCCCGTTAACCGTCGGGTATTCCGTTTCCCCCTTTTTCGTGCCAATTTTAGAGGTTGTTTTGACCGTTTGACGATATCGTCGCCGATCAGACGATATCGCCCCGGATTTGACGATTTCGTCTGGACTAGGACGTCCAGACGATCTTGTCGCAAAACTGAATTTGCATAGTTGGAATCTGTTCCAACGGGTCTCCAATCTGGGCAGAAGCGTGTCTGCACCGTTGGGACCCTCCCTCGTTGGAGATCTCCCAAATTGGGATGATCTCCAACCTCCTACCTACTCCCTCTAAGCCTATTTAACCTCTAGGATTTTCCCTCCCCAACCCCTCGGCTGAAATTCTTGGTAAATTGATTCCCCCTACGTTGAAACATCCCTACTTTGCATTTGCATTAGTTTCATATTATTTTGTTGCAGGTACAACATTATTTTTCAACCGGAGCCAGCACCCATCGTCGCCAACGAACCCGTCCAGATCGGAGGCGATCTCGTCAAATACGAGACGATTTCGTACTGATGCGAGATGATCTCGACCGCAATCCACATCGAGGCAATCGGTGCTCTGGAGTTTGTTTTTCTCACCTTTTTCTCTCGTCATCTTATGCTGCAAATTAGACAATTTATTCAGTTTTTACATTATTTTGCATCTGGAGTTCACCCATTTAGCCTAGATTGCATATTAAGATCATGTTTTGTCATTTAAGTACAGTAATTTGCTTTAATTTCTGTTCTTAAATATTGTTCAGTATTCATATTGCTATTTGGTGTAATTTGCCTCTGTTTGCACAGTAGGATTTCTTGTATTTTGCATCTATTTTCTGTTTTGCAGGTTTCTGACGAATTCGTCTGACGAATTCGTCAGATCTCGGACGATTCTGTCAGTCTCAGACGATTCTATCAGATTCCAGATGAATCTGTCAGTTTTCGGATGATTCTGTCAGATTGCAGGTGATTCTATCGAATTCCAGACGATCCGGATCGCCTCAAACGTCGAATCTTCTTCAGACATCCGGATCAGGTATTCCCCGTTTTCCTCCTGTAAATTCTCTATTTTCTGCTTTCAAATTTGTTTGTTGTATTCATGAAAATTGCATTTTCATGTAGTTTAATTTAGATTCATTCGGCCAAACCTAGGATGAATGTTTAAGATCAAAATGAACTCATCTAAACACATTCCAAAACCTAGGCGTGGAAACTGCCATTAAATGTTTCCTGGTGAACCCACCATCCGTCGAAAAATCACCAAAATACACCTCCCTTGAGAGGCGGGACCTTCGTAAAGTCCTCTCGTCCGAGGTACCGCATCATCCTTTTCCCATCCTCCTTCCGGGCATGGATCCAATAGCCTGAAGGTAGGGATGCAAAAAATTTGGAGCGATACATTTTGGTGAACCCGACGTGAATGCATCATAACCTTTTGAAAACAAAAACAAAAAAAAATATATATATATACAAGAAAAACAAAAACAAAATCATCATTTCAAGTTTGTATGTTTTAGATTCAATTCTAAATAGTAGATGCTAAATATTACTTTTAGAAGTACTAAAGAAACCATGAGTTTTTACTCAAATCAATATGAGCCCATCAGTAATGTTGGAAGAATTCAGCCAAATACATTTGTTGATTATGACCAACCTCATCCCTATTCAACATCACCTCCATCACACTCTTCTCATTTTTCATCCATAACCCAACAAAACAATCCCTTTGCCAATCCTCTTCATAATGATATTATCTATTCTCCCATATATCCATATTATGTCTATCAATCCACATATAATCCTCCACCACCTTTTCAATACTCTTCTTTCAATACAACACATCCATTTCAACAAGAAAATACTTATTCTTCCAATTCTACCATGCACTCACCTCCTACATCGCAATCTTCCTGTCATCATTCTACCCATAATAAAGAAAGTAGAGGTGAGAAACCATTAGGTCCTTTTATGACAAAATTCCTAAGGCATTTATCAAAAACCTCTCAAAAACCTTCATCACGTAAATTTACTAAGCTCAATCAACCAATGGATATAATTCTCAAGTATTTACTTGACACAAATAAGATTGAACTCCCTTCCATAAGACAACCTCGATACCACATCAGATTGGTTTAAACCTGAGCTACATTGTGAATATCATAGAGTAGATGGACATATGACACAAAATTGTAAAGATTTAAGATGTGCAATTCAAGATTTGATTGATAAGGGTCTTTTTAATATAAAGGAATTACAATCTACAACTGATTATAAATCTCCAAGTAAACAATCAAACTCCTACACAACAAATACCAATAATCAATCAAGACATGGGGATCTCCCAAGAACCCCTATTCAATTATCAACAACAAGAAACCAATCAAATATTGCATGTTAATGTGTCCCATCATGATGATATTATTAATATTGTAACAAAAACTACAAATGAGCAACCTCAAGTTCAATCAACTCAATCCGATATTCAAGATATGGATTCCTCATTTGACCAACCTTCAAAACTATCTTTGGCTCTAGAGAATGATCCAAAATGGAATGTAAGCATAGAAAGCTCATCTTTAGAATCAAAATCTCAATCTGAAATCCACTTTGATAGCCAACAACAAGTGATTAATCCTCAAGCAAAGATATCCCTTTTAGAAGTATTACAAATTTATCACAAGGAAATTTTGTTCAAAATACCTAGCCAACAATTTGTTCCTCATCATATTTTCTCTAAGAACATAATTAATGGTGTAAACCCTCTTGAGGTTAACCATATTTCATTCTATGATGAGGATATTCCTTCCTCTACTCCACAAGAAGACTACTATCTTTACATTATCGGATCTAGTAAAGAAACACTTGTTAGAACTATCATGGTAGATAATGACTCCTCTCTTAATTTATGCACTTATCAATTATTCCAAAAACTCAAATCAAAGGAAGAAGATCTTAATGAATCAAATGTTATTATAAAATATTTTAACAATGAAATTCAAGAAGCTCAAGGTACTATAATTTTTCCCCTTAATATTGGATCCAAGATCCTGGATACTTTATTCTATGTAGGATATTGTCCTTCACCTTACAACCTACTTCTCCAGAGTCCTTGGATTCATACGATGAGGGTTTTCCCTTCCACTCTTCACCAATGTTTGAAGTTTGAAATTACAAATAAAATTGTTACCATACATGGTGACCCAACACCATTTGAAGAATATTTAACGATTGAAACATCAAGTTCTATACATTCTCTATTGTCACAATTATCTTCTATCCATCACTTTTCTTCATCCATATATGATCATCCTTGTTTACCAAATAACATCCATGCATATCTTTCACATATACTTTCTCCATCTTATCAAGACTTGGAATATAGTGATAAGAATGAAGAACTTTCTTATCCTTCTTACATTTTATTTTGTAACATGATCAATTTTCCACATATAAAAGTCAAATCTTTTTCTACATTATTCTACATTATAACAAAGCTTTTGTTATCACTACCTTTTATTCATCACCTTCTATTCTTACCTTCACCTCAACCAGATTATCCTTCAAAACCTCCTTTGATTTTGAAGCAACCTTAGACATGCTATACTCAAATAAACCTTGTATAGTGTATATAGATCATCTTGTATATACCACCAATTTCAATTCATAAATTAAAATCAAAATACAAAAAAATCAAAATCCTCAAAATCTTCAAAAAAATACAAATGCAACTAAGGACCTTAAAGGTAAATTTGAGCCCAACTGGCTTGGACCATACATTATTACTGCTAAATTTGAATCAGGAGCATATAAATTATCTACCTTAGATGGTAAAGAACTTAAAGAACCCATGAATATTTTGCATCTTAAACGTTACTATGCATAAATTTGGTCATTTCATCCATGTATATATTTGTTTCAAAATTACTATCTTGTATTTCTTTCAAATTTATAAAAATCCAAAAACACCAAAAAAACATTCATAAATCTCCAAAAATCTTCAAAAACTATCTATTGCATTTATTTAAAGCACTTGTTAAATTCTTTTTGCTCAAAAACAAAAATCAAAATCAAAATCTAAAAACAGCTATATGCTTGACTCTTTCGAAACCAAAACAATATACGTAAGAAAGAGAGAGTCAACATTCTCAAAACTTCTCAAAAATGTTTATATATATTTTCTTACAATTATTGCAGTTATATGTTTCAACTTATTTTGGATAAAATTAGCATTTATTTGGCATCCCTCACTAGCACACTCACAACAATAAATATCTTGATTTTATCTGGCATGATTACTAATCTCTCTTATATCAAAGTCCACAAAAGTCAATTAAATAAAGTTTGAGCACAGAGAATTGATCTTGTTATTTACTTAAACCAAGCACATCTTTTCACAATAAAATGATTATATTTGTAATTTCCATGTTTTGCTACATAGTAGAACTGATTTCTTGAGCGAAAAGTTTCCCCTGCTATCCTATCATGCACATGGTCTAGAATCTTTGAGAATTGGCAAAAGGACAAGCTCACCCCTACCCGGAATAAAAATCCCTTGCTCTACAGCCAATCCGAGCAAGTATCCCTAGCAAAGAAAAAGAAAAAGAAAAGAAAAGAAAAAGAAAAAATTCAAGAAAAAGAGAAAAGAGAAATGTTCTTTTATATCATTATAGCAATGTTCCAAGCATTATCAAGCAAAAGAAATACAAAAGAAAAATATGCAAAGTTCAAAAGAAAGCAAGAAAGCAATAAAATCCCTTTCCCTACCCTTTGAAAAGAAAAGAAGGGTTGATGAGCTTGAATCCCCGGAATTCTCAATTATTCGAAAACTTGTGAGGTAAGCCCCATAACAGGTGGTTTGTGCCCAACCTGCTTGGCCTTGGGTAACTCCTAGCGTGGCGATATGTCTGTCACATTAGCGACCTTCTTTTGTACAGACCTATGTCTGCTTATGGATTAGCTAGCTCTTGATAATCCGATCTACATAGTAGTCTAATATGGTTATATGCATCTACATCATGGTTAATGAACACTTATTTGGTTTCTTCAAATCACTTGTATCATAGTATCTTGCTCAAATATGGTAAATGAACAATGCAATTGCACACACATTTGTATTTGAGAGATTTTGTCTATCATTATGATAAATCAAGATCGGAAATGAATGCACATATGCACATGGGATTCCTTATAAATCTAACTTTTGTCTTCAAAATACTTTGAAATATTATTTTTTTGCAACTTGTTTGGAATAAATCAAGTACAGTTGTTTACCACAAAGACAACTATATAATAGAAAAATCAAAAATTTCTTTCAAAACATATCATATATATCGTGTCGACTTTCGCGACGATGGTATAGTTCCAAAACCAAAATTGGAATTGTATGCCTAGCGCAAGTCCTCATTTTCATCTTTTCTGTTCATCAAAAAATCAACCATGCAATAAAACTATCTATTTTTCTTTGATTTTCGCGATGATGGTATAAGTCTATACCTACATATTCTATGCCTAGCGCAAACCATTGTACCAATTTTATTTTCCATTTATTCAAAAATCATGAAAACCATATGACTTAATTCATTATGTTACACAAATTATGCTTTTCAACAAGCAAACACATTTTCATTATTTCATATCATTATGTCAACCTTTAAATTTTGCAATGATGGTATAATTCCTAGGGAATTATCCAAAAAATTTATCACACTTAGGAATTTATGCCTAGCGAAAATCATTTTAAAATATTTCATGCATAATATTTTCATGGAAATCTGAAAACAAATCATCATCATCATCATCATTTGCACTATTGCACCAAAGTCTTAAGACAGTCTCTTAAGCACTCTTTTTACTTTTAACAATATTTCTATAAATGGGACTAGCTTGACGACCGAGTGAGCAGCGACTCCATGAAATGGTCTATAATAGCGACAATGTCCTTTGAAATTATTGTTAGAAGTCTCTTTTTATTTTTATCACATTTTCATTACAAACAACCAAATTGTTACATCGGATTATTTCATTTCAAATATTACAAGCATGACATTCCAATTATAATATATCCACCGACATAATCACATGAAATCAATCAATCAAACATAAAAGCATCATAAGCATCACATAAGACAAGTCATATGATCAAAAATATCTCATCTATATATGTCACAAATATATGTACATCATCAAAACTGGATTGGTATGCCACAATCTATACCTCGGCATACTCAATCCTCTATCAAACAAAAATATATATATAATACAACATCAATGTGCAGCCCTCTAGCCTCGAGAGCCCCTCGAGCTCTCTCCCCTCATCTCCTCCCCCCGCCCCGAGGTGGACGAGGTGGCCCCATCGCGATCTGTGTAGTCCTAGTCCTCGACCGGGACGTGGTCCTCGATGACCCGATCCTGATCGGATCTGCGATGTTAGCTGGCAGGGGTAGTCTATCTACCTCTGGCACCAACTAAAAGTACAGTGTTTGATAGAATGTCAACTGGGTGATAGCCCGTGTCAACTCTCCAGAGCTCGCCCCTCCGCCCCGTGCCCTGAGGCATGCAATCTCATCCCGTAGCTGTGACACCTCAGCATGGTGTCGTGCAGCCGCATCCTGTAGCGTCTGCACCTGAGCCTACAGACGATCTCTCTCCGCCCGGAGAGTAGCCATCTCGCTACTCTCTCCTGTGTCCACACCCTTGCCCTTATCGGGCGATGGTGGCCTCTATGGAGATGGGGGTCTCTCCTCCCTCCTCTCCCACCGCCGTGGCCTCTCCTGTGCCTCGTGGCCTCCTCTCGCTCTCTCCCGCCGTGACCCCGGGCCGCCTCTATCGCCGCTCGGCACCGCCTCCCTATCCGATGCACAACTGCATGAATCGGACCCTGAGCCCTCGTCATCCGAGGAGGGCGGATGCCTACGTACCAGGCATCGTAGCCATCGGCTACCCCTATGTCGTCCCCATCCACTGGCTGGATGGGGGCATCGTCTCGCGTCCTAACTCCAGAACCGCTGCATGTCAGGAGCCCCGCTAATAGTGGTGTTATCCCGGATAGTCCAGGAAAACTCGTAATCCCTGAGAGATGGGATCCCCTGCCTTAGACCGAACTACCTCAAAACTCGGTCGTAGCGGTGGAGCTCCACCTCTCCCCTCTCCATCCTCAACCAGCAGACTCGCCTGATGCGAGCCAGCTCCTGTCCATCCTCGGCCCACCCTGGATGCTCCCTCCATGGCCTCCAGGTGATCTGGTCCGGGACTAGGTCATCCAGTAGCCTCCGGGACATCGGTAGGTCGATCCGCCGCTGTGACCCTCTTCGGAGCCACCAGTAGAAGACTCGGGGCCTCTCCCCGTCCACCCCTATCAGTGGAAGCCCTACCGGCCTTCGCACCGCAATGTGCTCCCAACACCAAACCTGTAGGAGCGATGTCATGACCAGACATCGCCCGCCCTTGTACACGACCCCATACAGGATCCTGTACAATCGGCATAGTACAAAGCTGCCCCAAGAAAACCTGTACCCATGGTCCCGCATATCGTAGATCACATCTGCGAGCATCCATGGTACCCTGCACCCGCTCTGGTGGCACAGCAGAAGTCCACCAACTACCCCAGCCAGAACTCGTGTGAGTGTAGATGCCCCAGGCATCTGGCGCAGTGCCTCGATGTTAACTCCGCCCTTCTCCAGGGCGAAGCTCGGGTCACCGCATAACCATCCCATAGCGCGGCCCTGATTGGCCGTAGGAGTGATGAGCCGTCCTTGTATGGGGATTCTCAGAATCCTCCATACATCCTCTAGTGTGGGAGCCATCTCCCCTGTCGGTAGCCAAAAATAGGAAGAACCCGGATACCACCTCTCTGCTAGGGCTGTTAGAAGCCCCATGTCCGTGGATACTTGTGGCATCTCCGCCACATGCTGTAAGCCGGCCTGTGCCAGCAGATCCCGCTCTGCCTGTGTGAGCGTGGCCAAGTCATCTCTCAAACCTCCATATTTCCACTCCCTGCTCTTTAGTAATCCTCTCTGCAAACATAAACAAAAAAACAATAAACAAATCATTAATCAACAATTCAAGTAATTAATAATGCAACTTAAAGATCAATTTCATGTAATTGATGATATCGCCCACTATTGGACGATATCGTCCCAAATTTGAGCATAATCGTCTCCGATTTCGTAGTTCGAAATCGTCTCTAATTTGACGAAATCGTCCCCCTTTCGACGATTTCGCCCTCGGGCGAAATTGCCGAAATTGAGACGATTTCGTCGAAATCGGGACGATTTCGTCCGATTCGTCTCGACGACGTCGACGGCCAAAAACGGCCGCGATGCTCAAAATTCACCTAAAAATTATCTAAAAAGCATGTCAATTCAAATTAAATCAGTTCTAAACTAAGTTTAGACCCTTACCCGTAGACCGCGTCGGACCTCTGCAGATCTGTGCGCTGTCTCGACCATTTTTTGCTTCAGAGCTCTAAAACCAGAAAAATGAACAGTAACAATGAATTAGGGTTTTACCCTATTTTTCCTAATTTTATTCAACAATAATTTTGTGCTTTTTCACGTTTTTACCTCAAACGTTCGATTTGGGTAAAAACACGGAGGGGGCACCATAGTAAGCTGTCGTACGATTCGACCAAGAATCGTCGCCTAAAAATGGGTATAATTTTTTGCTTTCTCATAGATCGAGAAGAACTCATCTTTAACGCATTTTCTTCAGAAAATTCGCTAAAGAGGGGGCAAAATGTAGCACCCTAAAATTGGCGCAGTAAAATTATAAAATTTACATTCACCTTAGTAAATAATTTTAAAATCAAATTTAACCTCCCAAACCGCCCGTTAACCGCCGGGTATTCCGTTTCCCCCTTTTTCGCGCCAATTTTAGAGGTTGTTTTGACCGTTTGACGATATCGTCGCCGATCAAACGATATCGCCCCAGATTTGACGATTTCGTCTGGACTAGGACGTCCAGACGATCTTGTCGCAAAACTGAATTTGCATAGTTGGAATCTGTTCCAACGGGTCTCCAATCTGGGTAGAAGCGTGTCTGCGCCGTTGGGACCCTCCCCCGTTGGAGATCTCCCAAATTGGGATGATCTCCAACCTCCTACCTACTCCCTCTAAGCCTATTTAACCTCTAGGATTTTCCCTCCCCAACCCCTGGCTGAAATTCTTGGTAAATTGATTCCCCCTACGTTGAAACATCCCTACTTTGCATTTGCATTAGTTTCATATTATTTTGTTGCAGGTACAACATTATTTTTCAACCGGAGCCAGCACCCATCGTCGCCAACGAACTCTGTCCAGATCGGAGGCGATCCTGTCAAATACGAGACAATTTCGTACTGATGCCAAATGATATCGATTGCAATCCACATCGAGGCAATCAGTGCCTCGGAGTTTGTTTTTCTCACCTTTTTCTCTGTCATCTTATGCTGCAAATTAGACAATTTATTCAGTTTTTACATTATTTTGCATCTGGAGTTCACCCATTTAGCCTAGATTGCATATTAAGATCATGTTTTGTCATTTAAGTACAGTAATTTGCTTTAATTTCTGTTCTTAAATATTGTTCAAGTATTCATATTGCTATTTGGTGTAATTTGCCTCTGTTTGCACAGTAGGATTTCTTGTATTTTGCATCTATTTTCTGTTTTGCAGGTCTCTGACGAATTCGTCAGATCTCGGATGATTCTGTCAGTCTCAGACGATTCTGTCAGATTCCAGATGAATCTGTCAGTTTTCGGACGATTCTGTCAGATTGCAGGTGATTCTGTCGAATTCCAGATGATCCAGACTGCCTCAAACGTCAGAATCTTCTTCAGACATCCGGATCAGGTATTCCCCGTTTTCCTCCTGTAAATTCTCTGTTTTCTGCTTTCAAATTTGTTTGTTGTATTCATGAAAATTGCATTTTCATGTAGTTTAATTTAGATTCATTCGGCCAAACCTAGGATGAATGTTTAAGATCAAAACGAACTCATCTAAACACATTCCAAAACCTAGGCGTGGAAACTGCCATTAAATGTTTCCTGGTGAACCCACCATCCGTCGAAAAATCACCAAAATACACCTCCCTTGAGAGGCGGGACCTTCGTAAAGTCCTCTCGTCCGAGGTACCGCATCATCCTTTTCCCATCCTCCTTCCGGGCACGGATCCAATAGCCTGAAGGTAGGGATGCGAAAAATTTGGAGCGATACAAAGAGTAGAAAAATCCTCTGTGTTTTATTCTAAAAATATAATTATAAAATTGATTCAATGTAATTTGCTAACTCCTTGTCTCTATAAGACGTCTAATATAATTCCAATAGAGTCTTTCCCTTCCAAACTCACTTCCTCATATCATATGTAAAATGGTCACCTATTTTTACTCTCAAATGTATTTTATCCCAAATCACTTCACAATCACCTCACAATCTCAAATAAATTAGATGTTTTCCAAGATTAATTTTTGTTTTTAATTGCTAAACTAGTTGATTTCCTTCTCTCTTTCACATGATTTTGATAATTAAACTTTTTGTTAACTATTTCCACTTTGTTATTATCCATTCTAGGGAGGGGATATTAGTAAATAAGCTCTAACATGACCACAATCAGAGCTGAATTAAGAGATAGTGGTCAAGTGATAGGTGCCATGGATATGTGGCAAGTGATTGTGTTGGAATATTAATGAAGTGGTAATTGAGGAGAGTGACTAGGATTAATGGAGTGGAATAGAGAGGTTGTGGACTGTCAATTAGGGATGTGGACCATTGGGGATAGGATGATAGGAGATTGTAGAGTGTTTGAGTAGTCAACTGACTACTCATTTAGATTTTACTACTCCTAGAATAAATCCACAACCAAGTAAATGATAGTGTGATCGTGATAACAAAGTGTAGTTGTGATATCAACTAAGGATACAAAGATGGGTGGGTTCAATATTGATTATATTAAATGATGTTTGATAGAGTTAATTTTATTTCATATATTTTGTGGTCCATATTTGGTGTCTATAAGAGATATTGAGAAAAATTATAACAAAAAGGTTGGATAGGTTATTTTTATCTAATACATGGTTAAAAATTATTTATATAATTTATTACACTTTTAACTATGAGAAAGTTTAGATCATAAATCCTTTCTCTTGAGATGTGATATATTTGAAATAATGGTAATCAAAATCCATTTTGATTTCAGTCTATATAGATATAAGACCTTGATCACTTCCAAATGATTATGTTATGGTGAGATGATGTAAGATTTTAAGGATTATGTACATAGAGTTTTGTTCAGATTTTGAAATATCTAAAGGGCAAAATATAGATTTTGGATAGCAAACATTTTGTTGACATGTCAAAAAAAAAAGGAGGAAACTAAATCCAAGCATAGTAACTTACAAGAGGACGTATGAATCAATGGAATAGACTAAGATGCTTATGTGCAAAAACAAAATACTTTTTGACTATCATAATTTATTACAAAAGTAAGAGTCAAATTGGGACCAAAAATATAGGGAGAGATGGCTTAAGAAAAGGGATAGGAATACCAAATTTTAAATTCTATTACCAAAATGGATTTATATTTTATCGAATTAAAAAAATTGGACTCCAAATGAAAGAAGTATTGAGGAAGAAGAAGATATTATGAAGAAATTAATTATTTCAAAGATATTCTATCAAAATTTGGATAAGATAATGAGACTCAAGGTAATATTTTCAAAAAAATCACATTGATTATCAGACAAAGATAAATGAAATATTAATGAGGAAGATATCTATGGAGGAGCTATGTGATACATTTTTCTCTTACTATCCTAATAAGACATTTGACCTAGATGGATTTATGACAAGTTTATTTTAAAATTTCTAGGATTTCTTGAAGAGTGATTTATTGGTAATTACTGAAGAGGTTAGAAAAAATAATGTTATACTAAGTGAGATAAATTCCACCTTTCTTGTATTAGTTAATATGCCAAAAAAAGAAAAATATGCCCTTGCTCCCCCTCCCATGGTTCCTGGTTCCTGCCCAGTCCCTGGCTCAACCCAGGTCATCCCTCCCGGGGAGTGGTTGTTTGCAGATGATCTCCTGGGGGAGATCCTTCTCCACTATCTGCGCCCCTCCCGATCGGCTAGGGTTTCCTTGGTTGTTTTTTTGGACTGGTGCTTCCCAGGGATCCCTGTTTGGTTGGGGATCCCTTCCATTTTTCCCTCAGGCTTCCCCTTGGGGTTTTTTGTAGGTTATTCACGTGGATCTGGTCCCCTACGTTTCTCGGTGCGGTGGAGGTGACGGTTTAGGGTTTGGACAGCTTCCCCCTTTTTCTTGTGAATCCTCGGCGGGATTTGTGCTTGGACGGGATTCTTGGTCCCTGTTGCTAGGATCCTCTTTTGTTTTCCCGAGGCGGGTTCCTTGTGGTACAACTCTTTGGTCACTTCTTGATGGGCTGGATCCTCTCTGTGCTGGCTGTCGGCTTCCTACAGGATGGCTCTCGCTGAATGGAATGTTTTCCCGATGGGCGGCTGGTTTCTCCACAGGGCGGGATCCGCCAAATCCGTCGGTTTTCCCGTGAGGCGGGATCCTTTCTTTTCTGCTGGTTTCTCGGATGGCGGGATTTCCCTGTTGCTTCCCACTAGGCGAGACTGTTTGTGGTGGTTTTGACTGCTTCCCGCGAGGCGGGATTTTATTGTAACGGTTTTTCTTTGCTTCCTGCTGGGCGGGATCTTCTCGATGGTGGTTTTTGGCTACTCCCCACTGGGTGGGATCTCCAAAACTACTTTCTTTCTTGTTTGTTTCCCGCTGAGAGGGATTGTTTCATGCTTACTGTTACCGCTGGGCGGGATTTCTATTTTGGTGTTCAGTTTCAAGGGATTGATGCCCTAGGCCCATTGCTTATGTAATCAGGTTTTGGGATCCTTGTTAAAACCCGTTGTAAATACAAACACTACTTACCAAAAAAAAAAATGCAAAAAAATATTTTGATAATTTTCATCCAATAAGTCTATGCAATATGACTTATAAGATAATTTAAAAAATCATGGCAAGTAGATTAAAAATTTCTATATTGTGTTATTTTAGAAGAACAATGTGGTTTTTATTATGTTAAGCAAATTATTGATGACATTATCATTGCATATGATTCCATACATTGTCTTCATTCCATGAAAGAACTAGGTATGCTTATAAAACTAGAAATGAACTAAGTGTTTGATAGGGTTTCCTAGAGTTTCCTCTATGACATTCTAAAAAAATAGAGTTTGAACAAAGGTTGTTGTGAACCATTTAGATGTTATGATACTCTAATATTTTATTTTGATTAATGGATCCCCTACTAGATACTTTGAATCATCCCATGGAATTCACATGGGTTACCCACTACTTCTTTATCACTTCATTATTGATGTTGAGACATTAGGGAGATCTGTATCAAAGGAAAAATCACATATAATCAATTTATAACAAATCACCCTTTGAATCTTATTTCTAGTTTATTGATGGTTCTTTTTCCTTGGTTCATATCTTATTCAACAAGGCTATGGAATTTAAATCAATACTATCATGATATGATATGACTACTTGAGAGTTTGTGAATAATATAAAATTGAGAATATTTTTTCTTAATATTGACCTAAATTTATAATTGATTATTATGTATATTTTGGATTTTAAATTGGATAGTTGCTTTAAAAAATCCAAGTATTCCCTTTGCCTAATCAAGGAAAGAAGAGTTTTGGGACCTAATTTGGATAGAATGAAATCTTATCTGATATGTTAGAATTATAATTTCTTATAAAGGGTTATAAGGCTATAAGTCATAAATATTATATTGTTATTTATATTTATATATGATGTCATGTTCAATATTACCAATCAGCATAGCATCCAATTTTTTCAAAATGCAATTTTTTTTTTGTAAAGACTAGGATGAAAAAGTTAGGTTTACTCTTTGTAAGTATGATAGGGTTTGTAAAGAAAAGAATATTGGAGGGATATAATTGTGGATTGTAGACTTATAATTTTGACATTAGGTCCAAAATTTGGTTGGATATTGTTTAAATATCATACAAATATTTGGACAAAAATTAGTTCAAAGCTATATAGGTTTTATGGGTGCAGTAAAAATTTAAAGGACACAAATACTACTAGGTGTTCGACAACATGGAAGTTCATATAAAAGTGTCCACAATATGTTATGTGGTTATTTAATGAGAGGGAATGTACAAATTTCTATTTTTATTCTTGGTTGAAGCCTTTTCCTCTTACTTTTAATCTAAAATGACAACAACTTGCTTAAACTTATTTGGCTCATAGAGGTTAAAGGGAAAAGAAATATATTCATGTGAGAAGCAGTTCTAGATCTTGTTTCTTTTAGCAACTTGGTTAAGGGAGATGACATAAAAAAAATAGCAAAAGAGATTTAAAATATGCTATAAGAGTTATATTGATCCATTTTTATGTGTAAAGGTTAATAGTTTGAAATCCTTCAAAATATGGTGTATACTTGACCGGGTCGAGATACAAACCTTTGGAGCAATTAAAACCTCCCACAAGTAATGATTTTCCATAGGATAATATTTGGTCACTTAATTCCCCCTAAGAAATAAACACTTATTCAATTAGTTTTTTAAAGCAAAATTCTTATAAGTTAGATTTTGCAAAAAATAGGATATCATGGAACTTTTAGGTTTGCCTTACACAAGTAAGATCTAGAAATATTAGATCATTTATTTGGATTGGTGGCGATGGTCCCTATTGAATTATAAATCATGGGAGGGAATATAATTATTTAGGTGAATGGTTCGATATGGGAGACATCATTGTCCCATTGCTACTGTAAAGCAAAAATCGACAACACTAATATAGAAATAACAAAATCAACACACAAAATATATTGCACAAAGAAGAACAAATGTATTGTATTAATATGGGGGGAGCCTTAATCTCCAATGTTACAATAAAATTTGTATTGATACAATAGTTACAATACAAGGGTTTCAAAACCTTTGTTCAAAAAGAATAGTAGGTGTCTTCTTCATCGTCTTTCACTCCAAATAAGTTTGTGGGTGGGCTTGAGTATCCCTATGGGACCACCCTAGCTGCAAAAATCTGCAATAATATATTTTTTGTAACCTACAAATAAATAAACAATATTAAACATGTCAAAAGCATATGTGAGGGCTCCACTATGTGATACCCTCTATAAATTAAATCTATTAAAACCCTAAGTGTTACAATGGTGAAATGAAAACAAATAACAAAAAAATATGAGATGCAATGAAAATATTATACCTTGCTAAAAATATCTGATTATTTGTGATCTCTGCTCCTTCTAGTTTGAAATATAATCATGTTCAAATATAGGGTTGTGTTGGGATATCTGTTGCTCAAATTGATCTGAAATTTTATGGATATGTTCTAGATTTTGTCAATAACATACCCTCAAAATTTTGGCTCAATAAGACTCTATATGAGTGAGATATGGCCAAAGTATTTTATGTATTTTGTGTAGTCCTACTTAAACGTGGGCAGTGTGATGGATATTTTCATGGATAAAAGTGGGACCTTGATTCATAAAAATGAATCACTTTTTATAATCTACCCTTGAACATGTTAGGGTTTTGATGACACAAAATGGGCGACCAAGATTAAAACATGAGGAAGGGTGGAGATTAAATCTAGGTAAGTGGCATGGATTAAGGTGGATGGATGGCTAAGATTAAAACATGGTGGAGGGCTAGGATTAATTCATATAAATATAAATATAAATATATATTTATATTTATTAAATATATATAAATATAATATATAAAATATTAATATATATATATATTAAGTAAATACACACACACATATATATAAATAATGGATGGTTGTGATTGGAGGACACGAATGGATGACAAGTGGCTAGATTTTGGTGTCTACAGATGCCCCTTTTTGTACCACATTGCGTGAAACACAATGCGATGCAAAAATACGAGACACCTGGTTTGGCTTGATGAAGAAGCAACTTTCTTTCATTGGAGCGAAGACAATTTTGAAGATAAAGAATTTGTATGTGTAGCTTACCCCCTCAATTGGTGAATGAGTGAAGAATGAATCTCACAAGCCAATTGATATAATTGTGCGGTGAAAAATGCAGTTGAATGGTGTAAATGCAAGTGTATGATGTAAATGCAGATGATATGAATGATGTAAATTTATTTTTGTAAAATGCAAGTGGTTGATTCTATTTTTGCCCCAATGGAGAAAGGGGGTTTTTGCCAAGTGTAGATGCCATGATCATGTAAGATGTATCCCATTGTGGGAAATCAAAAATCAAATTTGGTTTCCCCAAGTTTTGGGTTGATTCCATGTTGTTGAAGAAAGTGCCTTTTGGCATCATTGAAATGCAAAGATGCAAATGCAAAAAAAAAATAAAATAGTCTATCCTCGAGGCCACTCATGATTGTAGCTAATTCCCACATGAAATTCCTAAATGGTTGCTCAATCACTTTAACCAGCCTACATCCTCAGAGACTGGTGTAATTGCAAAGGAAATGATGAAAGTTATCCATGTTGGGAACCCCATGGAAAAGGGCATCAATGACAGCTATTGAGAAAATTGGTCTTGGCATAGTCTCACTCAAAATATGAGGGACCAAAAGTGAGGGGGGGTGGGGTGGGGGGAGAGTAATTTTATTTTTGAACAAGGAGATATTGGATGATGAAGATGGCCAAGTGTCCTTATGGTGATTTACTCATCTTACCGAATTGCATGGATAACCAATCATTGCAATCACCAAGGAGATAGAATAGACCACTAGATACGAGGTTCACTTGAAATTGTAGGTGAACTTGGCAAATGTTGAATGTAAATGCAATTGTTGATGGATTTGATGGTGTTGAAATGCAAATGTTGAATGAAGGTGTAATGATGAATGAAATGGATGATGTTAAATGTGGATGATATGAATGATGTAAATTGAAGTGGTTGATTCTATTTTTTCCCCAACAGATGAAGGGGTTTTTGATATGGGAAAATACAATGACTGTGAAAAGTGCAATGATTAATTTTGTTGTTACCCCAATAGAAAATGGGTTTTTGAAAATGGATGATTGATTCTATTTTTGCCCCAACAAATGAAGGGGTTTTTGACATGTGTATGATTGATTCTATTTTTACCCTAACAAAAAAGGGGTTTTTGAAAATGCAAGTGATTGATTCTATTTTTGCCCCAACAGATGAAGGGGTTTTGTGAAAATATAAATGATTGAGTCTATTTTTGCCCCAACAGATGAAGGGGTTTGTAAATATGTAAGTGATTGAGTCTATTTTTGCCCCAATAGATGAAGGGGTTTTTGAAAGTGTAAGTGATTGAGTATATTTTTACCCCAATAGAAAAGGGGCTTGTGAAAATGCAAATGATTGATTTTGTTTGTGCCCCAACATATGAAGGGGTTTTGACATGGGAAAATGCAATGACTATGAAAAGTGTAATGATTGATTTTATTTTTGCCCCAATAATAAAGGGTTTTTGTGAAAATGCAAGTGTCCTTATGGTGATCTACCCATCCTATCAAATTGCATGGATAACCAATCGCTGCAATCGCCAGGTGACTAGGATAAACCACTAAATACAAGGTTCACTTGTACTTGCAAATGTACTTGGAAAATATTGAATGAAGGTGTAATGATGAATGAAATTGATGATGTTGAATGTAGATGTATGGATAATGCAAGGAATGATTCTATTTTTGCCCCAATAGATGAAGGGGTTTTTGACATGGGAAAATGTAATGACTGTGAAAAGTGCAATGATTGATTCTATTTTTCCCAATAGAAAAAGGGGTTTGTGATTGGGGAAGATGCAATGAAAAAAAATGGTGCAATGATTGATTCTATTTTTGCCCCAATAGAAAAGGGGTTTTTGAAAATGCAAGATGATTGAGTCTATTTTTGCCCCAACAGATGAAGGGGTTTTGTGAAAATGCAAGTGATTGAGTCTGTTTTTGCCCCAATAGATGAAGGGGTTTTTGACATGTGTATGATTGATTTTATTTTTGCCCTAATAGAAAAGGGGTTTTTGAAAATGTGTATGATTGATTCTATTTTTGCCCTAACAAAAAAGGGTTTTTTGAAAATGTAAGTGATTGATTCTATTTTTTCCCCAACAAATGAAGGGGTTTTGTGAAAATGTAAATGATTGAGTCTATTTTTGCCCCAATAGATGAAGGGGTTTTTGAATATGCAAGTGATTGATTCTGTTTTTCTCCTAATAGAAGAAGGGGTTTTTGAAAATGTAAATGATTGATTCTGTTTTTGCCCCAATAAATGAAGGGGTTTTGTGAAAATGCAAATGATTGAGTCTATTTTTGCCCCAACAGATGAAGGGGTTTTTGACATGTGTATGATTGATTCTATTTTTACCCTAATAGATGAAGGGGTTTTTGACTTGTTGATGATGTAATGTGTATGTGACCAAAGGAGTTTGGTTTCTTTGGAGCCTTTTGAATTTGATGTGTGTATGCGAGGTAAAGGGCTCAACCTTTGACAAAAGGATACAACCTTTTGAACCTAGCAATTGACTTGTTGATGATGTGATGTGATTGTGATTGAAGGAGTTTGGTTCCTTTGGAGCCTTTTGAATTGAAATGTGACCAAAGGAGTTTGGTCCTTTGGAGATTTTTGACTTTGATGTGTGTTTGCGAGGTAAAGGGCTCAACCTTTGATAAAAGGATGCAACCTTTTGAACCTAGCAATTGACTTGTTGATGATGTGATGTGTATGTGACCAAAGGAGTTTGGTTCCTTTGGAGCCTTTTGAATTAAATGTGACCAAAGGGGTTAGTTGGAGCTTTTTGACTTTGATGTGTGTATGCGAGGCAAAGGGCTCAACCTTTGACAAAAGGATGCAACCTTTTGAACCTAGCAATTGACTTGTTGATGATGTGATGTGATTGTGACCAAAGGAGTTTGGTTCCTTTGGAGCCTTTTGAATTTGATGTGTGTATGCAAGGCAAAGGGCTCAACCTTTGATAAAAGGATGCAACCTTTTGAACCTAGCAATTGACTTGTTGATGATGTGATGTGTATGTGACCAAAGGAGTTTGGTTCCTTTGGAGCCTTTTGAATTGAAATGTGACCAAAGGGGTTAGGCCCTTTGGATATTTTTGACTTTGATGTGTGTTTGTGAGGCAAAGGGCTCAACCTTTGATAAAAGGATGCAACCTTTTGAACCTAGAAATTGACTTGTTGATGATGTGATGTGATTGTGACCAAAGGAGTTTGGTTCCTTTGGAGCCTTTTGAATTTGATGTGTGTATGCGAGGCAAAGGGCTCAACCTTTGACAAAAGGACGCAACCTTTTGAACCTAGCAATTGACTTGTTGATGATGTGATGTGATTGAGTGATTGAGTTGTTTGTTGAATTGGTGGGGAAGGTGTGATACCTTGAATACCCCAAGTTGTGTGCTTGTTTGTTTGATTGGAGGAAGGTGTGATACCTTGAACACCCCCAAGTTGTGTGCTTGTTTTTTGATTGGGGGAAGGTGTGATACCTTCAACACTTCTAAGTTGTGTGCTTGTTTGTTTGATTGGAGGAATGGTGTGATACCTTGAACACCCCCAAGTTGTGTTGTTGTATAGAAATTTCTAGCGATCTTTGCATATGCGAATTATATATATACATGGTGTTTACTTTTGTGTTATGCTTTTGTGTGGATGTTTTTGTTTGAATGCATGTGTATATGTGTGATGGATGATAATGCAATGATAATGTGTATGAATGCAAATGAATTAATGCTCTAATGATCATTCATAGTTTAGATTTTACTTGACCATTTATAGCATTGTTGTTTAATCAGGGGTACCAAAATGGTGGCATGTGAAATGGAAGACTCATGTAATGATATGGAAGAAGATATGGATGTTGATATGGAAAATTTATTGTTTTGCAGAGACTTAGACATACTAGTGATATCAAAAAAACTCACTAAATTCTATCTAATTTCTCTAAGACCAAATGTGTGTGCAGTGAATTCATTTACCGAATCATGAGTATGGTAATGACTCGAGGCAATCAAGAACCAATGTGTGTGCAAGTGAGTTCATTAACCCATCTTGAGTAAATTGAGATGAAACCTATTATGGAGAAGACCAAGAAGCTAGCTTATCCTTATGTGTGGTCAGAGGTCTCTTTAAGAGAGATGTGTCACCACGCATGAGCGTACTCCACTACCATTCAAGCATCTATAGCCCCGGTGGAGATTAGCTCCATAGTCTAAGAATATGATCTCTAAGCTTTGGGGATTTGGACTACCTAACCATTTGATTGGAAATGTAGTTCTATCCTTACAACTTGAGGATATGTGGTGTGTGATGTGTAAAATATTTAGAGCTTTGGGGATTTTACCCTACTCTTTCTTTTATTTGGAAATTGTGATAGTAGTGAAAACCACTGTTTTTAATTTTTGGACTATGTGCATAATGGGACAAGCAAGGATTACCCTTTTCGCTTCGAGGTTCAACCCGATATTATCCCTCTTTGATACAAGATGTTTTTATAATGTGTGATTGTGTTTGGTTCAAGAGTGTTAGAGTCAATTCCTAGAACTCAAGATTTTCTTAGTGAAAATGTGTCTTGGTCCTAAAGAAAACTTGACATGTATTGGAGGTTGCTAGAAACACTAGGAGTGGTTGAGTGACTAAAAACACCTAGGGATTATGGAAATGTGGTTTGCAAATGATAATTTGACTTTATGGAATGGTGCAATGAAATGGATGATGATTTGAGGGTGCCCTTGATTAAGGCAACATGATTTTATTGGATCAATTATTATCTGAACTGAGTAAATGACCCCCTAATATGAAATGTAATGTATGAAGATGATGGTGTGAATGTAATGTGTGAAATACAATTTGTGAAATGTAATGTGTGCAATGTAATATGTAAAATGTGATGTGTAAAATGCAATGTGTGAAATGCAATGTTGTGCAGTGCAATATGTAAAATATAATGTGTGAAATGCAATGTTGTGCAGTGCAAAAAAATGTAATGTGTGAAATGCAATGTTGTGTAGTGCAATATGTAAAATGTAATGTGTGAAATGCAATGTTGTGCAGTGTAATATGTAAAATGTAATGTGTGAAATGCAATGTTGTGCAGTGTAATATGTAAAATGTAATGTGTGAAATGCAATGTTGTGCAGTGCAATATGTAAAATGTAATGTGTGAAATGCAATGTTGTTTTTGTGTATTAGCCATGTATATATACATATATATAAATCATAGTAAGCATGGAACACTTTCAAGTGTATGATGTTCAGTGGCTCGGGTTCTTCTACTCCCCCTAGCCTGGTAAGCTTATGTGCTCCTTGAATCTTGTGAACTTGGATAGCAGCAAGCAACATGTATAGATGCAAATGATAAAATTATGCAAATGCAATGTCGAGATTTTTGTTTTTTTTTTTTATGTGACCAAAAGGGTTTTTGATTCCTTTGGAGCTTTTTGAGTTGACGTGTGACCAAAGGTGTTAAGTGCCTTTGGAGCCTTTTGAAATTGAAATGTGACCAAAGGTGTTAGGTGCCTTTGGAGCTTTTTGAAATTGAGATGTGACCAAAGGTGTTAGGTGCCTTTGGAGCTTTTTTGAAATTGAAATGTGACCAAAGGAATTTGATTCCTTTGGAGCTTTTTGAATGAAATGTGACCAAAGGTGTTAGGTGCCTTTGGAGTTTTTTTTTAAAATTGAAATTTGACCAAAGGAATTTTGATTCCTTTGGAGATTTTTTTATGAGGAAGGTGCTATACCTTAAGCATCCTTGATTTATTTGATGATTGATGGTGTGAGTGATTGGGAGGATGTGAGTAGGCAATTTCCTATTGAGAAGCAGTGTTATGCCTGGGTGGACTATGGATTTGTTCTAGAACATAGTTAGCGGATCTTCGGAAAGCTTCCACTTTAGCCATGTCTATGTGGGTGATGTTATGATCTATGGGAGATGATGGCTCAGTTTTTGGTATGGGAATGTTGGTGGCTTTGTGTAATAAATCAATATTTGAAGTATACATAGCGTGTGATGGACCCACAAATAAACCAGAACAACTTATTTGTATCACACTGATAGGGTTAACCATAGAAGTGGTAGGGAAAGATGTGGAACACTCCATGGATGAAGTGTTTTGGCTGGAAAGGGTTTGACTCAGAATATTTACTTGGCTTCGGGTTGAAACCATAAGCTAATGAGTCAGATGATGGTGGTGAAGTGTGTGAAATGTGCAGATAAAAAAAATACAAATGAAGAACACACAAAATCAAACAAGCAATTTAACCCTATGTTTTGCAATAGATTTTGATTTGATTTTTTTTATCTCTCTTTATATATATATTTATATTGTTTTTGTGAGGTTTGTGTGTTATGAATGTGCTAATCTGAATTATGCAAGGTGAAATCTATGGCTAGTTGTAAAATGAGATTCTTCTTGGTGATGAAATCTAGAAATTTTGCTCATGGGTGTCTACGGTTACTAAGGGTAGATATTTGATGGATGGAGATGAAGCCCACCATCGCCAATTCTCAAACAATGGTTGGTGATGAAATCCAACTCACTGTTGTTTATTGTGAAACGTGCATAGTGTGTGATTCATTTTAATATTTTATGTTCTCTACTATGTTCATACAATGTTAAAAATAACCTATTTCATAGGTCTAAATCAGAAGCCAAAAACAATAATACCAAGTTCCTCAAAAGAACTTAGGGTACACCGCTTAAGTCCCACTTTGAATCATCAAGTGATTCCAACAGTGGAGGGTTCGCCTAGTTCTTCCACCTTGAATCACCAAATGCAGGAGTATACTTGAGTATTATGATCTTGTTCCAATTTAGACAAGTAAAAATGGAAATTTTTAACCCTATTATGCAGCTATTTTATGCTTTTGTAATTTCACATGAAAATAACCTACAAAATATTGAATAAAACACACCATAAAACAATGTAAATCTAAATCTGAACTACAACAAATGCATAGATGCAACTCTAAATTTATATGCAACCTATATGAGAAATGTAAAATACCTAAGATGAAAATGATAATGCAATTTGCTTTGAACAAAAAGTGAATGTTTTTTTTACTATAAAAAAAGCAAGAAAATGAAAGCAAAAAAGAGTTAGGGTTTGAAACCGGCTTACCAGGAAGCCTATGTTTTTCTTCCCCACTCTATGAAATGCACCCCAGATCCATTGGAATGCACCATAGAGCCACTGGAATGCACCACAAAGCCACTGGAAATGCACCACACAACCTCCGATCGAATCTACAATCTCCAAAAACCCTAGTTTTTCTTTTTGAAAATCATGCGATCAAATTTTTGGAACCTGCAAGATAGAAATAGAAATAAAAATTAGTGACAAGATAAATTAATGTGAAGAACCCTTTGGGGGTCCCACCATGATCACCATTTTTTAAAGCAAAAATTTACAACACCAATATAGCAATAACAAAATCAACACACAAATCATATTTCACAAAGAAAAACAAATGTATTGTATTAATATGGGGGGAGCCTTAATCTCCAATGTTACAATAAATTTTGTATTGATACAATAGTTACAATACAAGGGTTTCAAAACCCTTGTTCACAAATAATAGTAGGTGTCTTCTTCATCATCTTTCGCTCCAAACAAGTTTGTGGGTGGGCTTGAGTATCCCTACGGGGCCACCCTAGATGCAACAACTTGCAAGAATATATTTTCTGTAACCTGCAATCAAATAAACAACACTAGACAATTCAATAGCATATGTGAGGGCTCCACTATGTGAGACCCTCCATAAATTAAATCTATTAAAACCATAAGTGTTGCAATGGTGAAATGAAAATAAATAACAAAAAACATGAGATGTAATGAAAATTTATACCTTGCTAAGAATATCTGATTATTTGTAATCTCTACTTCTGCTAGTTTGAAATGTAATCATGTTGAAATATATGATTGTAATGGGATCTCTATTACTTAAATTGATTTAAAATTTTGTGAGATATTATATATTTTTTCAAGAACCTACCCTCAAAATTTTGGCTCAATCTGACAGTAGATTAGTGAGATATGACCAACATAGTCTGGGTAGTTTATGCAATCCTACACAAACATGGGCAACATGATGGATATTTTTGTGGATAATATTCATGGAAAAAATCGAGAACTTGATTCATAAAAATGAATCAATTTTTATAATATACCATTGAACATGTTAGGGTTTCAACAACACAAAATGGGCGATCAAGATTAAAACATGAAGAAGGGTGGAGATTAAATCGAGGTAAGTGGCATGGATTAAGGTGGATGGATGGCTGAGATTAAAACATGGTGGAGGGCTAGGATTAATTCATATATATATATATATATATTTATTTATTTATTTATTTATTTATTATATATATAAATATAATATATAAAATATTAATATATATATATATATATATATATATATTAAGTAAATACACATATATATAATGGACGACTGTGATTAGGAGACACAAATGGATGAAAAGTGGCTAGATTTTGGTGTCTACAACTACTATAGAATAAGAATAAATTTGTATTTGAGATCCAATTTCTATTCTATTCTATGTAGGAAATAATCCGATTTGCATGCCATTCTAGGAATAAAACCCATTTGGTATTCCAATTTGGATAGAAAAACCACTTGCTATTTTATTTTGGCTTGAAGATAAACTTTGAACCTTCATAAGACACTCATTTTCATTTGACCACAATCACTATCATTATAATTAAATGTTATATTTTCCAAACTAGACATGTATTTGACTTATATTTTGTAGTCTTTTTCTTCTATATTTGATGCAAATGTAACTCTACCTTTAAATCATGATATCAATCATGCAATTGATCTTCTTCTAGGTTTTATCTTCCAAATATTGTATTGTATCACAATTTGATACCTAAATTGGAGGAAATAAAATAATAAACCATAGATTTATTTGTTAAAGGATTCATTAATCCAATCACTTCTCCTTTAAGCCTAACGATCTCTTTGGTCCTAAAGAAACATAGTATGTGGTACCATTATATTTTTATTTTTGAGCATTGAACAAAATGATTAGATCAATAATAGATATTCACTTCCTTGAACTAATGATATGATTAATCAAATTAGGGTGCTTGATTCATTTTAAATATTGATATCAAGATTGGATTCCATTAGTATAGAGTTTAGGTCATGGGTGATGGAAGATTGATTTCAAAACCAAAATGGATCTATTTAAATTGCTTGTAATGACTTTTGGGCTTACAAGTGCACTTGCTATACTTATGATATTTATGAATCATGTATTTAAAGTGTTTCATAACAAGTCTATGATCATCTATTTATATGTTCTTATATTTTCATCTCCTAGAAGGACCATATTTAACACTTGGACTAGGTTATTTGCATTCATTAAAAAAATAAGGTGCATGCCAACTTTCTTAAGTGTTATTTTAATAAAACATTAAACTCATATCTTGGATTAATTATTGTTTCTCAAGTATTTTATATGGACCCTACTAAATTTGATGTTCTTCTCAAGTTATCAAGTCATTTCATTGTCACTAATTTATAGAGTTTTCTTGGTTTTTCTAACTTCTACTATAAGTTTATATTTGGTTATTTTGATATCACTTCCCCATTCCATCATTATGCACCTATATTAGTTCTTAATTAGAATGGTTTTCCAATGAAATATCATTTTGATGCTTTTTCTATAGCTAAACTACTCCATTTATGACAATGAATTGTATGCATTGATATAGGCCATCAAATAATGGAGACACTACTTTCTTGGAAAGGAGACACATTGATCATTTGTCTCTATTGTTTATCTAATCCAAAAATATTTTTGAGAAGCATTACATATGAAGTAGGCCTCTTATTTGAAATAATCTGTCTTGGTTGGCAAGTACAAAAAGTGAGTACCAAAATTGTTGTGGATTGTTTGAATCATCCTCCACTAGATGCTCCTTTGATAGTAATCAAGACTTTACATTTATGCTTTAAAACATGGGTTATATAGTATCCTAATGATATTTATTTTCTCCAAGTCTAAAATAATATCTCTAACATCTATCATCTTCAAAATTGACACCTTTTCAAAAAATTTATATCAAGAAGGGTTTTCTATAGAAGTTTGATAAGTTTCATGTGCCTTGTGATCCTAACATATATTATCAAGGAGGAACATTCTATTTTTAATGGCAACCATTTTGACAAGCAAAACATATTTCATATTTTGTAATATTTCTTCTACTAGCCACCAATGTAACCTGATGTTCTTCACTTCTTTAGTCATGGAGTCTATTGTCACTCCAACCTAGCTAAGAGGAAGATACATTTATGTTGTACTTTATTTATTTTCACTCATTCTTGAAAAACTATTTTCATTAACTTGGTTAGCGATTGTTTATGATCATTAGATGCTATGATTATGTCTTTGTAGTTGTGGTTTTTCTAATAATCTATGGCTGGTTTCTATTGGGGGTCACTACCATGATAATAACAAAGCATTGAATTTCTACCATTATAATATTGTAAGGTCAATTAGACCATATCTAGTTTAACTTTTTTTATCAAAGGTATAATTTATCTTTCTCAAACAGCTATGTTTTTGCAATCATATCTTTCATATCATTTTTACTAAGAGATAAAATGTCACCTTGTCAATTGCCTTTTAAAATTAAAAAAATTCCAAGATGAAGATCAAGACCATAATGCTAAACCTATAAGTTTACAATTTCACAAGACCTCCACCAATATTATTTCCTTTACAAACCCTCTCTTAGAAAAGAAAAATCTAATTTTTTCTCACATCCTTTCCATAGAAAATCTCTTAGAATTTTATCAAATTTGGATGCTATACATGCAAGTAAACTTGAAAATGACACACACACATACACATACAATATATGTTGTAAATTAGCCTTTGTAATATATAGCCTTCCACCCATTTTTAAGAAGTTACCTTTCCATATTGTAAAATAAGATTCTATTCTACTCAAAATTTAGTCCTAAAGCTCCTCCTTTCCTTTGTAAGACAAAGGAATACCTAGATATATGATGAAAAATTCTAACCTTAAACCCTAAAATATCTATAATAATCCATTGTAAATCTAGGTTAGTGTTAATAAAAAAGATCCTAATTTTTTTAGAAATAACCAATTGTCCAAAAATTCTCATGGCATGATAGTATTGATTTAAAACCCATGGAACTGTTCACTAAGGTATGCCCCAAAATAAAAGTATCATAAATAAATTTTAGATGATATTTTAAGGAATCATATGTTGCAACCTAGATACCCTTCATTTTTTCTTTAATTTTTACTTATGAAAAATTTCTTCTTAATATATCAACATGAGTGATAAATAGATAAGGAGATAATGGTCCACCTTATCAGTTACCATGGGATGAATTAAAATATCTATCAAGGGATCAATTTATCAATATAGAATATTTTAGAGTGTTATAACAACATCTAATCCATTAATACCAAACTCGATCAAAATAACATTTTCTAAGAATATAATGTAGAAAAATTTAGCAAACCCTATCATAAGCTTTGTTCATACCTAATATTACAAGAATACTTAGATTTTTTTATGGATTGAAGAGAATATATAACCTCAAATTTAATTATTAAAAGATCAAATTTTTTTTTACCATGAATATATCCACCATGCTCCTTTGAGATAACACAATATAGAATGCTTTTCAACCTATTTGTCATCATTTTTGAAATTATATTACTTTTTACTTTCTTTCCAAACCAATATAAATTAATGTCCTTAATTGCAATAACCAAATATAGCAGTGTGTATTAATAACTCAGATAGCAGTAGTAAGCAAGAGCACAAGTCACCACACACAATTGAGACACAATATTTAATGTGGTTCCCCCAATGTGAGGTACTCCACGGAGAAAATATTTTACTAAAAATTTCTCAATCAATCTCTTTGGGAATCACTCCCAATTACAATATTTATGGATCTCTGTCCAAAGGAGATGTTGATCCCCTAATCTCAATTTTGTGGATCTCTTCCACAAGAGAACTATTTCCCCTTCTGCTCTGGCTATGTGATCTTCTATAAGACTATGTCTCCCTGATGCACTGATTTGTGGACCTCTCTCCACTTGAAGACTCCTCACTTGGATCTGTCTTCAACTATGTTGGCTGCTGGATCTCTATAAACTGATACTCTATCCTCTATAATTTGTCACCTCCAAATCTCTGTCAATAGGCTCACTAAGAACCTACTGAATAGGCTCACATAGAACCTGCTTAAGAAGCTCACACAGAACTTGTCAAATCTATGCTAGCAAGCTCACCAAGAACTTGCCCAAATATGCTCTAGCAAGCTCACCAATAACTTGCCCAAATATTCTCTAGAAAGCTCATCAAGAACTTGCCCAAATATACTCTAGCAAGCTCATCAAGAACTTTCCCAAATATTCTCTAGCAAGATCACCAAGAACTTGCCCAAATATGCTCCAACAAGCTCACTAAGAACATGTCCAAACACTATCTTCAAATCTATCCCAACACTGTCCTCAAATTTATCCCAAAGGCCTTCTTAAAGGCTCAATCACTCATGCTAGAGTAGCAATCAAATCTCATCCACAAATATATCAAGTCAAATCTCAAAGATGAACTCAATAATGAATGGCAATGTACTGTTCAATGGATGACAACAATGATCCACAATGATCTCAACTCAACTCAACTCATAGAAGCATAAAGAGAATTTTTAGAGACTCAATATGTTCTAATATCAATCTCAACTCAACTCAACTCAAATAAACTCATAGAAGCATAAATAAAATTGTTAGAGACTCAATATGTTCTAATATCACTCTCAACTCAAATCAACCTCAACTCAATTCAAGTCTTATAGAACCATAAAGAGAATTGTTAGAGACTCAATATGTTCTAACCTTAATCTCAACTCAACATAGAATTATGGAATAGTTTGTTTCATAGAACTTGAAAAATCACTTCACACATCACTTGACTAGGCTCAATCAACTCAACTCAACCAATCATCACAAGGAACAACTATTTCTCACACAACCCTAGTCCAAGTATGTATCAACCAACTCAAATATTTCCAATAATTCTCAACTACAAACTCACATAACAATGATACTCGTTATTTTATAACTCAAGTTCTTTTACAACCAATGGGTTTCAACGACTATGCTTATCAAATAAGGTTTATACACAAATCCCAATTCAGAAAACCTTGAAGCATTCAACCAACCACTTTCGAAAAGAAAACCATAAACAATCCTTTTCCCTCCAATGATATTTCAGAAATCAACCACTATAAACAATCAATAGGATAATGTCCCCATGCCTTTTATGAAGATGAAAAAAACCTCTTTGTAAATCTGCCACAATCACAAAATTCTTTTGCCAATATTTACAAGGGTTAGTAGATCACAAAATAATCAACATTACTCCTCTTTTCAATAATCATCACCAAGGCATTTAATTGCACAACTTCATTATCTCTCCTAAAACCACTTGTACCATAAAATAAAATAAATCAAAACATTGCATAACCTTTTCACTCCCAAAACCACTTATACCATAAAATAAAATAAATCACAATATTGCATACCTTGTCACCTCATGAAAGAATTAATCCTCTTGAAAAATAACAAGGTAAACTTCATTTTTGGAACCCCTTTGTATAATCAGAAATATATCTTTACACACACATTATTTCTCCTTCTAAATAAGTTAGTCAAATAGCCCTCGAAATAAGCTTTCTGACGATATATAATATGCTCAATTCCAAAATAAATTGAAACCTTTATATATATATATATATGCCAACCTCCATTAATTGCACATAGGTCGGCCCTCCATTAATATAAACTTAAACTTTAAAATTTAATATCTTCATCACCGGAGGTCCTTTTTCGATAAAACAAAATTCCAACTTGGCTTTTAAGAAAAACCCTTTCCAGATAAGCCCACCATGGTTTTAAATAAAACCTTTTATTTTACCTGCCTTGGTTTTTATAAAAACCCTGTAAATAGCCATGCTTTCCAAAATATCATAAATGCTTATTTATGAAATATTTTGGCAACCAAAACCAAACGTGATCCATGTGACATCAATGATCCATGTGACATAAATGATAACATAAAATGCCTCAAATTAACTCAAATTTCCAACAACACCATGCTCCTTTGAGATGACACAATATAGAATGCTTTTCAAAACATTTGTCATCATTTTTGAAATTATCTTATATATTATATTGCAAAGGCTATTGGATTAGAATGATCAAAACATTTTGTTATGTATTTCTTAGGAACTAATGAAATAAAGGTGGCATTAATATCACTCACTATAATTTTGTTTTTCCTATACTCTTCAACCACAACTAGCATCCTAATTTTTAATAAGTCCCAATTGTTTTGAAAGAAAATTATAGATATCCATTCAAGTTGGGTTCTTTGTTAAGGTTGAAAGAGAAAATTATCTCATATAGCTCCTCTATAGAAATTTTCCTCATAAAAATTTCATTATCATTGTGCAATAATGTTATGGTACCCAGAGATAGGACTATAATACTATATTGTATAAGGGTATTATGGATAGTTGGCATGGGCCACACATAATCCAAGGTTGATTATTTTATAATAGTGAGTGGGATAAGAGTTTAGGAGTCAAATCTCCAAAATAAAATTAGAAGATGAGTATATAAAGAAGGAATATCATCATTGTAATTATTATTGATCATATTGAGTATTCTCTTGTAACAAGCTTTGTTCATGGAGCAAATATTATTTTGGGAGATATTGTGGAGTGGCTTCTTAAGAAATAACATGGATGTTACCCTACGTAAAGGGTATTATCACATCTTATCTTGTGTGGATTAATGAATGTGGTTTATTTACGTAATATTTAGTATATTATGGTTTCTTTTATATTTATGATAAGTAAAGGTTCATAACAAGTGGTATCAAAGCAATGATTTTGAAAAAGTGAAAATTGTTTTGTGTATTATAAATTTTTGGAATTAAAAAAAAAAATCCTCATTTTTTAGAATCATGTCTTTGTGTGAAGTTGTCCATTTTACACCATTTTGTTAAAAATTTGAACAACTTCAAATTAAATGGTCATATAAATAAATTTAATTAGTATTGATATTAACCATCTAGAATAAGGTAGGGATATTTTTCAAATCACGTTCCTTTTTTCAAAAAATTAAATTTTGATATATCTTCTAATTGAGATAGGTAAATTATCTATTGTTGTATTTGAATGAGATTTTTTTTGGAATTTTTTCTCCAAATCAATAGGGAGATATATGTTTTTATGAAACCCTAGTTCATAAAACCCTAGTTTACATTTTCTTTTTATTGGGACATGAACTTATGAAGCTACAAATTTTTTTTGAAGAAGATAATATTGATGTTAGATAATGGTGGAAACAATTTAAATTCGTGTAGTCTATTGATTATTATTTTTTTATTGGTGAATAGGGGTTTTGAAAGGATCCCGTAAAAGTTTACAAAAATTTGATGGTTGAGAGAGAATCTACCAACCAATATACATCAAAAGAGATAGACCCTCTTTGGGCCATCATAGATAAACTATTAAAAAAAAATCCTACATAGGGGTGGAAGAGAAATCCTCATAGGGTAAAAAGAGATGGCCTCTCAGGAAAAAAGAAGAGATAAAATAGAAGGTCCATAGCTTCATCAAAAAAATGTGAAAGCCGAGTAGAAGAGATGTCAAGTTAAATGCTAGTATTGTTATCATCATGGTGAGCGTCAGCCTACCCATCGTCGCTAACCAAACTATTGAATTCTTCCAAAATATCAAATTGATATTTATACTCTTCCAAAAGAGAATCTACTTGGACCAGTAAGAAAGAGTTCATCTTGGTGGCTCAAGAGAGGCCTTCATGATATCTTGAAAGTCTTGGAGATGGCCTTTATTAGAGAAATAGGTCCAACATGACACTCAATAGGAGAATGTGCCCATACCTTTTATGAAGATGAAAAAAACCTCTTTGTAAATCTTCCACAATCACAAAATTCTTTTGCCAATATTCACAAGGGTTATTAGATCATAAAATAATCAACATTACTCCTCTTTTCAATAATCATCACCAAGACCTTTAATTGCACAACTTCCTTATATCTCCTAAAACCACTTGTACCATAAAATAAAATAAATCAAAACATTGCATAACCTTTTCACTCCCAAAACCACTTATACCGTAAAATAAATAAATCATAATATTGCATACCTTGTCACCTCATGAAAGAATTAATCCTCTTGAAAAAGAACAAGGCAAACTTCACTTTTGGAACCCCTTTGTAAAATCAGAAATATATCTTTACAAACACATTTTTTCTCCTTCTAAATACATTAGTCAAATAACGCTAAAAATAATCTTTTCGACGATATATAATATGTCCCATTTACAAAATAAATTGAAAACTTTACATATATATATGCCAACCTCCATTAATTGCACATAGGTCGGCCCTCTATTAATTTAAATTTAAACTTTAAACTTTAATATCTTCATCACCGGAGGTCCTTTTTTGATGAAACAAAATTCCACCTTGGATTTTAAGAAAAACCCATTCCACATAATCCCACCATGGTTTTAAATAAAACCTTTTATTTTACTTGCCTTGGTTTTCATAAAAACCCTGTAAATAGCCATGCTTTCCAAAATATCATAAATGCTTATTTATGAAATATTTTGGCCACCAAAACCAAATATGATCCATGTGACATCAATGATCCATGTGACATCAATCACAACAAAAAATGCCTCAAGTTAACTCAAACTTCCAACAATCTCCCCCTTTGTCATTGATGGCAACACCTCTAATGCAAACACCACAATCACTATAAAAACCATATTTGAGAATCAAAGCTACTTCCTCTGACTCAATACTGTCTATGGAGGCTGCTCTCCCTAAATCAATACTCTCTTTATAGGCTGATCTCCCTAACTAAATACTCTCTTTGGAGGCTCCTCCCCCTAACTCAAATCTCTCGCCCTTACTCAAATCTCTCCCCCTTTGACATCAATGGCAAAAGGGACACCTATGGGGCTAAGATATATGACTCTTAAGCTTAGGCCCCTCACCCCCTTCTCTTTTGATGTGATTAATTTTGGGGTGGGAGTACTTTTATTCACATATCACTTTGTTTATTTCCTCTATCAAATTCCTTCCATGTTTTTCTGATATCCTTCTCTTGATGAATTACTTGATCTTCTTGTCTAGAACATGTTTGACCTTCTTGCCTTGAAGCTGTTTGGAATTGAGTCTTACACCATTTTGCAATATGACCAAAGTTATTGCAATTAAAACATTTGATATTGTAGCCTTTTTTTGGTGCCCATGTCCTAAATTCTTTCTTGAAGTAATTTCCATATTCATTCCTTTCCTAAACCCTGTATTGTGAAGTTCTATTTTCATGACCATTATGACCATGACTTTTAAAATGTGTAGCTCTAAAACCAAAAATATGTTTCTCATTTCATTTGCACTAAAAATATTTATGACCAATCATGTTACATGAGAAGCAATGTCCCTAAAAATAATACCTTCTTCCTTTGAATTTCCTTCTAGCAAAATCAAAATTTTTTGATCCATGGATTCTGCAATGTATAGCCATGTGTCCAAATCCATTACAAGAAAAAAAATGTCCTTGAAAAGCTCTTTGTTCATGCCTTGGTTCCTCATACCTTTCTTTACCATTATCCTTATGATCATCTTCAACTTGTGCATTGCATTCTTGAACCTTCTTTGTAGCATCTAAAACCTCTTCCTTAGTTTCTTCCTTGCCTTTCTCTTCGAAAATTTATTTTCCTTTTGAACTTGATTCACCTATATCAAAACAAGATCCAAAATGAATATTTGGAGCCATAGGAACTTTGGAAATTTTCTCACAAATCTTAGGTGCTTCCTTGCTTTCATATTTTAGAACTTCCTTTCCTTTTGAGTGTGATTCTCCAAACCTAAAATATGGGATCTTTGGTGCTTTGGAATCTTTCTCTTCTTTCTCTTAATTTGGTTCAAGTAGCAACTTGGCATCCATCTCTATAGCCTCTAAAATACATGTTTCCTTCTTAGTACAAATATCTTGACCTTTTGAGTCATGTTATGGATCAAACTTCTCATGTAGGGAACATCTCAATTCTTTTAGATTCTCCTTAACCTCTTGTAGTTGCTCATGGATAACATTGAAGTCTTCCTTTAGATCAACTGAGACATTATCCTCTTGTTTAACTTATTATGTTTGGAGTGAATGTTCTTCTTCTACTTCTCTTATTCTATATAAAAAAACTTCTCTTCACAATCACTAAGATCATTATAATATTCTATAGCAAACAAACTCTCAAGATTTCTTTGACCATGCATGTTTCCTTGATGTGTCATCTCATACTCACTATCACTGAAACCATTGCAATATCCTGATATATGATCTCTTTTAACACACACAAAACATTGTTCTCTTTCACCTTCTATTCCTAGGAATAAATGCTCTTCCTTTTCATCATTTGAATTGTCTCTATCACTATGATCTGAGCTATTACTTTCTTCTACAATGTAGTAAGATTTCTTTGCCTTACAAAAACTTTTCTTCTTCTCATACCTGTTTTGCTTGAATCTGTCATCTTTGTCATGCTTATGCTTTCCATATTCTTTTCTTCTATGACCTTATTTTTCATCATCATTGATTTTTTTAATGTGGACACTTGTATGCATAGTGACCAAGATCACCACACTTGTAGCACCTGAATTTCCTTATATCTCTGAAATTCCTTAAGTCCTTATTCCTTTTTATCAAGTTAGCATCCTCATAATTTTCTAAAAATTTATTTGTTTCTAAAACATTCCCTTTCTCTTTTTTTTGAAGTCTTGAATGCAATCTCTTTATTGGATCTTTATGTTTACTTACCCTCATCTCATAAGCTATGAGATTACCTTGCAATTCTTCCATTGTTAACTTGTTGATATCCATTGTTTCTTCTATTGTTGAAACCTTTGCATCATATTTCATGGGAAGTGATCACAAAAACTTTTGAGTAACTTTTGATTCTTTCATCTCAAAACCTAGGCCTCTCATAGTGTTAGTAATCTCATCAACTCAAAGTAAGAACTTTGTAATATCTTCAAAATCTTCCATTTTCAATTCCTCAAATATTTTTCTATGAGTTTGTAGTTTTTCCAACTTTACCTTTGAATCTCCTTTTAAGTATTCCTTAAATTGGTCAACATATCATTAGCTGAAGTACATATCATGACCTTTGCAAAATCTTTCTCACGTAGCCCACTCAAAATACAATTCATTGCTCTTGCATTTATCTCAACCAATTTTCTAGTAGTCTTATCTTCCTCGGGATCACCTTCAACCTTATACTTTTTTTCAATCATCTACCATTCCTCATATCCTTGTGATATCAAGTAGTTCTTCATCCTCATGCTCCATAAATCATAATTTTTACCATAAAAAAATGGAGCCTTATTTGTAGATAATCCATTCTGTGAAGCCATATGTGTTCTTGTAGAATCTACCCTCAAGTTGTTAGCATTTCCTAAGGAACCTACTATGATACCAATTGAATAACACAAGCTTATACTGAGAGGGGGGTGAACAATATAAGACCACTTTTTACTTTCTTTCCAAACCAATATCAATTAATGTCCTTAATTGCAATAACCAAATATAGCAGTGTGCATTAATAACTTAGATAGCAGTAGTAAGCAAGAGCACAAGTCACCACACACAATTGAGACATAAGATTTAATGTGGTTCCCCCAATGTGAGGTACTCCATGAAGAAAATATTTTACCAAAACTTTCTCAATCAATCTATTTGAGAATCACTCTCAATTACAATGTTTATGGGTCTCTATCCAAAGTAGATGCTGATCCCCTAATCTCAAGTTCATGGATCTCTTCCACAAGAGAACTCTTTCCTCTTCTGCTTTGGCTATGTGATCTTCTAGAAGATTATTTCTCTCTGCTGCACTGACTGGTGGACCTCTCTCCACTTGAAGACTCCTCACTCGGATCTATCTTCAACTGTGCTAGCTACTGGATCTCTATCAACTGAGACTCTGACCTCTATACTATGTCACCTCCAAATCTCTATCAATAGGCTCATACAAAACCTACTTAAGAAGCTCACATAGAACTTGTCAAATTTGTGCTAGAAAACTCACCAAGAACTTGCCCAAATCTACTATAGCAAGCTCACCAGGAATTTGCCCAAATATGCTCTAGCAAGCTCACCAAGAACTTGCCCAAATATTCTCTAGCAAGCTCACCAAGAACTTGCCCAAATCTGCTCCAACAAGCTCACTAAGAACTTTTCACAACACTGTCCTCAAATCTATCCCAAAACTGTCCTCAAATCTATACCAAAGACCTTCTTAAAGGCTCAATCAATCATGCTCAAGTAGCACTCAAATCTCATCCATAAATATATCAAGGCAAAGCTCAAATATGAACTCAAAAATGAATGGCAATGTACTCTTCAATGGATGACAAAAATTATCCACAATGATCTCAAATCAACTCAACTCATAGAAGCATAAAGAGAATTTTTAGAGACTCAATATGTTTTAATATCAATCTCAACTCAACTCAACTCAAATCAACTCATATAAGCATTATATAATTGTTAGAGACTCAATATGTTCTAATCTCACTCTCAACTCAATTCAAGTCTTATAGAACCATAAAGAGAATTGTTAGAGACTCAATATGTTCTAACCTTAATCTCAACTCAACATAGAATTATGGAATAGTTTGTTTTATAGAACTTGAACAATAACTTCACACATCACTTGACTAGGCTCAATCAACTCAACTCAACCAATCATCACAAGGAACAACTCTTTCTCACACAACCCTAGTCCAAGTATGTATCAACTAACTCAAATGTTTCCAACAATGCTCAACTACAAATCTCACTTAACAATGATACTCATGTTCTTTTCTAACTCAAGTTCTTTCACAACCAATGGACTTTGACAACCATGCTTATCAAACAAGGTTTAGACACAACTCTCAATTCAAAAAACCTTGAAGCGTTCAACCAACCACTTTTAAAGAGAAAACCACAAACAATCCTTTTCCTTCCAATGATATTTTAGAAATCAACCACCATAAACAATCAATAGGAGAATGTGCCCATGCCTTTTATGAAGATGAAAAAAACCTCTTTGTAAATCTGCCACAATCATAAAATTATTTTTCCAATCTTCACAAGGGTTAGTAGATCACAAAATAATCAACATTACTCCTCTTTTCAATAATCATCACCAAGGCCTTTCATTACACAACTTCCTTATCTCTCCTAAAACCACTTGTACCATAAAATAAAATAAATCAAAACATTGCATAACCTTTTCACTCCCAAAACCACTTATACCATAAAATAAAATAAATCACAATATTGCATACCTTGTCACCTCATGAAAGAATTAATCCTCTTGTAAAAAAACAAGGCAAACTTCACTTTTGGAACCCCTTTGCAAAATTATAAATATCTCTTTACACACCTTATTTCTCCTTCTAAATAAGTTATTTAAATAGCCCTCGAAATAAGCTTTATGATGATATATAATATGCCCCATTTCCAAAATAAATTTAAACCTTTATATATATATATGCCAACCTCCATTAATTGAAACTTAAACTTTAAACTTTAACATCTTCATCACCGGAAGTCCTTTTTAGATGAAACAAAATTCTACCTTGGATTTTAAGAAAATCCCTTTCCATATAAGCCCACCATGGTTTTAAATAAAACCTTTTATTTTACCTACCTTGGTTTTCATAAAAACCTTGTAAATAGCCATGCTTTCCAAAATATCATAAATGCTTATTTATGAAATATTTTGGCCACCAAAACCAAATGTGATCCATGTGACATCAATGACAACATAAAATACCTCAAATTAACTCAAATTTCCAACAAAACCATGCTCCTTTGAGATGAAACAATATAAAATGATTTTCAACCTATTTGTCATCATTTTTGAAATTATCTTATAAATTATATTGCAAAGGATATTGGATTAAAATGATCAAAACATTTTGTTATATCTTTCTTGGGAACCAATGAAATAAGGTTGGCATTAATATCACTCATTATAATTTTATTTTGTCTATACTCTTCAACCACAACTAGCATCCTACTTTTTAATAAGTCCCAATTTTTTTGAAAGAAAATTATAGATATCCATTCAAATTGGGTGCTTTGTTAAGGTTGAAAGAGAAAATTACCTCCCATAGCTCCTCTGTAGAAATTTTCCTCACAAATATTTCATTATCATTGTGTAATAATTTTATGGTACCCAAAGATAGGAATATAATACTATATTGTATAAGGGTATTATGGATAGTTGGCATGGGCCACACATAAGAGTTTAGGAGTCAACTCCCCAAAACAAAATTAGAATATGAGTATATAAAGAAGGAATATCATCATTGTAATTATGATTGATCATATTGAGTATTCTCTTGTAACAAGTTTGGTTCGTCGAGCAAATATTATTTTGGAAGATATTGTGGAGTGGCTTCTTAAGAAATAACATTGATGTTGCCCTACGTAAAGGGTATTATCACATCTTATCTTGTGTGGATTAATGAATATGGTTTATTTACGTAATATTTAGTATATTATGGTTTCTTTTATATTTATGATAATCAAAGGTTCATAACAAGTGGCATCAAAGCAACGATTTTGAAAAAGTGAAAATTGTTTTGTGTATTATAATTTTTTGGAATTAAAAAAAAATCTCATTTTTTAGAATCATGTCTTTGTGTAAAGTTGTCCATTTTACACCATTTTGTTAAAAATTTGAACAACTTCAAATTAAATGGTCATATAAAGGAATCTAATTAGTATTGATATTAACCATCTAGAATAAGGTAGGGATATTTTCAAATCACGTTTCTTTTTTCAAAAAATTAAATTTTGATATTTCTAATTGAGATAAGTAAATTATCTATTGTTGTATTTGAAGGAGATTTTTTTGGAATTTTAGCTTCAAATAAATAGGGAGATATATATTTTTATGAAACCCTAGTTCATAAAACCCTAGTTTGCATTATCTTTTTATTGGGACATGAACTTATGGAGCTACAAAATTTTTCTAGAGAAGATAATATTGATGTTAGAGAATGGTGGAAATAATTTAAATTCTTATTGTCTATTGATTATTATTTTTTGATTGGTGAACACAGGTTTTGAAATGATCCCATAAAATTTTATAAAAAATTGATGGTTGAGAGAGAATCTACCAACCAATCTACATCAAAAGAGATAGACCCTCTTTGGGCCATCATAGATAAACTATTAAAAAAAATCCTACATAGGGGTGGAAGAGAAAGCCTCATAGAGTAAAAAGAGATGGCCTCTCAGGGAAAAAGAAGAGACAAAATAGAAGGTCCATATCTTTATAAATAAAATGTGAAAGCCAAGTAGAATAGATGTCAAGTTAAATGCTAGTATTGTTATCATCATGGTGAGCGTCAGCCTGCCATCGTCGCTAACCAAACTATTGAATTCCTCAAAAATATCAAATTGATATTTATACTCTTCCAAAAGAGAATTTGCTTGGACCAATAAGGAAGAGGTCATCTTGGGGCTCAAGACAGGCCTTCATGATATCTTGAAAGTCTTGGAGGTGGCTCTTATTAGAGAAATAGGTCCAACATGACACTCGAGGGTCTAGTAGAGGAGATTTATTGGAAGAACATTATGTAGGGTAACATTTCTTGGAGCGAGAGGTCTTCTAATCCTTTGTCTGACTAGTTCAAGTTATCGATGATGATAGGGGCATTGCACTTTCCACTTTTAAATTTTCTCCTACTATGGTAGTAGCATTGCTTTGACCTCAAAGAGGTGGGTGTTCCTTCGTCTTTCACCCGGTAATTGTTGGAACAAAATCTGCCTTGGGTTGTTTAGTTGCGCCTTAGATTTTGTCAACATTGAAAAGACGAGAAGGTTTGAGACTTTTCGCCTGATCTCCAGAGAAGGTTGGTTCCTTGAAGTTTTTTATGGGAAAATGGGAAGGAAGTAATATTGAAAGAGAGGGAAATATAGCCGAAGCTAGATCTAATATATGGTGCAGATTAGACAACAACGAAGACAGATTTACTTACTTCTATCCAAAGCATTTAAACACATTTCCATGCAAAAATTATATAATTTCAGATATGATTTCTAATATTTCGTTTAACATGCGTATATATTAGATTCTCATTCCAACAATATGATTTATGTATTGCGAAAGTTTAGATATAAGAACAAACTCAATTTATAATTCAATATTGTAAGTAGAAATAAAGAACATTAATACATACACTTGCACGATATGAACCAGAAGCCAATGGGAGATGTGATTTTATTGCTTGTATTCGAAGTACATGCATTCAGTCTTGTAAACGTCCAAGAGCCGACCCTTTTTTTTGGAGTCGCTCACCCCTATATATACCCTAAAAGAGTATCTTTTTCTAAGTACATCTTACTATTTTACAAGCAATCATCTGCAGTTTCTAATAATACACAACAAGTCTTCTATGAATTAGATATCTTCTCTGCAGATTAGATTCTAGACGAGCTTGTCACATTTTCAATCATCTGGCAAGCCTGCTCTATCCTGGATTTCTGATAATCATGTCAAAAATTACTTCTTGGTGTCAGTGCATGCCTTTGATTGCCAAAAATACATTTTATTCCTTTATAGCTGGCATGTCACGAAATCATGACATTCTTTCCTTGCTTTGCTCTTTTGCCGCCTCCAACCGTAAAAATGAGACATGTCACGAAATCATGACATTCGTCTCTTACTTTGCTCTTTTGCCGCCTCCAACCATGAAAATGAGACATGTCACGAAATCATGACATTCATCTCTTACTTTGCTCTTCTTCCGCTTCCAACCACAAAAATGAGACATGTCATGAAATCACGACATCTTTATGTCTTTTCCTTCATTTCTTCTGGGCGGTCGCGAAAATGCGACATGTCACGAAATCGTGACATTCTTTCCTTGCTTTGCTCTTTCTCTTCTCTTTTGGCCATGAAAATGCAACATGTCACGATATCGCGACACTTTTTCTTTCGTGTTCTTTCTCTTCTCTTTTGGCCGTAAAAATGCAACATGTCGCGATATCACGACACTTTTTCTTTCTTGTTTCTTTTGGCCACGAAAATGCAACATGTTGTGATATCGCGACACTTTTCTCGCTCTTTCTCTTTGCTTTGGACCATGAAAATGCAACATGTCACGATATCGTGACACTTTTTCCTCCTTGCTCTTTCTCTTTGCTTTGGACCACGAAAATGCAACATGTCGCGATATCGCGACACTTTTTCCTCCTTGCTCTTTCTCTTTGCTTTGGATGCGAAAATGCAACATGTCGCGATATCGTGACACTTTTTCCTCCTTGCTCTCTCTCTTTGCTCTTGGCCACGAAAATGCAACATGTCACGATATCGTGACACTTTTTCCTCCTTGCTCCCTTCTGTTGCTCTTGGACCGCGAAAATGCAACATGTCGCGATATCGCGACACTTTTTCCTCCTTGCGGTGTTTTGTTTTTCTTTGATCTTTAGCATATGGGCCACTTCGGTCTTCTTGAAAAATATGCAAAAAGGTGCATCAGCTATTTTTCTGTAGTTAGTCACTTTTTGACTAACATTCTTGGCGCCTTCCAGGGGATTTTTTGCTTGCAAAAATTTTGAACCAGGCCTTCATCCATTGGGAAACGGAGTCAACAACGCAGTTGTAAAAAGAATCTTTCGAGAGAAATACAAAGAACACAGGAAAATGCACTTAGATTAAAAGTGAACATTACCTCGTCAAAACTCCCTCTATACCTTAGTATCTCTATTCAAAAAAAATGTCGACTTCTGATTGGCTGTGACTGAAATTTTTTGTTAAGGCCAAAAAACGGTAATATTTACAAATATTGTCTGAATATACTTATATTATACTGTACATATAATTCCTTTTCTGCTTTCTCAATAGAAATATAACTTTAGGTGAAATGCATTCACCGTGATGGGAAGAACCAATCCATCTTGATCTTTCAACTCGTTATCTGTCCCCTTTTGTGTGAGGACTGCAGCATAACTCTCTGATTCACCAACAACATACAAGATGAAACTTCGTGAATAATCAGGATTGATTAATACAGGTGCTTGGGCTATCTCTTCCAAAATTTTCTTGAAGGCATTTTTCCTAACATCTATCCATTTGAAAGGAGCATCCTTCTTCAGCAGTTCTGTCATTGGTTTGACAATTTGCACAAAATCTACAATAAATTTGCGCACAAAATTTATTTTCCCAAAGAAATATTGCAAACCTTTCTTATTGACTAGTAAAGAAAGTTTCAAAAGTACTTTTACCTTGCTAGGATCAATAGCTAGCCCATCTTTGGAGATGACATGACCGAGTAGGATACCTTCTTCTACCGCAAATATAGACTTTTTTGGGTTCAATGATATCCCAAATTCCCTGCACTTCTCAAAAAAAAATTCTAGATGTGAGGCATGATCCTGCTTATCATGAGAGAAGACAGTCATATCATCTAAATAGATGACTATGATTTTATTAGCAAGTTCGCCAAACGCTACATCCATTGCTCTTTGAAAAGTTGCTCCAAGCGTTGGATAAACCAAATGGCATCCTTTGGTAGGCAAATGTTCCCCACTTCATAGTAAAAGCGGTCTTGAATTGGTCTTCATATTTTACCCATACTTGATTATAACCTAAAAACCATCCAAGTAAGGAAAACCTTTCTGCTCTTGCAACTCGTGTGTAGAATTTGGTCAATCCGAGGTAGCGGGTAATGATCTTTGAGTGATGCTCTGTTCAGATTTCTGAAATCTACACACAATCTGATATCTCCATTTTTCTTCCTGATCGGTACCAAGTTTGCCACCCAGGTGGAGTGTTTAACAGGGTATACTATTTTAGCTTGAAGGAGTTTTAGCAGTTCTTGTTTCATCAAAGATTCTATCTTTGGATTCACTGGTCTTTGCTTTTGCCTAAAAGGCTTAGCTCCTTCTTCTAATTCTATGGTATGTTGAATAACATCTTTATTGTACACTTTTAGATCACTATACACCCAAGCTATGATGTCAGGGAATTTTTTACACAATTCTCTGATCTGGTTCACTTCCTCTTCTATACAACTGATTCCAACCTTAATCATTTTGCCTGGCTCCAACTCTACATCTTTGTATCTTCGTTTATCGACCTTGATTTTTCGGCCAACTGCTCTATCATTGTTATCAAACAGGCTTTCCAGGGTGATGAGACCCTTAGGAATATGATTGTTTTTTAACTGAATAATGTCCTCTTCCTCTTCATCCTGTAGATCCCGGTTGGCTGAGCAATTCATTTCATGGATTAAGAAATCTAGTATCTGTTCATCATTTTCAAAAACTTGCCAGAAAATATTTTTATCAGGCACTCGAAGGCCCGTATATAAGTCTAACAGTTTTAGACTTTTGAATAACATTACTTACAGGACAAAAATTAGCTCCCACTGAAGCTAACAAATCTGCGTGGGTATTCTGTTCTCTAGGGATAAACTTTATATTTAGGGCCTCAAAGGCCTCTAAGAGATCCCACACTTTGTTCTTGTAAGCCTTCAAATAATGTTGTTTACTTATACATTTTTTGGTGACTTGATTCACAATAAGTTCTGAATCTCCATAGATGAGTAACTGTTTGATTCCCAATTTCTCAGCCTTTCTTAACCCTAAGCACAGGGCCTCATATTCTGCTGCGTTATTGGAGCAACTCCAAGTCAACCTGTAAGAGAAAACCTTTTCCTCTCCGGTGGGAGAAATCAAAACTATTCCGGCACTAGCTCCATTCTTGCACCTAGCCCCATCAAAGAAAAGCTTCCACAATTGATTCACATAACCATCCTTTTCTAGGGAGGGTATCAATTTTCTTTTTGGTTTCTCAATAGAATAGTTTCCTATTTCTGTTTCTATCATGGCATTAAAATTCTGTAGAGAAAACTCGTCCTCAACTTGGAGCTCTTCTAATGTTTCTTCCATTAGATCTTCTTCTATTGTTTCTTCAGTCATCATATTTACACGGTCAGTTTCACCAATCTTTTCTACATGAAACGTAGATGGTTTCTCATTAAAAATCTTGACCCTTCTACCTTTGAAAGGTATCTCCAAATGAGAATAATCTAAGGATAAGTATCCTCCTATCTTTGTTGTGAACTCTCTGGATAGACACATACCAAAATAGGGCTCCAAGTCTACGACTACTACCTCTTGTATGACTGTCATCTGAGGCATTTTATGCAGCCGTATGGGAATATCCTTTATCACTCCTATAGTTTTTACTGGAGTACCATCTAACTGTAGGATGCCTGTGCTGCTCCTAGTGTACTCCATTCCCATAATATCACATACTGCTTTGGGTATCACAGTGGTAGCAGCGCTTGAATCTATCATGCAGTTGTGGACAACCCATCCTTCCATTTGAAGGGACAAATAAAAGGGTGGTGGCCTATTCTTACCAAGTGGCGGACGTCAAGTTTGTTAGAACCATTTTTGAAGATGATGCAGTCCTACCTCCATTTTTCATTGTTCTTAGGGATTCCTGTAGGAGATCAATTTGACCCGGGATTTGAAGAGCATCATACATACTTGCCTTAGAAGGAGTCTTTTTCATTTCCTCTACTATACTTGAATGTAGGTGAATCAACTATTCTTTCTCTTTCTTTGGCAAAAGTTTTATATTTATTTTTGTATCCCTGGATAGCTTCAGTTCTTTGTCCTTTTTTTAGCAAGGGGAATCTCAACCTTTCCCTAGCCTGTTCTTGGGTTTCATTTCCCCCCAGGAATAAATTCTTTGTGTGTTTCTTGCCCTTGAATTTTGGTTGGAAACCGATATTTTCTTTCCTGAGGGAGACTTCCCTTAGGAGTTTCTTTGGGAACTTCCTTGGGAGCAGGGGAAACATTCAATGGCTGAAGCTCTTTAGGGTCTACTTGCAGTGGTTTCTTACCTGATCTTGTCAAAATTGAAACCTGTTCTACTGTAGGCATCATGAAGTTGTGGTCCTTCTCTCTAATTATATTTATATGGCCTTTCATTTTTTCTTTACTCTTTTCAACTGCTATACTTTGTACATAATGCTGGTGTATCATGCATGAACTTTCCCCATGTGGATCGTTACATGTAGTACACCAAAAGTTAAAATTAGTGGGAGGCTCTTCGGCCTCCACTGTCTCATTTGTATATACCATGCTCGGTCTCTCTTGTCCCCTATTGCTTGATTGTGTTGCATCTCTCGTTACCTGAGGGAACCTCCTTGGCAAAAAATTCCTTTCAGCCTCTCTCTTTTTAATTGATGTTATATCATTTGCTAGATTTTTCATGGTGTCCAGGATAAGAGTAAGCTGATTATCGGGGACTTGTTGAGGAGGTGGCACAGGTAATGCAGGTATAGCAGAAATAGGAGGCAATGCCAAAGGAATTTGAGGCATTGGTATTGTAGGTACAGAGGGTGATCCATTCCATCTTGGAAGATCTATGAACTTCGATTCAGTAGAGCTAGGAGAAGCAGCATGAGTAGCCCGGGGAATATCAAGAAAAATGGGCATTATTGCTTTGGGTGGATACCTTCCAATGGCTATGAGATCTCTCTCTACTATATAAGCTTGTTGATAAATGGCAGGGAATGTGAATATTCTTGATTGTCGTATTATCATACTAATATCTGAATCAAAGGATCTCAGATAGTAATATATTGCTTGCTCTTCTATTGGTTTCAATCCTTGAGGAATCCTTTCCCAGGTCTAACTGAAATGGATATTGAAGTCTACAATTTCTTCTTGAGGATGTTTCCTTATGATCGTGAATTGGTTCAATAAGGAAAATGGATCTGCATGCTGATTGAATTCATCCACCAACTTTCCAACGAGCTCTGCCCAGGTGGTAATTGATTGAGGAGGGAGTGCACGATACCAATAGAGCATTTTACCCTTCAGAGAAATAACTAGCAATATGATCATCACATCCTCCTGTGTGATGTTATAGGTTGTAGCCATTACTGCTACATCTAAGCAATGTTCATATGTTGTTTTTCCTGTTCCATCATATGAAGGCAATGCCTTCAATGCTACGCCAGGAATTTGATTATGGGCTGCTAAATTTAGTGGACCAGTGTGGTTCCATATAAGATAAGATGGTGGTGGAGGAGCGGCCATTGTAATTGCTATATTCATCTAAACTATTGGGGTTGTAGTAACAACTGGAGATGAACCAATGATAGAATATGGCAAAACAGAGGGTATAATGGCGCTATTATTGGTAGCAGGTGGATTTGATCTTGCGGATAAAACTGGATTCACTCTTAAACTACCAAGATGTAACTCGAAGAACTCAATGGGCTCTTCTGAGTTTTGTGATTTGGATCTGGTTATCATATAAACATATACTAGCTTTAACCAGGTCTAAAAAGATAAGGTATTTTTTGGGTCTATACCTTCGGACGGAGTCGCCAGGTGATTGGGTTTTTGATTCTAAAGATCAGAGGCAAAACACCAAACCTTGTAAAAATAATGTGGGATTTAGGGTCCCACCGGGCATGCCAAAAACTGTTGGAACAAAATCTGCCTTGGGTTGTTTAGTTGCGCCTTAGATTTTGTCAACATTGAAAAGACGAGAAGGTTTGAGACTTTTCGCTTGATCTCCAGAGAAGGTTGGTTCCTTGAAGTTTTTTATGGGAAAAGGGGAAGGAAGTAATACTGAAAGAGAGGGAAATATAGCCGAAGCTAGATCTAATATATGGTGCAAATTAGACAACAACAAAGACAGATTTACTTACTTCTATCCAAAGCATTTAAACACATTTCCATGCAGAAATTATATAATTTCAGATATGATTTCTAATATTTCGTTTAACATGCGTATATATTAGATTCTCATTCCAGCAATATGATTTATGTATTGCGAAAGTTTAGATATAAGAACAAACTCAATTTATAATTCAATATTGTAAGCAGAAATAAAGAACATTAATACATACACTTGCACGATATGAACCAGAAGCCAATGGGAGATGTGATTTTATTGCTTGTATTTGAAGTACATGCATTCAGTCTTGTAAACGTCCAAGAGCCGACCCCTTTTTTTGGAGTCGCTCACCCCTATATATACCCTAAAAGAGTATCTTTTTCTAAGTACATCTTACTATTTTACAAGCAATCATCTGTAGTTTCTAATAATACACAAGTCTTCTATGAATTAGATATCTTCTCTGCAGATTAGATTCTAGATGAGCCTGTCACATTTTCAATCATCTGGCAAGCCTGCTCTATCCTGGATTTCTGATAATCATGTCAAAAATTACTTCTTGGTGTCAGTGCATGCCTTTGATTGCCAAAAATACATTTTATTCCTTTACAACTGGCACGTCATGAAATCGTGACATTCTTTCCTTGCTTTGCTCTTTTGCCGCCTCCAACCGTGAAAATGAGACATGTCACGAAATCGTGACATTCGTCTCTTACTTTGCTCTTCTGCCGCTTCCAGCTGCGAAAATGAGACATGTCATGAAATCATGACATCCGTCTCTTACTTTGCTCTTCTGCCGCTTCCAGCCGCGAAAATGAGACATGTCACGAAATCGTGACATCTTTATGTCTTTTCCTTCATTTCTTCTGGGCGGTCACGAAAATGCGACATGTCACGAAATCGCGACATTCTTTCCTTGCTTTGCTCTTTCTCTTCTCTTTTGGCCATGAAAATGCAACATGTCGCGATATCGCGACACTTTTTCTTTCGTGTTCTTTCTCTTCTCTTTTGGCCATGAAAATGCAACATGTCACGATATCGCGACACTTTTTCTTTCTTGCTCTTTCTCTTCTCTTTTGGCCGCGAAAATGCAACATGTCGCGATATCGCGACACTTTTTCCTCCTTGCTCTTTCTCTTTGCTTTGGACCACGAAAATGCAACATGTCGCGATATCGCGACACTTTTTCCTCCTTGCTCTTTCTCTTTGCTTTGGACCACGAAAATGCAACATGTCGCGATATCGCGACACTTTTTCCTCCTTGCTCTTTCTCTTTGCTTTTGGCCGCGAAAATGCAACATGTCGCGATATCGCGACACTTTTTCCTCCTTGCTCCTTCTCTTTGCTCTTGGACCACGAAAATGCAACATGTCGCGATATCGCGACACTTTTGCCTCCTTGCTCCCTTCTGTTGCTCTTGGACCGCGAAAATGCAACATGTCACGATATCGCGACACTTTTTCCTCCTTGCGGTGTTTTGCTTTTTCTTTGATCTTTAGCATATGGGCCACTTCGGTCTTCTTGAAAAATATGCAAAAAGGTGCATCAGCTGCTTTTCTGTAGTTAGTCACTTTTTGACTAATAGTAATCCAATATCAAATTGGTTCTTCAAGATGGTAGATCTTCAAAAGTGATATCCTCCACTGGACTGATAGCCGTGTTGAGTGATTTTTTTGCCCGATTATGAAAACATGCTCACATTTAGGATCTTGTCAAAGTTATACTCTCTTGCAAAGAAATAGTTAATTTCTCCAAGGTTTTGTTTGCTTAATTTCTTAAAATGTGCTTGTATGCCTATAAATTGTAAATACATTGTTGTAATGCCTCAGAGGTGCAATTCAATGTTAACAAGGGGCTTGTGATTTGATATTTGATTTAAACTATGAAAATATTGTTGTTCATGAAATTAATTCCCAAAATGTAAGATTAATAATCAAATATTACCAATAATAAAATTTATGAAGTGCAAATATTTGAATTTAACCTTAGAAAATAATTTTAATTAAATTTATCCAAATAATTAATGTTTGAACTTTAATTATTATTTGGAAAATTGAATTAATTAAAACTAATGTTTATTCCAAATGTGAAATGCTAAGAATTTAATAAATTGAAATAAACATTTACCCTAATCTGGAAAATTAAAACTGTGCATAAAATTATTAGGGTTTTTATTTTCTCGTGCAATGAAATAAAATAAAATAAAAAGGACTTCAGAGTTAGGAAAATAAAAATAAAAATGAAAATACAGGTTACAAAAATTTTAGAACTCCATCTAGAATTTGCAGATAAAAATATTTTTGAAAATAAAACCTAATTTAATCCAACTAGAATTAACACAATTCGAATTAAATTGGGTGCAATCTTCAAGGGAATTGATTAATATATTCAATCATTTAAAAATGAAAATACCATCCGCATGCATATTTTCACCACAAAAAAATGAATACATTATAAATAAAATCTTCTATTAATGCTTTCTCCAAAATACCTGTGTCAATCAATTTGTAAAAATGAAGCCTTCTCTGACAAGCAACCTGGGGGGAAACCTTTGACACTTCAATCTTCTCTTCCACTCGCTCCAAAAATCTTTTGACCCTTTTTCATGAGTCTCAATGACTTATTTATAATTTGAAAATTTTAGTTTGATTCAGTTTCAAAATAGTTTCAGGAACAAATTTTATAACTTATTATCTTCAACCCTTATATTACCTGGATAATGACATATTCATCATAAGATTAAAATAAAGCCAACATTTATTTTATTTATTATTCATTTTCTTTTGTAACTTTCCTTTTGCCCAAAAATTTAAAGTTCTCATATTTTAATGAAAATTTCCATGCATCTCAATAGGCCAAAAGGGTACTCAAAATTGTTGAGATCATCCAAAAATTTATCATGGTTCATGAAATATAACATTTTAAAGTTCATAAGCTACTATAGTAAACTGCTATTTTTGGATGAAATTAACATCTAAAATTTTGTAAGTTTGGTACCATTAGAAAGAGGAAATCAATATATTTCTACCAAGTTTTGAATGAGCTCAAACGGATTTGTCTAGCTCAAGATATGTCCATTTCAATTTTGCATTAATTTTAGGGAAAAAGTGATAAAATTTGAATAACCCTAAAATGAAATTCAAATTATTTAAACCTTTGAAAATAATTTTAATTAAATTATTTGATTTGAGATAATGCAACTAAGATACAAATAATAAAAAATATTCAACTCGAAGCATTGCAACAAAATTCAAACCTTCAAAATGCAAATATGTCAACAATTTCAAAGTGAAAGAAAATTTTCAAAGACCTTGATACGAGCAAAATTGGATATAAAAAAGAACAAAAAATGCCAAATTTTCAAGTGGGTCCCCAAATTGGGGTAAGTTGTGCAATAGCAAAAACAAGTCATTACTACTACTCTTCTCACTTCATGCTCGAGCACATATCTATAGAGAATCATGTGTAACCCTTGGTGAAGGGGAAAGAAAACGACACCTTTCTTAACATTCAAAACAAAATGATCAACTAACTTGAAGAGGTATTCTAGGATATTGATAGTTTTTGACCTCTCACGTGATTGAGAAATGCCAGATGGAAACTCCTTAAAATATCATCAAGACCATCCAAAGTGAAGTATTGCAACATTGTTATCATCATGACATCCCAGGGTTTGGGGAGGGTCTCTTGAATGATCCCTCCTTTATCCTTGCCAATTTTCTCTCCTTTATCATTGTACAAAAATAGTTACTCTATAGAGAGTGCTTCTCTCTATAAATAATCTCCCCATATTTTGGCAATCTAATTACCTCCACCATTAGATCAACCATAATAGTGAATCTTAAGCCACAAATAGTGATGTGGATATCATCCCACATACGTATGAACTCCATGGAGAGGTCCCTACCAGTATCTCCAAAATTCTACATAAAATGGAGTATGTTAGCTTTTTATGGGAGGTAGTACAACCACAAGATGTAAGATAACTAATCTAAGATAACTATAAACTAATGGTATAATAATATGTAGGAAAATAATGAGATGAACATCTACAAATAACTCAAAAATATGTCATTAATGAGAGTGACAAAAATAATACAATGCTACATAATGGAGGATATGAACACTCCATGAAAGAATATGAAAGGACTACATTGTACCATACCACACACTCTCTATACTTACTACCACACACTCTATATTTACTACTACACTCTATATATTTACTACTAAGAAAACACTCACTATGAGGCCTTTATATAGGAAGATAGATTCCTTGGCCCTTACTCTACCTAAGACTCATGTACATGTGGACTACATGTACATTTACAACTTGCACATTGACACTTGTGCATTTATTACAATACTTTAAGTAACTAACTTTACTCTAAAGTAAACTCCTACTCTAGTTATGTACCAAAGGTGGTACATTTACATGACCCAAATGATGTAATATACTCTAACATCCCCTTGTATTACATTATTTGGGTATTTAAGACTTTAGTATTCAATATGGATCTTTATCTTGGTCCTGGAAATTGAGCTCTTCTCTCCAGCCTCCTTCATTGTCTTCTTTGTCTAAATTTTGATGAGTGTCTTTATCTTGTTTAGGTTCTTCTTCTTCTTCTTCTTCTGCTTCTATCCTTATGTTGTTTCTTCTTGTTATTCTCATTCTACTTCCTTTTGTTTTTTAATATGAGTCTTTGTTCTTGTAGTCTTCTTGGTATCTTTGATGAACTAGTGATCTCATAATATGGCAAGTCACAAGTGGATCAGAGTTACTTCCTATTCTATTGTGTGGTTTTTTGTATGACCTATTTTCTTGATCTTCAAAGAAGTCAAGCTTGAGCTCATTGTTAGTGGATGTTTCTAAAATAATAACTTGGAAGAAATAATCTAATTTGGATATTAGTTTCTCCTCAAATATTTTATAGTACTTGTCTTTGTTGTAACAATAGTAGGGTGGATGATATTTTCTTCCACAATATTTACATGGATGAAAACTCCACATTTATCATAGTAGGTGCATAGTAAAGATGTCTCAATGTCTTTGTTATCTGTTCTGGAAATATCATGTTTATCTATTTCCTTGATGAAATAGTTAAACCATGTGTGTACAATTTATGACATTCTATATTTGCTTTTCTCATAGATCTGTATGAGATTTTTTTTATTAATGTTATTTTCTACTTTTTGAATATGATCTTCGATATCTTCATTAGTATAGTTATCATTGATTCCCTTTACTATCTCACTAGAAGATATTCCTGAAGAATCTACTTTCACCAAACTATTAGTTTGTGAGTTTCCAAAAATCCCTTTGAATTCTTTTGATTCTTCTCTGCCATTTGTATCTTCCTTATTATCCATTGAATTCTTTGAATCATCAACCATGCTTTTAAGCCATATTGGTATTTTCCTTACTCCTTTTCTAATTGCATTATTTAATGTGTTCCTTGGAGTAGACATTCTTATAGCTCCCTAATTTAGTTTTGTAGGACTCCTTATGTCTCCCTAGTGGTTTAGAATATGCTATAAGCTTAATAAAGTGCTTAGTAAGTAATAGTTCACCTTTTGGGTTGATTTTGTAATGTTTTGTAAATAACAATAATCAACTCCTATTTCACCTTATCTCTCCTAATGAACTATGCACTTATAATTTGAAGTTCTCTATGGTTGGATTTCTTTTGTCCCTTTAGGATGAGTATGAGACAAGTGTAAGTAAATAATTCCAACTCCTTTAAGTAAATAATGAACTTCCTTTTATAGCCCTTAATATCCAATAGATTAATATTTCTAAATTCCAATAATCTATGTTTGATGTAGTATACCTTATAACTCCCTAATTTGGAATGTTAGAAAATAATAATAGTATTTGCAAATTAATATTCCAATTTACCAAGGTTGACAACCTTATATCTCCTACTTGGTTATTTGCAAATATCTCAATGTTTGAATATAAGCAATTTTATAATGTCTTCTAAAATTGCTTCCTTGCTTCTTAAGGTTGTTGTTTTAATGAAATAATAATCAACCTTATACTTAACACCTTATAACTCCTTATTGGAGGAAAGTAAATATTAAATGATATAGAACTTTTACCTCCCTTCAACGTATGATGAGTGAGCTTCTAAATTGATGTTGGTATTCTCCTCTAGAATGATGGTGGTCTTCCCTTCTCAACCTGAGCATTCAATGCTCTATTTTGCCATTGGTCTTCACTCCTCGAATGGTGTTGGTTTCTTCCTGAGCATTCAATGCTCTATTTCATTGTTGGTCTTCACTCCTCGAACAACGTTGATGATAATATTATTGTGCTTTGACCTTGACTATGATGCTTCACTTTTCTTAGTGCTTTTACTTCACAATGCGTATTTTCTTCACTATGTAGTCTTCCTATGGTGGCTATTAATAAACTCATGATCTTGGAATAGGTGCCAAGTGGCACTCGATGTTGCTCAATGCCTTATATCCTTCACTTAGGTAATGCTATCAATGACTCTACAAGCTATTACTCCATGTTGTGATAAGTCTTGAACATTGGTCGAGCATTGAAGATGCTCTCTTCTTGAGCATTGAAGCAATGATGATAAGTGTTACTCCTTTGAGAGCTCGTTGAAGACTCTTGCAAGTGTTAGTGAACATTGTTGTCTTTACCTTCTTTTGTGCCAAGTGGCACAAGATACCTGATGTCATTAGGACAAGTGGAAGTGCTCCTTTACATGCACTCATGCTATCAAATGCTTCACCTATTATCTTGATGCCTTTGCAAGTTGTGTCTAGGATTTTCTAGCATGCATCCAACTTGTTTCCAATGTAAGGTGTCTCTCCTATGGTGATGGCTCTTCGGATATTTTCCTACGTAGGCTTGGGTAACTTCCAATGGTAATATTCCTCCTTGCACTTCAATTTTCCACATATGCAAGGTAACCTTAGTGTTGTCCTTTCTTCTTGTTGTCACTCATTGTAACTTCATTGTCTTACGTAGATGTTTTGAACCAATGCAGGTTTGTTGTTGTGCACTTTTGTAGATGTTGAGTTGGTTAGGTTGACACTGTATCGAGTGTCTTTGGATACCTTTTATGGAAGGGTATCGAGCCCTAGGATGGCTCTATTATTTGTTATTGGAGCTCCTTTGTTGGACTGTGTAAACTACCCACTATGATGGTAAAAACATGGGCAATGCAATCTCCTCTATAGTGCATCTTTTCCTTGATGGTGCGACCCCTTGTAGACTATAATAGGCTCATTGTAATAGTGTCCTTAGACACTCTGGTTCATGCACTTGATTGCTATGTAGAGTAGGGTGCAATGATGTAGATAAGTCACCTTGAAATGCACCAAAGTTTGAGACTTCTATGATCTCTTTGTAAAGCTCTTCTTGCTTTTATGATGAGCAGATTTTCTTCTCCAATCTATGGAGGTACTATTGCTCTTTTGGTGGCTTCACCTTGCCACAAAATATTGTCAGTTTAGTGAGCTCAATGGTGTCTCTAGACACTAAACTCTTACCCTATTTTGTGCACTAAATTCTCCTTCTTTGATAAACTCTTAATGCACATTAAGGAACTTAAAGGGTAAACAATATAAAGCATAGATAATAACCCCAATTTTAATCTACTCAAGAATAGTTAGAATAGTGCAATAATCTCACCTTATCACTCCTTCTAATGAACCTTAAATCATGCACTATTAATCTCTGCAGCTTAATGTAGTCTTCTTTGTTTTAACTAAACAATAGGAATATATCTAACTCCTATTTTAATGTGTAGGTAATAACCTTAAAAGAAGCTCCCTTTTGCACTCTCTTGAAGACTTTTAAAATGAATCCACTTCTTGCAACTTTTAAACTGATATGGTGCACTTTAATAAACCAAAAAAACTAAAGTTCAACTAATGAACCTTTTGCACCCAAGTTGCTTACCTTTAAGATATCTGAATATGGTGGATGTCTTGGTGATTTGATTCACCAAATTGCTTCCCTTAACTGGATGAACTTGCAACTATTCTTGGTTGTCCTAAATAACTCTTTAACTCACCTTTTTGTAGCTCCAAAAACCCTCTAACTTGCTACCCTTTAACTGTAGTAGGTGACTTTGATTAACCTTTAGGATGGACTCTATAACTTCTAAAGTTTTGTAGCTAGTAATGTTGTCCTAATTGCTGCCCTCTCATAGTCAATTTTTGCACTGAAATGTTGTTCTTGAAACTCAAAAATTTGGTAGGGAATTCCCCCAAATTATAGTTGAGTTTTCCTTCAAGAACCCTTCAATATTTTATTGTAGATTCAGAAAACCCCTATCTTTGGATGAGCCTTCTAGCCTTCAAAGGTAATCTTCAAACCTTTCAGGTTTGGTAGTAATGTTAGGCTCCTTTCTCCTTCAACCTCCTTGTCAAAGTCTGACTTCAATTTAGGCCTTCCTCTCAAGAATCTAAAAGTCTTGAGGTCTTCACCAATCTCCTTCAAAATTTGGCAAACTCCTTGCCAAATCCTTCTTCCTTTGGTGGTAAATTTCTCCAATGAGTTCTCCTAGGAACTCCTTTAATGGCCTTCTTCAAATTCTGAAATAAGGCTCTCCAAGCCTTCTCCTTGTTTCTCCTTGAGACCTCACCAAGGTCTTCAATATTGTAGCTCTTATGGTCTTCCAAATGAGACCTTTCCTTCAACCTTCTACTAAGGAAGTGTTGGTAATGAGATCTTCTTCTCGGATATCTGAAAACTACTATTGTTGGAATCTAGAATAGGACCTTTGTTGGTCCTTCTTTACTTCTACAATCTATAGGCTTTAATGGAGATCACCAACCTCCAATATTTCAAAATTAGGAGTTTTGTAACTAGACCTTCTAAGGGTCTCTTTAGCTTCTTCAAGCTGATTTCTTCAATCTACTATCTACAGACTTTAATGGAGATCACCAACCTCTAATATTCTTCTAGACTCTTCTTAGGAGTCTCTTGAATCAGTAGTAAGGCTACTATGGCCTTTTCTTCTTCTGCACTCTATAGGTCTGCAATCTCTAGTAATGGGACCTTTTCTTCAGGCCTCCAAATCTTTGTTCTTCCATTTGTTGCTTCTAGTGCTGGATTGATTCCAAGGAAGATATTCTTCCTAGATCTATGTAGGAAGCTTCCCAACTTACTTCGAATCTCCTTTCCCTACAACAAAGTATTAGGACTGTAATGGAAGAAACTCTTAAATCTAGAGATGATGAATCTTCACTAGTTGATTTGTCAATCTAGTGGAATCCAGGCTGAGTCCTAGTCTTCACGAGTTTTCCTATAACCCTATGGAAAGACTCTAGCCAAATGTAATCTCAAAAATTTTGTAAATGAGATTTCTGGATTTCTCTCAATCTCACTTGTGGCTCTCCCTATTTCCTATCTGATCTACCATGTGCTTTGATACCACTGTTAGCTTTTTATGGGAGGTAGTACAACCACAAGATGTAAGATAACTAATATGAGATAACTATAAACTAATGGCACAATAATATGCAAGAAAATAATGAGATGAACATCTACAAATAACTCAAAAATATGCCATTAATGAGAGTGATAAAAATAGTACAATGCTACATAATGGAGGACATGAACACTCCATGAAAGAATATGAAAGGACTACATTGTACCATACTACTAAACTATACCACACACTCTCTATACTTACTACTACACACTCTATATTTACTACTACACTCTCTATATTTACTACTACTCAAAAAACACTCACTATGAGGCCTTTATATAGGAAGATAGATTCCTTGGCCCTTACTCTACCTAAGACTCATGTACATGTGGACTACATGCACATTTACAACTTGCACATTGACACTTGTGCATTTATTACAATACTTGAAGTAACTAACTAACTTTACTCTAAAGTAAACTCCTACTCTAGTTATGTACCAAAGGTGGTACATTTACATGATCCAAATGATGTAATATACTCTAACATAGTAATACGTGTTCCCTAAAAAATATATTTGACCAAAGCATCTTGATGAAGCAAATTGGGTTTGAAATCCACCATGGAAAAGGAGAGAACACATAGAAAAAGCAAAAGGGGAATGGAAAGAACCAGAGGGATATGATAAAGTGATGAAAGAAAACAACTTAACTAGGTTGAAATGGACAATGAAGCTTTTTATATATAGAAGGTAAACTACTCAAAATAAGCAACACAGATCAAGGGAAAATCATGAAGGGTGTATTTCCCATGCAAGGATGGAAGGCAAAATAATTTCACTCAAAAAATTGCCAACCATTGAAAAGAAGGAGGACTTACAAATTAAGCCACCAATGATGATAGAGTACCTAATTATGAGGATCACATGTTGATGGGGATGAATCAACCAAAGGGAGAGGCATGATTCAAAGGCATTCAATAGTAAGTGATTGAGGAAAACCAACCATTGCTTTCTCACTTGGAAATGAAAATTATCATTGTGCTAATTCCCATTCACATTGGCACTTCTATTGAAATTGTTTGTACCATTAGCAGAGTAGAAACGAGTGCCATTAATATTATTTTCAATATTTTTAGCACTTCGAGCAAGGCATATGTTGCCATAATAGTAATATGGGTCTGCTTGGTGAAATGGTCCATTGAAAAATCTAGATCTATGCATAACCTCATACCACATGAAGAAGGAAAGGAAATTCCAACTCAAGGCATCGTGGTAGAAGATAAGGCTTCTATGATCCACCATGTAGCTAAAATACCACATGTGACCACCTAAGAGATATTTGAATTTGAAATTATAATTGGGTCTTCACATGTGTCTTGGGAATATGGTTGCTCCATTTTCACATGAGTTCTAAAATCTGACAAAATTCACCTGATGATCGCATGGCTGAAAATAGTAGACAACAATGTAGATGAATCTCCACAGGCGACTTGATATTTTGTGTCATGATGACTTCTTTGTAATTCTAGAATCTATTAAGATGCAAGAGAGCCACACACTACAATATATGATTCCCATGCCAAACTACACATTCCAAACATGGCAATGATTAATGCTTGTATTATTCATGTTGAAATATATCCTTCATAGGTGGCAACTATTATTGCTTGTGAGAGCCATATTGCTAGACCTCCATATTTTGGAATCCACCATGTGCACCATTTATTTGTACTTCCCTTTGGAATAATGTAAATATTCATATCTCATGTTGATATAAATATTCTGAACATGGTAGATATTTGTGAAGTCCATGTTATAACACATCCTCCACATGTGGAAACTATTATCAGGTATGAGATCCACATTGAGGGGGATCCAAAATTGGTATTTACGGATACACACTTTCCCATAGCACCTTTGGATAATGAGAGAATTAGTTCGAAGAAATATTTTGAATACCAAAGTCCTCAAGGATCTGGGTAAGCTATGCAAGCCTAGCTAGAGAGAAATGGAGACTCTGATTCACTGCAAATATGTGAGTATTTCTATAGAGGGAAATTTGGGGTCATGTAACCATCAAAGAGTGAGATCAAAAAATGATGATCGTAATACTAGTCAAGCTCCAAAAAAATAAAAACATCCCTCCAATATTGTGAGGATAGGTCGCTTAAAATACATAGATAATTAATTATCATCGAGAAGAGCAGAAGGAAAGTTCTCAATATATATGGTAAGACTGGGATTGGATAAACCCAAATTTGCTAATTGATCAACTTGATTACCCTCTCTATAGACATGTTGTATGGTGACATTTTTGGGTAACCTCAAGATATTTTTGGATTCTAAAATCAAACTGGTGATGTTCCATGAAGCAAACTGAGTCCCTACAAGGATTTTAATAATGTTCATCGAATCACCTTAAACCACTAGGTTAGGACAATGAATATAGGGTAAAAGAGATAAACCTTGAAAAATAGCATGAGCTTCAACAAAATGATTGGTTTGGACCCCAATATTTTTAGAAAATGCTAGAATGGTCTTCCCTTCATGGTTTCTAAAAATACCTCTAATACCTATAGGGCCAGGATTACCCTTATTCACTCCAAAATAATTTTACCTAGCCTGAGGATGGAGGAGACCATTTAATGAGTGATAAATCCACCATGGAAGATGTGGGAGAGATAGGACTAGAGGGAATTTTTAGGGACCTGGCTAGACTAGCTTCAAATGAATATTCAAGAGGTCTAGATCCTTGAGTAACAAAAAGGTTATCAATGGACGCATTAAGGATTATTGATAGCACAAACTGAAAACCATGGGTAGAATTATTAAAGGTCCTTGAATTACGTTCTTTCCAAACCTCTCAGAGGAAATGGAGAAGACAAAAATTCCAAAAGGTTTTTAATTGAAATCTCCTAAAGGGGTTGGGCCACTACAAACACAAATAATTTAAGAGATAAAGAGGAGCCTAGGAAATCCCTACTATGGAAAATAAGGAAGAAATAATACTGAGAGAAAACCTACAAGACTTAAGAAAATATATTTTGTGGATTTGCAAGCTTGGTTGCACAAGTAGCAACAGTTAGGAATAGGGAGGCCATGGGTTTGAAGGTTTGGAATAGAAAGAATTTTATCTTGGGTAGTAAGCCAAAAAAAAACTAACTTTGGGAATGATAAATTTATCCCATATAATCTTCGAAGGAAACCATAGTTGACCTGGGATCTTAGTGAAGAAATAGGTTGATTTAATAGTAAAAGAACCATTCACAATAGGTACCCAAAGGATCTTGTCTTCTACTAGAGAACTAGGAATGACACGAAGATGCAACATGTTAGATAAAATAAAATTAGCTCTTCTCTATTCCTCATTCATTTTGTTAAGAGGAAAGGATTTCCAACACCTATTGTTGATGTCAATAAAGTTGCATACTTTTGAACCAAACAAGGTGTTAGTGATAGATTTTAAGTAGATAAGGTCAATGCAGTTCTGAAGTGGACTTTCACCCAACCATATGTTTTCCTAGAATTTGATTTATTTACCATTTCCAAGCTTCCATCGAATGCCTTTCCTGATGATATCTCTTGAGTTTATTAAGTAATTCTAGACTGTAGAACTTATCATCCAATAAATTCACTTGGTTCTAGAGGTACTTGGCTTTGATAATGTCAACTTAGAGAGAGTTTTCATTTTGAAGGATCCTCCACCCTTGTTTGGCTATCATAACTGATTTCATGTTTATGAATTTCCTAAGACCAATACCACCATATTCTTTTTGGGAATAGACTTGGTCCCATGCAACTAGATGAAATCTCTGCTTATGTTCAGATATCAACCAAAGGAAGTTTCACTGAATCTATTCTATTTTATTACATACTTTAATTAGCATCTAAAATATACAAAGAAGAAATATTGGAATGCTTTGGAGTGTGGCTTTGACTAATATGGCCTTTCTAGCCTAACTGAGGAGTCCTTATTTCCACCTGACCAACTTTTTGTACATTCTTTCAATGATGGAATTCCATAAGGATTTTTTTTTAGGTCCATCAAAGAGAGGAAAACCAAGATAGATAGTTGGAATATCAACAACATTACACCCAAGAATGTCAACTATATAGGTTTTCTACCTTAAAGAGGTATTGATAAAGTAGAGTTTACTTTTGGAGAAGTTAACCTTTTGACCAGGAGCGATCTCAAAGGAGAGTAAGATCGACTTGATGGTTTTGGCTTGAGGAACAAAGGTACAGGTGGTAAGGATGGTATCATCAATAAATTTTTGGTGGGGAATGGGGCTAAGAGAGGAGGTAGGTTTGATGCTTGAGATTTTTCTTCTGGAACAAGAAGATCTTAAGGTTCTACCTAGTGCTTTATCAATAATTATAAAGATAAACAGAGATATGGGTCCCCCTATATTAGACCTTTAAATATTGGAAAGTAACTGATAATAGAGATGTTTATGAGAATAGATAAAGTGGTAGTTGTAAGTCATTTCTAGATTAGGTTGATCCATTTGGAATGAAATCCAAATTTGGAGAGGAAAAAAAAAAGAAACTTCCACGAAACCTTATCAAAATCTTTATCATGTCTAATTTTAGGAAAAGACCAACCTTGTTACTTTTGGAAATTGAATGGATAAGCTCATGGATGGTAATGATGTTGTCGATGATAAGTCTCCCTTGAACTAAGCTTCCTTAGTTGAGGTCAATGATGTGTTGTAGAATTAGCTTCAATTTTGTGGCTATCACTTTGGTGAGAATTTTGTAAAAGATATTACTAAGACTCATAGGGCAAAAATTAGTAAGGGTTTTGGCATTATCATTTTTGGGAATACGGTCTAGAAAGGTAGAATTGACATCCCTCAGAATGCTCTTGGTTCATTGCATTTTTTGGATAGAAGAAAAAATTTTAGGCCCCTTACATGGAGAAGATCACATAATAATTTTCCTTAGTAGAAAAGGGTTTAATCAAAATATTCTTATGTTATTGGGTGACTAACATGGGAATGTTGCATAGGAGAGTCTTCAAAGTTTGTTGGTTGTAGTCTAAGCTTGGTCCCAGTAGATCTTCAAAAAATTACATAGCCTCAGCTTTGATGTCAAAAATATCTTAATTAACAATCCCATATACCTTTGTGAGTTCCTATATTTCGTTGGAGCTTCTGTGTCTCATTGTAGTGGCATGGAAAATTTTGTATTTGAATCACCCTCCTTTAGCTAGGTTAATCTAGGATTTTGCTTCCAAAATACTTCTTCATTTTTTATAATGTTGTGATATTCGGATAGGAGATTCCTTTCAACATCCCAGAGACTAGGGTCAAAGTCTTCTTTCATAAGAAGATAGTTCAATGCTTATGAGCTAGGATTGTATGTGCTATTTTTTAGAGATAATATTGCCAAAGATATCCTTGTTTCATTGCTTGAGATTTGCTTTAACAAATCATAGTTTCCTGCGCACCTGGGAAGCAAGGGAGCCAAAAAATCTATGAGATCACCAATATGCTATGAGTGACTTGACGTCAAGATCCTAAATCCACATTGCTTCGAATATAAAAGAGGACTTGAAAGGTAATATTTAAGGTGAGAAATCAAGGAGAAGGGAATTATGATCAGATATGATTCTAGGAAGAGACTAAAGGATAGATTCTTTGAAGTGATAGATGGCACTAAGATAAATGAGGAACCTCTCAAGTCTAATTTGTATGAGATAATTACACTTTATTTGGTTACTCCAAGTGAATTTGGGACCTCTTAGTTGGATGTACATTAGCTACTTACCATCCACAAAAGAAGCAAATTCTTTATAGGAATTAACAGTGATTTTAAAACCTCTTTTTCTGTCTATGGGAAACAAAGGAGAGTTGAAATTTCTAGCCAACATCCAAACCTCATTTGAAAATAATTATTTTATCTAGTTTAGGGTGTTCTAGAGCCAAAATATTGTAGAAGGGGAATTCGACACATATATGTTGGAAAGAACCCATCTACAGTGATAATATTTGTTGAAAAGAAAGATGTTCATGAAATTCTCTGCTACAGTTAGAAGTCTACCTTCAACAACATTTGGGTCCCATAAGCATAGTAAGTTGCCAAAAGCTCCATTGGTAGGGATTATGAGAAAATCATAACTTTTCCAAATATATTTATAGATACAAGAAGAATTTAGATGTCCATATTAGAATATTGCAAAAGAAAAATGGTAGGCTTTAACTCTTTCCTTATGGACTTAACCAACCATTATTTGTTACGTCCATTGAGACCTCTCACATTGCATGACAGGATCTTCATTTGCTATTTCTGGAAGAGGATATCTTCCCTCTTCCTTGAGAAGGAGAAATTTGTATCTATTATCAACATATTTAGGCTCTGATGGAAGTTTATGTTTCGAAGAGGCTCGCAAGATTAGTTGGGTGTCATTGGAAATTTCCTCAGATTATTCTTTATTTTGGATGTCTTGGGTATAAGGATGACCTCATTTATTCCCAAAATCAACATCAGTGTGAAGTTTTTTTTAGTTTTTGGTAAACAGAGTGTTGGAAAAGAAGAGGCTTTTGGAAGGAGATTTGCAAGGGGAAAGGCTAGAAAAGACTTTGGAGGAATGAGATTGAATATCAGGGATAACTTCCTTTGAGGTAAGGATAGGCTCAAGGATGGGCTCATTAATAGATAGAGCATAAAAAGGATTAGAGATAGAAACAAGATGGTATACCTAAAAGGAAATATCATCTTGTGGTAGAGAAAGCTTGCGGGAAGAAGTAGACTTATAAAAAGGATTATTCAAAAGGTCACCATAAACTCAGAAAAAGTTGTCAAAGCCTCTTTAGTCTTTAGTGCCTCTCAAAAGGAGCATTGGAGGAGTTAATCCAATCATGATTTGGAAATTCCCCATAATCATCAGCTAAAATAGAATAATTGGGGTGCTTTGGAGCAAACTATTGCTAACATAATCCATATCCACAAATTTTCTTACCAAGATGCACCTTTGGAGCTTTTTGGATTAGATACTACAAAACAAGATGACCTTGTTTATAGTGCAAAATATCAATTTATTTTCAGAGTCAATAATTTAAATTTTGGTTCTAACATCCAAAATGAGTTTTATGGAGATGGGAAGTGTAGAATCAAGGTTTGAATTGATACACATGTGATCATGTACCATGCAAGTCTTTACTTTAGTAGTTGGATCAAATGTTATCAACTCTCCAATATCTCTGGAGATCCCTTTAAGGATTTCTTCATGCTAGAACTACACGGGAAGACCTTGAAGGCAGATCCAAATTGATGCGTAGTTGATGTTTTGAGTTTCTAGATCAAAATATATGCTCCACTTCCTAACGAAAATCCTCCTACACCCAAAGAACCAGGGGCCACTTGTGAAAATCTAGCTAGAGTCACTGGAATTATTGAGTTGAATTAGGAAGAAACCTCTAGGAAGTGTGACCAATTCTAAATATCCTAAGGAATGCCAGCTAGATTGAGCCCATCTTATATAGTCTCCATATTAGGTCATGATCCAAGAAATTTCCCCACCAGGGAGTGGGAGTCTGAGCCATGATAAAATACATGATCTTGGAGGAAATCTTGAGGGATCCTTTAGAAGGGTGTAGATCAACCCTAGGGTTTGAGGAGGAGAAATATTTCAAAATATTTGCAAAAGAGTGAGAAGGGGATCGAGGTTTGGGCACCTTAGATATATCTCCTCCAGAGTCTACTAGACCAAAGGGGGTCACAAATCCACTTATACTAGAACCCATCACCCCAAACAAAGATCAATATTTTCCATTAACCATAAAAATTATAGTGGTTATAGTAGATTTGTTCCCTCCAGAGCCTAGATAAATAGATCTGTTACCATAAAAATTCATCTTCGTAGATCTATCTCTAGTAGATGTTTCCAACACATGATCATCATTCATAGATCTACCTCCAAATACCAATGCTTCTTTTTCATAAAGGTCTATTTACCTACTTTTGATAGGTATGTTTGTACCCATCACTATCTTACCACTAATGGAAGTTATGGATCTATTCTTAACAGATACATTGAAGGCCACCATACTACCATCAAGACACATCTGAGGTGAGGATGCATCCCCATTTAAGTGGAGAGCGCTACCAATCACATAAAAGGGAACCACATTTTCACCAAACATGGTGTTATTACCATAGTGATGGTACCTGTGATCTACGTCAGAGATTCCACAAAAGTTTGAAAAAAAATTTGGAGGACCCACACCTCCACTACCACCATCGCTCATGCTTACCACATCACCATTGCTTGTCATTACCATCCACAATTGTTTATATTTAAATTAATCATCAAATTTATTGTAACATGTCTTAAATTTTATGTGGAAGATAAGCTCTATCTTAGTTTCAAAATTTACTTATGGCCCATAATTATGAACTAATTTGGGAAGAAAAAGAGCAATTATTTTTTATTCAATGGAACCCATATAAAAATATAGCTAAGATTTAAAATGAACAAAAGGAATTAAAAAGAGAGTTGAAAAAATTCAATAAATTGATAAAAGGAAAAAATAAGGATCATAGTGTGCAAGCTGAGGAAATCATACCATTGTTAGTCTTACAATGACACTGAGAGGGGGGGTGAATCAGTGTAGCACTTTTAAACTTGAATTTACAGCTCTTAAAACTAGAAAAATGAAACCTTAAAACCAAATAAAGCAAGTATCACAAGAGAACATCACACAACACAAGATTTAACGAGGTTCACCAATGTGGCTACTCCTCAACAATAGACTGCTTGGACTACCATCCAAATCCAGCCTTTGCAAAGAACCAACTTTACAATCAATTTACTAGCATCGACTGGAAGGAGCACCAACCCTTGATTTACCAGCACCAACTGGAAGGAGCACCAACTCCTGATGCCAAGCACCAACTTGGACTTCAATTCTCAATCTATAAATTTGATAGAAAGATACCTTTGTTTTTGCAAGACCCTGACTGGTCTTCTTCACCTTTGCGTTCTCTCGTTACAGTCAAACTTCACAATCGTCTTCTTCCTTTTGTGCACTCTTCTCTCTTTGTGAAATTCTCACTTAGCACGATTCGACATGATTAGCTCTCTGTGCACAATGATCATATTTCACACATATTCAACACTATCAATTCTCCAAAATAGCCCTCCTTTTATAACAATATTTTCATGATGAAAACCCTAATCTTAGTCAGCTGTAAACCCTAATCTTAGTCAACTTTCAGAACACCTATAAACCCTAATTTTGGTCAGTTGTCATTGGTCTTCATCGGCTTCAACTACCCCTATAACTCTTCTATTGATGTTGCCATGAAAACACAACTTGTCGCGATATCGCGACACTTTTTCTTTCTCTGTCTTTCTCCTTGCTTTGGCCCATGAAAAATACATGTCACGATATCATGACACTTCTTCTTTCTCTCTCTTTCTCTTTGCATCGAACCATAAAAATGCTACATGTCGCGATATTGCGACACTTTTTCTCCTTGCGCTTTCTCTTTGCTTCGGCCCCCAAAAATACAACCTGTCATGATATCACGACACTTCTGCTTCCATAGACTTTGAATTTTCTTTTGTCATGATATCGTGACACTTCTACCTCTGTAGTCTTCAACTTAGATTTTGTCATGAAATCGCGACACTTTTGCCTTTGAAGTCTTCTTCTCTACTTTTGTCATGAAATCGCGACAGTTCTGCTTCCGTATGCTTCCTCTCTTTCTTTTGTCGCAAAAATGCGACATGTCGCGATATCGCGAAAGTTTTCAAATTTCCTTTCTCTCTCCTGTTTTAGTCACGAAAATGTGACATGTCGCGAAATCACAACACTTTTCAAATTTCCTTTCTCTCTCCTGTTTTAGTCACGAAAATGCGACATGTCACGAAATCATGACACCTTTCAAATTTTCTTTCTCTCTCCTATTTTAGTCATGAAAATGCGACATGTCGTGAAATCATGACACTTTTCAAATTTCCTTTCTCTCTCCTATTTTAGTCGCAAAAATGCGACATGTCGCGAAATCGCGAAACGTTTCAAATTTCCTTTCTCTCTCCTATTTTAGTTGCCAAAATGCGACATGTCGCAAAATTGTGACACTTTTCAAATTTCCTTTCTCTCTCCTGTTTTATTTACGAAAATGCAACATGTCGTGAAATCACGACACTTTTCTTACTTGTTCTTTTTCCTTCAAACTTGTCACGAAATCGTGACACTTTTTCTTGCTTTCTCTTTCTCTTCCAACATGTCACGAAATCATGACAGTTTTTCCACTTGCCTCTTTCTCTTCCAACATGTCACGAAATCGTGATAGTTTTTCTTGCTTTTTCTCTCTCTTCCAACATGTCACGAAATCGTGACACTTTTCTTACTTGTTCTTTTTTCTTCAAACTTGTCGCAAAATCGCGACACTTTTTCCTGCTTTCTCTTTCTCTTCCAACACGTCACAAAATCAAGACAATTTTTCCACTTGCCTCTTTCTCTTCCAACATGTCACAAAATCACGATAGTTTTTCTTACTTTTTCTCTCTTCCAACATGTCATGAAATCGTGATAGTTTTTCTTGCCTACTGTATATGTCGCGATATCGCGACACTTTTCTTACTTGTCTTTTTCTTTGATATTTTGCATATGGGCCACTTTGGTCTTCAAGGAAAATCACTATACATACTCTGAATAACCTTTGAACTCCTGTCCACTGCATCTAAATAGCTTTTGAACTTCTTGTCCACTGCATCAATAGATCTATCTGACTGTGTTGACAACAATGACAATACTATTGTTGCACCTTGCTCAACAATCTCCCCCTTTGGAATTGTTGGTAACACATGTGCAATTTCCTGTAACTCTTCTCCCCCTTTGACAATAATACCAAAGGGCTACTGCAGACTCCCCCTAAGTCCATGCACAACATTCTCAGGAACAATTTATTACACTTACCAAAAATCATGAACATGAGCAAAAAATATAATCAAATACTTAAATGCTCCCCCTGAGAATGTGATCCCTATAGCTAGTCAATTCTTGGGAAGTGTGACCACTCCCAATTTATTGTGAAGGTACTCAAAAACTTCCTTTGGCAATGGTTTTGTGAAGATATCTGCTACTTGCTTTGTAGTTGGAACAAAATCCAACTTAACCTCACCTTTCGCAACTTTCTCCTTCAAAAAGTGATACCTAATAGCAATGTGTTTTGTGCGTGAATGCATAACCGGATTCTTGGAGATGTTAATGGCACTGGTGTTATCACACTTAACTGATATTGGCACACTAAAGCTAATACCAAAATCTTTCAGGGTTTGTTTCATCCATAGTACCTGTGTACAACATGTTGTCGCTACAATATATTCTGCCTCTGTTGTCGATAAAGAAACTGACTCTTGTTTCTTACTGTGCCACGCAACCAACCTGTCTCCAAGATAGAATGCACCTCCACTAGTACTCTTTCTATCATCTACACATCCTATCCAATCTGCATCTGAATACACAATAAGGGTGAAGTCCTTACCTTTCGGATACCATAACCCATACTCCATAGTACCCTTGAGATATCAAAGAATCCTCTTTACTGTTGTCACATGAGTCTCCTTGGGATTAGCCTGAAATCATGCTACCATGCATACTGCCTACAAAATATTTGGTCTGGTAGCTGTCAGGTATAGTAAACTCCCAATCATAGATCTATACATGGTTTGATCAACAGGTGGAGATTTGTCATCCTTGCTCAACTTGCAACCTGTCATCATGGGAGTGCTAACTGGCTTACAATCCTCCATTGTGAACTTTTTTAACATCTCTTTCATATATTTAACTTGAGAAATAAATATGCCCTTCTTATTTTGATTAACTTGTAACCCGAGGAAATACAAAAGTTCACCAATCATTGACATTTCAAATTCTTTCTGCATCTTATTTGCTAAATCTTTACACGACTCATCTTTGATGCTGCCAAATATGATATCATCTATGTATACAGCAAGAACAATAATATGCCCATTTTCTATTTTGATATGCAAATTACTATCCACCATACCTTTCTTAAATCCTTGTTGAGTGAGATAGTTGTCTAGCCTTGCATACCATGCTCGAGGTGCCTATTTTAAGCCATACAATGCTTTCTTCAACTTGCAAACCAAGTTGGGATCATAACCAAGTTTGAAACCATCTGGTTGCTCAATATAAATCTCTTCTTCAAGTTTCCCATTCAAGAACACTGATTTCACATCCATTTGATAAACTTTGAAATTCTTGTAGACTGCTAAAGCCGAAAACATTCTAATTGCCTCTAGTCTAGCTACTGGTGCAAAAGTTTCCTCAAATTCAATGCCTTCAACTTGTGCATAACCCTTACATACCAATCTTGCTTTATTTCTAACTACCTATCCGTCTTCATTCAATTTGTTTCAAAAAATCCATTTAGTCTCGATTATATTTTTATTTGCAGGTCTAGGTACTAACTCCCAAGTTTCATTTTTCTCGATTTGATCTAATTCTTCATTTATTGCCTTCATCCAACTTTCATCTTTACTTGCGTCAGCAACATTTCTGGGCTCAATGCTGGATAATAGAGTAGTTGCTTACTACTCTTCTTCTTGTCTGAACACCAACTTTGGGGTCTCCAATTATTTGCTCTCTAGGATGATTTTTTTGCCAGCTGCTCTGTTTTGAATTTCTTATTTTCTTCCACTTCTGAATCACAACTTAAATCATTTGAGTCAATTTTTTGTATCTTTTCCATTTCATTTTCCTCATCTCCTTCAATAACCTCTTCATAAATTGGGTAGTTCATTTCATAGCTAATTACTCATTCTCTACCTTCATCAAATTTAACATCGGCACTATCCACAATTTTCTTTAGCCTCTTGTTGTAGCATTTGTAAGCTTTGTTTTTTGATGAATAACCAACAAAAATACCTTCATCCGCTCTATCTTCAAACTTACCAAGATTATCTTCAGTTCTTTTGATGTAGCACTTGCCGCCAAAAATTTTGAGGTATTTTGTTGTTGCCCTTTTACCGAACCACAACTCATAAGGAGTTTTGCTTTCATGTTTTCTCAGCATGTACCTATTTTGGATATACACCGTAGTATGGACTACTTCTTTCCAAAATCTGTCTGCTACTCTGCTTTCAGCCAACATAGTTCGTGCCATTTCCTACACTGTCATGTTCTTTATTTCTACCACTCCATTCTGCTGAGGTGTCCTGGCTGCTAAAAACTGTCTCCTAATACCGTATTTTTCATAGTACTCTATAAACTCCTCTGAAATGAATTCTCCTCCTCTGTCTGATCTTAAACATTTGATCCTCTTTCATGTTTCATTCTTAAACTAGTTTTTGAAAATCTTGAACATGCTAAGAGCTTATGATTTATGCTTCAAGAAAAATATCCATGTCATTCTGGAATAGTCATCAATGCACAACATAAAATATTTGTCATCATTTATGCTTTGTGTTCTCATGGGTCCACATAAATCAGTGTGTATTAGTTCCAAAGGTTTGCTCGTGTAGTACTCTTTTTTTTGAATGTGACTCTAGTTTGCTTCCCCTTTTGGCATGAAGCACAAATGTTGTTTGCAGGTTTGTTGATGGTGGGAATATCTCTCACTGCCCTTTTTGAGATTATTTTTACTAGATTATCAAAACTGATATGATCGAGTATCTTGTGCCACAACCAATTTTCTTCTTCCTGTCCAATAAAACAAGCTCCTTTTGAAGTCTCTGAGAGCATGTACAGGTTTCTAGATGTCCTTGATCCAGTTGCTATCAATTTTCCACTATTTTTTTTTCTGACTTCATAACCCTGCTTCTTAAAAACTACTTCATGACCTTTATCACAAATCTAACTTACGCTCAACAAGTTATGTTTCAAACCATCCACAAACAAGACTTCTTCTGACTTAATATTTCCATCACTAAATTTGACTGAACCTTTGCCAACTATCTTAGCTCCATCATTATTTCCAAACTTTACTGAACCACCTTCATATTTTTGTAACTTGTCAAATTTCTGTTTGTCACCTATCATATGACTAGAGCATCCACTATCAAGTATCCATGGTACATATTTATTTTGTGCTTTAAATGTTGTTTGTACAATTAAGGATTCTTTTTCTTCCTTAAGTCGCTCTTTTTCTTTCCACTCCATTTTGATAGTAGTTTTGGGCTCTTGTTTTACCTTTCCCTTATCAATAGCTTGTGCATGTTTTTCGAGAAGTTTTCTATTTTGTCTCATCCTATTTGGTTGAAATTTTCTTCCCTGAAACTAATTTTATGCAAATGTACTTCTACAGTTTCTTGCAATGTGCCCAAAATTATGATAGTTATAACATTCTACTATATAATTCATCAAAGGAGAAAAAGCATTTCTACTGGTGAAATTCCTTGGTCTTATATTATATTTGCAGTCTGAGATTTTATGTCCATAGCCATTGCATTTAAAATAGAAACCAAAAAAGGGATAATTGAACCTGGGGGATGGTTTTTGCCATGTTGCCATAGGAGCCATAGGTCTTATTCTTCTTTGATGTGTGACATTGGTGAATCCATCATTGTCAATTCTCCTTTCGTGCCTGGCATTATTGCTTTCTTTTGCATGAGACGCTTTTCCTTGATCAACCTGTTTCTTATTTTCATTCTTTATGGATTCTACATTTTTGGCCTTTGATCCATTTGATGATTCTCCTTCGACAAAACCCAGACCAAATTTGATGCCTGCAGGCCTTTGGTCATTTATAATCTTATCCAGCTTCATAGAAATTTCTTTGCATTTGTGATAGCAACTAATTTTGTGATTCATCTCTTCTATCTGCATTCGTAAACCAAAATTCTCTTCTTCTAGTTTGTAGCAATAATCTATTTTCATGGTAATTTGTACTTCAAGATCTTCAAATATTTTCTTGTATTCTTTTATCTATACTTTCAGATTGACTATGATTTCGTTTGCATCCTCAAGCCTTTTTGAAATTTTCTTATTCTTTTTCTTCTCTATTTTCCACTCTTCAAGTGCAGAGATCAACTCACCTTCTAGATCTACTTCAGCCTTAGGGTTTTCACCACATACTTCAAAGTTCACTCCTTCTTCCTTCTCTTCTTAAAATGCCATGAAAAGAGCTTCACCTGTTTCCTCTTCAGAATCCTCATTGGAGTTGTCTTCTGATGAACTGGCATTCATGGAGATGAAACTTTTCTTCTTGAAGTTAAATTTTTTTAAATTCATTTTCTTCTTCCAGTCACTTCTTTCTTGGTGCGATCCTTCATCATTTTTTATCTTCTCATTAAGTGGACATTTAGTCACAAAATGCCCAACGCCTCCATAGTTGAAACATTTAAGCGATGGCTTTCCTCTGTATTTTCCTTTTCTCCTTTTTAGTTTTCTAACAAAGTTTGCTTCCATTTCATCTGATGTCTCTTCTTCCTCGGACTCCTATTTTGTGTTTTTATTTTTAAGGGCTTTAAAAGCCGCTTCTCTATCTATGGGTTTAGATCTTCCTATCCTCATATCATATGTAGTCAAAGAACCATACACCTCATCCATACTAAAATAATTTAGATTTTTAGCTTCTTCTATCGCTGAGACTTTAGAATCAAACCTTTGAGGAAGAGATCTTAATACCCTTTTCATGACGATAGAGTCTTCGATATCCTCGTTGAGTCCTCTGATCTCATTAATGATTCCATTAACTCTCAGCATATATGCCTCAATGTTTTCATCGTCATTCATCTTTAATGCTTCAAACTGAGCTCGATGTGTTTGTAACTTGGCCTCCTTGATATTATAGTCTCCTTCATGAATACTCCTCAGTTTGTCCCATATTTCTTGTCATTTTATAGCTCATGATCTTTACTAGTTCACTGTCTACTAATCCGCACATGATAGCATTCTTTGCTTTTGAGTTATTTTCAAACAGTTTCATTTTGTCAGCCTCTTTTGGAGTGATGGGTATTATGTATCCACTAACTACTGAATCCCAGGTGTCGTATCCCAAAGCACAGAGATATGTCTGCATCCTGATTCTATAGAATATATAATTAGATCCATCAAACAATGGTGCTTTGTTTGATGAGAAACCTTCACCACCTACCATTGTGTTACTTCCAAGATCACCCTAGCCGGTTAAGCTTGTATAGGAACTTAGCTCTAATACCAATTGTTAGTCTTACAATGACACTGAGAGGGGGGGTGAATCAGTGTAGCTCTTTTAAACTTGAATTTACAGCTCTTAAAATTGGAAAAATGAAACCTTAAAACCAGATAAAGCAAGTATCATAAGAGAACATCACATAACACAAGATTTAACGAGGTTCACCAATGTGGCTACTCCTCAACAATAGACTACTTGGACTACCATCCAAATCCAGCCTTTGCAAAGCACCAACTTTACAATCAATTTACCAGCACCGACTGGAAGGAGCACCAACCCCTGATTTACCAGCACCAACTGGAAGGAGCACCAACCCCTGATGCCAAGCACCAACTTGGACTTCAATTCTCAATCTATAATTTTGACAAAAATATACCTTTGCTTTTGCAAGACCCTGACTGGTCTTCTTCACCTTTGTGTTCTCTGCACACTCTGCTTTCTCTACGCAAGCACTTCGCACACTTTGCTCTGTTACATTCAAACTTCATGATCGTCTTCTCCCTTTTGCGCACTCTGCTCTCTTTGCAAAATTTACACTTAGCATGATTTGACATGATTAGCTCTCTATGCACAATGATCGTATTTCACACATATTCAACACTATCAATTCTCCAAAACAACCCTCCTTTTATAATAGTATTTTCATGATGAAAACCCTAATCTTAGTCGGCTATAAACCTTAATCTTAGTCGACTGTAAACCCTAATCTTAGTCGGCTTTCAAAACACCTATAAACCCTAATTTTGGTCGGCTTTCATCGGTCTTCGTCGGCTTCAACTACCCCTGTAACTCTTCTATTGATGTTATCGTGAAAACACAACATGTCACGATATCATGACACTTTTTCTTTCTCTGTCTTTCTCCTTGCTTTGGCCCGCAAAAATACATGTCATGATATTGCGACACTTCTTCTTTCTCTCTCTTTATCTTTGCATCGGACCACAAAAATGCTACATGTCGCGATATCATGACACTTTTTCTCCTTGCGCTTTCTCTTTGCTTCGGCCCCCAAAAATACAACCTGTCGTGATATCGTGACACTTCTGATTCCATTGACTTCGACTTTGCTTTTGTCATGATATCGCGAAACTTCTGCCCCCGTAGTCTTGAAATTAGCTTTTGTTGTGAAATCATGACACTTCTGCCTTTGAAGTCTTCTTCTCTACTTTTGTCATGAAATCGTGATAGTTTTGCTTCTGTACGCTTCCTCTCTTTTGTCGTGAAAATGCGACATGTTGCGATATCATTACACTTTTCAAATTTCCTTTCTCTCATGTTTTAGTCGTGAAAATGCGACATGTCACGAAATCACGACACTTCAAATTTCCTTTCTCTCTCCTATTTTAGTCGCAAAAATGCAACATGTCACGAAATCGTGACACCTTTCAAATTTCCTTTCTCTCTCCTGTTTTAGTCGCGAAAATGCGACATGTCGCAAAATCATGACACTTTTCAAATTTTCTTTCTCTCTCCTATTTTAGTCATGAAAATGCGACATGTCGCGAAATCGCGACACTTTTCAAATTTCCTTTCTCTCCTATTTTAGTCGTGAAAATGCGACATGTCGCGAAATCGTGACACTTTTCAAATTTCCTTTCTCTCTTCGATTTAAGTCGCGAAAATGCAACATGTCACGAAATCACGACACTTTTCTTACTTGTTCTTTTTCCTTCAAACTTGTCGCGAAATCGCGACACTTTTTCTTGCTTTCTCTTTCTCTTCCAACATGTCACGAAATCGCGATAGTTTTTCCACTTGCCTCTTTCTCTTCCAACATGTCACGAAATCGTGATAGTTTTTCTTGCTTTTTCTCTCTCTTCCAACATGTCGCAAAATCATGACACTTTTCTTACTTGTTCTTTTTCCTTCAAACTTGTCGCGAAATCGTGACACTTTTTCCTACTTTCTCTTTCTCTTCACAACACAACATGTCACGAAAACACATGTCGCGATACACATGTCACGATATCGCGACACTTTTCTTTCTCAGTCTTTCTCCTTGCTTTGGCCCATGAAAATATAACATGTCCCGATATCATGATACTTCTTTCTCTCTCTTTCTCTTTGCATCGGACCGCAAAAATGCTACATGTCATGATATCGCGACACTTTTCTCCTTGCACTTTCTCTTTGCTTCGACCCCCGAAAATACAACCTGTCGCGATATCGTGCCACTTATACTTCCATAGACTTCGAATTTGCTTTTGTCATGATATCGCGACACTTTTGCCTTCGTAGTCTTCAACTTAGCTTTTGTCGTGAAATCATGAGACTTCTGCATTCGAAGTCTTCTTCTTTGCTTTTGTCATGAAATCATGATAGTTCTGCTTCCGTACGCTTCCTCTCTTTCTTTTCGCGACACTTTTTCCTGCTTTCTCTTTCTCTTCACAACACAACATGGTGTTAGATAGGCCAATAATGATCAAAAGGATTTGTTTGAATCTATAAATTATATTTTTCAAGTTTATGGCTACATTTAGAGGGAAAAGGTTATTACTTCCATAAATCCTAGTAGCAGGCATAATTTTATTAATATTACTTTGGTAAAGAGAAATAAGTTCTAGAAAAATTAAAGACATACAAATTGAGGGTGTAAATGTTCATATTTTGAAGATTTGAAGATCACCATGGATAAATTTATTTTTTATTCATATTTTCATTCTATTGAGATGGATGATGTGGATATTATTTTAGGTTATCCTTAATTGGATTATTTGGGTATTGTTAACATTAATATGCAAAATAAGTTCATGAAGTTTTGGTATAGGAAAAAGAGGATAACATTGTAGGATATTTCTTATCTTAAGGAGTAAGGATATTAGGCGAAATAAGAAGCAATTATGAAAGGGGAACAAGTTAAAGAACTAGTAGAGGGATAAAAATCTAAGTCTATAGTAGAGGTAATAGTAGAGTCCTAGAAAGAAGCAACAACAAAATCTAAGGAAGTTCTATTACAAGAGCACATAGATGCATCAAAAGGACACATGAGAGAAGATCTTGAGGAATATTTTTAAAAAATAAAATAAAATGGTGAATAATCAAAGGAAATAAAATGTTAGGTTAAGGTTATAACATATCACCACCCACTCCACCATGAGTGATAACAATCTTGGAGGTAAGGATTTGGGCATCAATATTATTTTTGATCTACATGGAGTAAAAAATGCATCAAGTATAGTATTGTAGAATAAAAAGCATAGTAATTCTAGATTTTAGAGTGGTACAACAATATTATAGAACAATAGGATCGGTCATTCAAAATATTAGAGTAAAGCAAAAGAAGCATGTAGCCAACAAAGCAATTATGGATATTTAAGTGGCATAATGGCAATTTGGAATCATTGTAGACCACCACCAATAAATATTTCACTTAGATGGAGGGATAAAAAAGATTGGTACCAATTGTAAATATTGCTTAGAAAATAATATTATCTAGTTTCTTCTCATATTTTAAGGATAAAATATTTGTAAGGAGGATGGAATGTATTAGTACCTAGGGATAGGAATATAGGGATTTGATATCATATTGTATAAGTGCAATATGAATAGTTGACATGGGCCACACATAACCTAAAGTTTATTATATTATTATATTATATTATAGTAATGAGTGAGATAAGGGTTTAGGAATCAAATCCCTAAAGTAGCATTAGGATATGGGTATATAAAGAATGATACTTATCACTATAAAAATTAGCAATCATATCAAGTATTGTCTTGTGAAGCAGATCTCATTTTGGGAGATACTATGGAGTGGTTTCTTCCTTGCGAAATAACATTGGTGTTGCCCTACTTGAAGGGTATTATCACATCTTGTCTTGTGTGGATTAATTATTGTGGTTGATTTACTAATATCTATCATATTATGTATACTTCTATATTTATGATAAGCAAAGGTTAATAATAGATAATTGATGGAATATGTTGTAAAATCTTACCTTGAGCCGTCCAACATATAAAAAATTATCTTTGAAGTAATTAGTTAATTTTTTCCTGGTATCTTCTTCTTACCTAATGTTTCTTCTATCATGAATTGAAATATATCTTATTTAATAAAAATATAAATTTATTTTGGTTTTAGCTTGGAAAATTTTGTATTTCTATACCCTTCCTTAGGCCATCTATATTTTAGACCAATATGAATCCTTGATTTTTCAATATATTATGTTAATAAAAAATTAATAATTTTTCTAACACATAAGTATCTTGGTTCATTGATTTCTATTATATCTTTAAAATTTTAATTGGATTTAATTTCCTTATTTTTTTAAAATATGTTACCAAAATATTTATTATTCCAAATATTTATTTGCCTCTTTGGATATTTCATCTTTTGGATAAATTTATAGATATATGATTCAAACCTTGCTTTTTCTAACTATAACATAACAATTTGGAAGAAATCAAGTTCTTGTATCCACATATACTGAAAATAAATTCAATTTGAATTACTTGATAGAATTCATAATGCTTTCCAAAAATGAACAAAATATAAAAATACACTCAGATCTTATATAGAAAGTGAAAGAGATAAAATAGATTAAGGCATCCATAGAAACCATAAATAATCACTATCCATAGATAATATTGCAAATACTTTGATAATAAATAAGGTGTGTGAATGGGGTATTTATAGTAATACCAAAACCCCAAATTACGTCATAGAGTCTAACATAAGCCTACATATGGTTTAACCACAACAAAGGTTAATTAAGGCCCATTGGGATTACATAATAAAATATTATAAAATAATAAATACATTGCATAATGAAATGCCCTTAGGCCTATCCAATACATTGCACAATGTCATCTCTTGGCCATGAATCATATTACAAATTTAACACCCCCCAATAATCTAAATTGATTTACTCAAAAGAGAAGATATTAACAAAAATAATATCTTACCCTATAATTGATATTCTATATGGACTCTATAGTTAAGCTAGATCTATTCAAATCCTCCTCATCATCTAAAATGTCCACCTTGATTCAAGAACTTGTCTTCAATATTTTGTAGCTTTAGTAGGCAATTCTTAATACAATGTCCCTCTTTTATAGTTTTTGCAATTAGCCTTTGATTTATTTAAATACTTATCCTTACCCATAGACCCCTAGGTATTAGCCATTTTATATTGTAATTCCTTTATGTGAACTTGTATTCGAGAATTTCCATTACCATAATTTTTCATTATAGGCCAAAAGTGAATTAAAAGATAAAATAGATAATCAAGAGTAGGATTCTTTTGGGATTCCAAGAATATAGGAATAATATAAACCATTAGGTTCAACATCTAAAAGGATGGGGAGATATTAGAAATTACAATCTTAATACATTCTTCATCATCTTCATTTTTACCTCTAAAAGATGTAATATCTACTCTTAAAGACTTGAATCTTGTAATATAGTCCTCAATGTTATCAAACTCGGCTAGCCTAAGAGAAGAAAAATCTAATTCCAAGCTACTTAATTTAGTATATTAACCTTTCCAAAAATTCATGTAACTTTGACCATGCCTTTAAAGGGTCACTCACTTCTTTGATGTAGAAAAGTAACTCTAGTTCAATTAGCAAGGAAAAAAAACCTAAATCTTCTTCTTGCTTTTGATGTTAAGCTTTATCATCAAGAAAAAATGCTTTATCCTACTAAAAATTGAACCATAGGTTCTCAATTTATAGTAGGGTGATCAATTGAGTTTGATCAAATACTATAAATTTGCTCGTTAAAGTGAGTAAATAGGAATTTATCATACATCATATACAATTTAATTATTAATACATAACGGGTCTATGAACTGATTCCAGTAGTGCATAGAGCTTGAAAAATCATGTGATTTGAAAAAACAAGCTCAAAACACTTGCATATGGAAAAATTATGGCCTCCAAAATATTTGCCTTAATAAATCCCAAAAAATAAAAATAAAATCTCCAAATATTAGAAAAGGAATAGTAAATCACCTATTTCCACATGGTGTTCCATGATTTATTGATGCTTCTCATTAATTATTCACCAACTCAACTTCTTTATACTACCATGGTTTTGACACTTACAGAATTATTATTGGTTGAAACTAGTTAAATAATAAAAATATTTTTTTTTGGTGTATGATATCCCCACAATGACCATAACTCTTTCTTCATCAACTAGTGTGAGCAAAATTTAATATTTGGCCTTAGCTAGCCTAACAAGAATATGCTATCCAAGATAGCATAGGGTTGGTTGGGTCCTTGAAGTGATGCTCAAGATTTTAGTACTTCAATGATTAAATAAGCCAAAGTAGCAAACAAAAAAGAGAACCAAACATGTGCTAGAGTGCTAGCAAAGTTTTTGGTTATTTGACCTATTATGGAGTTTTCCCGCTTACCCTTAAGAGATTTGTCACGTCATGGGGAACTCTTAAAATCACAACCAACACTATGGATTCTGGTAGATCCACCTCATTAACCTAGGAATAGACTACCTTTGACAACTCTAAACCGACCAGGTTGGGTAAGGAAACCCCAAGCAATGGGTCTTTTACTAATGCTCTATTGTGCACATGCCCACTATGCCAGACAAAATGTTGTTTTGTTTCTTTTGATATTTTTAGTGACCGAACCTATCAATATTAAAACCTATAAAACCCAGACCGGTGCCTTATCCATTATAGAGTCGTAGCAGGTTGATAAATGACCTTAGAAAAGATAACAGAAAGAAGAACTAGTTCATTTTACTCCATTCAAATGATGTAATGTAAATAAAATAATTAAACTAGTGAGAGAAGGCGTTATTTATGGATTCTGATTGCAGTAATACATAAACAAGCTAACACAGAACATTCACACAAAAATATGCCAAGGGAAGAGTTGAGATTTTCATTAATAAAAGATGTGCATAGAACAGATCAGCAGAGTGCTTGATCCTCATATGCCATTTGATTACAATAAACCCCCGGTTTGAATATTCATAACAAGGGGTATCTCCTCTCTGTCCTGATTACAGTGACGTAAGAGTCCTCAACTCCAACGCGTTCCACAAGAAATAATCACAATGAATAGCGCACCTCAACAGTCCCTGGTGAATGACAAGAGAAAGGGCGATAAGACACAGACAAGAGATACACAAGGGAAAATACGACTTAGACAATGGACAAGTTTAATACCTAGCTTTTCTCTCTCAGAGGTTCGATAAAAAAAGTTTTCTACTACAGGTTCTTCTTCTTATAGTGCGGACTGCCTGACCATTGTAACCACCCACCATGTTGTAACAATCCTGCTGTACCCAAACCTAGGATGCACTCAAAAAAGGACACGTATCCCACGTTATTTTTATGCAGGTGGAGGCTGCGCATCTCTGCTAATACTACCTTGTGCTGGCGGTTGTGGCCCTCCTGGTGCGTGTGTTGTGGCAGTGGTGGGCCCTACTCCCACCCTATGATTTTGAATGGCTTGGTCAATGAATTCCCAAGCCTCATCGTGAAAGGTCAAGGAGAAGAGGAGTAGGTTCAAATCTTGCATGGCCTCAACTATCCGATCCTTAGCCCACTACACATTATTATTGGTAAATTCACACATGCGGTCTACCATCTCCACCAAATCCATGAAGCATTTAGACAGCCTATCACCAGACTCTAAATCAAAATCTTGAATTCTTTGAAAAACAAAATCTTTGATAATCGGGGCTCGTCCAAAGTCCTCAATGGAGAGGCCACAATCGGCCAACTCATCATTGGCCTCATACTCATATTCTTCTACCTCTTGACTCCATATATAAATTGGGGGGCCCCCCCCCCCCCCTTCTTAAAAAACACTAAGTTGGACCCTAGTCTGTGCAGTGGAAGGAGCGGGCATATTTAGTTTATCAACTTCTACTTGAAGCTGCTTGACCTTGAGTTATAATGGCTCTACCTCTGCAGCTTTGGCTTTCAATTCTTCAATTTCTCTTTCCACTACCTCGGCCACCTATGCTTGAGTAGCCACTTGTGATTTCATCATCTGGATGGGTGCATCAGATGCTCGGATGACTCCTTTGCTAGTATCTATAGTAGCCTCTCTCATGCTAGCTGGCAGGGGATCTCAAAGGAGGCAATAGGTGTGTCAGTGATTTCTTGTCCAGCTGTCTCCCTATGTCTGACTATCCCCTTGCTTGGGGACCTTTGTTCTTCCATGTCCTGGATCTGGTCTTCTTCATCGGTGGTGAACTGGCAAGTGTCAGTGACTTTAGCCATTGTAAAATTTTCCATTCCTTGATCCGAGGATTCGGTCCTAGCCTTTTTGTGAGTGGGGGACTACATGGGGCTTCGCACTTCGTAGCCTCTTAAAATATTAGACAGCCCACCAACCTGCGCTATCTTTTTCATCACCCTGGGTCGTACTTGACGTTCTTCTTGATTTACTACCAGGGTGGTGGAATATAATGAACATTGAATTTCCATCAATTGGCCTTGCTCACGTGGGCTTATCAAGGTCAGCACTGATGATGTGGTGGCCTATTGAGAAGAGCTAATGGCCAACTCCTTCCCTTTTGAAGTGGCAATGGGGGAACTGGAAGAGGAGGGGAGCTTGGCCTGCTCGTCAACTATCTTCATCATGACCTCAAAGAGGTCAGAATCTTGTTGGGCGATTTGGAGAGTGGGGTCTTCGAATTCTTCAGGAGGAGCTTCTGGGACCAACGGGGCCATCTTATCCACTAGCAAGCCTCAATGTAATTTAAGTTGAGCGCTATAATCATCGACAGCCTCCAATCCACTGTAAGGACACTGATCCTTGGGCATCCTCCATATCAAGTCCAAGGTTCGGTTATTTCTGAAAGCTTCTTGCATTGCGTCCTCAAAATCGTCACCATTGTGTGTGACTTCCAGAAGGGCCAGCTTGCCGGTAACTTCTCTCCTGTGGTGGCCATCCGGGTCATAGGCCCTCCAAGTGACCTCCGAGAAATAGTAGGTGTCCATATTCCATATGGCCCATAGTGGGGCAAAGTGGCCAAGATAGGTGTAATGGCCCATTGTACAGGGAATGGGCAACCACTTCACTGGTCCTTTCTTCCTCAGATGTCTAATTTTTACCTCTTCGGCCATCTGCCGAGTGATCTCCAGGATGGCAATGGAAGTCGGGTAGTGGAATGGTAGTGCCTTCGGGGGCAGCTTTGATCCATAAATCCTGATATAGGAGAATTCTTCTATGTAAAAGTAGTCTCCTACTTTTTCCTTGTGCAAAAAATCTCTAACCCCTACCCCGATTATGTCTGGGAAATTTCCACACAATCGAAAGTGTACCACGGGGAGGACCTTCTCGAAGAAGGTAGTATAGCTGGAACACCCCTCCTGGATGCATAGCAGCCGATCCTGTATAGTAGGTGCATTCACCCCCCCATCTGGGTCACCAAGGCCTTGTCCAATTGTGCCATGAACAAATGGATAAAAAATGAGTAGTATGAAAAGGGAGGCATCTCCCTTTTATCGGCCAATATGGCCTCCTGCAACTATTGCAATTCTTCATTCATTTTATCACTGATAATATCCTCCCACCGGTAAAGAGGAGTCTTGTCTATCCTATTGCATTGGAGGATTAAAAACATCACCTCCTTAGTGATTGGCTCCAAGTCTTTCACTCCTAGGGCTAGATTGATCATGTCTGCATAATCTTGCGCCCAAGGATGGAGCATGAATTTTTTGATGGGGAAGTTTGTTGGCCTCATCTTCCCTCTCTTCAATAGGTTCTGAGGGAATGTCGTATTCATCATATAATTGGCCTGAAGGGCCAACGTCTTGAAATCCACCACCCTGGAAGTAGTGGCTAAGCCAAAAACTTATCGAATCCTATCGATCGATACCCGGGCCACTACCTGACCTTTGAAATCCTGAATGGTGTGCATTTTGGAGTCATAAGAGACAATGAGCCATGCCAACATATCAAAAGAATGGTACACCTTCGGACAGGTTAACCAGCCTAGATTTGTATTCCACTTGTTGCACACAGGGGCTGGTCTAGTGTTGTCTCGGTAGGCCCGCACATAGAGGTATCTCAAGAGCATCGGGTGACGCTGGTTATCTTCCTCGGTGGGATCGAATGCATAGATGGTGACCTCCTCCACCTCTTTCTGCTGTTCTTCGATGATATCCCTATTGGTATCGAGTAAATTCTTGAATGCCTTAGGATTTTGTGCCCTCCCTAGCCTCTTGTCAATGGGCCATGCTTCGATAATTTTGTTGATTCTCCATCGAACTATCGATGTTTTAGGAGCTGAAGAGCTGGTGGATGCCATCCTATTCAAATAATAGTGAAAAATTCACCCCCTGGCTACAATATCTCTTCTGTGCTCTCCACACTTTACTCTATGTTTGACCTCATCGATAGGTAGCTCTGCATGTGCAGGTGATGCAAAAAATGACCGCCACCTTCTCTTTTAAAATAGGTGCATTAAATGTGGTAGATGGCACATGCACTTTTTGCTTTTTAGGAGCTCTCGAGATTGGTCGGGCATGCCACGTCGACTGTCGCCTCCTCATACTGGTGGATGAATTGTGACTGTAGACAATGGTCATGACACGAGGTGGCTTAGGATTGGTGATGGTGAGGCATGGGTAGGTGTGCACTCGCTTGAGGTACGTCGAGGTTAATTTTAGCACGTGCACCCCCTTGGGGAGTGGGGCACATGACTTTCAATGTGGGCGCATAGGGTTGTGCACCCACGCAACCTTCATGCACTCCAAGGGAGTGGAGCACACTTGACTCAATGAGGCACATGAGCTATGTGCCCCTTTAGACTTTGTGTGCTCCACCATAGTGGAGCGCATAACTTAGAGGTGGGCGCACAACCTTGTGCACCTGACTTGGATATTTGTGCACCTCGAAGGGAGGGGCACACCGACTCGAGATGGGGTGCATAGCCTTGCATGCCTCGGCTAAGGTTGTGCGCTCCACTTTGAGAGTGGAGCACATTCGGCTAGGGGGAGGAGCACACTACTTGTGCACTCAAAGGGATTGAGTGTGCTCCATTGTAGTGGAGCACACATTGGACTTTGGGGTGCACAAGTTGTGCACCCTTCATGGGCTTGCATGCGCACTCTGCTTCTTTGGAGTGCACGGGGTGCATGACCTTGTGCACCTCAAAGGACTATTATGCGCTCCACCTCCTCATGGAGCACATAGACTATTGGTGGGGCACACTACCTTGTGCACCCCTAAGGGACATTGTGCACCCCCTCCTTCAATGGGGTGCACAGGCTAGAGGTGGGTGCACTGCCTTGTGCACCCACTCGAGGGACTCCGTGCTCCGATAAGTGGAGTGCACTACTTGGCTTGGGGTGCATAGCTTGTGCGCTCGGGTGGCTTTGAGTGTGCTCCATTGGAGTGGAGCGCATAGGGATAATTTGGGGTGCACCACCTTGTGCGCCCCAAGGGCAAATATGAATTTGGCTCCCAAAAGGTGGCTAGCCTTTTAGGAGTCAACACCGGCTCTGACTGGGACAAGGGGGTGGATGAAGGACGTCGACTTGAGGACTCCAGACTCTCTGGGTAGACCGACGTAGGACTAACACACACACACTTTTTTTTAAAATACTGGGGCCAAAGATCTTCAGATGCTGCCCATTGACTGGTATAGGCAGCTCTTCTCCTTCCATGTTTTCCAGCCTGTAAGTATGTTGCCCTACTATTTTTGCAATCTGGTAGGGGCCCAACCACTTAGGCTCAAACTTCTCCTTCTCTCCCGGCTTGTCATTTTTTGGGTCCCAATATAGTACCACATCACCCAAGATGAAAGTCTGCCCTCGAGCCTTCTTATTGAACAATTCCACTATTTTTCCTATTTGACCGATCATTCGTGTAACAACCTCCCTCCTGTCTTCTTCCAATTTCACCAATTGGTCCATTCTCCTCTGTAGTTCATCTGGTTGTTCATGATCTTGTAGTAGCAAAGAGAGGGCTATTTTTTCTAACTATGGTGGCAACAATACCTTTTCCCCATATACCAGCTCGTATGGTGACATGTCGGTAGCTCTCTTTATCGACAGCCTATCCGCCCATAGAGCATATTTGAGTTCACTGTCCCATCCTCTCTTATTCTTTCCTAATGACCTCTTAATTCTTGTAAGGATGTTCTTATTTGAAGATTCAGCCAATCCATTGCCCTATGGGTAGTAATTAGCAGAGTGAGCCAGCTCAATGCTATACTGATTGCATAAATCCACCATCTCATAGGAAGTAAAATACTTGGCATTATCTGTCACCAATTTTTTGGGGACCCCAAATCTGGTCAGTATATTTTCCTCCAAGAAGTTAATGATGGTTGTTGTTGTCGATCTTCTGATGGGGGCTGCTTCTACCCACTTGGTCAGGTAATCAGTGGTAGTGATGATCCATTTGTGTCCTCCTGATGAATTGGGATTGATCTCCCTAATTAAATCAACCCCCCATTGAGAAAATGGAGTTTCGACAATGACTGGCTGTAGAGGCATGGCAGGTAAGTTCTTTTTCCCAGTGAAGACTTGACAACTGTAATAACTCCTAACTGCTTGGTAGACATATTTGAATAGGGATGGCCAATAATACCCTGCTCTCATGATTTGGTTGGTTGTTGCTTTAGGAGCAAAGTGACCACCATAGAAACCTCTGTGAAATTCCTCGATAATCTTGGGAGCCTCCTCTTGAGTCACACACAACAACAATACCCCACTTGGATGCCGCCAGTACAACCTACTCCCTTGAAGATGGTATTTTTGAGACTATTGTTTGATGCTTCTTATTCTTGCTAGCAGTCTTCCCAAGAAAGAAGGATAGTTATTTTAGATAGAACAGGATATCTTTGTACCACTCAAAATTCTCATGTTCTAACTGTGGTTCCTGCTGCTCTCCTTGAGCTAAGACAACATCGTCTATCCACTGTTCTTCTTTGTAGGCCATGTATTTCGCCAACCCCTGGCCTTTAATTATTTTTATGACTTTGAACTCTACATCATATTGTAGTAATTTAATCATCCATCTTGTTGAACTACCTATGGGCTCGGGCTGGGTAAGAATATCCTTGATGGTGATATAGGGTATACAGGCAATCACTTTGCAAGCTCCAAAGACACTCTTAAAATGCTCCAAGGCCTGTATGAGGGCGTAAGCCTACTTTTCAATTGGTTTGTATCTTAGTTGAGCCCCTTTCATCCCTGAACTCATGAATGCTATGGGATGTTCATTTGCCTGTTCATCCTTCTGGGATAACACAACTGCTATAGTGTGGTCTGAGGCAAAAGAGTACAAATTGAAATTTTTGGAATGGTCTGGACAAGCCAAGACAGGGGCAGTAGTAATAGCATCCTTAATCTACTGGAAGGCTTTAAGGTTACCCTCTTCCCATTTGATTTTAACATCCTTCTTGATCATATCATTAATAGGCTTAGCAATCTCAACGAAATTAGGAACGAATCTCCTGACAAAATTTATTTTTCCGAAGAAGGATCTGACTCCCTTGAGGCTTTTGGGAGGTGGTATTTGTGCGATTGCTTTGGTTCTTTTAGGATCGATACTAACTCCTTCCTTTGAAACTATGTGCCCCAGTAATTTACCATGAGAGGATCCAAACAGGCATTTCTTTGGATTCAATGAGATCCCATATTCTTTGCACCTTTGAAATACTTGGGACAAGTGAGAAAAGTGGTCTACAGGGTTCTTGGAGAATACAGTAATGTCATCTAAATAGACCACCACTATTTTAAACATTAGCCCCTTAAAGGTGAAATCTATGGCTCTTTGGAAAGTAGCCTCGATGTTCATCAACCCAAATGGCATCCTTTGGTACTCGAAAGTACCCCAAGGTGTGGTGAAGGTAGTTTTAAAGTGGTCTTCAGGGTTTACTAGGATCTGGTTATACCCTGAGAAACCATCCAACAGAGATATTCGTGAAGACCCTACCACTGCTTGTAATAGCTGCTCCATATTGGGAAAAGGATAATTATCTTTGAGGGAACTTTTATTTAGATTTTGGAAATCTACACACAATATTATCTCTCAATTCTTCTTTTGGACCGGGACTAAGTTTGCTATCCATGAGGAGAACCTCACCTTTTTGATGATCTTGGCATCCAGTAACTTTTGCACTTCTTTTTGCATCACAGGGTGTAGTGTGGGATTGAAATTTCTCTATTTCTACCTAAAGGGCTTGGATCCTTCTTTTAAGGGAATAATGTGGGTCATCACTTCTGTATTGAATGTCCTTAATTCATCATACCCCCAAGCAAAACTATCCCTATTTTTTCTTAAATATTCTATGTACTGCTTATTTTCTTTAGCTGGCAGTGACCTATCAATTCTTACCCTCTTAGGATCACCAACAGTCCCTATGTTAACTTCTTCACCTTCTGACTCACTGGGTGCAGTCCTGTGGGCTTTGTCAAAATCATCAAACAAGGATTCCAAGGCCACTAGTCCCCTAGGTATTTTATTAGTTTTCAATTGTATAACCTCAGTGGGAGTACCTATAACATGCTGCAGTATTTCCTCATCCTGTTCATCACATATTACCCCTACAAACTGATTTTGTACTATCATGAAATCCCTTATATCTGCGTCATCTTGAAAAACTTGTAGGTATACTACATTGTCTGGGATAGAGGGGTGATAAACTGAAATGGTAGGAAATATGTCCATGAATTCAGTGTCAATTTCAGGATCATCTGCCCCAGAGGCATTTACAGCTAGTAGGTTAGCCACATGATTTTTTTCCCTAGGAATATGTGAGATATTGAATGCCATAAATTTGTTTATCTCATCTAGGACAACCTGTTTATACTATTTTAATCTGGGGTGTTTAGTTTGGTACTTCCCCCTTATCTACTGAATAATTAATTTTGCATCTCCATACATAGTCAGATAGTTGATTCCAAGTTCTTTTGCCTTTCTCAAACCGAGAAGTAGGGCCTCATATTCTGCTACATTGTTGGTGCAGGGGAATTCTAATCTATAAGGTACTCCCAGGTAGTTACCCTTTATATCAGTTAAATTGATCCCAACCCCAGCCCCTGTTTGTGACTTAGCACCATCAAATGTTAGAGTCCACATTTCAGTGGTGAGAACCCTACCTGATTCAGCATCTACTGCTGCTTTGAGTAAGGGATCCAACCCTTCAACATCGGGTACTTCTTTGAGAAAAGGGGTGTGCCAAATGGAATAAACTCCCAACTCTTTCTCTTCTATGGAGCTTACCAAATTGACTGTGGTGTTATCAGGCTTCATCAGCTCTACTGATATTTTGTTGAAGGGTTCTCTTCTTAATGTGGCTTGTTCTTTGGAAGAGAGGGGAATAGTAGCAAATGACCAATCTAACTGAATTGATCCTCCCAACTGCTCTGCCCAATGTCTAGATAATAGCAGGGAGAAAAATGGGTCTACATCCACGACCGCCACATCCATGACAATCCCCTTCTTTGGATATTGGTCTAAGAAAACCAGGAGACCCATAATTATCCCTACACATGGGACTTGCCTATTGTCCATGATAGAAATAGGGGGAGAATATTTGGTGCACATCAACCCCAACTGGTCAGCCACTTGCTTGGGCATCACATTGTGAGATGCCCCACTGTCAAGCATGCAGTTGTGGATTACATATCGGTCCCCAAATCCAGATGTATACCTGAGAGAGATATAAAATGGCCTGATAGAGGCAGGAGTTCTGTTTGGTGGGTTTGAACCTGAGGCTGCCAACACATGATTGTCCCCTTGATCAGCCAGCCCAAAGGCCTTACATATTTGCTCTCTATATTTTGGGATGGTCATTAATTCTCCAAAGGTGATGTTAATTTTTTATTTTGCCAATTCCATTCCTATGTCAAATTCTGTCCCTTTGGGCCCTATGGTAGTATTAATAGGCTTTGTTATTTCAGGGGAAAGAGGTGGATTAGTCTCTTGATTTCCCTTTTTATTTGTAGGCTCTTCCCCATTCTTCTTATCAACTTTTTCAGGAACAGTCCTATTTCGTAACCGGGTGGCATGGACTCTCTCCAAAGTTTCAACCTCTTCAGCTGTGGGAGTCAGTTTACCTTTTTTGATTTGCTCAAACCGGTCATTTTGGGGTCTTCTCAAAATTTTCACATCATCATTGGCAAAGGTAGTGGGGCGGTTATCGGGATATAATGACTGATTTGTAGCTTCTGGGATTGGGGGACTATCAATAGTTTCTTCCCATGTCCAACAGGCATTTATTCTGATCTCTTCATCAGACTCCTCCTCTACATTAGTTTTTGAGTGCAGGCCATGGAAGACACCACAATCAGTTGGGTTATGGGGAGCATCACAAGCTGGGTAGAAGAATGGAAAATCGAGCAGCTATATTGATAGAGGCCATGGGGTTGGGAATGACATCAGGATATTTCTGGTTTTCCTTCCTTTTCCAGCCATTATTTGAATTCCTAGCCCCTTCATTACTCCAATTTCTGTTAAAATTTCTTCTGAAGGGAGGCCTATTGTTGTCCTGGTGCTGAGAGGGTTCCCCACTATCATTTTTGTCCCTCTCAATTTTGGACAGTCTATTATTTATTGATAAAAATATTTTAGTAACTTGGGAGGATAGTTTCTCAATGGATTCTGCTTCTGATTTTTTTAAAATACCAAATCCCACCTTCTTGTTTTTTTATCCGATTGGCTAGGACTGGGGTCCATGGAGGTGGACTTCATTTTCCCACTGTCTATCATATCTCTTTCTATCATGATGGCCCTTTCCATACAGGCATCAATGGTAAGTGTGGGTTGTTGTCTCAGCTCATAGTTGAAATCTCCTGGGAAAGCATTCTTATAAAAGTAGATAGACTGATTGTCATTGGGTCTAAGGGCAGTGGGGATTCGGTTTCTCAATTTAGTGAATCACCTATTGAAATCATCCACTGTCTCATTCTCCTTCTTCTTCATAGTGGCCAGTTCAGTCAACAGGGACTGTTCATTTTTCTTCTCTCCATACTTTCTTAGGAAGGCCTCTTCCAGTTCATGGAAGGTCCCAATGGTATCAGCTTGGAGGCTATTAAACCATTCCCTAACATATTTCTCTAGGGTCTATAAAAATAATCGGAGGACAACGTCTTCGTGTTCTACCTCCAGGTTGTCCATGGCGTATAAGAAATCTTTCATGTGATCCTCCCCCATCACGGTATTGTCCCCTAGGAACTTAAACAGGTATTTATGAGCCTTAGGAGGCAAAGGGTTTAAATCCTGAGGTAATATAAAGGGCCTATACCTATTCAAATGCTAGTTATTCAAAGGTGGGTTGGCCATTGGTGGAACTGGGCCCCTCGGGATAGTAGATATGATAGGGGAAGTACTATTTCGAGGATTTTGAGGAATATGAGGGGGACTGTTACTACTCTGACTACTTGAAGGAACATAAATCAAAGAGTGCTTTTGCTTTTTACTTATTCAAAAAAGTACCTATGGGTCCGGTAGTTCGGGGTAGAGCTCCTCGTTGCTTTGTCTTGTGGCTGCTAGATCAACTTCCTTGTTTTCAGAGTCACCAACACTAGGTGCAATAGTGGAACAATCTCTCCGGCTAAGATTGCTCAACCCAAAAACTTATAACCTCACAGGGAAATAAAAATATATGTCGCAAAGGGGAGTAATATGACAAAAAGAAATTAAAAAGGCCCTCCCTGACAATGGTGCCAAAAACTATTGTGGAGTTTTCCTGCTTACCCTTAAGAGATTTGTCACATCATGGGGAACTCTTAAAATCACAACCAACACTATGGATTCTGGCAGATCCACCTCATTAACCTGGGAATAGACTACCTTTGATAGCTCTAAACCGACCAGGTTGGGTAAGGAAACCCCAAGCAGTGGGCCTTTTTACTAATGCTTCACAATGCACACACCCACTATGCCAGACAAAATATTGTTTTGTTCTTTTGATATTTTTAGTGACCGAACCTATCAATATTAAAACCTATAAAACCTAGACCGGTGCCTTATCCATTACAGAGTCATAGCAGTTTGATAAATGACTTTAGAAAGATAACAGAAAGAAGAACTAGTTCATTTTACTCCATTCAAATGATGTAATGTAAATAAAATAATTAAACTAGTGAGGGAAGGCATTATTTATGGATTCTGATTGCAGTAATACATAAACAAGCTAACACGAGACAATCACACAAAATATGCCAAGGGAAGAGTTGAGATTTTCATTAATAAAATATGTGCATAGAACAGATCAACAGAGTGCTTGATCCTCATATGCCATTTGATTACAGTAAACCCCCAGTTTGAATATTCAGAACAAGGGGTATCTCCTCTCCATCCTGATTGTAGTGACGTAAGAGTCCTCAACTCCAGCGCGTTCCATAGGAAATAATCATAGCGAACAACGCACCTCGACAATCCCTGGTGAATGACAAGAGAAAGGGTGATAAGAAACACACACAAGAGATACACAAGGAAAATATGACTCAGACAATAAACAAAGCTATACCTGGCTTTTCTCTCTCAGAGGTTCGATAAAAAAATTTGTTGTTGCAGGTTCTTCTTCTTATAGTGCGGACTCCCTGACCATTGTAACCACCCACCATGTTGTAAGAATCTTGTTGTACCCAAACCTGGGATGCACTCAAAAAAGGACACGTATCCCACATTCTTTCTATGCAGGTGGAGGCTGCGCATCTCCATCGGTACTACCTTGTGCTGGCGGTTGTGGCCCTCCTGGTGCGTGTGTTGTGGCAACGGTGGGCCCTACTCCCACCCTATGATTTTGAATGGCTTGGTCAATGAATTCCCAAGCCTCATCGTGAAAGGTCAAGGAGAAGAGGAGTAGGTTCAAATCTTGCATGGCCTCAACTATCTGGTCCTTAGCCCACTACACATTATTATTGGTAAATTCACACAGGTGGTCTACCATCTCCACCAAAGCCGTGAAGCGTTTAGACAGCCTATCGCCAGACTCTAAATCAAAATCTTGAATTTTTTGAAAAACAAAATCTTTGATAACCGGGGCTCGTCCAAAGTCCTCAATGGAGAGGCTACAATCGGCCAGCTCATCATTGGCCTCATACTCAGATTCTGCTACCTCTTGGCTCCACTGGCGCCAATTTTGCTCATTTTGTAAAAATAGGGAGACCTTGATGTATTCTTCCACAAAGAAGCATAGGGAGTCATCTGACAGAGTGGTTGTTAGCCCAAAAATGGGCATGTAGTCCTCCTAAAACCTCCTATAGATTGGCATAATTTTATCTATTCTCTGCCTCCCTTGTTGTAAGTTGTTCTGAATGAGACCTACTGCACGTCTCACAACATATATATCTATCAGAATGGACTCCAAATCCCCCATTTTGGGTTGGATCTTCTCCTTCATCTCTTGTTTGAGTTCATCCGTCGACCCGAGTTGGACCCTAGTTCTGTAGTGGAAGGAGCGGGCATCTTTAGTTTATCAACTTCTTCCTGAAGCTGCTTGACTTTGAGTTGTAACGACTCAACTTCGGTAGCCTTGGCTTTCCATTCTTCAATTTCCTTTTCCACTACTTTGGCCACCTGTGCTTGAGTAGCCACTTGTGATTTCATCATTTGGATGGGTGCAACAGATGCTCGGATGACTCCTTTGCTAGTATCTATAGTAGCCTCTCTCATGCTAGCTGGTAGAGGGATCTCAAAGGAGGCAACAGGTGTGTCAGTGATTTCTTGTCTAGCTGTCTCCCTATGTTTGACTATCCCCTTGCTTGGAGACCTTTGTTCTTTCATATCCTGGATCTGGTCTTCTTCATCGGTGGTGAACTGGCAAGTGTCAGTGACTTTAGCCATTGTAAAATTTTCCATTCCTTGATCTGAGGATTTGGTCCTAGCCTTTTTGTGAGTAGGGGACTGTATGGGGCTTCGCACTTCGTAGCCTCTTAAAATATTAGACAACCCACCAGCTTGCGCTATCTTTTTCATCACCCTGGGTCTTACTTGATGTTCTTCTTGATTTACTACCAAGGTGGCAGAATATAATGAACATTGACTTTCCACCAATTGGCCTTGCTCACGTGGGCTTATCAAGGTCAGTGTTGATGATGTGGTGGCCTATTGAGAAGAGCTAATGGCCAACTCCTTCCCTTTTGAAGTGGCAATGGGGGAACTGGAAGAGGAGGGGAGCTTGGCCTACTCATCAACTATCTTCATCATGACCTCAAAGAGGTCAAAATCTTGCTGGGCGATTTGGAGAGTGGGGTCTTTGAATTCTTCAGGAGGAGCTATTGGGACCAACGGGGCCATCTTATCCACTAGCAAGCCTCGATGCAATTTAAGTTGAGCACTATAATCATCGATAACCTCCAATCCATTGTAAGGCCGCTTATCCTTGGGCATCCTCCATATCAAGTCCAAGGTCTGGTTATTTTTGAAAGCTTCTTGCATCGCGTCCTCAAAATCATCACCACTATGTGTGACTGCTAGAAGGGCCAGCTTGTCAGTAACTTCTCTCCTGTGGTGGCCATCCGGGTCATAGGCCCTCCAAGTGACCTTTGAGAAATAGTAGGTGTCCATATTCCATATAGCCTACAATGGGGCAAAATGGCCAAGATAGGTGTAATGCCCCATTGTACAGGGAATGGGCAACCACTTCATTGGTCCTTTCTTCCTCAGATGTCTAATTTTTACCTCTTCGGCCATCTATCGAGTGATCTCCAGGATGGCAATGGAAGTCGGGCAGTGGAATGGTAGTGCCTTCGGGGGTAGCTTTGATCCATAAATCTTGATATAGGAGAATTCTTCTACGTAAAAGTAGTCTCCTACTTTTTCCTTGTGCAAAAAATCTCTAACCCCTACCCCGATTCTGTCTAGGAAATTTCCACACAACTAGAAGTGTACCATGGGGAGGACCTTCTCGAAGAAGGTAGTATAGCTGGAACACCCCTCCTGGATGCATAGCAGCCGATCCTGTATAGTAGGCATGTTCACCCCCCCATATGGGCCACCAAGGCTTTATCCAATTGTGCTATAAACAAATGGATAAAAAATGAGTAGTATGAAAAGGGAGGCATCTCCCTTTTATCGGCCAATATGGCCTCCTACAACTGTTGCAATTCTTCATTCATTTTGTCACTGATAATATCCTCCCATCGGTAAAGAGGAGTCTTGTCTGTCTTGTTGCATTGGAGGATTAAAAACATCACCTCCTTAGTGATTGGCTCCAAGTATTTCACTCCTAGGGCTAGATTGATCATGTCTGCGTAATCTTGCGCCCAGGGATGGAGCATGAATTTTTTGATGGGGAAATCTGCTGGCCTCATCTTCCCTCTCTTCAATAGGTTCTGAGGGAATGTCGTGTTCATCATATAATTGGCCTGAAGGGCCAATGTTTTGAAATCTACCACCCTGGAAGTGGTGGCCAAGCCAAAAACTTGTCGAATCCTATCGGTCGACACCCGGGCCACTGCCTGGCCTTTGAAATCCTGAATGGTGCATGCTTTGGAGTCATAAGAGACAACGAGCCATGCCAGCATATCAAAAGAATGGTACACCTTCGGACAGGTTAACCGACCCAGATTCGTATTCCACTTGTTGCACACAGGGGCTGGTCTAGTGTTGTCTCGGTAGGCCCATGCGTAGAGGTCTCTCAAGAGCGTCGGGTGATGCTGGTTATCTTCCTCCATGGGGTCGAATGCATAGATGGTGACCTCCTCCACCTCTTTCTATTATTCTTCGATGATATCCCTGCTGGTATCAGGAAAATTCTTGAATGCCTTAGGATTTTGTGCCCTCCCTGGCCTCTTGTCAATGGGCCATGCTCTAGTAATTTTGTTGATTCTCTATCAAATGATCGATGTTTCAAGAGTTGAAGAGCTAGTGGATGCCATCCTATTCAAACAATAGTGAAAAATTTACCCCCCAACTGTAATATCTCTTCTATGCTCTCCACACTTTACTCTATGTTCGACCTCGTCGATAGGTAGCTCTGCATGCACGGGTGATGCAAAAAATGACCACCACCTTCTCTTTTAAAATAGGTGCATTAAATGTGGTAGATGGTACATGCACTTTTTGCTTTTCAGGAGCTCTCGAGATTGGTCGGGTGTGCCACATCGACTGTCACCTCCTCATACTGGTGGATGAATTGCAGCTGCAGACAATGGTCATGACATGGGGTGGCTTAGGATTGGTGATGGTGAGGCGCGGGTAGGTGTGCGCTCGCTTGAGGTGTGTCAGGGTTAATTTTAGCATGTGCCCCCTTGGGGAGTGGGGTGCATGGCTTTCAAGGTGGGTGCATAGGGTTGTGCACTCGCATGACCTTCATGCGCTCCAAGGGAGTGGAGCACACTCGACTCAATGGGGTGCACGAGTTGTGCACCCCTTTAGACCTTGTGCGCTCCACCGTAGTGGAGCGCATAACCTAGAGGTGGGCACACAACCTTGTGCACCTGACTTGGACATTTGCACACCTCGAAGGGAAGGTGCACACTGACTTGGGATGGGGTGCATAGTCTTGTGCACCCTGGCTGAGGTTGTGCGCTCCACTTCGAGAGTGGAGCGCATTCGGCTAGGGGGGAGAGTGCACTACTTGTGCACTCAAAGGGATTGAGTGCGCTCCATTGTAGTGGAGCGCACATCGGACTTTGGGTGTGCATAGAAATACGCACCCTTACGATTTACTTATGCCTCCTCTAGGTGGAGGCACGGGTCTTCAGGGTGCACAAGCTGTGCACCCTTCATGGGCTTGTGCACGCTCCACTTCTTCGGAGTGCATGGGGTGCATGACCTTGTGCACCCCAAAGGACTATCATGCGCTCCACCTCCCCATGGAGCGCATAGGCTATTGGTGGGGTGCACTACCTTGTGCGCCCCTAAGGGACATTGTGTGCCCCCTCCTTCAATGGGGCGCACAGGCTAGAGGCGGGTGCACTACCTTGTGCGCCCGCTCGGGGGACTCCACGCTCCGATAAGTGGAGTGCACGACTTGGCTTGGGGCGCACAGCTTGTGCGCCCGGGTGGCTTCGAGTGCGCTCCATTGGAGTGGAGCGCACAGGGCTAATTTGGGGTGCACCACCTTGTGCGCCCCAAGGGCAAATGTGAATTTGGCTCCCAAAAGGTGGCTAGCCTTTTAGGAGTCAACATGACCATAGCCAACTGACCAAGTATCATTGCTAATATGATGAGATTGAGCATGTAGTCAAATATCCTTTGTAGCTCTATAAAATATGACAAAGGGGTTAGGTTGGGAATTGAACATAGACCTAATCCCTCACAATACCTCTTCATTATTTTACCTAGTCAATCTGTGGTTAATCTAATTTGGAGCAAAATATAATGATGTACTAACCAACCCTTGCCAACTAGGAATAAACCAAGCTAGAAGCATTTAAAGTAGCCAAAGAGCAACTACAACTCAAACTCATGTTACAAAGATGAAATGGCCTAAGATACCCTTTCCTATCCACCATGTTTCCTCCATTGAATGCATTTGTAGAGGTATCTACATCTTGAGGAATAAGACCCCTCATATAGATGGTCCTATCAATCATGTGCACATGAAACTAGGGCCATTTAGATTTAAAATTTTCTCATTGTTTCTTTATTTTAAGTCATGACCATGAAGGAATGATGAAGGATCATAAGAACTCAATTCTATAGGTAAATGGAGAAGGCACAAACTCTTTGAAACATTTAAGGAAGAAAAGAAAAAATGAAGAAGATATTCATTTTGATTTTTATTGAAAAATATTTTTGAGCATTGGAGGAAGAAAAGAAAACATGAAGAAGAGCTTCCTTTTGTTTTTTATTAAAAAAAAATGTTTTTGAGAAAAATTGAAGGTACCAAGTTGTTTTCCTACTTGACCAAGCAACACTAGTAC